>JAECYA010000053.1:7200000-7800000 GCA_018153455.1 Drosophila parabipectinata | reverse complement strand
GCTGTTTTATGGCATTTCGTGGAAGGAGGAGGAGAACTGGCCAGCGGCGGGGGGCTTGGGTGTGGGTGGGTGCGGCCGTAAGATGTTTGCCGGGGAGAGGGGAGGACCTGGCATGCCAACGCCAAATGTTTTACATGCGTGCCGAGATAACACTGAAAATAATACTACAGACTTAATAATTAAATTACTAATAAAAATAAAAAATTAATAATTAATTAAGAAATTTACTTTTTAATATTTATAAGGAATAAAAACATGATGATTATTTAAGGGGAGGGTAAGGTATTAAATTTTTTTTTTTTTTTTTTTTTTATTTTTTAAATTGAATGCATAATATTTGAAGAATATTGTGTCAAAATTTCAAGTCAATTAAAGCAAAATTGACGAAGTTATTAGTTATTGACAAAGTTTCTTATAAACGTTTTACACTGGATTACACTGGTGTTTAAGACTTTAAAGCGTTTTTCCCACAACTCACGTTTTCAAAGTCGGTGCCCCTTCAAAACTACTGCACCGATCATTTTGAAATTTGAAACACTATTTCTGTACATATTTTACGAGGTAACGCTGTCGAGTTTTTTTTTTTTTTTGTTCATAATTTTGATTTTGCAATGACAAATTAACCGATTTTTTCCCAAAAAATTGAGTTTATCACTTCAAAGTCTTCGAAAAAATTAAAAAAATGAAATTTTCAAAAAATCTTCACAGCGTTACCTGGGCCGAACTATTATCTAACGAATGAATTTTAATTTTTTGATTACAAATGATCCAGCACCGAGTTATGAGGGGCACCGCAATTCAACCTATTTTTGGCGACACGTCCGGATAATTGCTACCATTGGCATATTTTTAAATATTTTTTTGTAAAAATTTTATAAAACATTCTTCTAATGTCATACTTTAATATACCGTTGGTTGAATAAATAAATTTTAACTGTGTCGTCAGGAAAAAAATCACAAAAACATGGCTTTTTTCGCATGATTTGACCTTACCCTCCCCTTAAGTTGTTGTTTTTTAAGTAATTCAGATTTTTCTTCATTATAAAATTACTTAAAGTTTTGTATTTTTTGTTCCAACATATATATATATATACATATTTATTTTTACTAATTTTTAACAAGAAGCTTTTATTTATCCATTGAGAGGTATTATTTAAAATTCAAAATCCAAAAATCAACTTTCTGTTGCAATTGCGAACTGGTTCTGGAACTTTTTTTATAAAATTTTTAATAAATATCTCAAAAAATTGTCTTTAAACTTTCAAGGTTTTACATTTTTTTTAAATTCTGTTCCGCGTTCCAAAACTTTAATAATTAACAAGAACAAATATTAAAAAAATAATTAGTTGTTTTTCCTTATTTCTCAAATATTTTCAAGTCAAAGTTCTGAAATCAAGAGGTATTTTTTAATGTAGATTGGGTCTTAAAAGTGATTTATGATCATTATGTTTTTTTTTTTTTTAAATAATCATTCTATTAATAAGTTTCATTTTCAACCATATTTTTAATAAATTTGCCAACTAGTTCTGGAAGTTCTCTTCACGGATCTTGACAGGCAGATAAAGTCGAGAAACTTGATAATTTTTTCTGAATTTCTGAAAGGAAATATCGCTTTATGTCTTTTACTTTATACCTTAACGATTAGCAAAATAGGTAGATAATTTTTTCAAGTGCCCCACCGCCTGCCACTTAGTGTGGCAACAATGTTTGCGCATAAATTGGAATCGACTGCGGGTGCGGGTTCGGGTTTGGGTTCTGGTCCGAGTACGAGTCCGAGTGCTGCGTGGTGCACATAATTCCAGCTTTTATTTGTGGGATTTTGGCATGGCATGTCAGTCATGCATCTCTGCCTCTTGGCCAGCTTGCCCCACGTCCCACGCCCTATGCCCCATACCTCGCCCTTGCACTATTCTACAACGCTGATTAATGGCTTTTCGTATTCCCCCAGATGATGCTCGTCCAGTTCTCCAGTTGCAGTGGTCGCTTTTAATTCCAAAAAGTCACTAAAACCCAAAACGAAATTAATATTTTGAGGACGAATAATAGTTAGCCGAGAGCGGTGTACGACAAACCCGGAGACATGTATCCAAGCGGAGGCAGTGGAGCAGCAACGGCTGCCAAGTTCCAGAATCGCTGCGGTTCGCCGCAGTTCGCCAGCGACTATCCGCATCCGCATCAGCATCCGCAGACCACATCGGTGGCCATACACACGGCGCCGTCGGGCGGCGACCGCACCACCGGTGCTTCGAGTGGTGGCGGGTCCATGAGGTCGGCCCAGAGGGCCCAGCAGATGACCTTGAGCCACGGTCACGGGGCGTCGCACAATCACGGCCTGGGCATGGGAATGGTGGGCCACGGAATGGGATCACATGGCCACGGCCACGGCCATGGACACGGGCACGGGCATGGCCACTCGAACGCCGCCACTCTGGGCCATCCGCACAACCACGGGATGAGCCATGTGGGCTCCCACCTGATCTATCCGGACGACATGGACAGCATCGAGTTCTGCATGCCGACACCGCCCTCCTCGTCCGCCCAGAACGGCCTCGGCGGGGACCAGTTCCTGCTGGGCAGCGGAGGACACGACGAGGCATTCCGCTACCAGGAGCGCTGGCAGAGGAACTACAGCCGGAGGAGCAACCACAAAATGGAACAGCAGGTGAGTCCGTGCTCCGGCTGGCAGCTAGCAGGGGGGTTCTGGGGAAAAGCAGGGGCTAATGTGTGTTCTCTATTCCCCAACCAGGTCAAGTGGTCACGCAAGAACATAGCCGCCACCATGGAGCGCTTCGAGCCGACGCCCAACACCCAGAGCTCGTCCTCCACCTCCTCCCTGGACTACGGATTCGCGGCCGGAGTGATGACTCCCAGCAGCAACAACGCCACGCCCTCGCACGGCGGAGGCGGCGGAGCCGGAGCCTCGAATCCCTCGCTGCACGTGGCATTCAACGGAAGCGGTGGCGCCGCCGGAGGATCGGTTGGATCGGGCTCGGGCTCGATAGGATCGGAATCGGGAATAGGCGCCGGAGTCGGTGCCGGGGCTGGGGTCGGGGTAGGAGCCGTGGGCGGAACAGCTGCTGCGGCAGCGCCCTTCAACCACGTCTACTCGTACGCCTACTACGAGCCGGGGGCAGCCAAGTGCCACACGAACGTGCCGGCCCAGGGATCGGCAGGGAGCAGCGGATCGGGCTCGGCATCCGTGTCCGGATCGGTGCAGATGCTGCCCCGGCAGCCGGAAAAGAGCCCGCCCCGGAACTCGATACGGGCGCTGCTGGCCAAGAGCTTCCGCTCCAAGAGCAGCTCAACCGGCCACGGGCACGGCCAGAGCACCTCCAGTTCGCCGAGCGCCGAGGAGCGCGACCGCCACACGTACACCACGCGGTACGGCACGACGGAGAACCTGTACGAGGAGGTGAGCGACCAGAAGATCCGGAAGGTTCTCTCCGACAACCGGATCGCCAGCGCATCCAGTGTCGGCAACGTGAAGGAGGAGCAGCGGCGGGTACAGAACAACCACTTCCGGGTCCTGGACGAACTTAACCTGTCGCTGGAGGCCCTGATCATGCCCCCGACTCCGCCGGATATCAGTCCCAATCATGCCGCCGGCGACGAGCCGAACATAGCCAGTGGCGCCGTCGGTGGGGGCCATTCCGTGTCCACCACGGCGGTGGTCACGCCACTGCCCTCGTCCGCCGGCAAGATCAACCAGCGACCGCGGCGCGGCGGCCTGCTAGGTGGGGCCTCGAATGCCGGGGCCGCCTCCAACTCCAGTTCCGCCTCGCACGCCAGCCTGGAAAACCTATCGAGCACCCTGAACAGCATGGAGCTGAAGGATCACGGCCACAGCAGCTGCATCAACCCGGAGTTCGACGAAGGAGACCTCGACTCCGGGTTCAGCGGCAGCGGCAGCAGCAGCGGCGCCAGCTACAACGAGAGCTTGCGGTACTACAAGTCGGCCACGCCCACCGGCCCCATGCACCACCAGGGCCTGCACCACCAGGGCATGCCGCACCACCACCACCACCACCATCACTCGCTCAACAACAACACCTTGCCGCACAACCTGAGGAGCTGCCGATCCTCGACGGCGTCGGGCACCTCCACCTCCAAGAGCAGCATGGCCAGCTGCGGCGAGGACCAGGGCATCGGCATGACCTTGTCGGTGGGCGGGGGTGGCGGCGGTGTCGGCGGACCGGGCGTTGGCCTGCCGGAGTCTGGTGGCGTGGCTGGGGGCGGCGGCGGCGTCGGCTCCCTCTCGCCCTTCAACTATCCGCGACGGTGCTCGGCGGATCAGCAGCGCGCCTCCGGCAGGTCCATGGGAGGCATGACCGGAGGCGGCATCATCAGCGGCATGGGCGGTGGCGCCACCACCATGACCAGTGGCAGCAACGTGGCCCTGTCCACCGGCACGAAACCCAAAAAGAACTTCTGGACCATGAAACCGTGATGCTACAAAAAGGCGCTGCGTCACATTTGCAAGAAATGGACTATTGTTATGGTGAGTTTTTTGAAAATTTTTTAAAATATTACAATTTTTAAGATAAAAATTAAGAAACTTAAGCTAAAAAAAGTACACCCCTTTTTTGGATAAAATCCCAACGTTTATGGGCTCCGATTGGTGGCTTCAAGACCCAAACTTGATTGCTTTTTATGGCCATTTTGTCATTTAAGATCATCTGGCATGATTATCTTTATCATTGTCCCAAAAATTCCCACCCCCACCATCCACCACCCATCCAACAGTTCCTATATCTTTCGCTTGGTTTGGACATCAATTTCAACTTTTCAACTTTAATCATAATAAATCTGCGGCCCCGTTTTCGTATATAGTAGAGTAGTAGAGTAGAGCTCCGGCCGGCTCCATTTCACAATCAACGAGATACTTCCGTTGGAAGGAGAGCTAACAATTCCGAGTGAGAGAGACGGCCATGCACTGCACAGATTCCAGTCCCAAGTCCCAAGATAATAAATTTATTAACTCGCCGGGTAGCTGGGGGGAGAGGAGAGGCCCACAGAAAAACATCATCATCATTATCTGCAGAGAAGCGGGCTGAGAACCTGATTCATCCCTTCCACTCAGCCACTCTGCCACTGTTCCACTGTCTCACTCTTCCACACCAAATGAATCAATTAAAACTGATTGAACTTCATAGATTTTTCAAACCCACCCACCCATCCAACCACCAACCACCCCAACCGCTTGGACATAATGCCCGAAATACAAAAAAAAATTATACTCAGTTGGAAAAAATTCATTTATAAACGAAACTGGGCTAATCCGCCCATGCTCCTTGGGAGGAGTGTGGGAAATACCAGAGCCTACTCGAAATACCCACGGCCGCACATATGCCCCCATTTTTATACTGGTCACGGGGATTATCCGGAATCTTCGGAACTTCGGAACGGAACAGACGGAGAAGTAGAATCCAGCAGCCGGGGGGGATCAAGTGCGAGATGAGGGCGCGTCAGGAGTACAAGAGAGCAGAGTGAAGGCCATTAGGAAGCCTGTTGAAAAGTCTAGCAGATGAAAAACAACAAAAAAGCGATGCAATTACACTGAGAAAAAAATAAGGAAAAGATTCTTTTCTAAAGAAAGAAAATGATGACCTTGGTAGCTCACAAAGTGTAGCTCATTTTAGTCCCTAACTACTTTCCCTTCTAGCTTACTTTGTTAGAATCTGTTTAGGAATTTTTAATAAAAAATTAGTTATCAGTATGAATTAAAAAAAAAAAAACAAACAATGTATGTTAGGAAAGATATACAAATTATAAAATAATAATATATACATTCCTATTTTTTTTATTATTAAAAACTTAAAAACCTAAGGTTAGATGTTTTAAAATCTAAATAAATAAAGTTAGAAATCTTTGTCTGAAAGAAAGGCCTATATTTTTTGTATGTAGTTTTAAAATGATTTATTATGTTTTTACTTTTTTAAATTTATGTAAAATATTAATGAAATGAGGTACAAAAATTTAATATGTATGATTAAACTCAATGAAAGTTATCTTTGATTAAACTCATAGAAGAACCTGTAATATTAATATATAATATATATTTTTAAAATTATAAAAATATGTAAATATTTATATTTTGATTAAAATTATTATAAAAAATAAATCCTTAGCTAATCCCTAATCTTATCCTAAAGAAAGCGATTTTTTTGCGAGTGCCTTTGCCCAACACTGCCACCCCATTGCATCTTGCCATCACACCACAGTAGCACACCCCTGCCGCCCGCCCATTGGCCATGCCCTTTGCTGGGTGTGTGAATAATACCGTTATTCATTGCATTTTGTTATAAATCTGTCAATTTGCACAATTGTGCGTACGAGGCGGCAGCGATACGAGGCGCAAGTGCTTCATTCTCCATGCAATTCGACAGGGCTGGCTCTCTACCCATCCGCTAGCCCAGGGGGATGCTGCAACAGTGGAGTGGCTAGAGGAAGAGCAACACACTTTAGCCCTTCAGGGGGCAGGGTGGCAGGATGGCAGGATGCGGCCAACAGCCAGGCAGTCAGGCAGGCAGGCAGGCAGGCAGGGTGGCAGGAAGGGCACATGTGTGTGGCTGCCGCAGGGTGAACACTATGGCTCTACTCTCGTATCGCCGGCGACCATAAAAAATCTGTTTGGAAATGGCTCCGAAGGCGGTATAGTCGGTCTAACAATAGGGTATCACAAAGTGCCATAGAAAGAGGACTTTCCCTAAATAATAACTAAAGTCCAAGCTTGAATAGATTTTGCCAAAAGAGTGGCTGGATATCTAATCCATTTTGAAGTATATTTTATAGATCTCCCTATAGGGTATCAGTAGCTTCGCTACTGGCCCTTCCAGCCACTGTTTATTTGGGCATTCGATGTTGTTGCCGTTGTCCGGGCGTTGATTTATATTCGAAACTGCGCCGAGGCGCAACTAATTTGCCTCGGGTGTTAAGTAGCATGTGAAATAAACGCAATGCACTAAAAAGCGAGGGGAGAACAAGGCCCTGCCAGCCCTGACCTGGCCGCTGCACTCATTCAATGCCATTTGAATGAAAGAATCAATGAATGAATGCCTGAAATGCGAGCAGCGAGTAAGTCTCTCACTGAATGGTTAGTTGCCTCAATGGATGTGTGTGTGGGTCTTTGTATAAGGATATATACAGGATATATGTAGGCATATATCCTTATTCAATCGCCACTTGCCAGGACTAGGAATGCCTTTCACTCACTTTTAATCACTTCCCTGCTTTTCAAGCTAGTTTATTGGCATTCACCTTGACTCGAATGATGAAAGGAATATATTTTCTTAAAAAAAAGAAGGCCAAGGTTTGAGTTTAAAGCTTAAAGCATAGATCCTCATGAGAAACGATTTAGATAAAAGTAAATATTTAAGAGATACACTCATCAATAGCAACCATTCAAGGCATTTCATTTCGGGTACTTTGGAATAAAGTTTTTGGCTGAAAGCCCAGACATCTCATCATCATCAGCATTGGCATTGGCATCCTTGACCCTCATTCTCGTCCTCATCCTGAGGCTCTTTTTTCCGTTTCCCTTTGCCAAATAATGATATTGTATCCCTTATTTTCCCTACACTCGAATTTGACCCGAAACTCTTGGTCTCTGGGCAACTCTATCTGCCAACGATTTGTGCACACTCGATTTGACAGTCAGTCAGTCAGTTTCCTGAAGTTACAAAAGTAACCCTATCCTGAAGGAATCCCTCCCTCACTCTGAGAATCGTTTAAATGTTGCCAACAATAATAAAACATTTTAAACTTGCGCCGGCTAATAAAGAAAAGGCAAGAGAAAAAAAAAAGAAAACCGAGAGGAGACCGGAAGCGAATACAGAAAGGAACAGGAAAAGGAACTCGGAATGAAATCAGAGCCACATCAAAATGGGGGAAAACGGCAAAATGGGAAAAGCGTCTGCTGTTGCTTTTGGGCAAATATGAAAATGGATCTCTGAATGTTCCAAGGAGCGACGATTTAGGGTTTCCCCAGCTGGACAATGTGGCACTCAGAGAAAATCATTAGAAATCACTATGCTTGGGCTTTAAATGGAAATTAGTTGGAAGATCTTAGCTCGGAAAGAGCAAAAACTAAGGGAACTAGAGTTACAAAAATATAATTAATTTAATTAAAAGAATTATTAAGAACTATATCCATATTGATGAACAATTTAGTATTATATTGAGTTTTAAAAAGAGCTGGAACGAATTGGGACACATCGTTATAAAAAGAAGAATATTATTTTTTGATTTCTTTATTTTATTAAGAACTTTAAATGTATTTATGAAACATCTTATATTACATCGCTTACCATTGATATATATAAATGACCTTTGCTTGATTGTCGTAAACCTTAAAGAGATAGAACTAATTATTACATATAGTTACAAAATTAAACCAATGTACGAAGATTATAAAAATTACTTTAAAAACTTGAACCTGATGGATAGAAAATAAATGCAATTAGTAATGTCACCATTAATCGTATAATACAAAATAATCGGATGTGTATTTTCAATAGGGGATTTAATTTGATCAAAACTAAGTTTTTTTTAAATTGATTCACTCAATGATTTTTTAGACAAAATCATCACTATTTTTATAAATTGCAGCTATAAGATATCAACTTGATTTTTAAAAATTGAGTTATCAGTCTTCAGTCTTCCTGGTTTAAATAAAGCAAACCTTTTTCAATAATCGATAAACTGAAGCTTTCACTATTTATATCAAATATGTTTGAGAAGCTATATTTCTCTTAAAAATTTTTAACCCATCAGGAACAGTAATGATTTTTTTCTTATATATTTGTAATATTTCAAAAGATTTACTTTTATTTCTGTCAGTGCCCTTTAGAAGTATTCCGATAAGAAATAAAGCCAAAAAGGATTGCGGTGGCGACGACGAGGAGCAATGGGGGACATATGCGAGGAAATCGGGCATAAACATTCACTTAGCCATATAATAAAAAGCCAAAGCAACAGCAACACACCAACAGCCAAATGCCCAAATGAACAACATTTCTATTTAAACAAGTTCGTCTTGGGGAGTGGGCTGGGAACTCAGAGTCTATGGGGGGGGTGGTTGGTGGGTCAGAATTCAGGACTGCAGGGAGCTTGGAAATTTGTCAGAACTTGGTGCCCCCGGCTCCTGGTTGACTTTTTCCAAAGCGAGATTGCGCCGGACTGATTAAAAATTGAATGATGGAGGCCTCGAGACGATTACGCTCTCATCGAAATGGTACAACTGCGCCAGGGGGCCAGACTACACGGCAAAATAAATTTAACAACGCCACTAAACACATTTTAATCCTTGTACGCATAATTTAATATTTGCAATTCCAGCTTCGCAATTCTGGCCTTCCTCCACCCGGAGTCAGGGCCTTTATTGCTTATTTTCGTGTATCATTAAACCGCTTATGTTTGTGTCATCCCTTCTGAGTCGATTCAAAGTCGAAGGACACCCTCCCCTCTAACCGGAGGACGAAATCCAATGCGCAGTATTTCTGCGAGTGTAGCAAAGTGGAAGGAAGGCGAAGGAAAACCTTAACCCGCTGGCGCCAAAGTCGCGTGGGTAACACAATAAATTTGCAAGGACAAGGACCCGCTTGGTCTGGTTTTCTATTTTTTTTTTTTGGCCCAGGGTCTCTAGTCCTTCCCTCCCATCTCCAGGCGTTTCCTTATTTTCTGGCAAGGCGCCAGGACAAGCCAGGGCTGGCTAGGATAAGGGCAACGACGAACGGACAAGCGGACAATCGGACGTAGACAAGGTGGGGGGTGGTGAGCGAATGGCGCAATGCCGAAGACGTAGCTGGAGCTGGAGCAGGAACAGGAGCCGGAGCCGGAGCTCCGTTGCCAAAGGACAATGGCAGGCGTAGAGCAATAACACACACTGTATTTTCGGGGGTGGCTCAACGGTAGCTGGTGGTGACATTGTCTGCCCGGAGTTCCCTTCCGAAATGTACGAGTACGTCGAAAGGACACTGAGGAAAATAAGGGAGCTTGTTTGTGAAATTAAGAGATTATTGTCTTAAGAGAAAGAGATCTTTGATTCTATGTAAGATTATTCGCTTATTTTTGATCTTCAAGTTAGTATAGCTATGGTCTGTTTTTAACTTGTCCGTGTATCCTATTGTCTGCTAAACTGTTTGTCCGTTAACTAATATTAAAATTATTAATAAAGTAAAAGTATATATATTCTTGGTTAGTATGTGTCATTTAACGTGGGTTTTTTGTCTTTCTGTCATTCCGGTTTGATCCTTTGTCAGCGTGTCCGCATGTTCTTTTGTCCGCAAGACCTCATAATTAATAAATAATTATTAATAGTCATAAAATATAGACACTATCGATCAGTAGCTTATGTTTTGTATATTGTTCTAAGTGTCCGTTTGAATGTTTTTATGATAACTTTTCTAAAAAGATTATATATGTATTTTTGATCAGTAATACTAATTAAGTATGAACAATCTATTATGTTTTTTTATCAGTCTGTCCGCATGTCTGGTACTTTTTTAATCCGCTTGTCCGCCAAATCTTGAAGCTATTTTAAAAACATATTTCATAACAAACATATTTAAAAACAAATGAACATATTTCATATAGACCATTCACTATATACTACAGGATACAGACTTTTCACGATCATTTATTTCCCAGAATTTATTTTTTTTCTTCTTTCTTTTCTTTCATTAAAATAGCTTAAAATATTAATTGATAGTCTATAGACTCCCGATAATTTGATGCTACCTTCTGGGATCATAAAAATCAGCTATCGCCGATCCTAGAAACCACCTACCCTTGCCCTGTTTCAAAACATTTCTCTCACTGCATTGGAGAGTGATACTCCTTGGCTTCATATATATATTTTTTTTTTTTGGGGTTGTCTAAGCGAACGTACCGAGTCGAGCCGAAAACTCACCCACCACGGGCACTCGCACACGGTCTAAGACGAAAACTGTAGTAAATAATTCTTTAAAGATTTAGAGACACCACTCACCGCCCGCACAATTGCAAATTTTTATGAGATATTCAAGGCGGAATTACTCATGGGCGGCGAACAGAGGTCCGGGGGTTGGTTGGTTGGCGGCACAGAGAGCGCGTGCTTGTCGCGGCTTTTTAGCTATTTTGGTGAACAGACCCACTGGCAGGGGCAGACTCCTCCGACGACATAAGCTGGCCACATATCAAGATTAATTTTTTCCAAGATAATAAATTCAATGCAGATTAAACGGCAGAGACCATTAAATTATCGACTTGAGGTCTTGGCTCTTACACTTTCCTTACAAAAACCCACTCGCACTCGTACTCGTACTCACCCAGCTGGTGCGTGGTTTAATTTTGAAAAGGGGGTTGCCTGGATCTGGATATACCGGGGATGCCCCCATCTCCCTTGGCGGACTAAGCTGATGACTGCATTAACATCGGGCAAACGTGCGTGAATGGCTATTGATAATGCCAGATGAGATGAGTTGAGATGAGATGAGAGTTGGGGATGAGAGTCTGGATGAAATGGATTGAAATGGAATCGAATGAAACGGAACATTTGTTGCGGCTCTTTCGGTTGCGTAATGAATCCCCCTCCCCTCCCCGTCAAAGGTTTATTCAAATCTTTCAATAGGTGAACACATTATACTCACTTTGTGGCTGTATATGGAGAGTGTGTGATGTACCTTCATATAAATGCCACAATAATCTTCTTTAGGGTCTCCTCAAAGATGGATCTTGGGCTTGAGACAATTGATTGGGAGGTATTATATCTATTTGTGAGGTAAGGATTTCAAGCTCTGTTAGTTATTCAGTATAATTTTATAATAAAAATAATGAATTATAAAAATAGTTCATTGGCTTTAACTCTTAATAGGAAGCAAAAGGTTTCTGTAATACACATACTCGTATAATCACTTTCTTTAAAGTCCTAGCTATGCAAAAAGTATTCACCATCTTAGTTAGAATTAAGTTATTAAGCTAGTTAAGTTTAAGCTATAATTAGTAAAAAAACTAATGCAAAAAGAAGACATTTGTATTGCTTGATATTTAGAACTTTTTCTAAAATTAGAAAATATTAAAATTTTAAATTGAAACTATTTTAAAAGATCTTAATATATTTCCATTTTCTATTAAAACCAATGATTTGTTGGTTTCCATACACATCCATACACACTTTTATGATACTGAACGTTTATAAGAAAAACTTTTTAATGAAAATGAAGTTCCTATAAGACAACAATATTCAATTATTCTGTTCTGTTCTTTAAGATAATAGTATTTTAATAATAATAACCTATAATCTATAATATCATTAGTTTTAATAGGACTATAATCATCACTAGTTTTAAATTAAAAGCCCTCAGATAATCATTATTTTATGAGTTGTATTAGTTGTCCCAAATTTATTATTTTTAAAAATTATTATTTATTTTAATTTAACCAATATTTTATGAGTTATGTTTAGTACTCAATTTAATAATGTATGTGGCAAATGAATAGATTATCATCTATCTTATCTTAATCTTATAAGGATAATTATCCTTCAAGAAGAAAAATGGTACAGTACTTGATTTTATCATTAATTCTTTATAAGTTCTACAAGTTAATGATTTTTTTTCAATTGAAAATAAACAAATATTCATTTTCAGTCCCAGATTAAAACTTTAAAAATTCATTAATGAAATTCTAGTAACTTCAGTAAGAGTTAGAAAGGATGTTGTTGGATCTTCTGTCTTGTTTTTAAAACATTTGTTTTTCTTTGAAATTTTTAGCAATAATACAAGTATGTATTTCCTTTCAAAACCAAGTTACATTATTAAGCATAGAAGTTCAAGAGGTATATAGAAGTATATAGTGCAAACTAAAAAGTATATTTTTCGAACTTGTTTAAAAAATACTTTGAAATATTTTATGCTTATCTTATGCATCACATAATTTAAAAAAAAAAAACCCTGTTTAAAACCAAAGTAAAGTTTCTTAAACCTCCAAGCTAGATACAAAGCTAGATGGAAACCCCTTTAGAAAACTATGAATCTAGGTTTCTCTTTTTTCGGGGGTTTTCCTTCTGATCCTTGGGGATTTTCCATTACTCCTTTAACGGTCCTCATAGTCATCGTCCCCGTCATCGTCATCGTCACCGTTCCGAAAGTTATAATAGAGATGTGCCAGTCTTTTTCTGGCCTGGCGGATTCTTGCACTTTTTTTTTCGCCAATAAAAAACCAAAAAAGTCGAGTCGAAAAAAAAGGGAAATGGAAAACTTGTAAGTGAAAACGGAAAACAAAACGCAACGCAGACACATCAATTACGACAAAGGACCAAAAAATAGAAAAAAAAAAAAAAATGAAAATAGAATGAAAGGCGCAGCTTCAATTGAACGCAATAGGATGTACTTTTTTCTTGTTTTCTTGTTGATTTTGCCAAGGAGAGGCATACCAACTGCTAAATGCAAACGACAGCCCCCCCTTTAGGCCCTTGCCACGCCCCCTTATCTCAGGACATCAATCAGGAAAAAGGCGGGTGGGTTGGTTGGGAGGAGAAGGCTAAAAAACAAAACAGAACGAGAGAAATAGAATCTCAAAGTCAATTTTTTGGCAAACAAACAAACCGATTGAAGTGGCCACCTACCACCCCCGCCCACAACCCTTCAGGACCCTCTTCCTTTGCTTAATCAATGTGTGTGTGTGTTGGTGTTGGTGTATGCGGGGGGTACTTTCGGCTGAATGTCAAATGCGTTGATTGGAAAGCCGCCAGCTCCAGTGACTGCGCCCGCCATGGCGACTAAAAACGCTGGCAAATCGCGTTGGCTTAATGTGAATGAGATTTGTTGCAAATCAGTGAAGAACCGTGGTGGCTAGATGGCTAGATGGCTGGAGGGAGTGGTACAGGGGGCTGTGGCAAGGGGGAGGCACTGGAGTGGTTGTCCTGCCAGACCGCACAATCAGTTTCCGTTTCCGGTTGCTGGCCGCACAATTAAGCGCGGCAACGTTCGGCCATTTGGTTGTTGTTTTGTTGCACGCTTTTGCTTTTCGTCCTGGTCGTCCTGGGTCCTAGTCGTCCTGGCTAATAAACAAGCCCAACAAACGAGGCAGAGGCACTAGAGGTGCCAGGTGACAGGGTGTGCCAGGTGGCGGGGGTTAGAGGTGCCAAAGCATTTGTCACACTTGGGAAAGTGAAAAAAAGGAAAGACTGTAAACTAAAATAGCATTTATTTTTTAAAATTTTTAATAGGAAAATATTTATGAAAATTTTATAAAGACCTTAAAAAAATATTTTTAGTTTCATAGGCTTAAGGTGGGACTATTATGTATATCTTAAGTACATTCCTTTCTATATCTTTAAGCCGAATATATATATTCCCTCCGAATTTGTTTCTTTAAAATGTTTTAAAACCTTTTTTTTAATAACCTTATATCATTTAATACTAGTTATATAGACATCGCCCTGCTACTCGATTCTCAAAAGTAACACTTCAAATTACTTAATATATTATTTCAATTTAAGAAAAGCTAAAAAATATTGTTAAGATGACTGATAATATCATCTCTTTGCTTCTTGAATCTCAGGATTGTACTTAGAGAGACCTATAAGATACGATCCACCAAAATAAACTGTTTTCTTATGTCTTGATTCAGATTTTAAATTGTTTTTAAAGTAACATCATTAGAAATTTGCCTTTAAAAAGAGTATAGTAAAAGTAAGGCTTTAAATAAAATTTAAAATCTAATAATAAATAATAATATCTAACAATAATAAGAAACAACTATAATTATTTATGAAATATTTTAATTTCAAGTGCATTTTGAGCTTCTTGTTTGTTTTCTGTTTTTTTTTTTTTTGTATTCATACTTGGTCCTGGGCGTTCGGCGCTTCATTAAGTGTAAAAAAATACATGTTGCAAGAACACACATACACAGACACACACCAGGACAGTGAGTATGTAAATGAAGGCAGAGCCAGAAGGCCGCTTGTTATTATTATTGCCGTTGCCCCTGTTGTTGTTGTTCACACCTTTATTTGTGTGTGTGTGTGTTGTGAGTTGTAGCCTTCACTGTTTGGCGGGGAATGCGTTTTCATTTGGTTTGGTTTCTCTCGAGAACAAACAATGCCGCACAACACACAAAACACAACAAAAACGAAAACCAAATGCAATAAAAATATATGACAAAAAAGCAAAGAAAATAAGTCGCCTGGTCATCAGATATATATATTCGCACATATATATATATCTGTATCTCCAAGGGGTGAGCAAGTGTTTGTTTTGGGCTTGGCATTCGAAGCGCCACCGAAAAAAGCCACCCCTTGTTGCAACGAGGGGGTGTTGCCGCCGCCGCCCGTTGCGCCAATTTATGACCTGTCAGAAATTTTCCAACACAGAAGGAAAAAACAACAACAAAATACACAGAGAAGAGAGAGGTAAACTTTAAGTGCAACATGCAAAAAAAACAACAACAAAAAATTGCAAGAAAGTGTTCTTCACTTTTCTTCGCCCTGCTAAGTAGGCAATGGTTTTTTTCTGGCCGCCATTGCTTCTGCTCCTGCTCCTGCCTCTGGTTCTGGTTGTGCCGCTTTACCTTTCAAGTTGATGGATGGCATCAGGAAGGATTTCCAGACAGAACTGACCCACCATAACTTAGCCGGGCTTAGGAGGCCCAGAGCCATATTTAAAGCGGCTTCTAATGGCTTATTGGTGGGGTTGTTTTTTGAAATATTTAAAAGGAAATATTAACAAGGGTTCTGGGCTTTAATATATACAATAAAACATAAAAAAAGTTGGTGGTCTATAACAATATTTTATTAATAATCTATTTCTTAGTCCTTTGAACTAATTATATGAAGGAAATCCCATTAATTTCAATGGAAAACCCTTTCCCTTTGTATTAATTCTTTAAAGCAATCGAAAACCCATTTCCCTCTGTCCATTATAGCCAGTGCTGATAGTCAGTTCCTTCGTTCCCCATCAATACATAATCAGTTTCAAGTTGCTGGTCTTCCTGTATCCTGGCATCATCCTGCTGATGGTTACGACCCCATTCGTGTTTATTGCAATTTATATAAAGACTTAAACACGCCCTTTATCCTCCTGAATCCTGCCGAATCCCGATACTTTCTTTTTACTTTTTACGAGAATATTTTCACTTGAAAATGTTTTTTTTTCATCATTTTTTTTCGGTTGTACCTTCACTCGTTTGGGACTGACGCGCAGATTTAATATTTCCGCACTATTGTCGGCTGGGCAGGCAGGTGATTCCTGCCACTCCCCTCTGGCCAGGGAGGCAGGAGAGGCGGGGTGTTGCCATGGCACATGTCACATGTCTGTGGCACGCCTTGGCCAGAAAGGTGACGCCCACGTCAGACTTTCGTTTTATGGAGCTGTTGGTGCTTACCTCTGCCACTCCTCTACGCCTCCATACACCCCCCGACATATCCCTTTTTCGCACTATCTGCCCCTCCTCCCCCTCATGCCTCAGCGTCAATGATGCTTTTTGACGGCTTTTGACTTTTTGGCATTGTTGTTGTCGCCTGTTTTATATTTATATTGACGCTTTTTTACGCACATTTTTTTCCCACAGCTGGGGGCGAAAAAATAGTGGATATTACTTTGATAGAGAGGTTTTATTTAATTGTTTTTTTGTGGTATTTGGAGTTAAAGGGGCTCTGAAAAATGAGAAAATATATATAAAAACTTTAAAACGACAATGAAATTGAAGAATGTTAAACTTGAATTATTCCAATCATTATTTTAATTTTATTTAAAATTTTAAATTTAACAAAAGCAAAGTTCAAACATCAAAGAATAAATCTTTGATGTATGCATATGTTTTCTTTCCATATTCTTTTCTCCAAAGCTCACTTATACTCGCTGCCAATTTCCTTATTTTCGATTTGGTTATTCCCTCTATGTTTCGGATCATCATTCTATAAAGGTGGGATGATTGGTGTAGTCAGTTCTATAGAATGAAAATAGTTTAACAAATAAAAATTATCTTACCAAACCAATATAAGAATACTCACTTAAAATCGAAACACCAGCCAAGTCCATGATACTTTGCCCAATTATGATTAGGATTAGGCGGAAAATTGGGTGCCATTCTCGAGGTTCGAAGTATACTCTTCACCGCATATCCTTTACTTCGGTTGCCAATAATAAAGTTCTCGCATCCCTACCAGAGATTAGAATCAACCCGTGGGGCTTTCTTGTCTTTAGAAGGTGCAACCTCTCGAGTCCGAAAAAGAACGACGCGTCAATCTCCAGTCCAGCATCTCCGAATCCGGAGATTCCAAAAGTACTTTCTATAGTCTTCTATAGTCTATTCACTATTCTCTAGTCTATATGACTATTCTATAGTGAACGTCCTTTTAGTTAGTGAAAATTTTCCATAGACTTGAAGTTTCTAAAAGACATTATTTGACACAGGCTTTGTGAAATGTATTTTTAATATATTTTATAATATTTAATATTTAATATTTGAAAGTTTCTTCATCATATTTAAAGGAACTTTTGAAGTATTTTATTAATTTCTTTACTCTTGAGAGTAAAAGTAATGCACAGAGCTCTGCATAATATTCTTAGAAAACAACATTTATTAATGTTTATATTTTTTAAAAATTATAACGAATAAATCTGAAATGTCCCCTTAAAATCATCGTCATTACTTATCAACAGATTTCATAAACAGTATATATATTCTTTATTTTCGCAACAAGCCCTAATTCTGTTAACTTTTATTGATGAAATAAAATGTACACTTTTTCATTAACTGTTGAACTATTTTGAAAATAATATATTTAAGCCAAAGAGTAAAGCTTGGCTACGGCTATGAGCAGATTTTGGATTAAATCCGTTTTTTAGACAATACCTGGCTGCCGTTGAACTTTTTCCACCCCGACTGTAAGCACTTTTTTCGTTCTTCAGCCCATTTATCTCTCCTGTGGAGAGCCCCATGCATATACCCCAAAAAATACATAAATTTTTGTTCATTTTTGAAAACGATTTTTTGTGGATTTTGATGTCTGGCCGAAACGCAACGAGCCACACAATGACCGACAAGCAAACGACAGCCACGATGTCCTGCCCTGCGACCCCCTTTCACCTGACACTGACTCATTCGTTCATTCATCCTTTCGTCCATTCATTCATTCACTCATTCACTCATTCAGTCAATCATGCAGCCATTCAATTTATCGTTGACTTCACTTTTTGATGGTTACAAAATGAAATTTATGGAAACTTTGGGGTGCCAGGCTGAAGTCCTTCAGCCTGCCTCCCATTCTCTAGCTCTCTCTCTCTCTCTGTCTATAACTTTCTCCGCCCACTTTCACCTTGCCCCAGCTGACACTTGTGTTTGGGCATCCATCAGAAGTCGAGTCTGGACCGAAAAGCGAGTGTTATCTTTGCGGTCGCATCTATAATGGGTTTTGTCACGTTGCAGACACCCCTTGCCCCATGCCCCATGCCTCATGTCACAAGCCATAAGGCCCCGCTACCCTCCTCTTACCTCTTCGATTTTCCGAGGCATGAAAAACTCACGTCGCCATCAATAAATTTTGAAACAAAAAAGTCAACAGGGACAGTCCTTCACAGAGCAAAAAATTTAACATGATTTTTTTAGATTTTTAGTTCTTAGAAGAGAACAAGTTTTTTTGTTGAGTATACATTTTTATTAGAATTCTGAAAGAAAATTAGTAAAAACATGCTAAGATATAATATTATTGTAGAATTAATAGTTAATCTAAAGTTTAAATACCAGAGCTACAGAGATACCAAGGCATAACAGATACCAGAATATGTAGACCTTAGCAAAAGAAATATTCCTTAAAAGGAATATAGTTTTGAAAATAATGTTACTTAAGCTGTTACAAAATTTCGAATAAAACTCCTCCAGTTTTGAGAGAAGATCTGTTTATTTTCTAATAATAGATTTTAAACAAAAATTAAAAATCTGTAAAATATGTACCAAATACCAAGAGATACCATAGAGGGACCCGAGCATAACGAATACCAAAAAAGGCACCAGAACCAAAGCAATGTGCTTTATAAAGTATTCAATTAATTATAATATTTCATTAATTAGTATATACAATAGTTTTGAAAATAATATATCTTAAGTTTTATTAGAAATTCTAATAACATTCCCTTTGAAAAATCTAAAATACCTACTTTCCTTTAATTGTTTTCCTAAAATTTCCGTTTAAATATTATTTCCCCTGTAGAGCAAACAGGGCGGACACTTTTCAGACTCGGGCTGACTGTTTCAAAATACATTTGCCTGTTTAAGCCGCTTTTAAAACTCATCTCCCTGTCGGCCGGCCGGTCAGCCAGTCAGCCAGTTTGGGTCAGCTGCCGGTTGGGTGTTAGCCACCCGAGCCCATAGCCCTCTTTGCTTCTGGGCACACACCCATCGTTTATCCTTGCCCCAAAATAACCGGCTGCTAAAGTGCTTAATAACTTTGGCACCAAATGGCAAAGCCATCCCACCACCATCCACCCTCGATTTGGCAGCGACAAGTGCATCAAATTGTCAGACATTTTCCAGTGTTGACTTTCACCGGACCCGGCAAAACATAATTGTTAAAGTCCCTGGGACCTGGTCTATGGGTCCAGTCCGGGCTGGGTCCTCTCCAATATTGCGGTCAAGCGTTAAAGGGGGGTGGTATGCTGGTGGCAAGCGTGGGGGTGCACCCAATAAAAGTACATGCATGCAACAATAAATAAATTAGAAGAAGGTGCGGTTCTATGCGAGTTCCGAGCCTAAACTACACTGTTATATCAGTAGTGTTCTATTTTTTATAAAGTTTCTATCATTTTCCATCTCCTTAATATTTTGTTATTCAAATATAAATATTAGTATAAAACAAAAGTTATTATAGATCTCCCTTAAATATATATATTTTTTCGCCCTGTACTTAAGTCGTTTCTGGCTGTCTCTTAATAACTGGTTAGTCAGGTGGCAGTGAACCCTCACCCCACTGCATAGGTGAGGTGAAAAATGGAAAGTGTATGGTGGTTGGGGGCGCAGGATGTGCAGAGGTCCTGTGCAGATAGGGCGACCGTTTTGTTGTCTGCTTGGCAGTCAGATGCAATTTATTGATAATATTCGGGGCGCACACGACGACGACGAAAAAGTGAGGCAGCCAGTGAGGCAGGAGGCACGATTCAGGAGGCAGGAGGCAGGAAGGGCGCAGTACACAGGATACCAAACTGAAAGTCAGCGGCAACTTTATGAGAATGCGACCTTTATGCCATTATGTTGGTTATTTACACACACACACAGACACACTCACACATGGCCACAGATGTAAAAGACATTGCGCCAAAAGCAAAAGCAAAAGCAGCAGCACAAAATTTGTGCAACAAATTGTGGCAACAAATTTTAGCGCAGACAATATTCAGTTGGTTAGGAAAACTCGTTCTCGTATCGCCAAAGGCCAGGAAAGTGAATAAAAGAGGTGGACGAAAGACGACGGGAGTGAGGGTAGGAAACCGGAAGTGGATGGAAGAAGAAGCTGCCAAAAGTCAATTGCTTGAATCTCCACACTTGACTTGACCAGAAGCCGCCTGGCCGCCCTACCGCCTTAGTGCCGAACTTGTTGAACTTCCCCGAAGATCGCAGAGTTCAGAAAGGTATTTAGGATTTCACTTAGAGGTCTTCCTGGAAACTCTATACAATTTCTAGATAAATTGTTTTTAAAATCTCTCTTTTAAAATAAATTCTGTTTCTTCAAGTATGGAGGGAATATAAAACTCATATATTAATATATAAATATAAAAAGGGTATACCTATGTAGAAAAAATTTTCTCGCTTCTAATAGAGTTTATGTTATCTGTATAACAAATATTTAAAAAATATATTATCATTATATTATAATATCATTTTCTAAATTATTACTATTATTAATCCAAGATTCTAACTTACCAAATTTTTACCTATATTTTTTATTCCAGGAATACAATACAAAGACTGCCTCATGCCATGCCATCCACTATTACCATCAACCCAATAGCTACAGTAGCTTCTATCAGCATAAGCAGCTGACGTCATCAGCGTCTACGTCATCATCTACGTCATCATTGCAGCCGCCCCGGAAGCGCTACTCCCTACCGTCCCAGCATCGAGTCAATCCCTTCGAGCTGGACGAACTTAATCGGGAGCAGCAGGATCTGGAGGAACTGGATGATGACCTAGAGGAGCACGAGGAGGAGGAGGAGGATGAAGAGGTGGAGGAAATAGATGAAGAAAAGATCTATGTGGGGGGAAATAACACTCAGAGGAGTCTGAGAAATCGAAATCGTAATCGAAATCGGCGGCACTACAAGTACGATGCCGTAGAGGAGTGCTGTCGTCCGATTTTTCAGGAACAGCATTACGGTTCCATAGCCGATATGTTGTAAGTAGGTTATTTGAGTAATTTTTTTTTTGGGGCTTTAATGGGGTGGCCATGAGTTGGAACATGATACAGAAAAATTCGATAAAACCGATAAATGACAAACGATAACTGGGCATTAAAGCGAAACGCAAGGTACCTACAACAAAGTAACTAAAAGGAGAAGCATCAAGTGGATTGAAGGAATGGAAAGTATCACAGAGATAGGCGAATCCCCCCATTGAAGAGAGTAAACGATTAACGATAGGCCACAAAACGATAAACGATAACCGATTACCGATACTTGATGAATGGTGTATGTTGCATAGATGTATATCAAAGTGTTTTTTTTAGGTCACCTGGGGGTACATTTTAAAACTTATCGTTACTAAGCACAGAATTGATCGATATATATATTCAAAATATATGTATTTACCGTCTGGCAGATCTAGCACCGCTATATAATTAACGTCTAGAATATAGAGCATATATAACCCGCCCAGAAGAACACACACACCCCTGTCTTCACACAAGACACACATACACATACGCAACACTAAACAAATACATATATATCTATATATATTTAAATATAAAGCGATATATATTTATTCATGTATATACGAATCTATGTTATATGCCAATTTTTTTTTTTAATTGCATCCGAAGTAGACTATGCGAGAAGCGATAAATTTTTTTGTGGATAATTAAGTGGTTAACTAGAATCTAGAAGATTGCGCACCACCAAGTTGTCTACGCTAATGAGTAATTACGAAATCATGATCATATTGCATTTATATGAGTATATATATACGAAAATCTAAATATAAACAATTTTTTTTTATTATTTATAAAATAGCAATGCTTGTACATAGAGTAAAAATTGTGGATTATATTTATACGAATATTAATAATTAATAATTGATAATAATAAAAGCAAACGATATTTAATAAAACGTGTTTGGAATTTTTTTTTTTTGTGTGTGGTAACTTAAGCTCTGAGTGTTGAATAAATTGTAAATAATAAACAAATTTAAAAATACACTTAAACAATTTAATTGACGCACAACAACAACAGCAACAAGGCAAGTAAGAATTAAAGCAAAAAAAAAAAAGAATTTGTCATTTGTCTGTCCACTTTGAATTTGCAAAAAATTAAGAGAAACAAAAATATAAGAGAAATACGATTAAAAGCATTTAAATGATAAATCTGTAATTTATGTGCATGTAGTTGAAAAAAAAGGCAGTAAAACCAAACAGTTGGCCAGTTGTTTCACTTACTTATTCAAAAAAAATGTGTCTTAAACAAATGCATTAAATAAAGGCGATTAAAGCCTATGATTACATACCTTATATGTATACTTACGATAAATGGTATTGTCTCCACACGAACACACCTTCGTCTACACCACCACCCATACACACACTGATGTGGATAATCAAATAGCAAGAATTGTTAGAAGAATTTCATTTCCAGTTTCCCCAAAACTTTTTTAAACAAAAAACTCAACGAATTTCTAATAACGCTTTTGGGTTTTCTTATTATTTTTCCTCTTCTTTTGAAGCTATTCAAATCTGGTCACACTTTTTCAAAATCCTTAGCCTGCCTCTTTCCACACCTGTTTCTTTTCACAAGCAAAATGCAAAAAGAAGATTAAAATAAAGAAGCACTGTAGGGGAAATTAAAAAGGAAAAATAAAAATAAAATAAAAGAAATATACAAAGCAAATTAATGTTGTAGTAACTAAATGGAAATGGCAGTTGGGAGAAAGTGTGGCGTGCTTTTGGGGCACTTTCTTCAGCGACAGAAACAGAAACAGCAACAAGAACCACAGGACACACACTTACCGAGACAGACAAACAATTGCATACAATGAGAAATTACAATTTTAAATTCCCAAGCTGCACTTTGCAGACTTTTAAATGTCTAAATAAATATTAAATGAAAGTGAAAAGCATTAGATATTGGATAAATCGTAAAGTCAAGCAAAAAAAAAACAAGTTTTAGCACCACAAGCCACAGAATATATATTAAATGTATGTATAACAAAAACAAAAATAAAAACAAGAAACTATGAAAATCATAAATGAAATGAAGAATGTGCTTACGCCAAGGAAATGGCTGGCAGAATAGATATATCCTGGAAACAGGATCCCCGATCCGAGTGTTTGCGTTCTTTGGGTCTCTTGCTACTAGATTTGCTTTGCTTTGTTCCCCCGCGATTTTTTGTTCGAAACACATTTGGTTTTCCAACCGAAAAAAAAAAGCTTAAAATGTGATATTTTATAAAAACTATAAAAAGAAAAGAAAACGAAAAGAACGCAGACACGACAAAACGATTGACAAAAAGTTAAGAAACGAAAGAACTATACCAACAACAACAGGCATTTACAAAGTTTACACTTTATTCTGATTATTACTAATTAATTATATTAATTTAAGCGAAACTGTAAGTAACGTTATGCATATTTATTATTACAACCGTTTTAAAAAAAGAAAAATCTATGAAAAAACCAATTGAAAATCGAGTGGAACTTGGCGAAAAAAAAACAACAGAAGCGTACACGCGTAACTAGAGAAACGCTAAAAATGCGCCAAATGCGCTAACGAATTAAATAAAGATTTAATGCAAAAATAAAAAAATTCAAATAAAAAAACGAAAAAAAAACAAAAATCGAACTTTTATCTTCTATTTTGAAAATAGCATCCAAATGGCGATGTGGAACTCAAACATGTTGCAGGGCCAACATGTTGGTGGGGCAGCGAGGACTTGTATGGCATACTTGCAGGCATCGAACACAACATTTTCGTAGCACACTTTTGGGCTCGATGGGCACTTCAAGGGTTAAGACTTGTTGCTCCTCGAGAGCGGCTTTTCCGGTTTCTTATTTACAGTTTTGGTACTTTTTTCCGATTAATTGGAAAATGGATAAGTATTGAATTTAAATTAAAAGGTAGGTCTTAAGATATTTCATACTTGTTGTACTTTTAAAGTACAAAGACATAAAAGAGTAGCTGGTTTAATTATCTTCTTAAATTTCTTATGAAAAATTTTATAAATAGTTGTTAAAATATTAACATTTGGATACACCAGTTTCGAAAAACCCTTAAGAATTTTCATCGAAAAAAAGGTTATAAATATAAGAATAATACACTTTCAGGTGCATTGGAATGCATCATCTGGTGCATATAAAATTCAGTTTTTTGTAATTTCTTCTTTAAAAAAATGTACTTTTATTATTTATTTTTTTCACTTGTATAATATACAATTCTAATTTTTTTTAAACAAACTTATCTTTAAGAGATAATCTTTACAAAAATTACCCAACATCTACTGGCTTTAATTTTTTCATAATCTTTTCATAATTTGAATCTCTGCCTCGTTTTAAAATTAATTTTTTTTTTAATTCTTACTTAAGCCCTGGCTCATCCCTATTAATTTAATTGAATTGAATGCCCGAACTGACCTGCTTTATTATTTCTCGCTTGAAGATGCTCCTTCGACTTTTTCCCTGATTTAACACAATTTCATATTGTTCTCTGGGAAAACTATTCATAGTCGAATAATCCAATTTAACAATCGATTCATTCAGATGCGAAAAGTATATTTCTGCGCACAACTCGACGAGCCAAATTATTGGTAGAATTTTCTGGCATTTCTGGCATTGGCCGCTTTTTGCTTACTGCATCTTTTGTTAGTTTTTGCAATTATATTGCTTAAAATATTATGATTAAAAATTTGAACGCTTCGGTGCATCGACTCGACTCGAATCTGCTCAAGACTTTTCCGGCGGAGGCTGAGCAGAAAGCGCTCTCGAGTGGAAAATCCGCTTGGCAATTGCCAGGGCCATCCATCCATCCATCTGGCCAAAAAGTCAGTATATGTATGTATATCCCAGCTTTATGCAACAGCTTGCACTTGGCTGCCACTCTATCCCTATTACTGGGCTCTGGTTTATTGTTATTATTATTATTGCTAGCCATTTTTGTGAGCCACTTTCCGCCAAGTGGGCCAAGCCAGCCAGAGTCTTTAAGGGCCGAGATGGCTTTAAGCCGCCAATGACGTTCTCCAAATCGGACGAGATAATTAGAACTGTTTCCTGCAACAGGACTTTCTTTCTGGCTCCCTGCTATCATGAGATATCCTTTTTTTCTCGTTACTTTGCCGTTTTGGGGTTTGGCGTGTCGGTTGTTCTGTATCTGTAAAGCAATTAATAATAATTGGCCCTAAAAACCCCTTTTTTCTCTCCACAGCGACCAGTCGAGAGCGTGTTAAGGTGGGCGTGTCGGGGCGTGGGGTCAGAGGGTCAGAGCTGATGGAATGAGGAGTTTCGGGTCGAGTTTCTGGTCTGGGAACTGTGACGGCTATTTGCAAATATTTACAACATCCGCTGCCCGAACGCTCCACAAGCAAAAACCAAACACCAGTACATCAGTACACACGCACACCCCCTCCACTTACACTCACACACCACACACGCATTTGAGTGTGTGTGTGTGTGTGTATGAAAGAGAGTCAACATTTATTGCATTTTCATTTCACTCACACATGTGACTTACCAGTATGGCGCGCTTTTGGGCCAAATAAAAGTTCTGAAATGCGATTATCTTGATGAATTGGAATTTGAATTTTAATTCTCTACTTTTGCAAGAGTGGGCGATATGTGTCCTGTTCTGTCCTGGGCCGGCCTGTCCTGGCGGAATCCTGAATCGAGTTTTTGGCAGTGTTCTGTTGCAGATTCCTAGCCGAGGGCCATCCACTTATTTACCCCGAAAAAGTTCTCGCATTACCCGGCAAACAATTTCGGGAAAGCTCTTCTGCTCTGGCTCTTGTTGTTGTTTTGGTTTTTTTCCTTTTGTTGTTGCTGATTGGTTGGCTGGCGGGGTCCATTTCCAAAAAACACTGAAAAATAAATCATTTGTTAAGGTCTATATACAAAAGTATGTGTAGAAATAGGTAGCCAAGGGCATTGTAAGTATTTATTTTAGAAAAGAAAATATTTTCTATTATATTCTAAAAAAAAATTTAAGTAAAATTCTCATTGTTCAATTATTAAAATTATTTTTAATTTTTTTTAAGCCCATATCTTTCGATAACGTTGTACTTAAGTATTCCAAAAACTTTATTTAAGTTATTTAAGATTAAGCAGTATTGTTTTATTGTTTTACAAACTTTTACTTCTCAGTTATTCAATTATTTACCTTAAAATTACAAGGTATTTACCATTAATTAAACAAATTAATAGGAAAATAAAATATGCATGTACATGCTCAGGATTCGCTATTTAATTATTTTGTATCCATCTTTTTAACGCATAATATATTTGAAAGGTAATTTCATAATTCCAATTTTTCATAAACAAAACAATCAAAGGGCCATTTTTCATCAAAATGTAGCTTATTAAAAAATTATAGCTAAGCCTTTAAAGAAAAAAAATATTTCAAACTATGTCCATGAGTCGTATACGTAATTTTCCCAAAAAACTATGCTAGCCTTTTCGAAAAAAAAAATCAAGACTAAAAGTAAATCATAAATTAATTAAAATATTAAACACAAATATATAAAAAATTAAAAATCCTAAAATTAATTAAAAAAGGTGTGCATTTATAACTAGCTTAAAAAATATAGTGAATGGCAAAGGGGCCTTTTAAAAGATTTCAATAGAGCTTACAATTATTACTGATTTTTTTTTATAAATTATATTTTTTGAAAGAAAACTTTAAGTAATTAGTAGTGATTCATTGAAACAAATAAGTATAACTAATGACTTATTATTAAGACAGTTTTTAAGATTTTTAAACTCTTAAGCAACCAGATTTTTGTCTTAAATATTTAAAATATTGGAGAAATTAGTCCTTGTTCTCAGTGCGGTCTGGTGGAAAAGTTATCCCTCAGTGCAGGGATAACACTCCATCATCATCATCATTATTATCAGAACGTTGAAGATGATGATGACGGTGCTGGCCAGTCTCATCTTGCCGCGCCGTGATGATCGTCCTGAGAGAATCATCATTATCACCGGGGACAGACGGCGTCGCATCAAGTGCCTCGTTGGTTTTTTTGTACCTGTTGTAATTGCATAACTGTCGGGGGCATACATATGTGCCTTCATCTATGTATGAGTGAGTGAGTGGGTGGGTAGGTAGGTGTGTGTGTGGCAGTCAGGTGGTATTTGTATCCATTGCCTCGCGTGCGTATCTGTATCTGTGTCACAGGCAATTCTCAAAAGCATAAAAGTCAAATTTGTCGCATGGCCCTCGGAGAATCCGCCCCAGCTTCAGTTTTGTATTTCCCATAGCAGCCGCAGGCCCAGACATCGCCGTCCCCTCTCCCCTCTCCCTGTTTTTGGGGCGGTGAAGGGAAGGAGGGGCGGGGGCTGGACAGACACACAGGTAATTGGCTTTGGTATCCCGTATCTCAGGCATATGGATACATTTAGATACGTACACATGGGGACGGCTCAAGGCGAAATAAAGTTGGACTCTATTAGATGGTGTTGGAAGACTTGCAAATACTCTTTATGATTTGTTAATATTAGGTTTAAGATAATAATTGAGATTTTTACAATCTCCTCTAGAATATTTTATTAACACAAGGCCGTGTATTCAAGTTAATATTCAAGTTTTCAAGCATTGCAACTTATCTTATGGATAATGTTTCTTTCTGCCTGTTTTTCTAAATATATTTTACCATATTAGTTGACCAAAATCTTAACCATTTTAACCTATGTTATATAGGATATATATATCCATATCCAATATATCACAACAAACAAATATCACATTATAAATATTACATTTTCTACTGCAAAACAATATTTTCCATGGAAGTAATAGGTATTATATTATTGCACCTTATAGAAAAAATTGTAACCTTTACCTCCAGAAGGCCCTTACTGCTCTGGCGCAAAAACTGCTTCAGTTTAATTCAATTTCCTTAAATAATTGTTTTAAGTAAATATTTTTTAAGAACCTCAAACTCTTAACTATGGTATTAATACATCACACCCTACGTCTACTACTCCATCTCTATTATCTGCTATAACTTAAACACTCTATTATTTAATGTTATAAAAATAATATATTACAAAATCCAGCCTTTAAAATTTTTTAATGTTTATAGTTTAACTAAATATCAAAATTTTCTATCTAAGCTATTTAAATACAACCTTTCATTAATTTCACATTATTTTCCCCACTATTTCCACATTATTTAAGCTTATTACCTAATTAGGGTTAATAAACCCCGTGTAATTTAAAAACACATATTAACAAAACCCCCAACATGCCCAAAAAAATTCCCTTTCAAAAATCCCAAACCGGCTTCCAATGCAAGTGGAAGTGGAACTGGCGCCTCTTTTTTTTTTTTTGTTTTTGGGAACGTCACTTTGGGACCGGGAGTGAAGTGGTCGTGGGTTCAATGGAGACCATGAACACCCAGGACAGGAGAGAAATTAGGAGGACCCAGAACCCAGAAGCCGAAACAGGAGCAGTTCACAAATGAACTCCAAAAGTTGACACAATGTCCCCAGAGTGCCCGGAAAAAAAGGAGTAGGAGCAATAAAGGCGGGTAAGTGACACTGAAACGGAGTTATGCGGCCATTATTCCGCAGAAATCCTTCCCTACTAACCAGAAAGAGAGTCTTTAAGATCTTTAAAAGTCCACCAACTAAAAGGAGCGACTTTGAAAGAAAATCCAGTCAATTAAAAACTAATTTGTAAGCTAAACTGTATTTCAATTATAGTTTTTGAGGCAAGTCCGATTTGTGAAAGGACGCAAGTGTCCTTCCATGGTCGAGTGGCTAATGAGCTGCAATGTCCTGTTGGTCCCAAAGTATTTATGCTTCGGTTTTTTACAACACTTCCGGTTGATGGGAGAAAAAAAACAACAAAAAGCTGAAAAAAAGAGAGGCCGGGAAGCAAGGAGGGTCCTGCGGGTGCTAATAGGATTTCCCTCTGTTTATGTAGATGCTAATTAGAGGGCAAAAACACATTTTTGCTGCCTTTTGGTTAATTGATGAAATGAAAATGAAAAGGGGCCGAAGGGGGAGCAGGAGTGTGGGGCAGAAAGGACCTCTCTGTCACAAACAACTTGGCCCGAAGCGTGGAAGCCATAAAAACACGGCCAACTTATCGGACAGGCGACACTCCTGTGTGGGGCATAAAGTCCTGACCAAGTCCTTGCCACTCCCGCTCTGGCTCCGGCTCCGGCTCTAGCTCTACTCCAACCCCCCTGCCCCCTTCCCGCTTACGGGGCAAATGCAAATGAGCCTAAAAGTAGAGAACGATGATAAATATCGCTTTAAATGACAAAGAGGCAGCCTTGTTGTCAGGAGTGTTGAGTGGGCGGCCGTAATAAACCAACAAATTAATTGCAACGCATAAAAACTCCACAAAAAAAAGGAAATTAACTAGAAACCAATTGAAGGATATTAAAAAATACGGAAATTTTAAATTAAGTCTAGGAGAGTGTTTAAAGGTAATACATATTTTATTTAAATACATAAGGATGCCAAGATGTATTACTAACGTACACCTTTTAAGTAGATAAACTGAAATTATTTATTTATACCCTTTCCGTAGATTACAGATCTACCTTAAAGACCCAAAGACTCGAAGATCAAAGATCCAACAAAAGGCACTTGGCAATGATCTCCAATTTAAGGACTTTTATTATTAAGATACAAAATATATATAAGATTCTTTAGTAGAATAATCTTAAGAACGAGAATCTCTAATATATGTAAGATTAATGCAAGTACTACCTAACAACTATTAAGAAGGACTTTAAAATATAGTATGATTTTTAGAAGAGTACAATTCATATTGAAAAGAGTACAATTTTAATTTAAATAATACAATTTGAATTACATTTTAATTCATATTTCATATTTGAAATATATATTTATTTCATATTTATACCCTTGCAGAGGGTTTTATAATTTTGTCCAAAAGTGTGCAACGCAGTGAAGGAGACATCTCCGACCCTATAAAGTATATATATTCTTGATCAGGATCACCTCCTGAGTTGATATGAGCATGTCCGTCTGTCCGTCTGTCTGTCCGTCTGTCTGTCTGTCCGTTTCTACGCGAACTAGTCTCTCAGTTTTCAAGCTATCGTCTTGAAACTTTGCACGCACCCTTCTTTCCTTTGCACGCAGTATATAAGTCGGAACGGCCCGGATCGACCGACTATATCCTATAGCTGCCAAATAACTGATTGATCGGAAATGGTATAACTTTGGTGTTTTTAGAGTTAGAGAGTTCAAATTTGACACGAGAGCAAACCATTACGACATTACGAAATTTCATTAGGATCGGCCGACTATATCCTATAGCTGCCATATAACTGAACGATCGGAAATGGTACTAGGTAGAAATATCAACTTTCGTATTTTTGAAGATAGAAGTTTGGGACTATTTTTTAGATTTTTTATTTTAGTTAATTGGTTTTGTTATGATGTAATCATAAGCATCGGCCAACTATATCCGATGTTTGCGATATATATCCGGTTTTAACTGCAAGGGTATATAAACTTCGGCTCCGCCCGAAGTTAGCTTTCCTTTCTTGTTTTTTTTTAAATTCGTTTAGAAATGTTGTTTAATCTTCTTTTCGGATCAGCAAACTCATAAAAAACCATCCTCGAAGATACCAGTTCTATCAAAAGATAATATAATTAAAAATAAAATTAATTAAGACAAAACTAGAAAACTCACTTATCGAACCACCAGCCATGGCACTTTTTTTTCCCAATTATGATTAGGATTTCCATCCTCATCTCGATCAAAGGTGGAAAATGTAGTGCCCTGCGAAAGCCTAAGAGCTGAGCCGGAGCTCTTACGCTCCGTGATACTTTTCACCACATATCCTTCGCGTCGATTTCCAATTTGAAAGTTGTCGCCTTCTTGAAACCCTCCATTTGAATATAAAATGAACGAATTAGGCTTTCCATTCGTGAGAAGGTGCAATCGTTCAAGACCGATGAAGAGCCCATCGCTCCACTTCGTTCCGACATTTCCAAATCCAGTTTCATATTCCTCATAAGTGCGATTAAATTCTTTTGAATCGTAATGTTTATAGTAAACCACCCAACCAGATCCAATCCACTCATTTGACTGACAGACGACTTTAAGCGGGTCTGATCCCGATATTTGGATTTCTTGAACAACCCAGCTGGTTGTTTGGTTTCTTGGACAAAGATCTGGAAGAGGTCATAAAATTCGATGGTTTATTTTAAAATTAAAGGATTCTGCCGAGTTACATTTGGTTTGTTTTACCGACTTCGTCTTATTGTTAGCCAGTATTAGCTGGGGTGATTGAAGGAAAAGAGGACGAGTACCAATTACGGGACGGCGCTCTGAAGTAGGGGGAGGGGTAGGTACAAGAAGATAAATAGTTCGGGGTCGGAATCCGGTACGTATGGGCTGGTGATGGAGTGGCTGGTGGCGAACTGGCTAGTGTAGGACTGGCTAGAGATGGACTAGCTGTTTTCGTATCCAAAGGGTTCGCAACTCTAGTGTTTGACATTACTTTATCTTTTTCTCCGGGAAGTTGTTTCGTTAAAATTTCTTCACTTTTGACCTTTTTTATTATCCGAATTTTTATTTTGTGCCATCTTATCTTTATTTTTCGGTTGCGACTTTGTCTGATTATTAATATTAGCCAGAAGGTTTTGTAAAATTTCTCCAGATTTCACAATTTTGCCCATCTTTTCAATGTCTTCGCTTAATTTTTTTGCCAACATTCCAATCTCACTTTTCTCCTTTAGGTCACTAATTTGATCCCTTAAAAGATCGATTTGGGTATTTTTTTTACCTATGCGAACTTTAAGTTCGTCAACTTCCAGATGTTTTGATTTTAATATTTCGTATTTGGCACTAAGTTCATTGAGTTGAAGCAGCACATCCGAATACCTTTTCTGCAAGTCAGAGTAATCGTTCTGGAAGCGCGATATCTGGGCATATTTATCTAGTTCCCTTTCCTGAAACTCCAAGTGCTTTTTGTCTAAAACCGAGTATTCGTTTTGAATCTGTGATATTTGAGAATCCTTGTCCTGGCATTTCTGGAAATACCTCAAGAGGGTCTTAACGATTGGATAACACACGGAAGCACACTCGTCCTCTTGTTCTTCCGAAAGGTAGCAGGACTTGTGAAGTTTGAATTTTAATTCATTTTCGAAATAAAAAAAATTTTAAAATTACCTTTTCTGATCCAAGGGCAGCGGAAATGAAAATAGTTGCACAGTTGAGGAACACTGGCAGCATCATTTTCGTTTCTTTTTTGTGTTAAGAATAAACTTTCTTAAAAATTACTTAATTTCACTTAATTTAATTAAGAACCTTTGCTGTCAGACTCTTGGCTCCGGCTTTTTATAGCATCTTTGAGGTTCCGATAAGGAGATCAGTCATCGTGCGAGTGCTTTTTCGGAATTGGGACCTTAAGTGCAAATCTATTAAAAAGTAAAAAAAAATCCTAAAGATCGAGTACATACGGATGTGTTGTCGAAGGTAAAAAAAACAGTTCAATAGCAACAAGAACTTGGTTATATTTTTAAATTCTTCTTAGAAGTACATACTCCTAGAGGCTTTTGCAAAACATTTATATGTATGTTGAAAAAAAAACAATAAATAAAGAACGAAATAAGAGATAGACTCTTAGACTCTAAAAGATAAGACTATTCTGCTACTAATGTAGTATTTTCCTTGGTGAACAAGTCTATCTTAATTTTTTGCGGTTTTTTTCCATTTCTATGATTAGAACAAAGATATTCAAATGAATTTAAATATTTCTTTTGGTTGCTTTGTACAATAAAGACTATATATACATATTTACATATATTTATGTTCTTGTCGCTATTTAATTGTTTTGAGACCTTTAACATCACATGCATTTCATTCCACTTAACAGATCTCCATTTTTGTAGTCTACATTGTAGACAGTACTAGCAAAGATTATAAAGTACCTCAAGAACATTTATATAAGCATAGAAGAAGGGCTACAGAAGGGTTTCGTAAAAATACTGTAGTTACTTAGTTCCTACGAAGTCTTTTTATTTCTAAACTGTTTCGAGAATTACTTGGTGGAATTTTACTCGGGGCTTTACTCTACACGTGCTATAACTGATAAGAGAGGGCACACGCCCTTATGATCCCGGATCCGGCCTATTTGTTATTTAGATTTCTAACTAATAGGAACAATAAAAAATTTATAAATTATTTGTGGGACTAGGTTCGCTTAGGTTGAGGCGGGACACCCCCATCCACTTGAGGCGCTGGGGCTCCTTGTGATCCCGCACAGACAAGAGATCCTACAGCGTTCGCGTTCCCATCCAGCTTTCCGGATGAAGGCAACGAGTCTGCGTGGAGCAATCTCCGCGAGGTCTATTAGGTCCATAAGTGCTGCTGCACCCAGGATTTTGAGTCGGCTGCGCCCCAGCGCAGGACAATAATACAGGAGGTGCGCAAGCCTAGCCGCGTGTGGGGGACAAGGCTATTTGAGAGTTTCTTGCCTAAAAAGTACTTGGAGCAAGCTTAAATATCCCATTGGTCTGGAAAAAGCGAAATTCTCCTTAAAACTATTTATTTTATAGAAAATACTACTTATTTTATAGAAAACACCTACTTTAAGAAAAATAACCAGTTCTGCCTGATTTTAAAATCATCCAAATCTGTCCATTAAAATGTATTGCATTTTTTGTCAACGCCACAGACAATTCTAGTTTTTTTTTTACACACTAGTAAAATAATGAATACTGCTGGTATCTGTTTTTTACTCAAAAATAAAACTCATCTCAAGTTCAAACATTCGCTTTATCCTAGGGCATAAGGTAAGAACTTATGTATTTCCTTTTTCCACAAACAAATTAACAAAAAAGTTGGGTTTATTTTTTTGTATTAAAAAATCTTTATTAATTCATTAACAAAAACTTTGTACTTTTTAATCTTTGGTACTAACCAAAAATGGAGACTAATCTTATCGGAAACTGTGAAGCTTAATAAAATTATGGAAAAATATTAGAAATAGAAATCAAAGCATAATTCGGTTTGTATTATATTTTATTTTAAGAGGGGACTAAGGTTGTTTCCGTTATTCTAAATTATTTTAGGGGGCTAAGATCGATATTCAAAAAAAATTTTGACTTTTGTATACCCTTGCAGATGGTATTAAGGTATAGTTTTGGTCAAAATTCCTGGGGTTAGCTTTCTTTTTTACAATATTAAATATATATATTTAAATATTAAATAATGTATTAAAAAATATTAAAAAATTAAACGACTTGTAGGTAATCTCAAGAACCTCCTTAAAAAAGCAGGTTGAAACATAATATATATGCCTATTTATGAAAAGGAAAGGAAAGCTAACGGGCGGAGCCAAAGTTGATACACCCTGGCACCCCTGGATACACCCTATAGCTGCCATATAACTGAACGATCGAAAATGAAGCTGCTTTCGTGTTTTTGAAGATAGAAAGCTGAAACTTAGTACAGATTCTATTTTTGGTCAGTTGATCCAACCTACCAACCTACGTAATTTCATTACGATCGGCCGACTATATCCTATAGCTGCCATATAACTGAACGATCGGAATTGACCCAACTTTTGTGTTTTTGAAGATAGAAAGCTGGAACTTGGTACAGATTATATTTTTGGTCAGTTAATGCGACCTACCGAATTTTATAACGACCGGCTGACTATATCTTATAGCTGACATATAACTGAACGATGGGAAATGGTTTTTGGAAGAAATACCAACTTTGGTATTTTTGAAGATAGAAGTTTGGGACTTTTTTTTAGACTCTTTTTTTTTTTTATAATTTAATAAATTGGGTTATATTATCATATTCTCATAAGGATCGGTTAACTGTATCCGATGTTTGCGATATATATCCGGGTTCAACTGCAAGGGTATATAAACTTCAGCTCCGCCCGAAGTAAGATTTTCTTTCTTGTTTATTGTTTGGTCATTGAGCGTTTTCAATGCCGTAAATAAAATCAGAATTTAATTAGGTTCAACGTTATAAACTATATTCAGGCCGCATATGAAATTAGGATTTATGAGGATATATTAACAATATGGGAAATCCAATTTAGGATGCGAGCGCAGTAAGAAGATGAACGAGGGAGGCGCCAACCTTGCAGAATAGGCTGAGCGGATGCTCGCTAACTATAACGCCGAATTAGCAAAGCCGAGCGGCCGAAAGAGAGTCGGCTTGCGACCAGCAAAACATCAGTTACTAATTAATTGTTGTGTTTAAATTAGTTTCTTGCTGCTTGACCCGACATTTATAATACAAATTTTGAAAAATATTCCCAAGCTTCTGTTTTTTTGACCAAAATTATAATACGCTCTGCAAGGGGTAGAGGACACCTCTCTCATTAGCGAAACAGAAACGCAATTCGGCACACAGCACTTCTGATTTGTCAGACCCACAGATCCTTGCGGCTAAATGGGCCCTTTTGGTAATTGTTCGCCTAATTGGTTGCATCGAACATCGTTTGGTTTTTGGCCACCACTTTTCACCGCTACTGCTTGCCATTTTGGCCAAGTTCCTTCTGCCTTTTCGGTTTGCGTTTTGGTATTGGTTTTTGATTTTTGATTTTGGGTCTCTTGTCCACAAGAATTATCGGCCATGTGGCACAATTTCTAGTTTTCCATTTTTTGGTCGGCCGGAGTGGCAAGAATTTGACCAATTTCTGACCATTTTAGCCAGGGTAAGCGGTGAGGTCGGTATTAAGCCTTCAGGTCAGTTGGCTTTGCCGGCGAATTCAACCTCAGAGTTCCATGTTTTTTCTGGTCAATTATGAGAGGGAATTAACACGGCAAGTGCAGTGAGAAATGTTTTACTCTGAAATAAGAGCAGAAGATATTAATAATTATTCTTTTAATAGATATGAACAGATATTACCTCTCACAGAATCTATAGTTAATCTTATTTGATTTGTGGCTTTGGTTTCAGTGTATAGCGCAGCTAATCAGCAGCAAACAGTTGAGGCAAATGGTGGCAAGAATCCGAGGCACGCGGCTAATTGGAGGACTTGTTGCTACCGCAATTTCTCATTTCTCCGGCAGGTGGGCCAAGTGCGAGAAAACCTTTGGCCAATGTCTGGAATTTGATTTGCTGGCAGCTAACTGGGTGACTGGGTGGGCTTCCCGCAAAATGTTTCCTAAGCGCCTAGCCCATGAGAACCAAATGAGGTTGAAAAGCTGATGAATTCTAAAGTGTTTGGGGGTTGGGCGTGGAAATGATTTAGTTTTGATCTCGGTATATGGGTAGCTCTTCGAAAACTTAATTACTCCACTCAAGCATACAGGCATAAAGAATGCAACATTTAAACAAGAAATCCAATTATTGAGATAAAAAGTGAGCCTCATAAATTTCGGAATAAATTTCCCGTAAATGCAGATTCACTCAACTAAAGTGGTTGCATTTTTTTTTTTTTGGCCAGCACGCCCATGGCCGACATCCAATTATCGAAACAAGTGCGCCTATAAATTCCCAGTTTAAAAAGAAAGTGCCTGGCGAAATTTATGATAATTGTGAAATATTGTGCCAAAACACTCGGCAGGAGCGAGAGTGAGAGGTGTTTGGTTTTATTTCTTACCTCGTACTAGGTGTACCTGGTATATGGTTTATACTTCTGATGGGTATAACATTTTATTGCTGTTTACTGAGAAGAGATTTAAAAAAAAAACATAGGTATTAGGTGCTAAATATTATACTATATGAAAAATATATATTTATACCTTAGATTTTTATGTTTCTGAGGCGACCAATTTACTTCTAGTATCTCGGAAGGATATGCAAAAAAAGTAGGTCTCCATATAATAAATTATATGAAAAATAGACATCTCTACAGAAGATTTTTAGGTTTCTAATGTATTTTAATCTAGGTATAAGGGTATTCAGATTAATTAAGAGGTATATGAAAGAAACAATTTTTAGGAAGGATCTTCAAAAGATAGACCCTTCCATATAAGGCTTGTTGGATTTCTAAAGCTGCGACTCATCTCATTCCCTGAACAGTATCGTTTACCTTATAGTCCAGAAACTGGATTTCCTGTTTCTGTCTGCAGGTGTTGCAGCCAAAAGTCTTCAGCATCTGAAGGAATATCCCCAAAGTGGTGATTTCAGTTAAGAGAGGTGGAAAAAAAGGAGGGGGGAGGGATCAGGTCATTGCATTGATTTTTCCTCCTAGTAGTTGCTACTGCTGCTGCTGCTGCTTCTGCTTTTTCTGCAGCTCTCGCTCTCAAGCAAATGTCATTGACCACACGGCGAACAACAAAGAGGCGTTGCAAACGGTAAAGGGGGCGGTGGGCGGTGGTTTCTGGGCTGCGGCCAGTGGGCGATGGGCGGGTCTGGTCTGGTCTACTTGCCACAGTCAACAACCACCAAAAGTAATCATCGCAAACGTTGCTTTTGGGGCGTTTGGTGGGAGGTGGGGGTTAAGAGTGGGATGGAAATGGGATTCGGAATATGGTTGGACGTCGTAAGGACATCCAGCTGTGTGAGCTGCGACCGTCAAGGAAAACTAAATATGACGGCCTTTGCCCCCTGAACCGCCGATCCGCCTCGCCTCCCCAAGTATGCAACCCCTGCTGACCAAAGTCCGAGCTTCGAGCTGTTTCCCCGCCGAGAGAACTGCAAAGAGCAATGCGATTAACGTTTCAATATGCGACAGTTGCAGCGCGACTTTTCAACGATTCCACTGCAAGAAATAATGGTCCTTCAAAAGGATATACGACGAGGAGACTTCCACTTTATTTAAAAGTGTCTGCTGCACAATAAGTGTTGTGATCAGTCAGTGGGTGTTGTAAAGTGAGTTTTCATTGCAATGTGATCAAGTGTTGGAAATGTTTCAATTATTTTCTTGTAGTGTGGCTTGTCGTGTTAGTCCCGTTCTGAAGGCGGGGGGTGTTAATTTACCATACATGTGGCACGTTTCGTCTCATCTCGTTTTCGTATTTCGTTGTTGCCTTTTCTCGTTGGCTTCTCCTTTCGTTCTTGTTGTTGTTATGACCTCCTGCGGTCCGGTGGTCCAGTGGTCCAGTGATGAGGAATCTGGATCCGGACCCCAAGAAAATAGCTGCGTTCATTCACAATCATACTCTAAGCTCCAGCGGGATTTGCGACGAAATTCTATTCCGCGTAAGTTTGGAAAGGGTTTACGCGGTGCAGAGATAGGCTCCAGCTCCGGCTCCTGTTCCGGCTCCTCTTCCGGCTCCGGCTCCTGTTCCTGTTCTTCCTCCTGCATTGGTTCGACCTTTTTGAGGATTGACTTGAAGCCACCAGGCTTGGACTCCTCTGGCTTGGACTCCTCGGACTCCACTGGCTTGGCCTCGGACTCCTCTGGATTGGCCTCGGCTTCGGACTCCTCTGGATTGGCCTCGGCCTCGGACTCCTCTGGATTGGCCTCGGCCTCGGACTCCTCTGGATTGGCCTCGGCCTCGGACTCCTCTGGATTGGCCTCGGCCTCGGACTCCTCTGGCTTGGCCTCCACTGGCATGGCCTCGGCTTCGGACTCGGACATTGTCTCTATGAAAAAAAAGCGCGGTAAACAAGTCATTTTAACTTTGCCAGTTGCATACATTTTGTAGCGGGAAACTTAATCCAAAGAACTAATCAGTGGGAACAAAATGGAAAAACACACGTGGCTTATATAAGTTTAGCAGAGAATGGAAACTGGGAATAACGAGCAAAATGAACAGCATATTAGCCAATTGCACAATTGGCTGCAAAATCCTCAACAGGACACTTTTATTCGCCAGCACGTAAGCTTTTGTGTCACCCGGGTGACATTCGATGAGGAGCAGAAAGTGGCTTTTTCTTATCTAGATCTTAGTACTTTCTATAACCTGGATGGAACTTACCCCTCTCAGTAGTGGATGGACAACTTTTTGGTTCCTTGGAACGCTTCTTCACTTTGTTTTTGTTTTTAAACTGCACTTTTTTCAGAATACGTAACATGCATCGCTTCACAAGACCTTTCTTCTGCGGAAGTCGACTCTTGTAAGTGTACTGGAAAGGCAAGCGCCTATATAGGCCCGTGGCGTTGTGGCGCTTAGCCATTTCAGCACGCAGATTCTTATCCTGAATCAATAATCGCAAAGATATTAGTTTTTATTTTTTTATTTTTACTTTACAAACTTTTACCATTTTTTGCTGTTCGGTTTTTGGTTTTTTTCTCAGAATATGCTAGTGATTCTAGTGATGGAATTAGCAAAGCTGACAGCTAGTGATGTAGAGTTGGGGATTTCGTTAGGGAGGGTAGGGTTGTTATCGATTGAAACTCGCCTTGAAAGTCGTTTATTAAATGGGCATGGTATTTTAAATATATTGGAATAATAGTAATCTAAGCGATGTATCCCTGATTGCAAGTTAATATGGATTTTTTTCAATTAATCTTATTTGTTGCCGCTTTTAAGTTCCTAAATGTAAAATAAAATTCGAAAATTCATTAGCTTCCGTGGGGCCAGTATCTGAGCCCCAAACCTAAAGAGTATTTTCCTCCCTCAGCCCTCAGCCTGTATTTTTTTTGGCGTTTTCGCATCTGGCAGCGTTGAGCTTGTTAGCTGTCAATTTACATCCCACGTTACGTGATGAATTACGTCGTTACGTGAAGTATGCAGGAGTGTGAGACTTGTGTGTATTATGGGTGTGGGTGTATGTGGGTCTGTGCGTGAGTTTTTCAATTAGCTCATTTCTAATAATTCAGCATGTTGAGCCAGCAGTCGAAAAACACCGCCGGCCATTGTAGCTATATCTATGTACATATATGTACATATATATGGGTTATAGTGGTTCAATGCGGTCGGTGGGCTTACAACAAAAGCCACACCTACGCACACCTCTTTGTGCGGATGTATGAGTACAGTACATTGTACAGGTACGGGCTGTGTGTGTGTGTGTTAGTCCCAGAGTCTCGTGGGCAATTCACCTGGCTAATTAATAACTAATAATGTGCAGTGCGCTTATTAGAGAAGCTTGCATACATTAGTCCGGGACTAATATCATTATACGCTGGCTGACGCCGCTTTGGCTATACAGCTATACAGCCTCCTGCTACCGCCCTCCTGACCCTTTTGGGCCACCCTATTGCCGATGGCTCTGACACAACAGCCTCCGCCAGGCGATGTTTTCCCGCACTGGAAATGTATAGAATCAGCTTTTAAAAGCTACAGTCCGTACATGTTTTTAAATTATTGTAGAATACTGTCAACTATGGCTTTAATTAGACTATAATAAAGTATTTATCATTTATAGAAAGTTAACTGTAGAAACCTTTATGAGTTACCGAAAAATTATAAAAATTGTTTTCTTTTTTTTTCAGTGATGCCCTTCTAGTTTCTGTCACGTACACACTGCAGGCTGTGCATTCACCCACACGCCCAGGTCCACAGTCCCTCAAACACGCCCAGGACACGCATACAAAGAAATGCAATTATGACAATCAAAGTGGACAAATGCAGTTTGCTGCCGAACGCAGCCGGGCCCCAATCGCAGGCCCATCAAAGGTGCAACTCTGGCTGACAAATGACAGGTGCACGGCCACTCAAAATCACCTGGCCAGCCACCAACCGCCAAATACCGACCACCGACCACCAACTGCCACTCGACACCCCCTCAAAAGGTATGCCAATGTACAAAGGTGCCAATACCTAAAAATTCCATTTCTCATATGAAAAAAAATTAAAACCACATTAATTATTATAAGATTGTGGTAACAATTTTAAGTTGGTAATTAGCCATGAAATGCTTTTGTCTTGAACTTGGCCATACCATATTTCAATTTTATTAAAGCCGTTCGGAACCACAAGAACCTTAATTCTTTACTTTCTTAGTTTTACTTTCTTAAATTGGGATGCAATATTAATCGTACTGGATCCCAGGAACTTTATAAGGAACTTTATTATTTAGTTTTTTTTTTAATATTTATAAGTAAGTTTATTAAAGGTATTAAAGGAAAATTCAGATCTTAAATTTGGCAAATTTAATATGGAAATTTTAAGTGATATATTAGGGATATTATAGGATTTGTTTTTTGGAAAGCTAAAAATAATTTAAATAGGTAATAATAATAACAATTTAATGTAATGTAAATAATGCAGAAAGGAGAAAACTGTTCAGGTTATTCTCAACAACTCCAAAATAAGGTCAGAAAACAATAAAGACCCCAATTTGGGAACAATCTTAAACCCACCTCGATTGAAGCACTTGAAATAGATTCTTTATTGCACATTTTATGGGGTTATTAACTATACTAGACTATAACTAATATATACAGAGACCTAGAAATATGAATGCTTATGAATGCTTAACAACCATATATGCTTATGCTATGCGATAAATATGTTGAGATTCTTGAAATACTGTTCCAAGGGAGTCCAGGCAGCATAGGGTCCGATAGCTTTTTCAACGGAAAAAACCAACGCACATCTGAAGATCTTCCTTACGTTTCGAGCGATGATCGCGCGAGGATGGAGTATTGATCCATTGAATCAACGTTTTGTACGTAGGGAACGTAGGGAATAAAAACCATGTTAGCAAGTCTAGGTTGTCCTTGTAGTCTAGCCTTTTCTAATATGAAGGCTGAGTTGTAGTCTTGAAAAAGCTTACTTCGTCGTACTACAGAGCTATAACACATGCTACTGGAAAATTTTAATTTGCACCACAAATTTAAAAAAGCTTTAACTCAAATTTTAAAAGCCTATTACTTGGTCTTTTAAAGTCGAACCATGGATTGTGGAATATTCAGTCATCAGGCAAGTTCGGTTGGAAAAATCCGCCAGTTGCTGGTCGTCTACTCTCTGGTAGTAAGATCCTAAGGGATCCCACTCCTAAGCGCAATCAGACATGTTTTTTAAGTTACCTAGACATTTGTCGTTCAACCTTAGTTGTAATACTTTTATTATCGTTTGTCCACTAAGACGGTGTTTCTTGATCATCTTTGGCAGGGGCTGATTTTCTGCAAACAGTAAAATAAGTGTACATATATTAAAACGAATTCCAGTTTTAATAGTTCTTAGTTATGTAAGGTATGAAACGATCCTGTCCACGATCCAAATGGTATTGGCCAACTTATGCCGTATTTTAATAGCGAATATCTTGCTCTATTCTCAGCCAACGACCATATGAAAGGTACCATTTTCCAAAACAAAACTCACTTGTCTAGCTGCCATCGGTATCTCAGAAGCCACAAAACTGGACGATGCTAAATGTGATAAGTAACGAAGCCCGCCAGCTATTTCCTTGCTACTATAAAAACAAGGAAAAATAATAAATGTGAAAAAATAATAATAATGCAAAAAAATAATAATAAAATGTGTTGAAATCAGATGATCATCATACATACATACATACAAAAGCTAAAAAACAAGAAAGATGTGTTGGAAAGCGTATAGGCTTGGGGAATGCAAAGCTGATAATCGGATGGGTGTTGGAAAACGATTTCATAATTATCGATCACAAAATTTTATAGCGTGTTTAGCCAACACTTTTAATAAGAAGCTCGAATTAATTTTGTTTACTTAAGTTCTTATGGAAATATCCGAGGGAGGCTTCTAATTCGCAGTAAGCATTGGCAGTAAGTTGTATTTTTCTTTTTAATTTTCAACTAATTACGAGTCATTAAAAGGCACCTCAAAGTGCGGGGAAAGGTCAGCTTGCTGGCCAAAAAGACAAAAAAAATGCCCGAAATAAGTCCCCAAAAGAAGCTGCCGGGAGGGAGGAACTCAGGACGAGAAAAAAGGCATTTTAATCTAGCAATTAAGGCATAATGTGCTTTAATTAACCGCTGAAATCTAAAAAGCGGGCATAAATAACCAATTGACAGTAAAGGGGCTGGGACGAGTCGAGCCGAGCCGAGCAGAGCAGAGGAGAGCAGAGTCTTTGCAAGGCCATAAATTGAATTACGTTAAGCCCCCGAGCATAATGGTCAAAATAACACGCAATTTGCCGGCTGCCCGCAATGGCATCTCGCCCATCCAGTCACCCAACCACCCAGCCACCCTATGAAACTCCCACTTAAACCAACCGAATGGCTGGGCGAAGGCAAGGCCAAGTTGATGGGAGCCGGGACATCCATCGTGCCACCCACCCACACTTGTGTTAATTTCCGGGAAATCACTTAATCCTTTAAATATCGCCAGCTCGGCGCTCGGTGACACCTTAACCCACATTTGTGCCGCGAACCGAAATGACGCGCAAATTTACATTGCCACCCATCCGGGGCGCACTGGCCCCTCCCCCTTCTTTTTATCCGCCCTACCCCTGGCCGCCACATATTCCCCTATTTTACGGCTATGGGCCCCCTCAATGTCCTTGCTCCTTTTCTCCGCGGGAGTGCCACAAAGTCATCGCATTAGTGACGCTCTGAAGATTATTTACCTAGGAATGCGTGTAAAATGACACCAATGTATTGCGACGACCTCTCACTCAGCCACCCAGTGTCACTCCCACTCCCACTCCCATTCCCAGCCTCTTACTTTCGCTCGCACTTTCTCGCCGGCCCTTTCTCCAAGCCACCAAGCGTGTTACTCTATTAAATTTAAATTAAAAATTGATTAAAATGAGCCCTGCTCCTGGGCCTTAGCCGGTTCCTTACTTACCGAGGCAGTGCCTCGCCCAGTCTCGCACTCCTTTACGTTTTTTTTCACTCCCTTTTGGGGTCACCCTGGTCTTCTGTCCGAGAAGGACCTGGAAAATGGAGGTTCTTGAAAAAGCAAAAATAAAATGGTTTAAAATAAATGGTAAGAATTATTTTTAATTATTTTTAGATTATATATTTATAGAATATTCGCTGAAATCTAAAATGATTAAAAATGAAACCTTTTCTTTTTTTCAGTGATCTCACAGCTGGAGGATACACACAATTAACGTAAGCTCTTTCCCTCAAATTGTGAGCCCGGGATGGCAGGAGGTTAAGGGTTAGAGGGTTAGATGGCTGTGGATGGGGGTGGCGGACAGCGGGCCGCTCTGAATGCGTTGCGGGTAAGCGAGTCTCGCCGTTGATGTACCGTGGCCAGAGTTGGAGGCGGGGGAGCTGATGCCGGGCGACTGAGGGGCAGCATCTTTTTTCTCGGGCGGCGTTTCGGTAAATTAAATTTGTGCATTACGCAAATGAGCAGCCGCAACATGAAGGTGATGGCTATCCGAATTTGCAGCTACACTGCAAAGAAAACGGTAAGAGTATAACAAATATTAACACCATGAAAATCTTCTTAGAATGTAAGTTATCCCTTTTCTTACTCTGTAAGCCAGCTGCAGTGCCAGAACATCTTGGCAACCCAACTCTCTTGCCTTCAGTCGGCGCCTAATGATCCTTGCCCAAGAGATTGGATGGCTAGCAGGGAAAAATCCAGGCACGGGCTTGCCATATCTACTCGTATCTATAGCGTAGTCCTGGCGTTCAGCATCTTGGATTAGATTGGGTTGAAACTTATATGTTTAGAGCTGAAATTCTCATTAGAAAATGGTATGGTTTCAAGTCGCAATAAACTAGAGTTGAGAGGGAACTTGACTTTAAAGTCTGAGCTTCCAGTTCCCGGCTTGTTTAAGAATTTATTCGCAAACACAATCGCTCAATTGTGCTGGCGAAAGTTTGACCCTTCTTTTAATTTTCAGACAAAACAAATTCCATCTACAGTTCGCTCTTAATGATGTTCGAAAGGAGGGAAAATGAGGAATGCTCCGGCAAATGTCCTTCGATTTGATTGAATTTTTGTGGTCCTTGAAGGCAGTAGCAGTGGCAGTGCTAGGAACAGCGGTAGAGGCAACGAAAGATTTGCCTGAGACTTTCATTTCATCAAGCATGACTTTCTCACTTCCACTTTCTCCCCACTATATAGTCCCATCACTCCCCCTCAGGTCTTACGTTTTAATTAAAAAGTGTCGCTTAGTGCGACTGTCCATTTGACTGATGGGTGGGAATGGAAGAATGGGTGCCAGCGAGTGGTGTTAGGTGAGTGGGTGGCTGTGGGGTTGGGTGGTTGGGCTGGGTGGCTTGACAATTAAGCCGCCGTGTTGCACGCTGGCCGCCCCCTGTCGCTTGGCTTAATGAAAACGATTATCGACTCGGGCGACGGCGACAGCGACGGCGAAAAAGGACGAAGGGCAGCGTATGGAGGAGACTTTGTAGCTCTCTGACTGGCTACAAACTTATTGCTTTACAAATTCTTTAATAAATTAAATGTCCTGCCAGCAAGGATTCCTGTTCGGGATGAGAAGCGAAATGGAATCAATGGCAAACCCAATGGGCAACTGAATTTCCATCGGGCGTGGCGCTTGAGTGAGCAACTTCATCATCAGTTATGTCCTGCCGGAGAAATCGGACAGGATACGAAATATGCAGGTAAAAAAATGCTTATTATTTTTAATAATAATTTTTTTTTTTAATTTAAATTAATAGGAAAAGATCGAAAAGAACAATGTGCTGACTTTGGCAACCAAAAAAGTATGCTATAGTTTTATGTATAAATCGGACATGGGCGAGTCTTTACTTATTTTTTAAGAACCTCAATCAATTTTTAATTAAATCAACTCATTTATTTCAGTGTAACAAGTCAAGGGAAGGGACTGATGGATGGCTAAATGCTCCGATGCCCCGATGCCGGGCATTGAGTGATAGAGAGTGTCAGGTAGGAAGTGAAACTCGCTGCCAGCTCGGAATTAAATTAAATGTAATTTGTCCTTGACTGTTTGCGGGCAGTCTCTTGTCAAATGTCTCCCACTCGAAAATTGATTTTCTCCCGGGTCCCTGGGCTTCCAGCTCCCAGGACTTCCAGGACCATACGAAATTTCCTTTGAAGTGACCAACCAATAGTTCAAAACGAAACTGAAATTGAAACTGAAACTGGCCAGGATTTTACCATTTTCTCCTATTCGGCAGTTTGTCATTTTCATTAAGGCAAAGGCAACAATTTAATAAGCCCTCTTTTGTGCTCCATGCTCCTTGGTCCTTTGCCATTTATGGCACATCTTTTTTTTTTGCCTGGGTTTTTTTTTTTTACCAAATCGTTTACGCAAAGTTGAATTCAACTTCTTTGACAATTCATATGAGAATTTACTTCAAAATGGGGGATACTCTTTCTAATAATTTACGGGGATATTATAATGGAAAATGTGTAAAGGTAAATCGAATTTCTTTAAAGGTAAAAGTATGTAAAGTTGTAAATAACAATTATTTTTATGTTTAAGTATTTAAGTATTTATTCTTTATTTATTTTTTTTTTGTGGAGTTCTATTCCATAAGAAGAATTAAAGGGAAATCTGTAGGATTGAATACCATAAAAATCTCAAACTTGGATTGTCCAATAGACTTCTGGTACCCTTTGGTTATCAGCAATGAAAAAAAAGGAATAAGCCCGGTTGTTTAAAAAAAAAGGAAATGGAAATTAAAACGAGCCACTCAATTACGCAAATTAAAACGAGAATGTAGGCGGCGCTAAGGCAAACAAACCGTACAAAAAAAAAACGTTCTAAAAAAACAATTCTAAAAACAAAAACAGGACGTAAAAAGGCATAAAGTATCTTAAAAGAGGAATGTCCTTCCACCCTTCTGCCTCCACGCAGTCCTTTCAGCCAACGTGTTTTTCCTTGTTGCTCCATGTCAACGTTTTTTTTTTGTTTTTTGATATTTTTGTCGTTTTGTGTTTTTACAAAATAATAAAGTTCGCTGCGGCCGAGGTCGCCGTCATAAAATGCTCCAATTGACGCGGGTCAGCTCCTTGAAAACCCTTTTTTTTGTTCATTTTTACCAAGCCCATTTACCACCCCTCGGTCCTCTTTAAAGGCTGTGGCATGCTGAGGGCCAATAAAATCAAATTAAAAGGCGCCAAAGTGTCACGATTATGAGACTTAAGCGAAATCAATTAAAAGCGAGAGGAAAAAAAGGGAGAATACGGAGAAAAAAAATGGAAATGCGGAAGTTGGTGGCAAAAGTGAAGAAGGAAAAGTGGCACAAGGACCAAGGAGCCAGGACCTCCGGCACGGACGCGGAAGACGTGGATGGAGACGTCCATGTGTCAAGCTCCGGCCCTGCTGTCTGTTGTCCCCCTTCGCAGGCTGACTGACGTTTTTGGGCGCGCCCATGCAAATTACAAGGGATAACAAATAGTTGTTTTTTCTTTTCATCAGCGGGATGAGAGGTTCACTGTACAAGGCAGGACAGGACTGAGCTGGGCTGGGTTGGGCTGGGAAAAAATTGGGCGGTTCCCTCGATATATGACAGTCATGAAGTCCAGAGATGGGATTGTCGGTTCTTTAAAATGTTTGAAATTGTTAACCTTAATGACAGAAAATAAATTTCATTTAGAAATGTAATAAAGTTTAAGTTTTTTGATAAAAGTCAAGTTTATTTCCTTTTTTTTATATTAAATCTTAAAGAAGGATTATAAAATGTCAACCCAAAGTTTCAGACTCCAGGAATAATTGTTAAAACTCTCTTTAAAAACTTAAAAAAATATAAATTATAATATTTAAATATTAAATACCCCTTTTTTTAATATTTATAATTGTAACATTATTTATTTGTAATTCAATTTCATTCTCAGTTTATTCTGTTACAGTTTTCCTTTCGTTACTTTTTCGTCTCATTTCTTTTGGGAGTTGAACATCAAACGAAAGTTGAAGATGTTAAGCCTGACTGAAAAGTATTACCCGTAGAGTCTTCCAATTACAATTCTTAACCCCTGAATCCCCATTCCCTTGCCCCTCTCAGAGGTTGACTTTACATTAAGTATACGCCGGGGCGGCGAAAATAAATGAAGGACCCGGTCGCTTCAAAGGCCGCCTTCATTTTTCAGTTTCAGTTTCAGTTTCGATTTTCCGCTGCACCAAAGAAATATTAATTTAAGAAAAGAATCCCGTGTTTTTCTCTCATCTCCCATACTATATATGGTTGTGTGTAATATTTTGTTTTTTGTTCATTTTTTAATAACCTCCAACAACAACAATGGTTTTATTCAGTAGCAGTAGCAGTAGCAGTGGTGGTGGATTGTTGTGTATGTAAAATTAATAAAAGTTTAAATTGTTGCCAAAGGCGGGACATTGGCCATGGGCGTGTGCCCCAAGGAGGGGGTCTCTGCCAGAGTGGAGTGGTGTTGGGGAGGAGTTGCCTTTCAGGATGCCTTGACAGCAGCGTCTCCGAGAGATTCAGTCGCTGGAATGTTTAATGGCCGTATTTCGTTTCATTAAAAATGTATGCGGCCTTAAAAGCTTTTGTTGTTGCTCCTGTTACTTGTTACTTGCTCCTGTTCCTGTTCCCGTTCCTGTTCCTGTTCTTCTTCCTGTTTTTTATACTCTAAAAGAGGGTAACATAAATATATGGAAAATTGGGGAAAAAATATTTTAAAAGGCAGTTTCGACGGCTAAAGGAGTATACCATTTAGATCAGGATTAAGAGGGTTAGGTGTAGTCTTGTCAGTTTTTGTACAAGTGTAGGTATTTTTTAGTTTTACAAATTTATTCCCCAATTATATATATTTCACAGTATTTAAATGATTAAAGTAAGGTATATTTTTCAAGTTAAGCTTCATGAGAAGCGAGAAGTAGAGCTGTCATTTTAATTAGTATATGTATTATATTATACTCTACGCTTTGATAATTTCCAAAAATGTCTATTTAATTTTAATCCAAATTATATCAGGAAGAGTATATAGCCTTCGGAAGCTACTTCTTTCATCACAACTTATTTTTTCATATTATTGTTTTTGTTATATATTTTGTTAACGTTCCCCGGCGGTACGAGTAGGACGGATCCGAGTACGAGCAGGAGGGCCAGCAGCACTGCGGGCTCCTGGTGGAGCGATTGCGTTGCGATGCAATAAGAAAAAATTGTGTCACAGCTCAGAGCTGACAAGGCTAAATGAACCATAACTGAGGCCATCAGCTACCAGCTACCAGTTGAAACAATGTCTGTGAAGACAGGAGAAAACAAAAAATACTAGAGAAATACAAGCAAAAACATAAAACAAACAGAAACACACAAGTCACTGGGATAGTTATCCTTTTCACCAGAGCCAGTGGAATTTATCGCTGGGATACTCAAGAGCCGGCCATTAATCCAATTTTATTTATTTCTACTTATGCGCCATCACCATTGTCTGAACAAAAAATAAAAATAAGGACTAGGACCAAACTCGTGCACAAAATTATAAGCAATTGAAATAAATCAAAGTCCAAATGGCAAATAGAGAAATATGTAAGGGAAATCTAATAAATAAGATATGCATTCAAAATTAAATTCTTATTATAGTTCTAGAGAGATACTAGATGGATCTTAAGAACCAATCAGGCTAGAAAAGTTTCTTGTGGATCTTTTTCAAGGTTTTTGTGGCTTTTTGGAAGGTACATTATACTTTTTTGAAGTATATACATCTGCTCCCCTCTTACTTTCATCCAAATCTTTATATATCTATATATTTTTTATCGTTTCTTTCAAGTGGCGACGTATACAATTTATATTGTCATTCGCCCACATTTATTGCGGCAATAATTCATTTAATTTTCCTTGATTTACTTTGTCGAACACACAATCACACAATTGTCGGACACAATCCTCCACCCCCCCTTTTTTTTAGGATATAGTATGTATAGTAAATGGTATATAGTATACAGTATAAATGATTCTTAGTTTTTTGTTGCTATTTTTATATCTATTCCCGTCGGCCATTGCGCATCATTGGAGACCACTTGTTAAGCGGGGATTTTCTATTTTTCCATGTCGGACTGCGTGTGTGAGTTTGGCTTTTTTCCTCGCAAGTGGAAAACTAGCAAGTGGGTGGCATTGTAATTTATGCCACGTTTGCCACTTTTGTCATTTGGCTTCGTCCTGCCCTCGTCCTGCCTTGGTCCTGGCCCTGGTATCCTGGCCATGTTTATTTTTCCCCTTCGGGGTTCGCTTTCAGTTCGCTTTGGGTTTTGTTTGTCTGCTTTTGTTTTATTGACACTTTTGATCTTTTCCAATGCATGTACGATTCATTTATTATGTATGGTATGTGAGTCGGTGTGTGTGTTTGGGTGTTCAGGAACAGGAACAGGAAAAGAAAGAAGAGAAAGTGGCGTATCCTTGTGCCACTGATTGATACATAGGCCCAGGACACAACCACGCCCACCTCAAGCGCCCCGTAATTTGTTGACAAATGAGTTACAATAATGTCACATTATCAGTTCATCACAATAAAATTATACGGCCCGAGGCCAATTCCCCCGGCCTGTCCACCTTCAAGGATCTTGGGGATGTCTTAGCCAGTTTGCTCAGCCAGGCCTCCTCTCTGAGGCACACTGAGAGATACGAGATGTGTGAAGAATATTTTGAGGATAATAATTGCATAAAGTTCCAGACTCAAGTCCTTTTTATAATAAGAACTCTTAGTTATTGTTCTCAGTGCATTTTAATTGGCTTGAGCGAGTCCTGCATCGAACCACTTAAGTGCCTCGCCATCGGCTAGAATGGAATGGCTGGAATCCACAACAATCAGTCCTTCGGAGATGCAGGACCTGTTAATCACAAAAGCAGGCGGTACGTAGGGGGTGCTGGCTGTGTGGAGAGGGGGATACGAGATTGATCCTGGGCAGGATGCTTTCGATGCTTTGGCTTGTCATGGAGCGCATTAGGCCCAGATAAATGACCAGCAGGAAATGGCAATTCCGAATTCGCACAAATTCAAATGATATGCCAAAAGATTTGCCTGAAAGTATCCTGAGACAGAGTAGTCCTCTCCCAGCAGTCCTAGTAGTCTCAGCCTGTGTGTCTCCTTATCGTGACGTGACGCTGGAGAAAAGCGCAACTGTACTCGTCCTGCCGGCCCAGCCCGTCCCTGCCAAGAGGAACCGAGTTGAAGGACGAAAGTCATTTGACAAATGCCAATTGACAGGAATCGAAAACAACAAACAAAACAACACACACACATACTAGTACTAGAGGAGCAAAAAAATTCATTTCTGATTGCCAAATGAACGAATGACGAATGACTGAAGGGACGAAAAGGACTAGGTCTGGGTTGGGGGAAAATAATGGGGGAATGGCCGGGAAGACAGGCGAACAGAAGTTTGTCAATGTGATAAATGCCATTTTAAGTCTCGCATAATGATTCCTGGCAAGAAACCGACAAGGATTTCAGATATTTCGATACGGTTAGCAGTCCTGCCTGCAGGAAGCAGCAGCAGCCATATATCAATTATGTCCAGCAAGCAGACTTCAGCAGTACCGGGTATCATCTATAGACCCGCAACCTGACAGCTCTTTTAAGTTTTTCTTTGCATTTTACACTTTTTTGGGATCTCCCCGACCCGCCCCCTTTACGATGGCTTCTTTCCGCTTTCCGCTGGGCACAATGCAAGACATTTTTTTGCTATTGACCATCATTCATCATTAAATTGTTTCGCTAACTGTTTTCAGCAATATTTTGTTGGTGTACGCGTGCTGACAAGCCGCTTCCTGTCTCCTTTCTGTACTTTCTGGCTGAACAGGCAGCGGTGTCCTTTTTGCTACGCTTTCAAAATTTGATGAATTTCTTTTTTATTCATTTCCTCCCTCTTGCAACTTTCTTTTTCTTTTACTTTTCTTTTATTTTATTTCCGATTTGTTGTTATTCTTGTTGCTGTTGTTGCTACTGTCCTGCCCGCTTGTTGTGTCTTACAACATTTTTCTAATCAGTCAGCGTCCATGTCCTGTTCACATTTTTTGTTATCATCCTTCGATATCCATTCTCCTTGAATTTTTTCAACATTTTTTTTATCCATTTTTTTCTTGCATTCTGGGCGCCATTTTTATGCGGGCCACTGATTATGTTAAAAAAAATAAATAAATTAAAGGATGCGGGAGGCTTACGAGAGTCAGGAGCTTCAAGAGCAACGATTTGGTTAAACGACAATGACGTCTCTATTTACTGAGTCAGCCATTAAACATAAATATGAATATTGGTATGTGAAAGAAACAAATATAACAAATATTTTTTTATCCGAGTTTCCTTTTTTTCACACAAATTTTTTTTTAAAGGCTTTTAAGTAGATTTGTCACATTCCTAGCCTCATACTTATACTTACTTCTCATAAAATGCTTATTACTTTGATTCAAATTACTCATGAGTACTAATAAGAATAATACTTGAAATAAGGCTTAGTTTTTGTTAATGAATGAATAAACACTTGTTGTTAAAAAAAATATATATCGCGGATATAGATCGCAACCATCGAATATAGTTGACTGATTCTTATGATAATATCATAATATAAACAATTTATTACAATAAAATATCTTAAGAAAAGCTTTGAGTAATTCTATTCTTTTTTTATTTCCAATAGAATTCGCTCTACTAACCAAGTAGTTTGGGTTGATATGATTGGGTCGATTAGATTGGCCATAACATTGTTGATTATATCTATATATGCTATAGCCTTAATTCTATTTTGGGCCCACCGATCTAACTACCTGATCGGCCTACTATATACCTATTTATTACATATAGCAAAAGAAACGGAAATAATTTCACATTTGGCTTTTTAGAGATGAAGAAACAGATTCGATGCTTTTTAAAATTTTTATAAAAATAAAGTTTTTAATGAATAACATTTTAGAATCAAATTCTTATAGGGATCGGCCAACTGCATCCGATCTTTGCGATATCAGTACATACACTAGTCGGCATATATATTTTGACATAGCGATGCTTCATTCTCTTTTTCAATTATTTCTTTATTTAAAGGAAAACAAATAGTGCTTTAATTTTTAATAGATATTAGTAATGTATTACTACCAAAAAAAAAATTTAATTTTTGTATGAATTTATTTTGTCTTTTTTTTTAAATTTAAACTAAAATAATCTAACGTCCATAGGTGGCATATGTATTTTGACATAGCTTTGTTTCAAAATTAAATATAATATATTGTTATGTAAATTAAATTTAAACAAAAAATTAATAAAAAATATATCCTCCTTTTGTGTCTATGACCTTTTGAAGACGATTTGGAACGGAATCCACCAAGGTTTTGGAGGTAGCTCAACTTAATCTTATTCCACTCCTTTGTGACCTCAGAAATGGTTTCATCCTTTGTCCTGGATAGATCGGCGGATCTATTTCGCTTTATTATTGACCACACATTTTCAATAATATTTAGATCCGGACTTTGGGGTGGCCAATCTAGTGTTTCCACCCCTACTTCTCGCAAAAATGTCGTTATCATTTTCGCCTTGTGGCAAGGAGCGTTGTCCTGCTGGAGAATTAAAGCTTCACCGATCAATCTGTTGCCGCTGGGAAATGCAAAATCGTTTAGGGTTCTTAAATATTGACCCTGGTTCATAGAACCATTAATGGGAACTAAGTCTCCCACACCATTATAGGAAACGCATCCCCAGAACATTACGCTCCCACCTCCATGGCTAATTTTTTGGCATACAGGCACATTTTTTTTACGATAATGTTTGTTTAATCGTACATAAACTTTTTTTGGTGATGAGTGGAACTCAAAACTACTTTCATCCGTCCACAAAACATTTCGCCAAAATGAGATAGGCTTTGAGATATACTTTTTTGCAAACTCCAAACGTTTAAGTTTATTTTTGAGGGTAATGAAAGGTATAGGCTTGGCTATATATGTTTTTATGCCAGACTCAACTAAACGCCTTCGTATAGTTCTTTCACTTATGGAATTTACAGCAGTCAAATTCCACTCCAATGCGGCAGGTTTTTGGGTTTTGAGAGGATCCTTTTTAAATTGGCGCACAATCAGGCGGTCTGCTTCAGTTGTTGTCTTTCGTTTTCGACCTGCTCGGCGCGAATTTATTATTTCATTTAATTTTTTATATTTATTAATTTGATAATAAATAGTTTGGCGTGGCAAATTATATTCCTTAGCGATATTTATTACAGAAATACCCAAGTTATATTTTGTTACAATTTCTGTTCTAATAATTATAATTGTACTTAGTTCCGATGTTTTAACCATTTTGATTGCTAAAAAACCAATTTTTTTTAAGAATAAGCAATAATTTTCAAAAATTGATTTAATTACACTTGGAACCTACCGAATAACAACCAAATCACACGGTGTCAAAATACTTATGCCGCTGCAAAAATCGTTGTCTGCTGGCATTCTTATCAGCAAAAACAAAAGATAAAAGAAAATAGACAAAATATTTAGCTAATTTACAGTTAATATTATGCACTTCATTTTGTGCATCATTTTTGCTTTGTTGAACACAACTCTACTAGCAAAGCAAACGTATGTAGTTAAATGAAAGCTATGTCAAAATATATATGCCGACTAGTGTATGTATATTCGATTTTAGCTGCAAGAGTATATCAACATTAACCTTATCTTTCTTGTTCTACCCTGTACTCGTATAGTTTAAGGGTATATTGCACAGACGGACATGCCTTTATCTCGGCATGAACTCGTCTGTTAATGCTGATCAAAAATATAGTATATAAAGTATATACTTGTTCTTTATGGGAAAGGAGAGGATTCCTTCTCTATTTTACAAACATACAATATACCCTACGAGTACCGGGTATAAAAACGGTTTCGCTCTGGTGAACGGCGAGCTCTTATCATTAGATAGCGAAATTGATAACACACTATTGACCACAATTGCGTACAATAGCAAATGAAAACTAGTACCTGGCTCAGTTACTTTCCTACATTGCCATGGGATCTCCACTACTAGTTTGGTTGCTGCTCGTAGCCTTCTGTACGGTTTCCTTCCTGGGAGAATCAAGTGCAGTTTGCTGCACCGACTACATGACCCTAAAATTTAAGGTCAGACACAATAATTGTGGCGCCCTTAATGCCCAGAAGGTTGACGATTTCTGTCAGATCAGAATTTGTGGCGACGGATCACGGGTCGTTGGCTATTATTGTGGGAAAGGGCCGTGCAACGTTTTCGGATGCGATTGCGAAGGCGGCTGCCGGCATGGCGACTGGGTCGACTCCTTTTTGGCCAGGAACAGGCGTCACGAAGTTTCGGTGGTGGATGCAATCGAAACAAACGGAGCTGATTCTGTTAGAAATACTGCCAAATCGGGTCTCGGGTTTTTGAACCTTATGGACTATTTCAAGTAAATGAGTTTTTACCATTTTTATATCCTTGCCTTTATACCCACTGCATAAATTTTATATTATTTTAATATATTTTTAAAATTTCTATATATATTAAAATGTATTAGATACTTGGAAATTGGCAAAAAGAAAATAGTAGTTTTATTTTTTACAGAAAGAAAGAAAATTTATTGTTTGAAGTAAGAAAGCAATGTATCTACATTGTGAAGCTGTACCAACAGCTTTGATCTGGGCGTTGCGTTAGTACCACAATTGGCGAATTATAAATAATATACCAGATTGTTCTCTCTTTTACAGTCTTCCAATTCCATGCATTCAAAAATGGGGAGAAGATTATTAATTATTTCTCAAATATTCCCCACAACTTATCAAGAAATAAGATAATTGGGTGATTAGATTGCACAAATGTTGATTAGATTAAAATGAATTTTACACAAGAAAGTATGGATCAGTTCGACTTTCTCTACTGTATGGATCCCGATACGCCATTCTACATTTTTACATATTATAGGGTCTTCCCTATAAGGCAGACGGATCAAAAATAAATGCACTTGATGTGGTTGGAGATTATTCCTTCTTCCGTACCCCGCCGAGTTCTGACACGAGATGACGAGCTCAATAAGGCGGAATAATTACCACTATCCCAGGCATTAATAGAAAACTAGTGCCCGATTAAGTTAGATTAAGTATGATTAAGATTCATACTTTTATATTTATTAAAATTATTTTATTGTATTTTATTGTGTATATACATATCTCTGAAATTTGAACTTCAAGAGTCAACTCAATCGTGCCGTTTGATAAAAAACTTTGTTAACGCGCACTCTTCCTCTGCCGCCACCTACTCCGCTCCAGCCGCCTCCTACTCTTCGCCAGCCGCCTCAGTTCACCATGGATCATATGCTGCTGCTCCCAGGAAGACCTACTCTAGCCACGCCTCTGGTTACGGCCATGGCTCCGGCTCAGGTCACCTTCAGGGATCCGGACTCCGCGGTGGCCACAAGTCTGGAAGCTATGCCTCCAACGGTACGAGTACCGTCTGAAACACTAAGAGCATCTCTACAAAAACGAGTTCAAAACGATATTTTATACGAAAAAGTATTTTTTTTTTTGTATATTTTAATTGAAATAAAATTAAATACAAAAAAATTATGTTGTACTTTAGTATTTTTTATTTTCAATTTTTATTGCAATATTAGGCTTCTTAGCTTGTTAGGACCCAATAATGTCGGTGGTACAAAAAAATCAGAAACGCAAAAGACAAATATGTCCCTAATCTGTAGAATTTTCCGCATCTGTAGTATCACCGAGCTTTTAAAAAAATCGATATTTTCCTGTTTTGCGTTACTTTTTATTTTTTAAATACATAATTTTCATTTTTCTCAGCCAATTCTGGTACTATGGAACATGTGTAAAAAATTTCATGACGATTTCTCAATTTTTGCGACCACCAGCTCGAAAAACATGATTTCGAGAAAAACGCTTTTGAAAATTTAAACACGCTTGACACCAGCCGCTCCATCAAACGGACGATAAGTTCCGTAAATTAAAAGATTTTACACAACTCAACACATATCAACTCAGTAGGTGGTCCTGATCAAGAATATATATACTTTATAGCAGAGGTCGGCACGGCCCTATCTCGGGGGCATAGGAAATTTCTCTGCCCGAGCTCTGCCACACACACACAGTATAAATGTGTGAAACGTCATGCTCAAAGCCTACTTTCTACTATACGTTACTAACACTAATGCGGTAAAATTATATCAATGTATTGGGGTGCCGACCTCTGCTTTATAGGGTCGGAGATGTCTCCATCAGTGCGTTGCACACTTTTGGACAAAATTATAATTCCCTCTGCAAGGGTATAATAAATATATATGCAAATAAGAAACAACAGGTTAAAAAGCCCTTTAAGACATAAACGGTGTCTATGAGAAATGGAGGCACTTCAGAGTCCACTGTAGTGGTTACTAGCAAAAATAAGAATAAAAAAAAAATATATTTCACAAAAATCCCCATATTCCCCAAAATCCAAAGAGTGGAGAAATATGAGAGTCCACTGAACTGGTTAAAGAAATTAAGGAGACAAAACCAAATTAATAAATAAATAAATATATATTTAAATAAGACACCACCGCTTAAAACGCCCTTTAAGACATAAACGGTGTCTGTGAGAAATGGAGGCACTTCAGAGTCCATTGTAGTAGTTACTAGCAAAAAACAGAATTAAAAAAAAATATTTAACAAACACCAGCTTAAACACCGTCAAAATCCAAACAGCGGAGGAACAAAAGAGTCCACTAAACTGGTTAAAGAAATTAAGGAGACAAAACCAAATTAATAAATATATATTTACATAAGAAACCGCCGCTTAAAACGCCCTTTAAGACATAAACGGTGTCTTGAGGCAAATACGGAGACAATTCAGAAAAAAATTAAAAGAAAATAATTAAATAAAACCAAAATAATTTAAAAACATTTAGAAGCGAAACACCACCAAATTTGCTACCACTCATGCAGATACCACACAAAAAAATAATAAATTAAAAATATATAAATAAAATAAAAAACCAAATATTTAGTCAGCTTCTGGACTGTCCGACTGGCGGACCAAACTGATTCTGATTTACGGAATCCAATTCACTTATATAGAAAATTCTGTGTATAAGGCCTACTTAGTTGGGAGATCAACAAATTTGGAGAAAAAGTAATCGATAGGATTAAGGGCTTTATGCACGGCCGAAATCGGGTTAATGTAAGATGCTATTAAGCCCTTTGAAGCTTCTAGAGATGAGTAATTTTAAATAAAATTTCCTATCTATAGAAATAATTTCCATACCTATGATCCTACAAAATCCTTTATAAATCCTTAAAAAAAGTTAATAAAAATAATAAAAATAAATATTTCATCAATCCTCACACGTGTGACAGCGGATTTTCGTCGTCAAAGTACTATGCTGGGCACCCCTGGTATAGACTGTGTATTCCGAGTTCCAGGCGTTTTACTTAATAATAGATTTGATAAAACTGTGTTATATATAATTTCTGGTTAAAAATGGTATCTGAAATATGAGATGGAAAACAATCACAATTCCACCACCAATTCTACCTGATTCTACCACAAAGGAGAGCCTTTATAACCCCTTTAGATTCTCAATTGAAACAAATTTTATTTTATAAAATTTTTTAATTTTATAGCTAAATTTGATTAGTTTATTTTTTCTACAGACGCTAGACGCTATTTTCGGGTATTCTTTCCGGACCCACCGGTTACCCAGACCAGCTGGACGTTGTCCTGTTTGTGGTTGGCTAAGAAGGATTCCTCCCAGTCGCCCACCCGGCACCCAGCTTCGCAGTTGCAACCGAAAATATTGCAGTAGTTACGCCCATTGATCGGCTTTCCGTCAGCATCCTCCATCTCGGCGCCTAGGTCACCTCATGGTTTGTCTTCGACCTTGAATATTATGTACATACATGGAGGCTTGATCCCCTCAGGAAGCACATCAATCTGATGGTGCCGAGGAGAGCCAAAACTAGTCCTAATCTCATGGCGGCGATTTTGGAATAACTAACCCAACTACTAGGTCTCTTGTATTTATACTTCAATCGTACATTATTTTTGGGAGACGGTTTCAAGCTTCTGATAACAGTTTTTGAACTTGAACTAAGTTGACTGCTACAATCTGTTTTTAATTTGTAATTCTTTAAATTTAAATGAATATGAAACATAGTTTGGTCCCTGAGGCAAATGTCCCCTGAGGAAGCCACCGCTCCAGACCATAAAAGATGATAAAAAATTTCAACACATATATATATATATATGTACTATGTATAATATGTATTATGTACATATATGTATAAGTATATGTAAGTATGTGTTTCATAAATTCTTATCTCGTACTCCCACAGTAAATTATAAATTTTGTATTGTTCCTATTAGTCAGAAATCTAAATAACAAATAGGCCGGAGCCGGGATCACAAGGGAGTATGAACTGGCGTGTGCCCTCTCATATCAGTTACAATAGCACGCATAGAGTAAAGACCCGAAAAATTCCACCAAGTAGTTCCCAAAACAGTTTAGAAAAAAAAAGACTTCATAGGTAATTAAGAAAAGTAAAACAAGAACGGGTAGAGAGCTAACCTTGAGCCTCAGCGTATGTTACCTAATCGTCATTAGTATTTTTACGAAACCCTTCTGGAGCCCTTCTTTAGTTTTAATTTCTAGTTCGATATTTAGAGAGAATTTTGTTTAATTTTTAAAAGAAAAAAAAGTTTAAAATGCAACATTTTTACAAAACGTTTTAAAGTTTTGAAGATCTATAAGAAATCCTAAATTCACGTCTAGAATTTGTCATAGCTTTGTCAATTTTGACCCGATTGACTGGTAGAAAATAAAAAGTCTTCAAACTATAAAAATCTTTTAAAAATTGCCACTGTGCAAAGGTTGGAGTCGATAGCTTATAAACTAACAGACTTGCTTGCTTCAAAAATAGACAGACGGACATAGGGACACCTAAACTGACCTAAACTATAATAAACTCTGCAAGGGTATAAAATTTTGGAATTTTTATGTCGTCATAATGCTGGTGCCGATGTGTGTTGTGCGATTATTATATTATTTTATCAAATAGCGAATTCTTATGGGATTTATTTTTCAGAACTACGACCACTGGCGGGTATAAATAGCAACTGAAAGCTAGTGCCTGGCTCAGTACGTCGCCATGGGGCTTACATTAGTTTGGATGCTGCTCGTCGCCGTCTGCTTGGTGTCCTTCCTGGGAGGATCCAGTGCCGTGTGCTGTACCGACAAAATGATCCTGAAATTCGTGGTCGATCACCACAATTGTGAGTCGCTTGAAGCCAAGAAGGTCGACCATTTGTGTGAGGTCACAGTTTGTGGTGATGGTAGTCCCCTCGTTGGAACTTATTGTGGACGTGGGTCGTGCAATATTTTTGGATGCAACTGCAAAGACGGCTGCCGTAAAGGTGACTGGGTCGAGTCCTTTTTGGACAATCATCCTCACGACGATATTAAACTGATAGGCGTATATGTCCCGTCCCTTTGGGATAAATTCGTGGGTTACACGTGGAGTGTACTATCTAGCGTCTACAAATATTTATTCTTCTTTCTGCCTTTGTAGACTTCATAATGACATGAGCTTATCAGTGAACTCTTTTGCACCAAGAAGCCTCAAATAAAAAAAAACATAAAAAATCCAAGAACAGTCTGAATAAGTAATTTTTGATTATTTATAAGTTAATTTCAGAACTCAACCAACCAGCGGAGAGATAAGTGGAAAGACGGCTAGCCAGTCAGGTCTGGATTAAAAATGTCATCGGGATAGGTGTCAATATTTTATAATGTTGGAGTTGTATCCTTTACTGCCATCCACAAAGTTGACCAAAATAAGAATACCCTCTGGAAGGGTATATAAATTAAAGTATTAAAATATACGCCCTTTTTAGTTTAGTTTAAAATTAGCAGAAACTACATGAAACATTTTAATGAATATTTGTCTTTTTTTTCTTAAAAAATATAAATTAATGTAAGAGAGGTCCGTAGAGGGAATTTAAAACTAATCGAAAAAAGGGGTTTGTGTGGTTTTACTCCTTAAAACAAGTTAGTGAACTACTAAGGTAAACTTTATAGACTATTTTTGGAAAGGGAAACTTTCAAGAAATCGTAAAATTATACATAATTACTATACACTATTATTTTTTTGGAATTAAAATTCTGGAGACACGCTCTAGTCAGTCCTGATGACGCTATTTTCGACAGAAATCCTATCTGCCTAATCGACTGATTAGGTGTATAGTCAAGAGTCTATGAGGTCGGTTCAGCCTAACGGATACGTTGTTCTAAATCACGAGGACTAAGGGGGATAGTTCGAATGATAATTCATTCCAACAGAAATCGGTATACTAGTGCCAACTTAACAAGAAGACTTTAAGCTGTTTGGAAGTTGGAAACCAAATTAGTTTAGGAGTTTCGGATACCTTAGTATAGCGCCCCCTGAGTGACTTAATTTTTCACTGAAAAGCGAAGCAGGCGGCTGCCTGCAAGGCTTGTGGATAGAGTTCCTTTTGGAAAGAAACAGAGCCTCGATCTCTTGCAGATTACCCATGCAGATGTTTACATTTAGAATAATAAATATTAATATAATTTTAAAAAATTATATTTGAACAGTAATAACTCTGCTGCGAGGCTGCGACTCTGGCTGCGACTTGTTTGTTGTAATGAGCTTACTGTACGGGATCCTGGTCCTTGTTGTCCTGATTCAAGGTAGCTAGCAGACTATTTGCGGCTGCCTGGGCGGATGTTTGGGGATCTTGAGCCGCCTGGGCCCGTTCGCTTTCCCGCTCACGATTCAATGCCTGTTCACGGGCAGCTGCTGCCTCCGCGGCCGCCGCCGCCGCCTCCCTGGCTTCCTGGGCCTCCTTTGCGGCTCTGGCCCTGGCCTTGGCCTGGCGGGTTTGGAGTAGCTTCAGTTGGGACTTGTGCTTGAGTATCGCGGGAACGGCCGGGGACACTGGTATGTTGCGAAATCGATAGGTCGAAGATGATGGCGAGTAACGAACTGGGTGAGGCTCAGGTTCCGGTAAGGGTACTGGTTGGGGCTTAGGTTCAGGAGCAGCGGCAGTGTCAGAGGCTGTGGTAGTGGCAGTGTCAGTGGCTGTGGTAGTGGGAGTTGCTGTTGTAGTGACAGGGACAGGGAAAGGGATAGGGAAAGGGACAGGTACAGGGGGAGGGTTAGTAGCAGTGGCAAGGGCAGAGGCAGGGACAGGGGCAGGAACAGGGACAGGGGCAGTAGCAGTGGAAAGGGCAGTAGTAGGTCCTGGCACAACTGGTTGAGCTGGATAAGTTGGAGCTGGGATGTGTTCGCGATTGAAGGGAAATGGAGTCAGAGGTGCCGCCGTAGCCTGGGGTAGTCCGGAATATCTATAGGCATAGGCCGGTGGCTGGGGCGGCGGCACTCTCGGCGGCAGCATCTTGAAGAGCTGAGGCTTCTGCAACTCTGCACCTTTTATCGCTGTGGTCATCGGTGCTGGCTTGGGATTCGACGGCGGAGGACGCAGGGCAGGTGGATTGGGTCGTGACTGAATCGGACGGGGTCGTGCTTGAAAGCGTATCTTATTGCGGAACGACTGCAACTGCTCGGCAGTGAAGACCATCTGGCGTTGCTGGCCGTTCGGTTGCCGCAACACCGCCCGAAATCGAGTGGATTCCGGACCTCCCAACCTGAAGATGGTCACGTTCGGGCCGAAGAGCTTCAGGTTCTGTAACAGCTGGGCGGCGGCGGGCGTGATGTTGCCCACCGGGCGTGCCATTGGCGCTCCCCCCAGGCTGGCTCCCTGTGGTAAACTCGGCATGACGGGCTGGATCATCGGCATGGGTGCCGGCGTCTTGCAAGCTGGAGCGATGAGGGATGGGGACACTCTCGGCGGTGGAAAATTGTTGAGATTCTTAGGTATCCGCCAGGGCCGGTGGGCTGGCTGTACAATGACCTGCGACAGAGTAGACGTTAGTGGGGCAGTGGCATTGGCGAGGAACGATATTAAGGATCTGGATAGAGTTTCGAGAAGTAGTTTCTTCAAGACATAGTGTGATTTTCTCATAAAAGTGTGATAGCATTTTTATAATCTTATCGTACTATAGTACTATGGAAAAGTTTTGAATTAATAATTTATAGTTAAAAAAAAAAACCTTTCAAATTTTTGTTATGGATCTCGGGTCCACTTTCTTATAAAAGGATTACTCAAGAAATTCTTAGCCATACAAGTGAAAACAATCTTCTTGTTGGAAAGGCTTATAATAATAGTTTATATTTATATGTATTTATATAATATTTATACTCTTTCTTATAAAGTCAATACCATTTTCCTTATCTCTCAGGTTTTAAGATAAATATAAGCTACAAATAATTAATCCTACTATCGGGTTACGTATTTGCTTTATGGACATTATAGTTTTCAAAAGCGGTCAGTATTTCATTTCTTTGTAATGATTATTAGAAGATTATAAAAAAACCAATAAATTATAGAGATTCAAGTTTCTCTTCAATCGATCCTTATGAAAATTGGCAGATCGAATTAGATGACTAAGAAGTCCCAACCTTTTAACCTAAAGTTTTTACGGTTTCAGTGGTTTCTAAATTGACATTTAACCAAACTCACTTGCTTTTTTTGTGGCACCTATAATTATTTAAAAATTATGCCAAAGTTTTCAAAAAATTTTAATAATTACTTAAAGCTATGTATCGGTTAAGTGATATTACAGAAGTTACAAATAAGTAGATATATAAGGCACACCGATTTTTGTATCGAACTTTTTAGGTTTTTTTTTTTCAAAAAAAAGGCACATACGAGCATAAAAGATAAGTTTTCTCAGAAAAAGCACTAGTTTAAGTAATTTAATTGTTTTACCATCAAATAGAGAGGTTATAACTAAAATTCAATTAAATTTTTGCTAATTTTTTTTGCCAAAATTTTAAAGTTTTTTCTAATTTTCGGCTATGATTTTTTTTGGCAAAAAGGGTTTTATATCACGTTGGTTAGGAGTTTTTTTATAGAAATGTTATTTAGTTTTTATAGATCGTGTAAAATGGCATGTAGGTATTTTGGGTTGTTTGTTAACCCTAACACAAATTTGACTTTTGTTAAAACAATTAACATATAAAAAATTTATGCAACAGATCTCATCTAAAAAGTTGTGTAAGAAAGGGTTAAGCTTATCTTTTATGGCAAAAATCACAAAATGAAAATAAATCCACAAATTAGAACCTCTTGCCACTTAAATATTTCATAACATACTTCTAGGCGGACAGGTACAGTTTTAAACTAATTTGTGACAAAAAACGCGAGAACAAAAACTATATATTTACCTATTCTTTTGATTAGTTATTAAAATTAATCTTGAAGAAATCAAGTCTTATATGAGAAACTCACCCTCGGGAAAATATCATTCTCCAACGGATTTAAAAAGTTCTTAAAGTAATTCGGCGGCGGCGGCAGTGGCGGCAGCGGAGGACTCGGCTCCTTGCGCTTTCGCCCACCGCCTCGACCCCGGGTCCCTGCACGGCCACCACCTCGTCCACCCCGGCTAACCCGGCCTCCACGGCTTCCACGGCCTCCACGGCTTCCACGGCCTCCACGGCCTCCACGGCTTCCAGGGCCTCCACGGCTTCCAGGGCCTCCACGGCTTCTAGGGCCTCCACGGCTTCTAGGGCCTCCACGGCCACCACGGGCACCACGTCCAATCCGGCCACCCCTGCTACCCCTGCCCCCGCGGCTTTCAGCTGGCTTCCGGCCGCTCTTGCATCCTCGGGTCAACACTCGACCCCGGCGCGGGGTGTCCGGTGGGGACCCACCCATTGCATTCGGGTAGGGGAAGATGGGCGGCTGTTGCTGGTGGAAGGGGCGCTGAATCGGAAGCTGGCCGTTGGGCAGCCACCCGGCAGACGGCGGTATGCCCATGAAGAAGAGCGGGCTTGGCTGAAAAAAAAACGGCGACGGGGGCGGAACGTACAGGTCCACCAGTTCGATTATGGTTTCGGGCGCGTCCACCATTCTCACGGTGGGCTTCGTTGGCTTCGGCTCCAATGTTTCGGTTTTCGAGTCGTGGGAAGATGTGGTTTGGCTGGCCTGAGTGCCTTGTGAGGCTGAAGGTTGGGCCCCAAGGCGGTGCCGTGGTTCAGTCTGGGTGGTTTCGTCATCATCCATTGCGATCACTTGTTGGAGAAGATCACTTATTTCCGCATCAATTGCTGCTTCATCTAGGGAGGATTTCTCTCTCTTGGATTCCTTAGGCATTGTAGCTAGGATCTCTAGGAATGAAAAGGCACTTCTAAAAGATACGAAAGATAATCTATTAAATTATAGAGAGGGTTAATTGAAGTATTTATATATTTCTCTCAGTGCATGTCCTTAAAGTCCCATTCGGCCACACGCACAAAAAATGATTGGCAAGCCGCAAATACTTTGTCAGGCTCAAGTTGTCAGTCGTCCTGGACGTCGAGTCCTGGCTCCTTGCTCCTGCCGGGCTCCACTCTCCCCCCCTTGGGTCTCCTCGCTTTTTTGGCTCTTCACGCATTTGACACTTTTTTGTGGGGAACCATATGCCGGGACAGCTCACACACTGCCCAAAATCAACCCCCTTTTTTGGGGCAGTGTGCGCCGCACAGGCATTTGGGAGAACAGATTGCTGAAGATTTGATTTCGGGCAGAGAGCTTTGCCACTGGACTCCGCTCGTCCAGGACGAACACTGGGGGAACAATCGTTAATCTAATGAAAGATGACATTTCATGTGGGCCTGCAAATGTTTATGTCCCGCTACCACCGTCGTCCCAAGCCACAAACAACAACCACTCAATCCACACCCAAAATCCTAGATTCCTCGAGTACTGGAGAACGGGAGTCCTGGAGTCTTGTAGCCATACTGGTGGCATTCATCATTCCCCCGACTTTGGATTTGCGGGCTTTGATGAATAAGCGGCCAGTTGTTAAGCAGGGGCGGCCCATCACTTGAACAAAATGGGCGTGGCCGGGCTAGAAAGAGCTTGGGGATCAGAGTTCAAATTACAAGGATATTCCCCCAAGAACAAGTCGAAAATTTTAGCAAAAAAATTCCCAAAAATATTAGTCGAGGATTTAAAGCTATTAAGAGTAAGATTTTAATAGTTGCAAAGTTTTTATTTTTGTAAATTTTTTTGTAAAGAAAAGTTCCTTTGTTATCCTAGACATCCTGGACCCAAGACAGGTGAATAAATTCCTTTATGAAGGACTCGTGAATGGCCATTTTCAGGCCACTATTTCTCTCAGAGATTCCCACATTTTAATCAGATTATTTTAATTCTCGCCCACATCCAGGACATCTAGGCAACCCAGGACTTTCAGGACGTCCACGGTGCACTTGGTAGTTATCCCATCCCATCCTCGCAGCACTCAGTGGCCCAATAAAATTTGATTAGCCAAGACAAGATGGGTGGGCCAAGGATATAAGGGATATAGAACGAGGGATGGGGCTCAAAGCGTAGCTGGAGGACCCAAGAAATATGCTGGGAAAAGGGGTAACCGAGACAGAGAAGGATACATGTGCCAGGATATTGTGTATTCATGAGGCAGCACCAGTAGCACCAGCACCAGCAACAGCAGTCGAGGACACGACATGCGACAGGACATCGGGCGACTTTGGGTTAATTTACATTATAAACTTTGAATATTTTATTGTTTGCCCAGGCTAAGGACACCAGCTGGCCCAGGCTAGCAGGCAGGCAGGCAGGCTAGGCCTGGTCCTCGTCCTCGTCCTCGTCCTGGCAAGGCGGAGGCCACACTTATTGACACTTTTGTGGGGTCTGTGGTCAGCAGAAAATTCAACTCTGATTTAATGGTGGCATAAACATTTTTGTCCAAATTATGACAAAGTCTGCCGGGCTTGGGTTTCTGAGGGCCAGGCTTCAGAGGGCCTCCTCCTGGGTTAATCCGGTCGCTAGGCTACACTCCCCATAATCATTAGCATTGCCACTGCCATTGCTTGTTAAGCTTTTAAGCATCAGGTTACTAAATAATTAAACCATTTTCAGTTTCCCCAACCTGCTCTGCTCTCCTCCGACACGAGTCGGATATTCAATTCCAATTTTCACAAAACAAAAAAATGTCAAATAAAAATAATAAATCATTTTGAAATTTCTGCCGAACATTGAAATCAATACACCAGGAGTCGCCATTTCATTATAATTATGATGTTTTACAAAACGAAATGCAGTGCGGGCTTAGAACTGACTTTAATGGTGCAGGTTTTAGAGCTCTGCTCTCGTCTGGATCGGAAGACTCTCTATATCCACTATATATACCCACCTAATGAGCTACGTGTGTGTTGGCCTTTCAGTTTTTCCAGCTAATAAAAATACGAGACAATTTAAGCCCGGCTTATGGGGTTTCTTTGTTGTTTCGGCCACTAAGCCCCATATATGAATAAACTCATTCCTCCACTTGTAACCGAAATTAAAAATTTATGAATGCCTTGTTGGCGTCGGGGATTACGGCAAAGGATTTTCAACGCCTCTAAACTTTCTTCAAAGTGGCGGCCGCCGCCACGCGACAGCGAAAAAAACTCATTTAAGAAACCGCTTCCGTTTTATCGCGAAAATCATCGAAATTAGGCAAAGAATGTGAGAAAAAAGCGTATGCAGGGCCAGTGCCATAAATTATAAATGCAAATCCCGACTTAAGATCGCACAACGACTATAAAATGGCCATTTAATGTCCGCCACTTGACTGCGTTCTGCCTCGATTCCGTTTAAAATAAAATTATAGGAATTATCAGCCGGGGCTTAACAGATGTTTGGGTTAACCCATGGCAGTTAAAGAGACTCACCCAACAAACGGCAATGGCACTAAATATTTCCCAACTTCGATTCCAAGGCGATTTCGAATTTGAACTTTTTATTCTCCGTCTGGCTTCAGTATCGAATTGGAAGTGATTCAGTCTGGGTTACGAATTTCGATTGACATCCCGGACAGAGTCGACTTCCTGTGTGTGTTGGAATAACTTAAAAACTAAATTCATTTCAAGATAAAATAGATGAAAAGTCTGTACATTTCAATCCATCCATTCAATCTTCCACACATTTTTTTCAAAAATTGCCCTTAAAGATGAACAGCCTTAAATGCGAACTGCTGACAAATGCGTTTCGATTTCATTTGCCGCAAAAAGGACAAAAAATGGATACAAGAGGACGAGAAATGATCCGAGTTGGGCTCCTCACATATATTCCTCAAAGTTGGAAATTAAATTAAATTTCTTTATTGGCACTTTTTGCATTCGTTTCATTTCGTTTGCCACGCATATGCATATGCAAAATCCAACAAAAAGAAGGCAGAGGGTGGTGTACTCAGGGACATGGCTGGGGTGCTGAATGGGTGGGTGCTGACTGGGTGGTGGTTTGCCAGCAATCGGCAGCAATAAATGATAAGCTTTGAGGCAACAAAGCCACCAAAATACAAAAAAAAGGACACAAGGCCAAGGGACAACAAATACAGGAAAATGTCTTGGACTGTCACCCCGAAAAACGAAGGCCATCCAAGTGGGTGGCTGGCAGGAAAATAGGCTTTGCAGGAGCAGGATAAGGGCAGGGGGTCGGACTTCTTTTCTGAGGCTACTTTGCAACAGATTTGCCGCTAACGAAGCGCACGATTTCCAATAATGTGCAGAATGTGTCTGTGAGATGCGGATGCGATTCTCTCCACACCCTGTGTGATTGGATAGCAAAGGGTAGCTTGGGCTCTTCAGCTCACTTACAAGTCCAAACTTCTTTAGACTAAGACTTATTTTTGCACTTAAAACTATCAACAGTCTTCAGGTTTTTATTTGCCTTTTTAATTACCAACTTTTTGCAAAATTCCTCTTAAAATTAGCAACTTTTTAAAGTGCGAGATGTCACTTCTTAATTATAGATTCGATAACGAGTTGGAATATCACACTGAATTGTTGTTTATCAAGATATATGTAACTTTAAAAAGCTTACTTTTTAATGTTTTTAAGGCATGCTTCTTGGGGCTTTAAAATACTAAAATAAATAAGATTCAAATCTAAAAAATCTAATTGAAAAAAAAATTTTAGATTTTGATTCAAATTTGAAAATTCAGGTTCTGTTACTATTTAATCTTTAATCTATGATATCTATAGCACCTTTAATACTTATAGTGTACTACAGATTAAATAGTAGCACATTTTAGAGTTACTATAGACACTTTAGATACTGTAGATATAATATAGATTCTATATATTCTATAGATACCATAGACACTTAAGATACTATGTATGAAAACTATATAATCTATAGAATATTACCGAAATATTATAAATACTATAGGTACCATAGACAAAATAAGTTTACTACTCTAGTGCTAGGAATACTTACAGATACTTTTCGTGGTATAGTATCTAGAGTATATATGTATATAACCTATAGTATCTAAAGTGTCTATAGTATATCTCAAATATACCACAGTATCTATTATGTCTATAATATCTCTAATATTTATAATATTTAATTTTTATGATATTATATCTATAACGACCCATATACAACACCTAAAGTTTGTTTATAAAATCCAAATCTATCAAATATACTTATAAGTTTCAGATCTATAAGACTTATCAAAAAACTATAATTCATAAGCTCTATTTTATAGTACCTTTGAACCTCATATGTAATAGACCTTTTCATCTCTAATCATCTCTAATATATATTTCTTATAGATCCAAAGGATAGGGATTATTTTGAACAGTTTCTTATAAAAGATACCTAGCATTCCTAATTATTACTTTCCCTAATTCCTTAGTTACTTTATTTTTAAAAGATTAATGGATATATCTGGAGTCTAAACTTGTTTGAGGACCTCTTCACACACAGACACATGTGCGCACTGGAAGTGTGAGCGTGGGCGTGCGAGTGTCACTCATAAAACGTACTCCAAATGGACACTTATACCCACCACACCCGCACACACACCAACACCTACACACCAAAAACACACACACGTGAAATGTGACTTGTTAGCCGGACTTTGCCATAATGAGTTCCCTTGTGGCCAGCCGTATCGCCTTTTTATGTAGTTTCCACTCCCCCCGGACACACATGGGCAACTGAGCAGCTTGGGCTGGCTTGTCCAGCTGGGGGCGTGGCAGTCGGCAAACGGCGGATAACGGACAACGGCCAACGGACGTCAAGGTGAAAGCCACTTAAAGCCAAGGGCAGGGCTCAACAATTTCCAGTTATCATGTGACAGTAATGAAGTGACAGACATCCTCGAAGGACCACGATGACAACTCGACCGCAAAACTTCAAGTGCAAATAGATTTCGGCGGGGCGGAGCGTGGGGCAGCTGGGGTGGTCCAAAAGGGTGCTCAAGACGTTTAAAGGACCGTGATCTTAACGCATTTAGGTACTTAAAAAAATATATATTAATGGTATATTTAGGGAGGCAAAGTTGTCTGGAATTAAGGATAAGCAAGAATTAGGAACAAGAATTAGGAAAATTATTTTTTAATTAAGTTAAGGATTAAATATGGTAATTAATTTTATAATAGAAAATAATTTTATAATGGTAAAATAGTAAATAGTAATTTATAATACTTAATATAACTATTAGTATTTTATTGTTGGTTTATTGATATATTTTCAAGACTCTCTTTAAAACAAAAAGTTGTTAAATAAAAGATTATCTACAACTTAAAAATAATAATAATTACTAAGGGATTTAATAGCTTAACTATTGATTCAAAAATTATATTAAAAGCCTTTAAGTTATATTTATATAACTTATTATAAGTATTTCTTTTAATTTATTTTAATGTCAAAAGTTGCCCAAATATTAATTCCCTACAACAATAAAATTACATTTATTTGTAGCTTCTCAATAGATTTAAAATTTCACAAAAAAATATTCAAAAACTTCATTAACTTCTTTTTAACTTTTATATTTTTTCTCGTTAACTTATTAGATTTTCTCGCCATGCAATTTTCCCTTTTCCAAGCCAACACAGCCGCTGCCCTTCATCATTTTCAGTGTGCGGTTCTCGGACAGCGGCCACATAAATTATTAATTGCAGAATAATTGCAAAATTGTGTTTGGTCAAGTTAATTTATGCAATGAAACCGCCACTCACCACTCACCGCTCACCACTTGCCACTTCACCCACTTTTGGTTTAAAGTTCCAGCGTCGTCTTGCCGCTCTTCATTCCGCGTAATTCCTTTGCTCATTTAGAGCAGGCGGCCTTTTTTTCCAGCTCCTGCTGCTGCTTTTGGCCCGACTAATGAGCCACTGATGGTCATGACCTGACCCTGTCCCCAGCCCCTGTCCACTGTCCACTCCACCCCACTCACTTTTAGGGGCAAGAGGCAATTACTTAATCATTTGCCTAACGACCGAAAGGCAGGCAAAGCAGCAACAACACCAGAAATTAGCAAAAATTAAGTGAGTAAGTGAGTTAAAATAAATTGAGGATACGGAATGGGACAGCCCAGGACTTTTTCATGTCCTTAGTCAATCCCCCAACCATCTGCCAAAAAAAAATATGTGGTGGAGTGGCACGTTCTGTGGTTTCTACTTTTGAATTTGTCACACATTTTTGTAAAAAAAAGTCATAGGCAGAAAATGGCTTTCAATTGTATCTTTTAGTTCGTTTTTCTTTCGTTTCTTTTCAAATAAATTTTTCGAATTAGTTAAGTTACTAAAAATAATTGCAATGATTTTCCACAAAATCTACAATAATCAGGTAGATATTTAGCAAAAGGTTTTTTCATTTTATAAAATTATTATTAAATATTTTTTCAAATTTTTAATTTTTTTCTTTTGAAAAGTTAGGTATAAGATAATGTACGTATACCACCTATAATTAAAAAATGCATCTAGAGGGCACCATATCTTTGGAATACTCATCCAAAGTTGAAATATCCGATTTTATAAATTTATTTTAGTGCTTCTATATCTTTTCCCAAACATTTTCCTATGGAAGTTTTTTGTTTTCTATTGAAATCAGAAGATCCAAACATTTTCCAATTTTGTTTTAGTTTTAATTTAAGGAAAAGCTCGAAGTAATTTTTTAATAATTAATAATTGGAAAAAATATATTTTTTTTCCAACTTTTTTTGCAATTCTTAAGTTTAATAATAATAATAATCGCGGAGAAGAGTGCTATTATTTCTATAATAGTCCAAAATAGTACATAATACCCTAGGCACAATAGAAGGGTGCTACAATATATCTAAACTAAAGCAAAGTCTAACTAAAATGATTTATTTTTAATCTTAAAACTTTAGAGAAAAGCTGTTACTATTGTACATATATTTTCTTGACTTCTTGGCCTTGTTCTTAGAACGGATGTGTTGTTATTGTTCTTGAGACTCTCGTGGGAGTAACCAGTATCTGCATGTGCACGCATCTGCATCTACAAGATACCCGCAGTGGGGTGTGTGTGTGTGTGTGTATCTTGCGGATTTCTCCGGCTCTAGGCTCTCGGGCGTCTCGGGCCCAGGCAAGCATATAAATCTATTATCCTTTAATTTAGCCACAGAAATAATGAAGCATGTAAGAGTCTTTTGTGTATCTTTTGTGTGTGTGCCACGCCCCCTCAGTGCCCCCTCTGGCACACACACACATACATAAATTCAATCAACGGCAATTTGCCGGCAGAGTTGCTGCAAAGGCGTCGCCTATTGGCAAATATGTGCAATTTATTTATTGTTGCCACGCCGAATACCCAGTAGATTTTGTTGTTATTAGCTTGGAAATAAAAATTATTGTATTTTTATTATTTTTGTGAAATGTTGAAAGCAAAATGGGATTTTTTTAAGGGCTATAATAGCAAACTTTTTGGTGAAAATAGAACAGAAGTATAAAATCTCTCAAGCTTTTTGGTTGGCTTTTCAGTTTAACCAATTAATAATATTATATAGAATACCCCTCCCACTCTTAGGGTATTTCGAATTCTACTCAAAGTCCTTCCAAGGCTTTTTGACTCTGCCTGTTGTTGTATCTGCAAATTGAATTTTCGTTTTGCATTTTGTGCGATTTTCGGCAATTCATTAAGATCTCCCTCTCTCTTTGCCCCGACTGCTGTTGCACTTTCCACAAAATGCAAATTTTCAAATTCGGAAAAGCTTTTTGAGAAAAACTAGAGAAATAAAAGCAAAGACGCAGTGGCAAAGGCACAAAGCAGCGCCAAATTGGCAATACAATGTGGCCCAAAAGAGGGCCTTTTGGTGAAAACGTTGAGACATCTGGGTTGCCAGTCGCCTTAATTAACTAATAAGATTGCACAGTTTCATCCTATTTTTGTTTTTCTTGTTACATTTTGAGGGCCAGAGCATCCTGTGCATCCTGCATCCTGCAAACGCAAAATGTGAATTTTGAATTTTGGTTTTATCGACTGAAACGATTAACTTCTCGATTCGGTGGCAAATCGCATCAAGGGGAATTATCCGGGCCGGACCGATTGATTTACTGCGGAGGACTCTGGACTCTGGTTTTAAGCTGCTCTCCAGTCTTGGCATCCCTTCAGTTATGATTTATGGAAGGGCAACAGGTGAGACACGGACATAGCGAAAGGATGAAGGATTATTTGGGATGTGAGGGGATTTCACTCAAAAATGGTTAGAGTTGAATAACTTTAATGGAAATACTAAAAAAGTTCTCCTTATAATACCTTACATTAAAGAAAATAATAAATACCCTTTGTTGTTCTGGAAATGTAGCATTTTTTTTCGAAGGAGGAGGTAAACTTTTCGCACCTCTTCGAAAAACTGTCCTCCGTGACGTCAGAGTTGGCATGCAGAAAGGACACTAGCAACCGTTAAGCCTCGCCCCCAGACGGGCAGGACTAAGGACCTAAGGGGCATCCACAGAGCCGGGACATGCGAAAGGCACTGGGGGAGCAGCGTAGCTGATTAAAATGCGTTGCAGGAGCATAAAAAGCATTGAGTTGCATTTGCATTTATATTGTTTTGACCCCGGCATTATTATCATTTCTTTTCCGCCACTATCTCTCGCTCTCCGTCTCCGACTCCGACTCCGTCGTCCTGCCACTTTGTGGACACGTAGTTGGGCTTTCAGCTTCAGTTTGCAGGGCACAGTGCTCCTCCCGGCTGATCCTTGATTATGCCCCCGGCATTAAGCCAACTTTTGAGCTTGTGCTTCCCAGCCGCCGTATTTTATGCCACTTTCTGCGACCAAGACTTTGCGACTTTCGCGACCAGTTGTGGCAGGACGGTAGGAGGTTCAAAATAATGACCATAAGCCAGGGGCCACAGAGATAATGTGCAGAACTAAACGAGTCAACAGATGATTAGTTTCCTTTGCAAATAAAGTGTCCCACTCTCGGGCATCACATTACCTTTTAACACTCCTAACATCATTTAAAAACGTAGCAGTCATCGGCCTTAGCTGTCACAGTACATTCGTTCAACCATATTCGTTCGAAATGAACCACGTAAGAGTTTCTCAAAAAAAAAATTATACAAAAAAAATAATACAATCTACCTTTTTTTTTTTTGTGTTAGATTTACCAAATCTCAAAGAGCGACTTCGTGAGTAACTGGATCCAAAAGCACTTTGGGGACCAGAATGGATCTTTCAATAGAAGTGCTGACCATGTTGGCGGCGGGATTCAATTCAATGATCGACCTTTGCAATCCAGTAACGAATATAGAGGTTACACCGATAATAATACAAATATCATTGACATTTCAGAAGATAGCTGCGAGCACGATGAATGGGTGGAAGATATCATAACAATCGAAGATGATGAAGAACTTGATAGTACCAGGTGGATGGAAGAATTCGTTGACGTGGAAGACCGCAGCGAAATTTCTCTAAGCCACATCGACGGGAACACCCTCAATGATGATGAAGAACTTGATAGTACCAGGTGGATCGAAGATTTCGTTGACGTGGAAGACCGCAGCGAAAATACTCTAAGCCACATCGACGGGAACAGCCTCAATGATGATAAAGAGGCAAGTCTTGAGGACGAGGAACATTTCTATATGAATGACGAGGCCAATCAGAACGAGGAGTCCAGCAACTCTGACTCTGAGAATGAAAGCAACAACTTCAATAGCAATGAAAGCGTGAACTCAAGCAACCAAATCGAGTACAGCCCGGAAAATGAAAACAACTTGGCCAATTTGACCAATGACAATGAGAAGAACTCTATGAACGAGAACTCGAGTAACGAGAATATGTACAATCAGGAAGCGAACTCAAACATTCAAAGCGATTACGACACGGAGAACGAGTTCGACTGGGAGCTCGTGACACTTGCGGAGTACTGGAGCAATTGGAAGACTAATTGCTAATTGGACAGATTTGATGAAGCATTTCTCCAAACAGACAATTTTGACTGGAATCAGAATGGAAGCGACTAGCATTATGACCCGGAGTGATCTCGACTCTTGCATTAATCTCCATGAACACATTGAATGATAGGAAACGATGCTGCAGAAGACTCTGGGCATTAGCTACAACGATCAATCCCATAAATAGAACACTCTCCTGAAGCAGACAGGCATCATCAGCTACAATAATGAAGACCTTGCAAAAGCAGACGCCCATTAGTTACCATGATGGTCCCATAAACAGAAGTATACTGTACCAAACCAGACACTCATTAGCTATAATAATTATTATCATAAATGGAAGACTGCACCAAAATAACAAACTGTGTTTATATAGATGTATAGCTTCGTAAAGGCCGCAAGCTGGCAAAACATGACAATAAACACAAATGAAAGCTGCAGTAGAATATTTTGTATTCTTTTCTTACATTTTTTAATCGGTAACTCTATGGGTCTTTCCTCCATTAAATCGGTTAGCTAGTGTCAGTTTACCGCTGTAGCTTGATATCTGCACTGGCCGATATACATATACATCATAAGTTAAAAGTAGCTGATCCCTACGAATTTAAATGCTTTCTGGAATAAAATGTACTCTTCTGCCTCTAAGATTTTTGGAGACTCTGTCCAGGAGGGCTTCTTTTATTGGGATTTATTAGATTGGGATCCCTTCAACTGGATCTTCGTACCTTCGCTCCTTTCACATCAGGAATTGCAGGGACAATTACCTTTTAAAGTAGCCGATTAGCAGGTACCTTCATATTTTAAACCTTCGCCTAGCCTTCGAAGTGGGGCTCTGAAAAGGTGTTTTAAAGGATTGCTTATCAGGAAAGTAAGTTTTTATACTGCAGCCAAGGATAGTAAGCAACCTCTGACTGTAGTAAGGATATATTCGTTGGCGGAATAAATAAATAAATAACCATATTTTGTAATATAGACAAGGCTTTATGTTTTTATCTTATTGTGGAGCTTCATTAGGTAATCATTATAGGAAGCGAAGAGAAAGGTCATGCTATTGTCAAAACCCTAGAAGACAGAATGGATCTATCTATACATTGATCCGCCTCATCGGGCATCATATATTCCTTGAAAGTATCTCTTAGTCGGAGTTATTGTTGTAGTCCGAGCTAATCCCAGTATCGGTGGCCACTTCAGATTCATAGTCTTCGGAATCCACAAAATCTGAGTTCCATGCGTATTCACTGTCCGAATCTCCACCAGAATCCATAGCTGAATCCTCCTCGTCAGAGAAAAATTCCTCATAGACGGACCTATCGTCTTCATTTGAATCATTTGAAGCAAAGCGATCGATTAGCTTCATGCTTTGATCCTTGAACCAAACTAGCAGCCAAATCCACTGGTAAAGACGTTCAAGCATCCAGAATTCTAGTTTACGAGCTGACTATTTAAAAGGTTAAAGAAAATTATTCAAGTTAAAGAATTTTTTCTACTTTTTACTCACAAACATATTTGAAGGATTATTCTTTAATGACTTTATACTTGACTCCCTTTTACTAGAACTTTCAGTAACTGCCCTGAGCCTAAACCCAGGTGTTTTTTTCTGACGTTTTTCACATGGCCTGCTGGATCAAGATTTTTGTTTTTCATTATACCATGATGGCCCCTCCAAAACTATTATCTTATGTTTTTTTATTTTTAATGAAAGTAATAATCCACATCTTATAGTACCATAAAGTAGTAAAATTAGTTTTAAATTATTTTGAAAAAGTTTAAAAAGAAAAACACATGTCCTAAGTTAGATTTCCTTTTAAGGAAATCAATAAAGTGTTTATTTTTGGTTAATTTTATTTGAAACTTATTTTGAACAAAAATATCACATCCTTCCAGGTAGCACTACTTGAGAAGGTCTTTCAGTCTAGAAATTCATGATTCGATATATTCCAGCTTGGAGCTTCAGCTTGCCGACGACTGGAGCTCTGAAATCGTTTTCTTTTTCCAGTAGAGCCCATTGACCACACGATACTTAGAAAGCACCTCTCCAGGAACAACAAAGGTTCCCCCCAGGGACATCGATAGCCAGGAGTAGGCAGAGGAGTCCCAGAACTAGGCCCTAAACTGTTATATGGCCCTAAACTTTAGGGCCTAAAGGTTAAATGGACACAGAAATCCATTATTATTAAATATTTAAAACCGAAAAGTCGTATCAAAAAGAGAATCATATTTTATAATAATTTATAACTGATTTGCAAAGCACATCTTACGGAACACACAGTCATGTTGTATAGACCTATGAAAACCAGATCTCCTTGTTTTTGAAGCGTTCCGTAAAGGTCTTCTTCCAATGTCCGCTGCGGCAGCCACCCTCGCAGTTGCACCCGACGACGTTGCACTTGCCATGGCCGCAGAAGTGACCGCTCTTGATCGTCTTACCGTCGGCGCATATGACGCTCTCGCAATGGGAATAATATTCGTGCTTCACCGAATCGACCGTAATACAGAAGCCATTCGTCTTGAACTTGATGCGCATCCCATAACAGCACGAGGCACTAGATTCCTGGGCGAGGACAACGATCACCAGGATAGCGCACGGTAGTCCCAATACCCATCTTAAAGCCATGGTGGCTAGCTTAAGACTAATCCACTCTAGAAAAAAATACGCTTTTTATACGACTTTCTAGCTCGTACAGTAATTAAGTAATTATTTTTATGGCCTCTACCATCGTGGGTTTTAAGAAAAGTTTTTACTTTAAAGTTTTAACCAAAATACAAGATCTGTCCGATTAGAATTTGAGTTACATACTGTGTATCTTAAAGTAAGAAGGTCTATCTAGAGAACTACTTTTTTGTAAGAACTCTACTCTTTTTATTTTATGAAAGTTATCGTAAATCTATTAACGAAAACAACTGAATAAATATTGCCTTTAGTTTGTCTGGGTAATAGCAAAGTCACTTTTTTAATTGTAGCTTTTGAGGTAGCTTTTAAATATTGGTTTAAAAAAACTGTGATTGAAAGCTTTGCAACTGCATTACACACGTAGTTATGAAAAATTTAGTTTTCCTTTTAATTTTATTAAATAAAAATATATTTACGAAGTACTTAATAGTATTTTACTTTACCAAAGATCTTATTAGTTTCCGATTCCCATAAGCTCTATTAGACAAGGCTCCCAGGAGGCAGAGAAGTTCTTTTTATATCCCGGTACTCGTAGAGTACAATGGTATATTGTAGTCATGTGAATTTATAGTGAATAACATAAAGAAGGAATCATCCCCGACTCCATAAAGTATATATATTCTTGATCAGCATCTGTTCGTCTGTCCGCCCGTCCGTAGCGACGCGTGGATCTCAGAGACTATAAGAGATAGAGCTATAGTATTTGGTATGGAGACTCCTTAAATACCCATGCATTTCAAGTTTGTTTCAAAATCTTGCCAAGCCTCCTCCCGCTCTCACAAATAGCGAATTTCTGTAGTCATCTCCGACCCTATAAAGTATATATATTCTTGATATGCATATCCGTCTATCCGTCTGTCTGTTTCAACGGGAAATAGTCTCTCAGTTTTAAAGCTATCGACTTAAAACTTAGCATTTACCCTACTTTACATGCAGTATATAAGTCGAAACTGCCGACTATATCCTATAGCTGCCGTATAACTGACTGATTAGAAATGGTATTTGGTAAAAATAGCAATTGGTATTTTTGAATATAGAAGGGACTTTTTTTTAGATTATCGTTTACAATAAATTGGTTTTATTTTGATATACTTATAAGGATCGGTCAACTATTTCCGATGTTTTCAATTTATTTCCGGTTTTAGCTGCAAGGGTATATAAACTTTGGCTCCGCCCGAAGCTAGCTTTCCTTTCTTGTTTGTATATTATATTTTATAATTGTATATCGCTTATTTATTTATTTAATTAATAAACACACATTCAATATAAGTTAAGCTAGACATTTAATTGTCAGAGATAACGTGACTATGACGTCATGGAAATCTATATAAAAGTACTTGCTAAACAAGTTCCGGTAGCGAATCAGCTTTCACTAATCTCCCACAACCTTTGACATCACATCCGTATACCTTTTGGACTCAGCGCCCCAATTCCGAAGAAAGCCCACGCATGAAGACTGATCTTCTTATCGGCAAGCTCAAGCTCCTGGATGATTTAAAAAGCCGGACCCGAGAGTCTCGCAGCATCAGTTGAAATTATTCTGGTGGTTATTTCTGTAAATAGGAAAATAGGAGGAAAGTTTCTCTAAACTTAAAAGAACGAAAATGGTCCAGCCGGTGGTGCTCTTGTCTGCGATTTGTTTTATTACCGTCGAATCTGAATACTCAGAGTTGCTGAAAAAGTACACGGACTTGCAGCAAAAGGGTCTGGAAAATTATGACTAGCTATCGAAGTCCCTGAGAAACTACTCCGACTTGCAGAAAAAGTATTCAGATTTGCAGGAAAGCCATTCGGAATTGCAGAGAAGAGAGCTGGAACTTATATCACATCTGCAAAAGGATATATCGGACTTGCAAAAGGATAAATCGGATTTGCAGAATAGGGTGATTAAAGTCGAAAATCGAAAATCTCAAATTGATTCAAAAAATGTGGAGATCAAATTACTAAAAGATCAAATTAGTGAATTAAATAAAACAAATGAACTTGCTACAAAAATACTTCGCGACGACATTGCCAAATTGGGAGAAAAAGTAAAGAATATAAATTCGGATAATAGAACAGCCAGTCCATCACCAACCAGGACAGTCCAGCAACAACCTCCACCATGCAAAGGTAAGTTGGCAGATTCCAAGAATGTGAAAAATAAACATCGAATTCATTAGCTATTCCAGATCGGTGTCCGCAAAGCCAAAATCAATCTAGGATCCTCCATGAAATTCAAATTCCAGGTTCGGATCCGTTTAAAGTGGTCTGTGGCTGATATTGGAAGATTGGATCTGGTTGGATGCATGTTTATAACCATAATACAAATTATTTTAATCGCACGTATGAGGAATTTGAAAGAGGAATCGGAGATGTCGGGACGCAGCGAGACGATAAATATTTTATTGGACTCGAACGATTGCACCTCCTGACATCTAGAAACTCTTATGAGTTATTTCTAGGTGATACCGACAAATGCGACAAATGTTGGGAATCGAAGCGAAGGCTACAGGGTGAAAGATACCAAAGGATGTACTGGAAACTTATTGCCATACATTAGGAAAGTCAAGTTTTCCACCTGGGATCGAGATCAGGATAGATATCCCGATCGTAATTTGGCAAAGGAATATGGCTATGGCTGGTGGCACGAACTTGAGTATGTATTCTGTTTTCGCTTTATATTTTCTTTTATCTCCAAAAGGAAACTTGCAATTAATTTAACTAATATCAAAAAAACCTTTTTTTTAAATTTATTTTCATTTGATAGAAGTGGTAAGTACTACACTGATTTTAACATGATGATCCGAAGAAAGGATTAAAAAAGAACACGGCGATTCTAAGAGGACTTTGAAAAAGGAAAAATTATACAAAAATGCATCGTTTTATATAAATGTACAGATTTAATAATTAATTATAATTTTTGTTTATTAAAAAGAAAAGTTTCCATTATCACAAATAAATATATTTTATAAAGATATATTTTCCACAATAAAAATACCCGCTTAAAAGTAAAAAAAACCTTAACATAACATAATAAAATAAGAAACATAATAAAATAAGAATCTAAAATAGGAAAAATCATTTTTTATTTTAAAATAAACTAGAAACCAGAAGGGAAAGCTATCTTCGGGCGGAGCCAAATTTGATATACCCTTGCAGTTAAAACCGGATAGATATCGCAAACATCGGATATAGTTGGCCGATCCTTATGAGAATATCATCATAAAACCAACTACATCCAATCTGATGTAATTGGCCGAACATTATAAAAATATCATAATATAACCAATCTATTACAATACCAAATCTAAAAAAAAAAAATAGCCAAGCTTCTATCTTCAAAAATACTAAAGTTGGTATTTTCACCATATACCATTTCCGATCGTTCAGTTATATGGCAGTTATAAGATATAGTCGGCTGATCGTAAATTTGGTAGGTCGGATAACGTGACCTAAAATAGAATCTGTACTTAGTTTCAGCTTTCTATCTTCAAAAACACGAACTTGTTGGAACTTGGTACACGAGCTGGATTTTGGTACAGATTCTATTTTTGGTCAGCTTATCCAACCTACCAAATATCATAAGGATCGGCCGACTATATCCTATAGCTGCCATAGCTGCTATTATTTTGCCAAAAAAGCTCTCGTGTCAAATTTGAACTCTCTAACTCTAAAAACACCGAAGTTATACCATTTCCGATCAATCAGTTAAATGGCAGCTATAGGATATAGTCGGCCGATCCCGGCCGTTCCGGCTTATATACTGCGTGCAAAGGAAAGAAGGGTGTGTGCAAAGCTTCAAGTCGATAGCTTTAAAACCGAGAGACTAGTTTGCGTAGAAACAGACAGACAGACGGACAGACGGACAGACGGACTTGCTCATATCAACTCAGGAGGTGATCCTGATCAAGAATATATATACTTTATAGGGTCGGAGATGTCTCCTTCACTGCGTTGCACACTTTTGGACAAAATTATAATACCCTCAGGGGTATAATAAACTCAATAATTAAAATTCACAGCCCTCGTACCATTCGAAAGAACAAGAGGATCAGTGTGCTTCCGTGTGTTCTCCAAGGGTCAAGCCCCTCCTGAAGTATTTCGAGAAATTCCAAGACAAGGAATTTCAAATATTTAGATGCCAAAAGTGAAAGTCATTTGACTTTCAGAAAAGACATTCGTATGAGCTGTTTCAACTCAATAAAGTTAGTGTAAAATATGAAATATTGAAATCAAAAAATCTGGAAGTTGACGAGCTTAAAGCTCGAATAGATCATAAAAATGCCGAAACCAATCTTTTGGAGGATAAAATTAGTGACCTACAAGAGAAAAGTAAGTTTGGAATGTTGACAAAAATATTTAGCGAAGACATTACAAAAATGGGACAAATTGTAAAATCAGAATAAGAAATGTTAAGAAACCTTCTGGCTAATTTCAATAATCAGACAAAGATAATAGAAGTTCGGATAATAAGAAAGTGGAAGTGAAAGTCAAAACTAAAACTTTGGAAAAACTTTGGATATTAAAACAGCTAGTCCATCACTAGCGAGTCTATCACCTGCCCAGGTCCGGGTCCCATTCTTTTATTCCCCACCTAACCGCCCTTTCTCGTGGGAACCCCGGCCAAGTTCTAATGCTTTTGCAGGACACTAAATTTTTAACCTTCGAGATCAAGATCAGGATGGAAATCCTAACCATAATTGGAAAAAGGAAAATGGCCTCGGCTGGTGGTTCGATTCTAGGAGAGAATTCTAAATTTTTTATAATTAATTTTGTTTTGTTTAAATAATTAATAAATATTTAACATGTATAACTAAATAAGCGTATAACTCAAATAACTAAAATGAAATAATAATTTTTGAAATTCATTTTTCAGAACTAAAACTGGTATCCCCGAAAAGTTTTATTCTATAAGCTTTTCGATCCGAAGAGAAGATTGACCAGGGTTCCCAATGGAATTAATTGAAATATAAATTAAAAAATTACTCTTATTAACATGAAAATTTTGAATAAAGTTGCCGAAAATTTGTCGACAAAATAAATTTTTTTAACAATTTGAAACTAAATTTTTATAACCGAAAAAGATGGAGAAAGTCGGAGAACACATAAACAAAAATCAACATTTTGAGTTTCAGAGATTTCAGGATAAGCCCCAACAACTGGATTTATTTAAGACAAGATCTATAGTAATCTTGTTTTATTAATTATTCCCAAAAGATTTTGAAAAGAAAAACCATAAAAGTTAGCTGACCTCTGAGCTAGATAAGATAACCTTGCGGAAATGACTGACACAGATGAGTTCTTAATAAAAAATTTATCTCTACAGTTTTTCTGATCTTTGATTTATATAGCTGCGAGGGAATATACTCCACTGATCCCGGCCATACTACTTTTATTCAAAGTGGAAAGGAAAGCAGGAGGTGCGGAATGTCTGGAGTCCATAGCTTCAAAATTGGGAGATTAGTTTGCGTAGAAAAGAAATAAGGTTATCTTTTACACTACCTAGTTGTAGAAGACTATGCATTGAGGATGTGGTATACCGTATTATATTTTATCCAGAGACTTAAATTTATTTAAGAAAGATTTCTATTCAAGGTTGTTGATCATAAGAAAGTATATCAAAGGAATCGCAAGATTAGTCTTGAACCCTTAAGGCCACAGACTGACTTTCGAAGCAAAAGATATCTTATTTTACAAGTTTCTGCTGAACAGTTTCCCTAAAGATCTTCTATTTATGTTAAAAAAGATTCTAAACTTTAGGGGTATTGTAGACCAATTTTATCACTATGTTGATTTATAATTTGGAATATTTATAACCTTAATTTATTGGGAAATGTTTACAACTACAAATGGAAAATGATCTCTTCCTGGTTTATTTGATTTACCATACCACTAGCTTACAAAAATTGTTCAAATTTTATCTGAATAATTTTAATAATAAATAATTTTACAGTATCTAAGGGTTTACAAGCCGGACTTTGAAAAAAAAGAATACTGGAGTAGGCCTTCTAGAAATTGAAGTTAACTGGAAACGTCACAGCAGACTTACGGAGATATTATTCATTCAAACGACTTACATTGTGAGATAAACAAGGTAAGAAATTTTTGAAAATAGAAACAAATTTTTGACTATCGCCATACAATAGGGAAGGGAAGCGAACTCAAAGTATTGAAGCCCCAGAGTGTCTTAGAAAAGAGCCTGTAGTCTGTGGTCAAGAGGTTGTAATCCCTAGGTATGGATGTCGAACGGAATGGGGATCCGAGGCCGCAGTTGCCGGTTATAGAGAACGATACCGATGACTATGACGACGATGAATCTGAGGTAGATGTACCTGAGCCATTTTATTATGAATCAGAAAACGATTCGGGGATTGAGAATGACTAAAAATTACTTTAATTGTACTTCAAAATTTACATAATTTATGACTCGGGTTGGCTGCCTTTATGGTAAGGTTGACAGAGTTCTTTGTGTTCAATGACCATTAATGAGCTGTACGTACAGACTAGCCACCTTATCAGTTTATACTTTAGCATCTTATCACAATATTTTAATCGGAAACCCTTGAATAATTCCAGTGACCCGTCAGAGTTGAGGTCATCGATGTTTATATAATTTATTGCTTATACAATTATGAACTTATTGAAATAAAAAAAAAACACACACATAGTTGTATAAATTAAAGCTTGTTCTTGTGGATGAGGGTTTAGGGGGCTTTGAGTAAATTGAAGGCCAAGGAGCCCTATTTCCGGCTTCTTTTTTTGTATTTTTTGTGTTGATTAAGCTGGAGTAGTTGCTTCAGTGTTTGGCCAATAAATATCCGCTGAACACAACAGGGCATTAATTCCAGGTTCCAGGAACTAGCCAGTCAATCAGCTGCTACCCGGGGGCATCCTGGAGAGCTCATTCGTTCGCCTCATAACGCTTGGAGCGGGGCATGGCCGTTTCCAGGGATCGGTCCACGTAAGCAAAGTTGTCCACCACGCTGGAGAACAGAACTCCACCCATCAAAGCCAGAGCACCACCGATAGCTACTTTCGACCACATGCTGATTTTATTTTATTCTCTTTTTTTTATTCAAAGCCGAACCGAACACAAAAAGTAACGCTTGCAAAATGCGCGGGACGCCGGAGAACCCTCGGGCTTTATATAGAAAGTGGACTGCGTTGAGTAGTACTATGACTGGTGGTAGTGCTATTCGGAAACCCCGGGAAGCTTTCCGTCGGTCCGATGTGCCGGCGGTCACGTCGTCCAAACGCCTTCAGGTTCCCGGCTCCAGGTTCCAGGGCAAAGTGGCAGGCAAACTAAAAGCTCCCTAGAAATTTCTGATGCACTTCCTCCGCCGTCACTCCGCCTCATTATCGACTCATTAGATAAGAGCCATTTCGCACTCTGATGGCGAAAAGCTCTAACATATGTACTACAAACATGCCCACTACACAGAGAGAAAGTGTTTAGGGTGTAAAAAGGATTAAGGCTAAAAATTTTTTCCAAAATTAAAGAACCATAATTGAAGGATATATTGTGGCTCATAATTGTAGTTCTTGCCTTCTAACTCAATATAATAATACAGATATACTTTATCATGAAACTCTTTATTTCTGTCTTTATTTCTCTTTATAGAACTTATTGGAAAATATTAAACCACAAATAATTTTCCTAAGTGTATGTTATAACCACATTTCTGCGCAAATCTGATATTTATATATTTTTGCAATGTTTCTGTTTGTTTACCAGCCGGCTCGGAGCTCTGCGTTAGGGCTCTGTTTATTAGCCATGTTTATCAAGAACGCCTAATCTCGGAACGGGGTGCGTCACTATCTAAACAATTTTTGCACAAATATTTCTGTATTTCAGGGCAAACATTTAATCGCCAGACCCGACACAAGATTTCCCTTTCATGTTTGCTTAGAAATTTGCACAGGCCCAGCCCTAATGACTTAGTCAGTCTCCGAGAGGAGGAATGCAATGATAATTACTATTGTATATTATTTTAGAAAAATGACAAACCAGTTTTTTCCCAAATGAAGATTATTTTTGGGTGTGAAAAAATGACATTTAAATTAATGTACAATGTATGACCTTTACGAGTAGATTTTTCCCTGAGCGAGTGATAAAATATGAAATATTTCAACTAATCGATTGAAATGGCTTTAATGAGAGTGTTGGCTCGCTCGCTTTTTGGGCTAATTGCTTCAGCAACAACAGCAACAACTAAAACTAATAAACATATAAACTAATAATAATGTTTAAATATAGCCAAGCTGATAACAACAACAAATTGCCAGAGGAAACTCTTCACTTCTCGTTTGCTATTTGCGCGCAAAATTAATCGAAGCTCATAAAGCAGCGTAAACAAAGACACCCCGACAGATCGGACCGGGATATACTATATATATATACATACATATATACGGTGGTTGGTGGTGGTGGGGATACAGCTACAGCGACAGCGACATCGTCGTATGCAGATAAACAGACATTAATAATAGAAATATTTGGCCATACAAGCACCCAGCCAAACGACCGACCAAGCAACCCAACCCACCTATAGACCCATCCACCCACCCAACCACCCAACCACCCAACCACCCAACCACTGGAGCCACCCAAGCCATTCGAACCGCCCACGACAAACAGATTGCCGTCATTTGTATTCCGCCAGCTAGCAGTACAAAGTACCTATAAAAGGGGGCTACACTGGGAAATATTAATGGGTGTTGATAATAGTTTAAAGTTAACTGGGGTTTCTGAGCTATATGGGGATTTTCTATTATAAAATATTTTACTTTACCCGGTACTTATGGCTACTTGAGTTATAGTAGTAAGATGGTTATATAATACAGGATACTTAAGGCCAGTTGGGCTTCTAGAAAGTAGATTGTTAAGCTAAATTAGAATAGAAACTATAGAAAGGAAAGTTTGCAAATGATGCTACTTTAGTTACTTGACACAATAATACACCATACTTTTATCTATTTGAGCTTCTAGACTCTATCATACCTGGTACTTGTGGCTATTTTTAGTTTGGAGACTACCCTTCTCGTCCACGTTACAATATGATACATACGTTACTACATGATATGCCTCTTTAAGTTATTTGACTTTATGTTACCCGGTACTTATTACTACTTAGGACTAAGCTTAGCCTAGAGAATCTTCACTCTATGATAGACGGTACTTGGTCATAAGTGAGTTGTTTTAGGGGATTTTTAATAGTTGCTGTTATTCGAGTATATCATTACCGGTACAACTAGTTATTTTGAGTTATTAAACTACCTTATTTATTAAATTTTGCTATATGAAGTCCGGTCCTCATGAATATCTATGTTAAGATGATATTAGTAATAGTTAATATTAGTAAGATGTGACACCCTATACTTTCCACTATTTTGTGAATTATTTTTTACTCGACTTTATGATACCCGATATATAAGTTTGGTTGAGCTTCTCAAAAGTTGACTATATGGCACCTGGTATTTATGGCTATTTAAGGTTACAAGTTACCATAGCGACTATATATAGCGACTATAGCCAAGATTTTTGTATTTTTAAGTAAAGTTACATGAAAATATGATACCGGGGCCGTATGCCATAGGTCTTATTGCCATTTAATGCTTTAAACTTTCTGAAACCCGTTTCTTACAAAATTATTTGACTTAGTCGATTATTATTGGACTATATGATACCCAGTACTTCTAGATATTTGAAGTATTAGCTTTGCCATATTCCTTCTTAATAATTATATTAAATGTCCTGTTAGGACGTCCCAGCTACAACCTCTTTATAAAACTTCCCCCAGTGTAAAAATTGAACTCGAGTTTCATTCTTTTGGTTTTAGTGGCGCTGCATAGTGCCGTGCCGTGGTGCACATTGGAGTTGTGGGCGCAGAGTCGTCTGTTGAATATGTTCCATGGTTGCCCCGGACAACACCTACCCAGTATGAATGCGAATCCTATTCGGGCTGAGATTTCGATTCAGGCCAGAGTTTGGAAGCCAAAATCATTAGTTTGTTAAACGCAAAAGCCAGATCAAGGCTGTACGTATGTCCGCACGAGTGTTTATCAATCAATAATACGAAGCAAACAAGCTGCTGGCTTATAATCTAAGATTTTTGCCAAATGTTTATATTTGTTTCCTGTATGTTTGCAATTATTGGACAAGAAATGTGATTAGATTGCAACCATTATTTTGCTCAAGGTTGTCTGCACTTCTAGGTGCCTACATATATTTTGGCTTAACTTTCTTTAACTTTTTAAAATACTATTTGGAAGCTCATTGCCTGAAAACCAGAACACCCCCACGAATGATTGGCGACAAGTCTGCGTTGGCAGGAGCAACTCAATCGACTTCCGGTTGTGCCAATTTTTGGTCTGGGCCAAGACATTCGCGCTACTTACCACACAGCCTAGCCAAAACCGACAACTCTGGGCCCCAACCTCTTGTCTTGTTGTGCACTTGGAAAAATATTTCAGACAAATTTCTTAACTTGTTTTGAGTGCTTAACTAGCATGATAACATCCGATTATCTATAATAATTTCATAAGTTATTAAAAGTTATTACATTTTACACATATTTTAGTTTTTTTTTTATTTATATTTTTAATAAAAATTATTACATTTTTATTTATTCCTTTCACTTACTTACTTGACTGCTGTTTCTGGTATTTTTTTTTGTTAAAGTGCCCTCCAGTGGAGTATTTGCCTGGTGCGCTTCGTTTGTTCGCTTGCATTTCCTTCCGGCTCTGGAAAAGGCGATGGAAAATTGGCGGCTACCAGAGGAGGGGCCAGAGGAGGAGGTGCGGATGGAGGAAAACCTCAAGTAAACAGGCAGCAGGCTAAACCATAGCCTAAACCTAACAACACGCCAGATCCCCCAGCCCTTTTCGACCAAACACACCATTTTCTTTTCCGCAAATTGAATTCTCGCGCGCGCATTTTCATTTGCCATGAGTGTGTGTGTGAGAGTGTGTGTTTGAGTGTATTTGTTTGTTAATTTTCGCAGGAAAATTGCATCTCGTCCCCCCTCCATGCTCAAGCCCCAACTTCCACTCCAACCTCCTAACCCTTTTTCTTTTTTGAAACCGCAACAGGAGAAATGCCAGACAACTTTCCACGTGTGTCAGATGGGCGTGTCCTGCCGTGAGTGGGATAGTGGCAAGGATATAGTGCGGAAATCCTTCAGATCGATAGACAATCAACTAATGATTGCGTGCTGAAAGTTGTATCGAGCTCCGTGCCGGTTACAGATGATAATACTTCTCCGCCCGATGTTTATAAATTCAAGCGATAAACTTTTTCTAATCAAAGGAAGCTTAGCCTTTCTATTAATTCTTCGGACTCTCAAAGGAAGTACTTTATAGAGTTTATAAATAAATTCAAATACGATAAGCTTCCGTAATATCAACGACATTGTGTGTGGTGGTTGAGCCCGAGACTTTAGAGATAAGAGAACCTCCTTATCGGGGGCAACAAGAAGGGGCTTGTGTGTGTTAAGGGGGGGGAAGGTAATATTGCATTTAAATTTATGAACAAATTTTGCGTGTCTAATGCACTGCGACCTGCACAATTAAATTTTCAATGTAATTTTACGCCCGAATTGCCTTAAATTGCCATTCCTGGACTACCCCAACTATATTATACATATATACTGACATATACATATTTTTAGGGATATACATATAAAAGTGAGTGTAGGTGTGTGCTTGTGTGCATCGTCATGGCTCACACTACGGATGCAAATCCGGCCTATTTCTATGGGTTTTGGCCAAAAACCCATGAAGCGGCATAATCATCATAATCGGGTTGACACTACAAGCCAACGCTTCAGATTGGGTGTTTCAGAGTGTGTGTGTGTGTGGAACGGATATAGGACATTAGCCAACTCACCGTGGGGTCTCTCACTTCTTTCCACATTTATTTATCAGCGATTAGTGCTAGTCGCTTATCATTGACACACTTACCACGCCGCATATCACAGAACTGCCGCGCTGATAAGACGGACCAAGTCGATCGATTGGCGGTTCGGAGGCAGCTCAAGATATTGAAAAGTTAATGGGAGGTGATATTACGGCAACGGAGGTCAATAATCGCAGCTTTAAGGCGCACCTATAAAGATATGCTATCAAGACTGTGGAGATAGATGGAAACTACATTTTAATGATTTATGCTTAACATATATTTATGCTTTTTGAACAAGTAGTTTGGTTAACACATTTTATTTTTAGGTTTTTTGTGTATTTTTTATTAAATGTCAACAATCGTATCCATAAACTGAACAGTTAAGAAAATATATATTCGTGAAAAGTGTTGGCCCAATATCCAATAAGCATTCTTGAATATGAATGAAAGAATAACATAGATGTCGGTGTAGACGGTGGCATCATGGCTATGGTGTTCTAGTTGTTGTCCTCAGCACGAGGGCGCGCATATCGATTGGTCCACAATTGAGCATTGAAATCGTGTTGCTTACGATCGTGTTTGTAGAGATGGGCAGTAGCTTGGTCTGCCGGGTCGTCGGGGTTCGGATCTGCCAGCAATGAAATTATTGAAATAAGGACCTTGCCAATAGTCAGTGCCGACGACCACTTCATATTGAGAATATCCAGACAGATGTTCCCACTTTTGGTAATATTGCAGTGGTAGATTCTGGTTAAAAACGTCATGTATGGTGCTTGAAACGGGTATTGAATTGGAAAAATTATGTTGAGCACGAATTGGCCACCTTCGTACGGGGTTTCTGGGGGACCCATAATTGTTGCTCGCCAGCTGGCCAGGTTATCATTGACAACCTCCACTCTGCAGCCATCTGGAGGGTCACGCATAAAATTGGCCAGTTCCCGCTGTAGTCTACCAGTCGAAGCCGGACTTCTTCCCCTGCTGGATGGTCCTGGGGGTATGGAGTTGGCTGGCTGGCGGTTGTTGTGCTCAGTAACTATGCGGTTGAACTCGGCCACGGCGCTAAGGGTCCCTTCGCGAGCTTCTTGGTTGGATCGTTCCATGGTGAGTCACCACGACTTGGAGCGGCGATCAAGCGACGAATGAGAACCTGCAAGGAGAAGGCTCATGGATAAATTAAATATATATATATCCTTTAAAGAGAACATTAAAAAATTTTCCCTAAAAAATAAGTACAGCCTTTTAATAGCCTTTTGCTTCTCTGGAAAATAAATACACTTCCGCACGCGTTTTCCGGCAAAACAAAAGGGCAACGAGCTCTTTGTATTATTTCAAAGTCAAACTCCGCATACACCCTACACCCTATGACCTACACCCACACAGCTTATACCCTACCACCCAATCCCCCCTCTTCTCTGTGTGCTGTGAAGTGTGCGCGTTGTAATGTGCGTTAATAAATTTGATTTTAGATTCTCTTGAACCATCAACTTTAAAGTGTCGCTCATCTGAAACTCGCACCACCCCCCAAAAAAGTGGTACGCCCAACCACCGGGTAGCACCACTCTCGGTTCTCGTTTTTATCAGTTTAATGGGCGGGTCGTAATGCAATTTGTACCCCCTTTTTCGCCCAACCGCCCAACCCCCATCCACCAGCCGCGAGCAAGCCAGCCTCTGTGTGTAGAGCAATTTTGATAAATTTATGTGGAATACGCTTTCATGATAAGCTAATTAAATTCAATCGCTGTAACCAACTTGGCCAAAAACCGAAATGCCACCCTATGCCCATGCCTATGCCCATGCCCATGCCCATGCCCATGCCCATACCCATGCCATTCCCTGGAGTCCTCCTGGAAGCCCATAGACCATGGCCTCTCAGTTTTCAGATTTTTGGTTAAAGCTCAAGCGATTGTTTCCGTATCGTTGGATAAACTAAAGTGGAAATATTAGCAACGAGCGACTGAATTTTGAAAAATATACCATGACTGCTTGCTAATCGTTACTAACTACGTATTGAATTAATTATCTTCCCTTAATTTCCAACAAAAAGCTTGAATATTGGCCCTAAGTAAGGCTTATATCTGTTATATATTTTCTTTCAAAATTATCTCCATTTCACAAGAAAGTAATTTTAATATATAAAACTTAAAGTCAAAAAAACAAAAGCTAAATAATAATAATAATTAGCACTGTTTGCAAATCACTATATACATATATTTTATTACAATATTATATATAGACTTATATAATTTCTACCTTATTACCATCAAGAGAATAATTTTTTAAAATATACCAAGACTATAATCCATCTGGTACCTTCTTGTATTTTTATACCCTTGCAGAGGGTATTATAATTTTGTCCAAAAGTGTGCAACGCAGTGAAGGAGACATCTCCGACCCTATAAAGTATATATATTCTTGATCAGGATCACCTCCTGAGTTGATATGAGCATGTCCGTCTGTCTGTTTCTACGTAAACTAGTCTCTCAGTTTTAAAGCTATCGACTTGAAACTTTGCACACACTCTTCTTTCCTTTGCACGCAGTATATAAGTCGGAACGCTATATCCTATAGCTGCCATATAACTGATTGATCGGAAATGGTATTACTTTGGTGTTTTTAGAGTTAGAGAGTTCAAAGTTGACATGAGAGCTATTTTTGACAAACCATTACGACATGCCAAATTTCATAAGGATCGGCCGACTATATCTTATAGCTGCCATATAACTGAACGATCGGAAATGGTATTTGGTAAAAATATCAACTTTCGTATTTTTGAAGATAGAAGCTTGGGACTTTTTTTTAGATTTTTTTTTGTAATTAATTGGTTTTATTATGATGTATTCATAAGGATCGGCCAACTATATCCGATGTTTGGGATATATATCCGGTTTTAGCTGCAAGGGTGTATCAACTTCGGCTCCGCCCGGAAGTTAGCTTTGCTTTCTTGTTTTTTTATTTTTTACTAGTTTTATACCATCACCATCTGGGTTATTCACAACTGTTCTTATAAGTTGCATATTCTTTGTAAGACACCTATGGGTTTGAAGGAAACCGTTTTAGCAGCTCGGTCAGGAAAAGTGTATATATTTCACCTGTCAGGAAAAGTATATTTCGGATGACTCCTATGACAGCTATAACTCCGATGACTCCAGGGACAGCCAGATCGAAGCGGAGTATCAGCCTGGTCTGGATCGAGATTTCGCAAGACCAAGCAGTGGGCTTATAGACTGGAAAAACGATCTTCAACTGCCCATTGGCTGGGAGGAGCTGGGAGGATGCCCCACACCAAGGAGACTTACTTCTGCGATACGAAAGACAGGGAAGGTATACTACACCCTGCCTGGCACCAATCTTCTGGACCGTAAAAGGGGTTCTTTATTCGCATGCGTTTTCGGCACATTCTAATCAAGCACGAGGAGTCTGAGTCTCGTTGGTGTTAAAAGCAGAAAAGAGCCATCCGCACCAAGGCGGAAGCTTTGGAAAAGATAACCTTTATCAGGAATTTATTTAAAAAAGGCACGGTGAGATTCGCTAAAGTTGCAGCGAAGCATTCCGATTGTTGCTCGGTGTTCTTAATTTTTTTGGTACACTTTATTTATTTAATACATACACTTTATTTAATACATTTTTATAATGTATATTTTATATTTTTTTTGCTGGCTTCAATTCTTAAAAAAATATGCGATACAAAATTTAATAATATTTACTAAAAATTTACTTTTAAAATTAAAAATATTAACAATATTGCTCGTTTTCTGTTACTTGCCATCTGATACTGTTTATTTTTATGCTATATGCTTATTATTATGAATATTTTATGCTATTTTTATGCTACTTTTCAGTTTTAGTGAATTATTGGTTTTAGTAATATTCGATTATTCTCACTCCTATACTAATTTTCCTTTGACTTAAGGGGACCCCCTCCATTTTCGATTTTAAATTTTGACGATTTTCAATGGGCTGGCAAATGAACATTAATTATTTTTTAATTATTTTTATTTATTATTTATATTTATTATTATTATTTAAAGCCCTTCTTTTCGGCGGCGCATGTGATTTCCGCTCACTGGTACATCTGAATCCAAAAATTCCAACGGGATTAGAAAAAGTACATGTTTGGCTCTCGTATGAACTAGGATTATTAACTTCGCTCAAAAATTAACAAAATGGCGGACCTTTGAAATTTTTTTTTGAAAATTTCCATTTTTTTCAGCCACAAATCGAGTTGAAAAGTAAAAAAGACCTTCACCGATTTGATTTATCCTAGTTCATACGAGAGCTATATATGTATAGAATAACGTGTTAAAATTTGGAACCGATTGGATTAATAGTTTTTGAGTAACCTCATGCGCCAGTCGTAAAAACACTGTTTCGAGAAAAACGCGTTTAAAGTTTTGAGACGGCTCTCGCCGTCGCCTGAGAAGCCTCGGCTATATCTTCAAGAGTTTTTGAAATTTTTACTTGAAATTTTCAGGGAACATTCTTGAATAGTTACAAGTTCGACTTAAATTTAAAAAAAAATCGATTTTTTAAAAACCGAGAATGGGGGGGTCCCCTTAATATGCAGTTTTTATTCCACGGACATATGTTGCATACTTTTAGGCTTATATAGTTTCCCTCAAACCCCGTCTTTAAGTGGTACATTTTCCATTCTTGAAGAAACTTTAAGTTCATAACATTTGTTTTCAAACGAAAATGAAATTTCTGTGCAATACTGCCATAATACATATTCATTGACGATTCCCCCCAAAGCTCTGTACATTCGGCGCAACAACACGAATAAATACAAACAAAAGGAACAACAAGCGAAAAAAAAAATAAATAAATAATAACATGTGCCATTAACATAATTATAATTAGGCCTGACAAGCGAATTAAATTCAATTTTCATTATTTTTAATAAAGAATTGCAAATGCTGGGGAAAAAAGCGTCGGAAAGCGGAAAAGGGCTTTAGTTGCGGGAGGAGGGAGATTTGGAATAAAAAAAAAAAAGAAACACGACCACATCAACATATTTATCGCATTTGGTTGCCTTCGTGTCTTGTTGCATATGTTTGGGCGTTCATGCGTGAGCCCGATTTGCATATTGTTGTCCTGAACACAAGGATAACGATGATAAATCGAACCTAATGGCAGTCGGCTGTAGAATGGGGCCAGCCCAGTTGACTATTCTGAAAAAATAGGAACTTCACCCCTGACTTGACTTTAGTTATTTTTTGGATTTTTCAAAAGTGATTACATAATTTATTAAAAATTACCATTACAAACAATAATTTGTGTGCTTGTCTGGCTTGTCTCCATGGCTTGTCATTAAAGAAACACAAACAGAAAAGGGCTTTGGGGGATTGGCGATTGGTTTTCTTTTCGCACTTTTGCAAAAATCAGTAGACGATTTCAAGTTTCAAGTGCTGTTTCATAAACCTGCCGGTCATCGATATTTGCTAACAGCTGAAGTACTCTGGCGTACATATAGGCATTGTACATACATAATACATACATATATCTGATGTAAGCAAGGCCAAGTAATCCCAAGATCTAGACAAAATATTATCACACTTTGCCGTTGCGAGGGAGAGGGAGAAAGTTTATGGTTTCGTTTTAATAAAATATGGGAATTATTTATCAACCGTTCCAATCCGAGACACACATTAATGTTAAATGAAATAAAATAAGTAGAGAAACAAAAAACAACACAAAGATTTGTGCATTTTATGGCCTTAATTAAGCAGATGTGCATACGCAATATTATGCGGCTTGGGTTTGGGTTTTGGTTTAGGTTTTTGTTTGGTTTTTGCTTTAGTTTCTTTCACTTTGACCCGAGAGAGATGGGCCATTTGCATAATTAAGCCATCTAAAGTGTCTTGCCAATTTGGTGCACGAAAGTGCGAAAAAAAAATGGAAAAATAGCGAACGGCGGACGGCGAACGGAGTGCAGAAACCGGTTGCTGGTGGGACACCTGTTGGGCTTCCTCACCTGTGTTTTCCATCACAGACTTTACTGCTTGGACTTTAAAGATAAATAAGGGTCTCAGGGAAAGGGTTTTTGACAAGCTATTATTATAGAAATAATATTGATTTCCTCAGTCATCATTTTTCTCCAGAAAGTCTAGCCAAAACCTGATCTTGAAGCAGTGGCTCCCTCCCTTTAATTAATAGCTTAGATGATTAAGACTCTTTTGGAAAAATCCTATGGAAAAATACATATGCATCGCCTCATTATTATGCTTCAGGTCTGGCGAATGTCACTTTAGTTACGAATGACCTCCGGATGGAAGATGGAAGACGGGGGCGAATGGAAGACTCTTTCTCTGATTTTAGCATTTCTCGTGGAGATTTGTGCGATGACCCAGATATTGGATATATAAATAGTAGCCCCGGGGCACTGTTGGATCATCAGTTTCCGAGCTTAGCTCTACAAACCCACTTCCTTTTCCATTGTCAAGCGGCAGTTCCAAACCCAAGCAAGACCGACAACAAGATGAAGGTAAAGGATTCTCAGATAAAGGATTTTTAAATTTCTAAAAAGTGTCTTCAAAAGAGTGATTTTTTTTTGTTTGTTTTTTTATGTGATATTTTATAAAAAAAAAAGTTTTAAAGAAGGGAAGTCTTGGAGTTATATCTCCTAATAATAATGCCCATTTCTTTCAGGTGTTTGTGTGCCTGATTGCCTGTTTCAGCCTGGCCCAGTGCGGCTTCATCGGAGGCGGCGGTAGCAGTGGCTGGTCCTCTGGAGGTGGCGGTGGCTGGTCCTCCGGCGGTGGATCCGGCTGGTCCTCTGGCGGCGGCAGTGCCCCCACCATTATCAAGGTCATTAGCGAGGAGGCCGGCCATGGACACGGCGGCTGGGCAGGTGGCGGCTACTCTGGTGGTTATTCCGGCGGACATGGCGGCGCCGAGGAGTTGAAAATTATCAAGGTTATCAGCGAATCTGGCGGTCATGGCCACAGTCACGGCGGTCACGATCACGGTCACGGACATGGTCACGGGGGCGAGGTGAAGATTGTCAAGGTGATCCAGGAGGAGGATCACAGTCACGGTCACGGCTACGATTACTCGAGCGGAGGACATGGCGGCCAGGAGGAGATCAAGATCGTCAAGTTGATCAGCTCGGGAGTTGCCAGTGGCGGACACTCCTCCGGAGGATGGGCGCCAGCCGGTGGTTGGGCCTCAGGTGGCTCCGGTGGCGGCTGGTCCTCCTGGTAAGGACTTGTAAGGACATTCCCCCAGCCAACCACCAGTGAGGCATCAACTCCCTTGTTTCTGTTGTTGGAGTTTCTGCCACTTTGGTATTGGCCTTTTCCATTATTCTTAAGACTAGCTCACGTTTTTTGTGTGTGAACATTTTTTTCTCGTTAATAGTTTAACAAATAAACCACAAACAATATTAAAAACAAAAACACAAGCCTTTGACTGCTTTTTTTGTTGGGAAGTTGGGAAGATCCAATAAATGATAACTCATTAGTCATCTCAGAGGGGGATTTTTCTGAGGTGATGATGTTGCTTTCCAGTTAACCCATTTATGTTATGATATAATTTCGTTTTTCACAATTGAATATTTGTCACAATGAGGTTGTTATTTTTTAGGTAAAGAGGTAAGCTTTTTTAAGGGTTTTTAATAAAAACTAAAGTAAATTTGAAAAAAAATTTAAGAGTGCAGATTGATGTAATCGTAGACTAGGCTAAAATAAACCAACAAACTTGAAGCTAGAAATATTGGGATTTATTTCTCTTTTGAATTAAAAATTGTGTTTATTTTACACATTCTATTGAGGGGGATTATTTAGGATTCAATTTTCCAGAAGAAAAAATTAGTTCCAATCTATTGAGTTTGGCTTAATACAATAGGGAATAAGAAAATTCTAACTATAAACAACACCTTTATAGAGTCAGATCACTTAGACCGAAAAAAATATGCTATATATGGCATTGTTTTCTATGAAACGGCTCAGAAACACAAAGTGTTTGGAATAAATGACCTCTAATCTGTCACCATTTTGGATGTATTAACAATAGGGAGCAAAGAAATTACAATATATACTATATACTTTCAAAAAAATTGCAGAATAAATCGAACTTGTAGAAAATTAGTTATCTATGGTATGGTTTAAATAAACAAATTTAATAAAACCATTTTAAAAGTCTTGTCTTAAAATATTTTAAGTTTCTTATAAGTTCAAGAACAAATAAGTTTTATAAATAACGTTTTCAAACATTTACGGGTAGATCTTTCCTGTAAAAAAATTTACTAAAGCAAACCCCGAAACTCTATAAAGAACCTCTTCAGAAAGTTTCAGACGAATCAGACCAGTAAAAAAATAAGTTACTATAGGTCTACCCTAAAAAAATAAGAGTTTTTCTACCGATCTATAAAGTTTGGATGTTGGTATAGCAAAATACTTGTTCTTATTTCGAAAGACTATTGAAATTGTAGAAAATTTGGAAATCATATAGACCGGTTTCTAAGGAGTTACACGCAGTAGGAAATGTGAACATTTTTTTTAAATTATTCTTATCTTAATATGTTTGGGAAGTTTCTTTAAAAATCGGGCCTATACATCAGTTTGTATATCCATGTCAGAAAGCCATCAGGGGAACCGGGTTATTCTAAAAGTGATTTTCTAAAAAAACCGTGTTTATCAAGTTAGTAATCTCGATTTCTCGAAAATGAATACTGACTGACTGATCAGTTTGAAATGTTTACTGTCTAAAAAAAAGCTTATAAACAATAAATTTAAACAGCTTATTTCTTATAAAGCTTAAAAACACAACTAAATAAATAAGTAAAAAGTTTTACCTTTTCGGCTTGGTATTATCCTCTTTCGGCTTGATAATATCCACTTAAATGTTCTCCTCAACAGTTCTATTCCTCAAAAAATTCTACAATTGTTTCTCAAGTTGTTAATCTCGATTTTCCGCAAATGAATAAAGACTGAGGTGATCAGATTGAAATTGTCGCTGTCTAAAAAGAGAAAATTGCTTATACAGCTTACAGATGTGAAAAAATTAAATAAATAAGTAACAAGTTTTACCTGTTTGGCTTGGTATTATCCTTTTCGGCTTGATATTATTCTCTTAAGTTTTCTCCTCAACTTTTCTATTCCTCAAAAAAATTCTACAATTGGTTCTAAAGTTCGTAATCTCGATTTTCCAAATATTAATGAAGACTAGCTGATCAGATTAAAATTTTTACAGTCTTAAAAGAGGGAATTCCTTATAAAGCTTACAGACATGAAACAATTAAATAAATAAATAAAATTATTTACCTGTTCGGCTTGGTATTATCCTCTTTCGGCTTGTTATTATCCTCTTAAATTTCGCTCAACAGTTCTATTCCTCAAAAAATTCTAAAATTGTTGCTTATTGGGTCTAAAATATAAGTTAACCTTTTAAAAAATAAAAAAAAAAAAAATGAATTACTTCTCATGGCTACATAGTATCACAAAACTTAGAAATATTTGAATTATTTAGTTCGAAATAAATGGGAAAATACTGGTATGATAAAGAGTAAGGTATTCTTTTAAAATAAATATATGGATGATTCTAAACTTTCCAGTCATCCCAGAAATAATTACTCTTGACCAAAACAAAACTTAACCCATTAATCGAAGCTTAGTCAGAAACGGGTTAAAAGCCAAGGTCAAATCGTGGCCAGAAATCATTACCGTCTGGCAATCGGCAATTATGTTCATATTCTGGCCCCGCTGCGAGGGCTGAGACAAGTAATTCCCCTTAACCAGCCAGTCGATATAATTGTTTGTTGGATTTCCACAATTATTTGATGATGTCTTGGACGCCGCAAACCAGTTTCGTGGCCAAAACACAGACTTTTTTTTGAATTTTTTTTTCAGGTAGCATGAATATATATTTTGTAGCTTAATTTATGGATACTTGGACTGATAGTTTGACTAATTAAGATTGGTGTTTTTCCTCGTGCATGTATGCTAGACTACCGCATGAATTTGTTTGTTTCTGCATGAATGTTTTTAAGCTGACAGCCTAATGATTAACGTAAGGTTACATTAATTTATTCAGTGCCGGCAGAGATGTTAAAGTGCGTTTTATGATTTAGCTTCACTAAAAAAATGGAGAGTATTATGAGGGGGAATGTATAATTAAAGTTGTTTATTTTTTGATGCAATAAACTGTTAATTAAGAGTTTTGAGTGAAAAATGAATTATATGTACATATTAAGCAAAAAACAAAATAAAAACCATAAGGTTGCAAATCTCTTGTAATAATTCTCAAGCCTTTTAGGTATTATTTTAAACTTTAATTGAAAGTGATTATAATAGATTTTGTAATTCATGGCATATCGTGTAGCTGCGAGGGCTATCGCCTGGAAATGTATGGCTCATCTATCAGATCCATCGGAGAGTGAAGGTGAATCGAGTCGGGCCGCGACTATGTAGCCGACAATTAATAATAGCATTCTGCCTGACCCGGCACCGACACTGCGGGCCAAAAGTTAATGGCCCAGTGTTGGTTCGCGTTGCTCGAATCAATCAAGATCCAAATCGAGTCCGAGTGATGGAAAAATTATTAATATTTACAAAGAACTACAGTACTAAGTCGGTATATCTTTGTTACTTACTATTTAAGTAATTTTTTTGGAGAGGTATTTAATACAATTTTAAATAAATCCCTCTCTTTTCTAGACACTTTCCATCTCTAACTAACCAAGAGCTGCTACCAGTTTATTGGAGCACGCTGCGGGCTGCTATTTTGTTTATTATTTTTTGCCAACTTTGTGTCGATTTGACGGTATATTGCATAACTGTTTTTGTTATTTTTATCATTTTTTTTTTTTTTCATTCAACAAGTGCAATGTTGGCCGAAAGGGTTTCAAACGGTTTTTAACCATTTCTTGTTTTTTCGGGATGCAAGTTAGCTGTTCGGATTGCAACACAACCTGAGACATAAATTAGCTCATTGGCAGTCAGGTGAGAGGGTTAAGGGGCTGTTGGATGGGAGATGAGGGATGGTGGGATGGGTAGGCAGCCTCCTGTGGGTGGGGGTGGGGCGGGGTCAGGGCCGTTGCCCTTTTGCAGACACTGTTGATGGCTAAATGGTAATGATGATGCCGCAATTCGAACGGAGCATCGCGTGGACCGGCAATTAGTGTGTCATATACATCCGCACAATGGGCTAAGATAATAGAAAGTGCACTCAAAAAATTTTGTGATATAGTGGGTGGTATTCCTAATAAGGAAGAGCGATTAACACGTCCTAAGCAGGAATTCTTTCACCAAACTATTGGTGATTTGTATTTCTATTTGGTATTATAATCTTAAAAAACTTACCTAGATAGGCTCTATTTCAAACTGTCCAATTTAGTTTTGTCTTTAGTTTAGTTGTCGTTCTTTTACATTATTATATTAATATGAAAAGTAGGATATATTCGGCCTGTTTTTGTTTAGTAAGTAATTCTCTTTGAAGTAAGTCTTTATGAAGTAATATTCCAAGTAAACTCTGATCAAGTAATTTACAAAATAAATAGGATGTATTTGAAAGGCCTGTTTTCTTTATGATTGTGATTTATGATGAAGTAATTTTCCAAATTAACTTGTTGTCAGTAAAAAGAGGTATGTTTTAGGCCTTATTTTTAACAAGAACTTCAAAATAAACTCCATTCTTAAATATCTAAAAAACATGCCTTAAGAAAAACACATATCCACATACTTAAATTTACTATAGGCAATAGGCAAAAACTATTCCAACATTTTTTTTTTATTGATTTTGTATTGTCTGTATATTATACATTGTATATGTATTTCCTAGTAACATTTCAAATACCACATTTATGGTATATTCCTTGAAACTAAGATTTTAAAGTAAGCTATACTCCAAAAACTTTAAAACTGTTGCAAACTCTGGAAACTGTTGCAAAACTCATATGTAAATATTTATGTCTATTTTTAAACCCTTTTTCCGAAAGAATTTACTATGGTTACCACTATTTCAAAGTTTCTAAAAAATGTTCCCATATTTTCCTCCATTAATGATATAGTGGGTGGTATTCGTAATGAGGAAGAGAACGGTCTTAGCAATTAAAAAGTCATAAGATGGAATTCTTTTACCAAACTATTGTGATAATAGTTTGGTAATAGTATAATAATTTTTAAAAACTTACCAGATGTTGCTCTATTGCAAGGTGTACAATTTAGTTTTGTTGTCTTCTTTTTAAATTTTTTCTATTAATTTGCAAAGTAGAAAATATATTTGATGGGCTTGTATTGCTTTATGATTCTGATTTATGATGAAGTAATTTTCCAAGTAAACTCTGATCAAAACTCTAGACATATTGTCAGCAAAAATACGTATGTTTTAGGCCTTTTTTTTAACAAAGTTCTTAAAAAATATGCCCATATTTTTTCCCATAAACCCCATTTACATTTTATTTATAAATTCCATAAAACTTTTTAATATATAAACACATATACATACATAATTTATAGACCGATAAAGGTAGAATACGTAAAGGTAAACCTTATCCAAAAATTTCCTAAAAGTTACCTTTAAACGTCCTTTAGAAGAGTTAACTCTATTTTTTATATATTTAGTTTCCATGAAACCCATAAATGTTTATATATAACTATCCATATTTTTAATATTTATTTATATTTATCTTTAAAACAAAATTTATAATTAAAATCTATTCAAAAGTATCTATCTCTACAAATAATCCCGAATAAAGCCCATTTATAATTACATATCTTTCATAAGCCGTTTAAGCTATTATATGAAAACAATTTCTTTCTCTCACTTCCAAGCCCACTGTTGCGGCGTGCGGCGGCCGTAAGGGCAGGGCAAGTCGATCTGAGCTGGTTACCGAAGCTTCCAAATCCAAGTCAACCAGCCAAAATCTTGGCCATAAAAGCAACGGCCAAAATCTGCAGAGCCACAGTCGAAGATCGCCCCTTCAACCGGACACAACCGGACAAGACAGTGCTCTCTAAAATTGTATACACACCAACTGGTCGACATGAAGGTGCGACTCAACAATTTTCGTTTTTTTCTTTTTTTTTTTGTGAATTATAAGTGAAATATTAACATCCTGGCCATTTATTTGCAGGTTTTCGTTTGCCTGTTGGCCTTGTGCGGATTGGCCCGCGGCGGCTTCCTGGGCGGCGGCAGTGCCGTTAGTTCCGGCTGGTCCTCCGGCGGAGGATACAGTGGAGGCGGTGGTTACGGCGGCGGTGGCGGTGGCCATGGAGGCGGTGGTTACGGAGGCGGTGGCTATGGAGGTGGCGGCCATGGAGGCGGTGGTGGCTATGGCGGCGGTGGCACCGTTAAAATCATCAAAGTAATCACCGATTCCGGAGCTGGAGGCGGCTACGGTGGTGGTTATGGAGGCGGCGGCGGCTATGGAGGCGGTGGCCATGGAGGTGGCTGGTCCTCCGGCGGATCTGGTGGCTATGGAGGCGGTTACAGCAGCGGTGGCCACGGAGGCGGCTGGTCCTCCGGCGGAGGCGGTGGCTACGGAGGCGGCGGCAACGTCAAGATCATCAAAGTCATTTCCGATTCTGGATCTAGCGGCGGTTATGGCGGTGGCGGCAGCTACGGCGGCGGCCATGGCGGTGCCGGTGGCTACTCGTCCGGCTGGGCTCCCTCGGGCGGATGGGCCCAGAGCGGTTGGTAAACGATATCCATAGACAACATTTGTTATCTTAGCGTTCAGTTCGCAATGTAAATACTTTTCAATTAATATACAAAATTATAAAAATAAAAAAAACCTTTAAAAAAAATTTCCATTTCAGATTATGAGTAAAAGAATAGAAGGATATCCATATAGAAATCGGACAAAAATGGATATCTTTAAGCAACGATAAATATACACATCGCGCCTTGAAAAAATAGTTCAAGATTTTATAGACTTTAAAAAAAAAAAAAAATTTCTAAAAGATTTTGATGCAGGATATAGATTTAGAAATCGTTTGCAATACTCCGCTTCAAGAATAGCTATAATTTTGACAATGTTTAGAACAACGCCATGGAGTCTCTTCTTTAGTTTTAAAAAAGGTTCGTTGCACCCATGAAGTGTCCATGGACAATCACGGTTCATGGTCTTAAAAAACGTCTTTAAATCAACGTCTTTAAACTAAAATCAAATCACGAAATAATATACATACATATGTCGCATAAACAGCTTAAATATATATAGTATGTATATGTTATACATTATAAAATAGGTAAGTTTTTGAAAACCTTAAGATGCTTAGGACAAAGGATTAATAGACACACGCGAAACGCAAAAACAGAAATAGAAGAAATTTTTGTAATGAATAATAGTGAATAAAGAATCATTTAAACAAGAATTGTGGTTTAAATTTGAAAGTCTTAAAAACCTAAAAAAAATAAAATATATTTTTGGCGGAAAACCGCCAGATAGGAAAGGGCTAAAAAGGCAATAGCATTGGCAAGAGTATTGGAAAGCGCCGAAGCATAAAACAAAGCCCTGATCGTTTTCCAATACAGATACAAATTTCGCAACACTATTCCTACCGTTGTTTAAAAAGAAACGATAGATTCCAAAGTTTTGTGTGAAATAAAATCTAAAGTAAAAATAAAAGTAAAACTAAAGCTATTTGTTTGATAACTGAATTAATTTATTTCTGGGTCCTTCTCATTTCAGCCCAAACTTGAACAGAGGCTTAGTTCCAATAAAACACTTTTAGTCACATTGTTCTTCCGAAAATTCTTGAAAAATAAAATTTAAAACAAGGCTTAATTTAAAACTAGGAATTTACAGCGCAAGTTTCAAGGACCTCCACCTTCACCATCGTCGCTCTCGCTGTCGCCGTCCCCATTCCTATTCTTTTATTTTGGCACTTGGCTTTCAGGACGCGCCAAGAGGCGGCGAATGTCCTCCTGCTCGGCCACCTCCACATAGCTCTGTCCACCCGGAGTGCGCTCCGTCCGGCTAGCGCCCACCTGCAGCAGAAACTCAACGCACCCGGTGTGACCCTCCCAAATGGCGGCCAGGAGCGGCGTTATGCCGTACTTGTCCTTGCGGTCCACCTCAGCCCCCATATGCACGAAGAACTTGAGGAGCTTCAGCTGCCCAAAATCGGCGGCATAGTGCAACGGAAATCGTACACCCATCGGATCGTTTACGTTTCGGGGCTTGAACCCGGCATCCGAGCCCGATTCTGTCTCTGACTCGGGCTGGCCCAGGAACGCCTTCTTAACGGCCTCAAACTCGCCGTTCTTGATCGTCCAGATGATGTTCTCGATGTTCTCGCCCATTTTACTTCATTTGATTTTAACTTTATATTTTAGTAGTAACCTTTCTCGTCTGAGGTTCTCTGATCAATGTAGTATGTGGGTCGGTCTGTTGGGTGTTTGGTTGTGAAGTCCCTTCCCCAGCTTACTGGGTGTTTTCTATAATTTTGATTGAATAATTTTCTGTAACGATTCGACCGCTTTTCGGGATAACCTTCCTCCCAGAATTTTATTTATCGACGATGGTAACCCACAAAATTTGACAGTTGTCAGGTGCTGCTGTTGCTGGAATTGTTTTTGTCTTTTTTTCCGTTTTTTGTCGTGTTGTGTTAACCCTTCGTTAACCCCATACGCATGTCGGGCCAGCTGTCCCTCGCCCCCTCTCCTTAACCCATGCTGTCGTACATATAGAGATACATGTGTATGCCCCGTACTGCCCCGCACCAAAAACTGACTGCCATCTACGCGCCAGACGCAATTTGTATGCAAATTTCCATGAGAATCTCAACACATGCAATAACAACAACACAAAGGACACACAGGAGGAGCAGCAGCAGTAGCAGTGGCAGCATCAGTGGCAGCAAAAAATTGACTGAGCATGAATGCAGAGGAAGTGGGGGGTTTTGGCAACCAATTGGTTACAAATACATTATAAGAAATGGACAGAAATACAAAAAATGGAAGGAAAAGAGCAGTGAAAAGGGGGGGACAAGCTCTAAAAGTGAAATGTTAAAAAAGCTGCAAGCAAGTAAGAAGCTTGAGAAGCGCATAGAGAGGCGGTGTTCATTTAATTGGAATTAATCAGATGCAAATGTGAAATATATATTCCGATCTAATAGATGGAGCGAAGAGATCGAGTGCACGAAGATGGAAATTCTCTTACGAGTAAAATAACCAAAGTCAATAACCACTCGTACAAGTGCACACTTTGAGAATCGCGTAGAAAGGTGCACTCTTAAATGTCCAATATCCGGCAACGCCATTAGCAACTTAAATTAGGGCGTGAAACCCAAACCCAAGCGGGTGCTGGGAATAAAAATAAAAATAAAATTAACTTCAATTGTTCCACTTCTTACACTCCCCTCAAGTACCACCCTACATACATAGATAGTGGGTGAAGTAGTTCTTCTGGAGAAATACAAATATATATAGGAGGTTTGCCAGAGCCACTTTCTATGCAAATTTTTATGTGTTAAATGCATTTTGTTGGATTTAACATTCTCGCTGATTTTTTGGTTTACATTTTTGCATATAAATGAGGGCAAACTTTGCTTCGTTCGGGCACTAAAAAAAGGGGGCGTGGCACCAGCACCCACACCCACACGCACACACACACACAAATTAGAGGATTAAGTAGCTAGAGTCCTGCCGCCGTTCCTTCTTGGGTCCTTTTGTCTCGGGCCAAGACGTCTCTGGCGCAGAAGAAGCAACATCAGCGGCGAGACAATTACGCTAATTCGCCTGAAATTGTTTTGCATTTTCCCAAGCAGCCATCGCCGGCAACCCAGAGGCTCAGCCCACATCATAACCACCCAAGAACACCACCCACTCTTCCTGGCAATGACAATGACTGCACCACCAGTCGCATACATACATATGTGGGGGTGCTGGGGAAAAGGGGAATCTTTTCATCGCTTGTTTAAACAGTTAAATTTGATTGCGCTGTAAATAAGAGAGAGAAATGTAGAGAAATGGAGAATTGTTGAGAAAAGAAAACTATGACGTCTGGATGGGTTGATGGGTGGTGGGTGGTGTGTGGTATGTGGGTTCTGGGAGCCTCAGTGCTAAGGAAGTTTACTTAATTGTGCAACAATTTCCCTTTTCTCACAAACCATAAATCGCTAAATTCCGCTTGGTCTAATTAAAAGATAAGATTACACAATGCCAAGAATGCAAAATGGAAGGAAAAATGGGACAATGGATGGACAAATAAAAGGTTTCCGCTTTTGGTTTTCAATTTCAATTTTCTGGAAAAATATTAAAAAAGGGAAATTATGGCTCAGTTTCTTAACTATTTGAAACATGATACTACTCTAGTACCGATTTAAAATATGCGACGAGCAAGTCACGATTAAATACAGTATAATTTAAGTCCATATAGTTGTATTAACCTTTAAAATTACTTCAAGCTTAAAAATACCTAATAACTGCCAAAATTGAAGTGCATATTATTTTATAAAGCTTTTAAAATAATTAAAAACATAAATACCTTATTAACATTAGGTTATTCAAATAACATATTATAATATCTATAGTTTCTCGTCCTGGGAAAAGGTTAGGAAGAAACGAGTAACGATTAAATGTGTTATAATGAGTATAAATGTTATATATAAGTGGGTCGTATTTTATCAAACATTCCAATAATTTATTCAAAAACTATTTTTTTATGGTTAGAAACTAGAAATAGGTTATTATAATGATGCCTAATACCTAATAATTCCCTCGTAAAAGCGTAAGCAGATTTAAGTAACTATATCACAATTATAACGACCAAAAAAAACCGAATAACTTAAAGAATGCTATTAAAATAATTTAAAATATAAACAAATATAGAAAACTTATTACTTTAAAACACAGCACCCAGGACCCTTCTTTATTTCCCAGATACTTGATAGAAAAAGTCATAATAGCTAAATGAAAACAAAAATATTTCTAAAGGAAATAAAACAGTAATAATAAATAAAACAATGAAAAACAAAACAAATTGGTGGAACACAGAACACACTTCTCCAACCAACCCAAACCCAAACCGAGACCCAGAAGCAAAGCCCAGACCCAAACCCCAATGGTACTTTCGACTTTTCCCATAAATAAACATCACAATTATCATAGGTAAACAACAATAAAATAAATACGCGGAAAAACAGAAAGAAAAGGCAACAATTCAATTTCCATACTCTATTTACATTTACCCCGCAGCAATCCTATTTATATTTTATTTTTATTTTAATATATTTTATCTTGTTGATTTTTGTAGCAGAGAGCGGAGCGGAGGAGTGGTTAAGTTTTTTGCGCCAGTCGACAACTTTAAGTTTAATTGTTGCTGCTGCTGCTCTCTCGCAGTTGATTGCTTAAAATTCATAATGATAATAATAATAGTGAGCTCTTCACTAATTGCAGCACCAACAACAACAACTAAAGCAAAAGCACGAGCAGAGGCAGAGGCAGAAGCCAAAAGCAACTGAAAAGCAAAAGCACATAGCACAAGTGGACGGGCGGCACTTAAGTCGAAAGTGAGAGAAACTTTTCAGCGCCATTCGAATGGTAGCCAGCAGATAGGAAGGATGCGAAGGAATCGCAGGACGAGCCAGTGGCAGGGATATGCCCATTCACTCATTCATTCATTCGCTCATTCAACCATTTTGCCGCCTGCATTGAGGCAAAATTGTTCCACAAAGATACGAGTAACGAGTCCATGCCAAGCAGATGGAGTCAACTTTATATGGTGGCGCGGGCTAGGATATCCTTGCCGGGGCTTAGGCACTGCAACAAAAAATATTACTACGAATCAAATAAGTCATTATGGTTTTTCAAAAAAATATATAATAAACAAAGAAAGGAGTCAAATATGAAAATTACAGATAAGTAAAGAGTAACGATTCACGTTACTTCCGCGTCTTTTCGAGTAAAAGTAACGATAAACAAGTAGGTAATGATGAATAAGTAACGATCAACTAATAAAAACTACCGATTAAATAGACTTAAATAGATTAATACTATTAAATAGTATTAATTAATAGTTTTATTAATAATATAATTAGTATTATTAATAGTATTAAATAGTAGTATTAATTAATACTTAAATAGACTTAATAGATTAAATAGATTAAAGACTTACGACAAACCAGAAAAAGGTCACAAAAAATTCCTTTTAAAATATAATCTTTGGGAAAATATCTAAAATATTAGGGACCAGATGTCCCTAACTTACCTTTTTTTCTTCCAGTGCTCGAATGTAAGAAAAGCAGCATTCACACAGCATACACACTCAAACAAAAAGACACACAGAGAGAAAAGGGACACAAACAGAGCACCCAAAACACTCCAGCCCATTCACATTTCGAGTGCACTTCATTGCTGTCGCATCTACCCAATCCACAGGATGCCTGACTTGCCTGGCTGCCCGCCTGCCCTATCCACTCAATGTCCTTCAAAGCTCGTCCTTGTTCTTGTTGGAGGAGTACTGGCGATGAGAACGTCGAATGCTGCAGGCGCTGCTTAACTTTAACTTGAACTCTAAAATAACAAGCTTCCGTTGTTTTTGGCTTGTTCAGTTTTCGTATAATTTCCTTGCAGGTATTTTCATTGCCCCAACTGTCACGCCCCATGCCCCATGATACCAACCATGCCCCCTTCGCCACGATTTGAGGACAATGGCAAGGACATTGACAGCGGTTCGAGATCGGACAACGAAAAGAAAGCCTAACGGCCATTCAACCATCTGGTGAATAAATGAGTGAATAATACAGGGGAATGGTTCACTGATTGGGCAAATGAATAAAGTGAACAGGTTCGTCGAGAATCTACAAGGTCATTGAATAAAGTTCATAAATAAATACTAATCACTGGGAAGTACTATAACAAGACGATATCTTCTATCTAAAAGCTACAATTAAGTTGAAATACAATCGGCAATCAGTGATTTGTTTAGTTTGTTGTACTTGAAGTTGTCTCTTTTTTTTAATTTTTTTCTTCAGAATGAATGAACAATTTGTGCACACGCACAAAGTGCAGAGAAAATCGCATCTGATTTCTAGGGATTTCCTGGCACAGGGATGTGATCAAATCAGGACACTCGATTACTCATTCACTGCACTCATTACATTTGATGAGTGTTTGGCATTCATTTGCGTTGGCAAGGACTGCAGTTTTGAGCTGGGCTGCTTATCTTAATGCTGCTACCACCAGCTCTTACACTGAGATATCAAATTATATAAAGACTTTAAATAATTTTAAAATTGAATCAAGAATATTTTTATGTTTTCATTAATTAATAATTTTAAAATAATAATATTGTAAATGTGGGTAAAAATTGATGAGGACTTTCTTTTAATTTCCCTGCAGCACATTTTCCGCATCTGCCGGCACCTGTCGTCTCCTCTGACAGACCCCCTAACCTGTCCCCCCTCTTCTTTGCAACGCCCCTGGGCATTATCAGACTGGCTGTCTCCCTCTCGTTTGCTCTCTTGCAGCTGCTCTGTTGTCATAAAAGCATGTGCCACGCCTTCCCAAGCAGTCGCCGAAGGCGTTCTATAATAAAAATAACAACTTAACTAAGTTTGCACTTGAAATAATACGAAGGTTCTTTAAGAATTAAAAAGGAAATCTATTACAAACATTTTGTAACAAAATTTTATATCCAAAAATAATTTTAATAAATTTATATTTCAGCTTAATAGATAATAATTTTTATTTCAAGACCCTATTTCAACATGAAAGTCAATTTTTTATTAGCCTTTAAATTATTTAAAGTCCCAAACTCTTATATTAGTCCGTGTTTTAAGCTTTTTTAAGTGTTAAAAGTTCTAAAATACCATCCTTATTAAGTCCTAATTTTTGGTTCAGTGCATTCTTTAGTATATATTTTATATAAAATTATATACATACATATACCAGGTCCGTTGCCTTGACAATCAGGCCGAGTGGGTGGAATTGTAGCTGCATCATCAGCCAGTTGTTGTCAAACTGTAAGCGGCTTTTATGCATCAGCAGTAGTTCCACCAACAACAACAACACCAACAAAATACAACAACAATAATTTAACAACAACAACAACAAATACAACTACAGGTGCATAAGAAAAACCGTTAAGCTGCACAGTCAGCGGTTGTCGGTTGTCGTTGTTTCAGTTTCAGTTTAAAGTTTCCTTTTATCTAAGATGAATAATCTAGCAGCAGCAGTTGAGTCCTTTTTCGCTTTTCCATTACCCTTACAAAAGGGTATTGTTTCTTTTTAGAAGAATTTGGTGACAAAATGGTGGAAATTGTAGCTTTATATGTATATTATAGGGCTATGGAGTCTTTATTTTCTAAAGTATGGAATTTTTTATTCGTTTTTTTGATATTTTGTTCATTGGTGGTTCATTGTTTTCACTTTTCCTTTTGTTTATTATATAATTTGCACATTTTTTAATATTTTCATATTTTACTTGGTTTTTTATTTTATTCATTGATTGGTTTCTTCATTGTTTTTTTCATTAATTTGTTCTTTAGTTCATTTAATGTTCAATTGCTCATTTGTTGATTGGTTCATATTAATCTTTATTTTTTTTATTGGTTAATTTGTTCTTTTGTTTATTTAATAATTTGTTCATTCACTCATTAGATAAAAGGTTAATTTTATTATTGATTTATTTATTTCCTAATCGGTACATCTTTTATTTTTTTATTCCCTAATTAATTTTCATTACTTCCATTGGTTCATTTTTGGAGTAGGTTTCGAAGAATTTTTCTGTATCCTTTCGCACTAAAAGACTCAATATTGTCTCTGAAAGAACATTCATGCTTCGGCTCTACCCCTAGTTAACTTTCCCTATTTGTACCTCCCCACTAGATGAGGGGATTCACCACAACCGCAACCGTCGCACCTTTTTACATTTTTATTGTGGCTTTTGGATACCCTTGCAGGCTGTTGACCAACAATTACTGTCTTTCAAAGGATATGATGGACTTTTGGTAGGATCTTAACATTTCTCGTAGAATCTTATTGGTTCTCCTTCGTAAAGTACTGTAAATAGTACTATTATTTGGTTTATTTTATTTTTAAGCCCTATAAAGATGGGTATTTTAAAAGTCTCAACACTTGAAGTTAAGGTATATATAGAACCACCCGCCCACCTGCATTATCCTGCGGTCCTGTTCTGTAATGTTACAAGCTCCTGTTGTTCTGGTCCTGGAAAGCCAGAGCGATAATCCCATAGCATCTGTAGCCGGGTAACTCGTCCTCCTACCACTCTCTCCCACAACAACAGAGGAACGAGGGCTTCGGCCACCTGCTTGCCGCTGGCCAAAAGCTTAATCCTTGTGCGGAAATATCGTTACGCAAAAGGAGCAGGAGTATCCTTCGTACCTTTTTGTCTCTTGGATGCGATTGTTTTGTTTTCCTTGTTGCTGTTTAGTTAACTCAATAAACGCAAGTGGCTTTGGTCTAAAAGGGAGGTGTTTTTGGGTGGGAGTGGGAGTTCTCGGGGATGGAGAAAAATAATCTTTTTCCCTTTCTCCCTCTCTCAGTATAGCGTCCCCCACTCCCCCCTAACTGGAGACAAAAAGTGCTGACATTTGCGCAAAAATTCTCTCAGGCTCATTTACTTGTTTACGTTATTTCTCATTGTCGCTGGATGGTTTGTTTGTTTGTTGTTGTTTGTTCCTTAGTTGTTTCTTGTTTGTTGTTATTTTTGTTGGTCGTGTTGCTGCTTCTGCTGTTGACAATTACACAAAAAACTGTTACCATTTACCACAAACATACGGTCACAGTCAGCAACTGCGATAGATGGAAATCGGCACAAGTATCCAGAGGACTGGGAGGTCCTTCAAGGGCACTGCGAGAAATTGTCTGAATATTCAATAGGTCTTGTATTTATTACTTTTCAAGAGGCTTAAGCCCCGAACTAGTCATAAAATAATATTTGCTTAATTTAGCCCTGTTTTTCGTATTTCAAATGCCGAGACAGTACCGGGTATCATATAAATGTATTTCAAAAAAATAAATCAGTAAATTATTAATGAGACTTTATTGTTTTCTTTTTAATTATTTAAACATTTTTCTGGAAAAAGAGACGGAAAGAAACAGTTACCTTTTATTAAATCTGTATTGTTTTTCCGTAAATTTAATAAATAATAATTTACTAAAGAAAAAATACAAATAAAAAATGTGTCACATGAAAACCTTTTTTTTCCAAGTGCAGCGGATAGTTTCATGTCAATAGAAACCGAAACTGTTCGCTTGGCCAACAAGAGAAAATGGCCAGCAGTCAGCACTTTTTGGTCGTAAAAGCAGAACGGCGGGGTGAGTGGCTACCAGGAGGAGGGTGGGTGCTAGGTGGGTGGTCTACTGGTCTACTGGCCGCCCACCTCCCCCCTGAGCTGAACTGAAGGCCGCCTATCCATTAAAACGTTAAAAGCTTCTTGAGAACGCGTAAAAACTATTTGGCTATCTGACTCTGCCACTTTTCCATGTCCTGTGTTCCCTTCGCAGGACTAACCCACCTACAGGACTCTTGGACGGGGCTCCCTTCTTGCTCAGCTGCGTAACATCATTAAAACTTGAATAATCAGCTATCCATCTCTTTCCCTTTTGGCCAAAAAGGAAAAACAACAACAAAGTAATTCACTTTTCCGTTTGCAATTTGGTCCTTTCTATTTATTTATTTCTTGTTTTTTTTTTGACTATAAGGAGGGGTTAGTTTTATTTGGTTTTTCGTCTGTGGAAACCAGTTGAGGGAAATTGGGTTAAAAAATATATATGTACATACATTCTTCAATGAGTCTTGAAGTAAGATGGGCCTTGGTTCCTGACAGAAGACCCGCTTGGAAATAAATTATAATATATTCCAAAATTCAATTGTGAATATTTATCAATGCAAATGGTAAGCAAACGGACTTATTTTACGGCCTCGGCCGGCCAAAGAGCAAATAAAAAGCAAATATAAAATACAATTTGCAGCAAATTTCCGATCGAATGCATTCGAATAACCCAAAAAACGAACGTAATATGGGTGGGAAAATGAATATTCATGGCATTGAAAATGAAAATGAAAACGAAATTTAAAAAACAATAATCCAAACACCCTCCCGACCACTGGGGCTTTCAACTTGAAAAATACAATTTATACATAAATGTACATACATTATGTATCTCGGGAAGGAAAAACAAAAATACAAAAAAAAAGGGGGGAAACGATTGGCCATCGATAAAGATTTCTGGCCCCCTTTATATTATTTTGGGAAAGGAAATGATTGTCGAACGGCAAGTAAACAAAATAATTTATCATTTTGCCGGAAGTCCTTTCCCGGCGGAGTTCTACGAAGAAAATGCCATTGCCTAGAAGGGCAAAAAAAAAAAAGCCGAAACTTTGGCGCAAACAAAATTAACGGTAATAACTTGGACTTGGCCAAGCGAGAAAAAACGGTAACCGAAGGGCAGAAAAAAAATGGGAGAAACCGTTATGCTGCATTTGCATGTGTGTGCGTGGTGGTGTGGCAGAGTTGCCACGTTTTGCGTTGAGCAAATAACTGTAATGAAGTTTGCAAAGTTTTCTGACACATGCAACACCCCAGGAAGCACCAAAGAAATACCGCTATACACTCTACGAAATCCAAGTCTTTAGATAGAATTTCCTGGCTTTATTTGATTTGGAAGGACATCTTTACAAGTAATCCCGTTTGGAAGTTATAGGTGTATCATAGATCTTTTGGAAGAACCTCTCCGATGAGGTTCTCTGCTTGTTGTTTTATTAGTATCCAAGTTATTGTAGGTGTATAAGGTGTGTAGATGGTATTCTATCGCCGTACAAGAACTGTAATATTAAACTCTATTATTATATTATTTTTAAGATATATCGATAGCTACGTATACCTGTTCCCTAGGACAGTTGCCTGAATCTTGCCCTAGGACATTTACGTGTCTATAAGTCTGAAGTTCGGTTATGAGCAGCCTTGTGTTTCCTTTAAAATAGTATATCCCTTAATAGAAGCTAAAATATGAGGTATATTTTATGATTTATATTCTCAAAAACTTTAAAAACTTACCCGACATCTTTAGCTTAGCGAGGGCGCAAAATTTCATCAATTAATGGTCTTAGATTATAATAAATTCTGCCAAGAAATATAATCAATAGCAAATTGGTGGCGAGGGCGAGGAAGAAATAAATCAAGCAGTGCATTTCGAACCGATCTTTTTTTAAGCAAGTCTCTTAAAATGTATTTTTCTCAAAATTTTCTTTCATAGATGTTGACGCTTTAAACGAGCTCTAGCCAGGTCTTCAAAATCTGTCATTAAAGCAAAAGGCAAGGCTATATTGTTGGGGACTTTTTAACAATAATTTCTCACCGTGTCTTTGGATGTCCGTGCAGGTCGCTGTCCTTCGGCCTTCTTGCGTTTTTCTTTCTTGTTGGCCATGGCCCGCAAAGTGTTTTGCGCGACTAGCAAATATTTGCAAAGTGGCAAACAGAAGTTGGACCAAGAACTCCGGCGTTCTGCGTCCTGTGTAACAGGATGGCCCCCGCTGTGCTTGTTTTTTATCCGGACTCTGGAGCTTGCAAAAATATTATTTTTATTAATGCTCGTCTGGACTTTTGGGTGAGGACGACGCTCACAGGACAATGATGACGGCGTCGTCGTCATCTGGGGTGAAAATGTGTTTTATATTTGTCAAATAAACGCAGCCGCCGAAATAACCAAAAAAAAAAACAAAAAGTATTGGCCAAAGTTTTCCCGGTTGTGGGGATGTGTGTGTGTGTGTCTGGTTCATGATACTCTTCATTGAGGGTATTTATGATTTTTTTCCAAGAAAAGTTCAATGTAAACAAATGTATTTATGTATGTCGGTTTCTTTGTTTTGTGCAACACTGATCTAGTGCCATGCTCACCGCATCATGCAAAAGTATCGTGCTTCCGTGCAGAAGCCCCTAATTCCAAAGTTTTCAAAAATTATCGATCTATCGATATCACCCGTGACACGCAATAACGACTTCTAATTTAATTATATTTAAATTAAATTAAAAATAAGTAAAAAATAAAGATTCAATAAAACTCTTTTCAATTCGGCGCACTTCCACAAAAATATCGAATACTACTTTTTACCAAAGTACAGATTTCAATGACAAAGATATATAAACTAAAGTATATAAATATATTTTGTATAAATTAAAAAGGATTTAATTCTGTAATATTTGCAATTTTTTGTATGATTCATTACACATTTTGGTTAATCGATTTGCTAGGGCTACAATCAAAGTATGCTAGTAACAATTGAAGTGTGACCGTAAATCGTGTGGTTTATAGTAGGCCCTGAAATAATTTGACACTGTCTTTTCAGTTCCTGTGAGACAGCGTGACACTCGCCAAATTTTTTCACTGAACTTTGACTGCCACATTTTGCTGAATTTTTTTCATTAATTGCTCTTATTTTACTATCAAAGGTAAGTTCTTGAACAAAAGTGAGACTAAGCAATAAAAAGTAAGTAATAACGGGCTTTTATCAGTCCGAATTTTGTCATCAGTTATAGAATGAATCCCATGCGAACCTCCGCTGACCAGAATGGCGAGCAACCTGAACGTCCCTCAACTCTAGCCGCCCTTTTAATGCGTTTTCGAGCAAATTTTTTTGCCAGAAACCGTGCCCCAAGAGATCCATTGAATCTTGAGGGTGCTTTACCAGTGCCGTTGAATCCCGTCGGTGCTTTACAAGTGCCGTATCCTCCGTACTTAAATTTCCCACGACACCCCGCCGTACATCGTCGCGCGGCCGCGGGACGTATTCCGGATGTCATTATTGACTTGTCTGGCCCTGATGAGGAGAGGCCGCATGCCGCCCGCGGTCGTTGGGGCATTGCTGACGCGATCTTCGGGAATGGTGGCGCACAGATCGATGCCGCACAGGCTGTGCGACGCAGCGAACGCATCGCCCAGTTAGTCAGAAATGCGGCCCCACAAGCAGAGGTCGAGAACATGCGCCAAGGCAGCCGCCGCCATAATGATGAAAACGAAAATGAAGTCGCTGATCGGAATCAGGCCGGGCCGCCATCAAAACGTCCTCGGATGGAGGAGGAGGAGGACACAATGGAGAGGGGATATGTATGCCCAGTCTGTAATCTTGGTGTCTCCTGTAGAAGGCCTGTGGCGACCCGCTGCGGGCATGTATACTGCCAGGGATGCCTAGATGAAGCTTTAAAGAATATGAAGAAGTGCCCCATTTGCAACGCCAAGGTCAAGGAGGGTAGATACATTCGAATCTATATATAAAAACTTAACTTGTATTCTGTATTTCTTTACCCATTTTTTTTTTTATTCATTTTGTGGTTTACGTCAACACAGATTTCAAATAACACCATTCTGGAATTATTATATCCAAAGAAATACATAGATTTCATTTTGTTTGTGACCTACAACTTCTTGACAATACAACTTACAATTTCGGTAAAAATGTAACTCGATCATTTCTTGAATAAAAGCAAGCAGAATAATATACAGAACTATTATATGCATAAGCATTTATAGATGAATTATGGCATATATTTATAATTTTATAGGGTAAGTACCATACGAGTTTAGAATCAGTTCACTTTGTACACTTTTGGAATTTCAGACTACAGATTTTACGACTACAGTATATCGCAAACGAGCGCGGTAATATAATAGTAATAGTTTATAAAGTATATAAGTAATGGTAGTATATAGTAAATCGTAGTGAGTAGTATACTACTAGTATAGTAATAGTACATAGTAGTAATCGCATTCAAGCAATAAGCTTACTATTTCCTATATTCAGTATTTCTTTTTAAATAAATCACCAAGGCTTTTGGGGATTGACTTTAATCAATTCAGTCAATAATTCCGAAACTTTTGTGTTAGTTTAGAGAAATATATAGAAAATACCATTGTATCTGGGAATATAACTCGGAATCAGTTCTCTGTATCCTATAATCTCTGACCTCATACAACTTCAATTATATATTATTTTAATAACTTTGAGATTTCTTTCTCAAGACTTATTGCGAACCAGTTCTTAAAAAATATATCTTACTAGAGTGATAATCTCCATAGATAATTCTACATGAATTTTAAATATTTAATGGAAAACAGCATATCGTATCTGGGAATATATTTTCTATTCTCTGCCTACATGGAACTTTTCTACATTCCAAACTTTTCTAATAAAACTCTTCGACTTTTTAAGGATTTAGAGATTCCTTAAAGTGAATATTTTGAGAATAGAGTCTATCGAGGGTACACTTTAGACAATAACACATAGATTATTAGATATTGTAGGGAAAATACTATGGAAGTATAGTGTAGGGAGTATAGTACTTGGGAATATAACTAAGAATAAGTTCTCTATATCCAATATCTTCTTTCATTTGACAACATAGAAACTTATATTAGAATTTTGATAATATCTGGGACTATATTTGATATCTGGGACTATAGCTCAGAATCCGCTCTCTATGTCCTATATTATATAATATTGTAAAACCTTAAATTCCGAATTTTTATATTTAAAATGTCACACTTCTTGGGGACAAACTTTTAAAAAGGATTGAGTACTGGAACTATAGACATTCCCACTAGGATTCTATAATTTTTTGGAGAACACCATCGTGTATCAAAATAGCGCTGAGAATCGGTTCTCTAAATGTATATAGATCCTATATATTTGTCCTGTCATCACATGAAACTTCTGGTGATAAGAACTTGAAAAAAAAGGCATTCAGTATTCGACTTTGGCTCACACCTCGTGTGTTTTTCGTATGTTTTCCGCACGCTTTTTCCTTCCTTGTTATTTGAGGGGGCGGATGGGAGTAAGGGACGGCTGCCGAGGAAGCGAGATAGATAGGGGGAAGAAGAGTGCAGAAGATTCTCCCGCTCGTCGTCGCCGCAGGAAGCGGAAATCGTGCGTGTAATTGAACGGACATTGAACGAAACTTTCGGCACAAGGTTGCGACGCCTTGAATTTTGGCCCGGAAGAGGGTTCCCGGACAGGGAAAAGGGGAAAGAAAGCAACGAAGGTCCTTGGAGAAGGGAGAGTGGTCACCATTTGTGGTCAATTTTACGGGCGTTGTAAAAACAAAACAGCACTCGCCATCGCATCGAAGAGCATTGGCAAATGGCCAGCGAAATGCGAATACAAATAAATATTGAGATAGGCGAGCGCAGTTTGCGATCCGCCAGATACATTTTGTACTTTTATGCTAGCCATATTTTTTACGACCTAAGGGGATTATTTTATTCTTGTATATTTTCTGGGATGAGGACTTTAGTGTCCAGCAGCTGGGGTGCCATATATTGATGGCTTTGCAGATCGTTTCGGTTTCTGATAAAAATTATGGAAACAACACTCTGGAAGGGAATACAAAGTATTCTATTCTCGGTAATCCAAGTTACAAGTTATATTTAAATGAAGGATTGTGCTGGCTTTTAAATAACTAATTAATTTACCAGAGCCCTTTGCATTAGTGTTTCCTGGAAAACGATTCTATTGATAACTGAAACCCAAAGCTGTTGACGGCCTTGGAAGGCCACTGGCAGGCGGGCCAGGTTTAGCTGCCAAAAACTGAAAACCAGAAACCCCAAAAACCCCAAAAAAGTCAACCAGCCTTGGTAGTCGTCAGTGCAATTCGTCAGTTTGTTTAGCGCCGTGGGCGCGACTGCTCAATTAACAAAATGACAGAAAAGGATGAGAGGGTGTGGTATGGGTTAGAGGCTGGAGAGGCTGGGTGGTTGAGTGGTTGTGGGATGGATCTAAGTCACCCGTGGGGCATTCAACAGAAACAGAAAGGCAAAAGCAAATGTCAAAAGTGTTTTCTAATTTGCGCAACACTCAAAACAGAAACGGAGACAGAAGGCAGTGGCAGGGGGCAGGAGACACTGCCAGGACGGGGCAGGTTGCCAGCCAAAAAGAATAACAACAAAAGCCAACAAATAAAGCCAAAATGTATTTAAGAAAGTGACAAAAAATTCGGCGTAGCCCCCGCCACTGTCCTCCCTGGGCCCACAGCTCAGCTTCTAAGCTTGGCGACTGTACAAAAATGTTTAATTTATCAAATGTCAACGCCTAAAAGACGGCAACATTTGTCGTCGTCAATGACAATGATGATGCTGAATGACTACAGTGAGGTCCTTGCCACGCCTCCCCTCTTGGCTCTCATGACTTGTGGCCATGTTTTTTTTTGTTTTCTTTTTTTTTTTTTTGAAAAATGAACAAGGATTTTCCCATACGGTATTATTTATTGCAAGCATCTTCCCAGAACCCCATCCACCGACTTTTGTACATTTGTTTAATGAATTTGACAAGCGAACTGTCCCCCCGCCAGATGGTTTTTCTATAACTTCCCCATCAGTTATGAGGATTGGGGATATCTACATGGATGTACATATGTGGTTCTCCGAATGAGATATTTAAGGACTAAACACTATAAGATTAAATGTGTTATTATTTAAAACAAAGATGCGAATATTTGTTAAGAACTATACATACATCATAAAGAGGAGCAGAGGAGTACCAGGTACCATACATGACCATCTTAGTGGGTTTCTTAATTAAATTATTCTAAGCGTCTTTCGTTTGTAAACGTTTTAAAAATTAAATATTACAAATTTTGTTGTTCCTCTAGCAGGAATTATATACAATTATATATCATATACAAAAGTATACAGGGATTAGGTGCGTCTGTGGTTTTCCGAATAAGAAAAATTATACGATTAAATATGCATTTATTTCATTTACATTTATATTTTATTTATAAACTAGACATTACAAAACAAAGACCAAAGGGAAGTAACAGAGGAGTTTCATTACATTAACATCTTCGGGATTATAACTAACCTTAAATTGATTGTAATGTTACATACGAAAGCCTGAAAACATTTATTAAATTTATCCCTAAATTTAGGTATAATATATGTTATTAAAGCCTCATAAATGACAAATTATTTAAGAAAATGTCCCTTATGTTTCTTATTCCTATTCCTAATATTTCCAAAAATTCAAGTTTTACTTTCGTTCGCTGTTGTATATAATATATAATGTATAAAAACTATAAAAATATTAAAAAGTTCTTGCTGATTATCACTAACCTCTGTCACTTATCTCTTAAAACATCACGTCTGTACGCATTCTGTCTGTGAAATATTTCGAATTTTTTATGAAAATATAAGTTATATGGCGGTTATAAGTGGGCTTTTAGCTATTAGGTTATTAACAAGACTGCAATGAAGTGTTCAGGTCCACATACTCTGTGCAGAACCAAGAAGAGTATGTTTAAACTTTAAAGCTAAAGACTCAGTTACCTCCACTTTACGAGTAGAGGCTATAAAAATTTATAAATGAATAAATAAATTTATATAATGCTGGTCTACAGCTAAAACTGGCCCAATTTCGATTAATATTTATGCAAGAAATAATTATTATTATTATGTGACTTGATTAAAAGACTAAAGCTCAAGACATTTAAATATACATATAAGCAGAATATTATAATATAAACAAATTCTGGCTGCCCATCTCCTTTCACTAATCTCTAATAACCTTTGACATCCATCTATACGCATTCTGCCGCTGCAATATTTCGAATTTTTTAGCCCATAGTCCCAATACCGTAGACAGCACTCTCAAGAAGACTGATTTTCTTATCAGAGACTCTGAAGATTGAGCTCAGGGTCGGGAATGATTTAAAAAGCTAGACCCAAGAGACTCGCAGAATCAGTTTAAATTTGTCCTGTCTTCAATAAGAAAGTCAAACGAGAATGTATGAAAATGATCCTCAAGGTGTTGGTTCTCCCTGCAATTTATTTAATTTTTGCCTGCGTGCACCTGTGTACTTCCGACCAGAAAGTGAAAAATATTAATAATCAGACAACCAAAGATAATTAAAAAGCTCAACACTCTATTTTTCAAAATAAAACATCACCATAAAACATCTTCTAGCTCTTCCAGATGCTTGTCCACAAAGTCAAGAAGAGTTTAGGATCCTTCAAGAAATCCAGATCCCGGGCTCAGGACCGCTGACAGTGGCTTGCGTCTCGAGACGCGACATTGGTTCGGGATGGATGGTGGTGTATTATAAAGACCATGTTTTACCTGAATTCAATAGCACGTTTGAGGAACATGAAAGGGGATCGGAGATGTCGGAAAGTTGTATGACGAGCCGTTCTTTATGGATTTCAAGAGATTGTATCTACTTATGAATGGAAAGCCTCATGAGGTGATTGTATCGACCACTATCAAGAAACAGATATGTGACAGCGTGGTCATTGGCGATCGCAGCGAAGGATATATGTTGAAGACTGTTGGCAAGTGCACTGAACCCACTGAAGTGGGTCTGAGGCCGGGCGCCAAGTTTTCCACCTTGGACCGGGATGCGGATGGAAACCCCAATCATAATTGGTTCAAAGAGATGGAATTCGATTCTCAGTAAGTATTCTGAAAGACGTATTATAAAATAATAATTTTTATACCCTTGCAGAGGGTATTATAATTTTGTCCAAAAGTGTGCAACGCAGTGAAGGAGACATCTCCGACCCTATAAAGTATATATATTCTTGATCAGGATCACCTCCTGAGTTGATATGAGCATGTCCGTCTGTCCGTCTGTCCGTCTGTCCGTCTGTCTGTTTCTACGCAAACTAGTCTCTCAGTTTTAAAGCTATCGTCTTGAAACTTTGCACACACCCTTCTTTCCTTTGCACGCAGTATATAAGTCGGAACGGCCGGGATCGGCCGACTATATCCTATAGCTGCCATATAACTGATTGATCAGAAATGGTATAACTTTGGTGTTTTTAGAGTTAGAGAGTTCAAATTTGACATGAGAGCTATTTTTGGCAAAATAATACGACATGCGAAATATCATAAGGATCGGCCGACTATATCCTATAGCTGCCATATAACTCAACGATCGGAAATGACCCAACTTTCGTGTTTTTGAAGATAGAAAGCTGGAATTTAGTACAGACTCTATTTTTGGTTAGTTGATCCAACCTACCAAATTTCATTAGGATCGTCCGACTATATCCTATAGCTGCCATATAACTGAACGATCGGAAATGACCCAACTTTTGTGTTTTTGAAGATAGAAAGCTGGAACTTGGTACAGATTATATTTTGATCCATCCTACCAAATTTCATAAGGATCGGCCAACTATATCCGATGTTTGCGATATATATCCGGTTTTAGCTGCAAAGGGTATATAAACTTCGGCTCCGCCCGAAGTTAGCTTTCCTTTCTTGTTAATTATATTTTTATTATATAGAACTGACCTACCTTATTTTGAAATCAATTATTTGTATACCTATATATCTATAATGATCCGAAGGAAGGACTAAGGCAGTAAAAACGATTCTAAATGGAATTGGGAAATGGAAAACTTATTTTCAAAAACATATACATACAATATAATATATATGTATATATTAAATATTCATTTATTTAAGTGCAAATATTTTGTTTTTTTGTTAAACTCTATTAAATTTAACGTAAAAATTATAAATAAAATTGGAAATTAAACGAAAATAAGGATTTTCAAGCAAAGAAGTTTAAGAAAAAAATGGAGGAACTCAGCCCTAATTTTAAATTTTAGAAATCCGGTGGTCGTTTGAGTAGAGAAACGAGAATAAAAGGATGACAGCTTTGTGGCAGTTGAGTTCTAAAGATTACAGTTGGGCGATTCTAAAGTCCTTTGTCCATAAAAATAAATATTATATTTCCATTATAACAAATACTCAATTTTAATTTAAAATAAGTATAACTTATTAAGTTTTCTATACATTATTTTAATTTCGAATAAAAATTGAAAATATTTACACTTTCCGTGATGAATTGTAGAGTTATGGATTCATTTTGCTAACAGCCATCGAATAAATTGAAATTCCCATTGGCATAATGGCAATATACACACCATATACGTATAAACTTGGCCCAGATGGACTTGCCAAAAAAAGGGAGGCGTGACTTAGATACAAGAACACCAACAGTAGCATGATAGTAGGCCGCGTTTAATAGTCAACTGGGAAGCATAAATACAACCATAAATACAACTATCGTTGGCCCTATTCCCCAGTTGGCTTTCCTGATACGTTCCCCTGGTCCCACCAGAGCCCCCTCTCCCCTTTGTGAGGTTCTAAGCCCCGCTGCCACTCCCCGCCGCCCTGGCTGCACTTATTCGAGCAATTAAGCGGCCCTTTCAAAACAAATCGAAATGCAAACGCGCTGAAAATTGACTGACTGTCAGTTCGCAATCAATTGAGCGGCGGCACAGCACACACTGGTACACACAGGGAGGCATGCCTGTACAGTAAACACTAACAGCCAAACACACTCACCCTCCCAGGGAGCAACAATGAAGGGGAATAGCTCCACCCTTTGAACAAATGTCCGAAAACGAATGATGCACCTGCTGATTGCTTAAAGCCAATGCAATTGCCACTAAAAACACTGCAATAAAAAGGTAGAAAAATGGTATATTACATTTGTATTAATCTCTAAACTCCATATACCACTTTTGGCCCAAAAATGATTTCCCAAATCAAACCCCATTAATGTCAAACATTTATTTGAAGCTTAAACTAAATCCACCAAAAGCCATCCTCCATCCATCACCCGTCCCCCATTCCTATTTTTTTTTATTTTCAGTGTGCCTCATTATGGAACTTATTTTATGGACTGCGGACCGAGGATGAGGAGGAGAGCCTTTTAGAGTGGAGGCCAGGCCGACACAGAATAAATCTGATTAATAATTAGAAGCAAACAAGGACATCGCAACCACTGGCGTTTGCTTTGCCCCACAGTCCGTCACTAAATTAAAAATGTCCCTCGGGTAATTCATCTTGGCCAGCAAAGCCGGCAAAATACCCTCCCAAAAAAAAATTACAAAAAAAAGAGAGAAAATTAAGGCCAAAAATAAAATATACCAACAAACCAAAGGAAGGAAATCTCCCAAAAGGCGATGATCAATGTCCCATTGTTGGGAAATGACTGGAAAAAAATAAAAAACGTTTAGAGTAGGGAATATTAACCCTTAGATAGCAAAATGTAACAAAATTAAATATTTTACTATGTTTATTATTCAATATGGTCTTTATAAATAAATACAACACTTTCTGAAACATGTTAATACATAATAGTAACATTTGTAACATAAAAACGTGTTAAATAAAATAACATACCCCTCATCCTTGTTCCACAAAGCCTTGAGAATATTAAAAGCCCAAAAGCCTCGAAATGAGTTCCCCAGCCTCGTCCAGCAGACGGGCCAAGGATGGAAAAGTGAAAATCAGAAAATCAGGCTGAGCTCCACTCCAAACATTTCCCTTCTTTGCTTTTGGGCTTCAGACCAAAAACGAATCAAAGCCTTCGTGAATGGTCTTAGGACCATATTAAATATGACAGGGCTTGCTTTGGCCGTGGCAAGGCTGGGAGATTTTCCGGAAAAACCAGGGGAAAATATTGCCAGCCAACATGTTGGCCATCGAACATGTTGCATGCCACAAAGTACCGGAGTGGAACTTGATGAGAGGCTCGTGTTGAAGACAATTAAGGGATCAGTTTTGAAGATATAACTTATAAGGATGTGATTTAAAAAATGTTTATTTTCAAAACTATGTGATACAATAACTACATATGAGGAAGGATAACATATAATGAAGGAAGTCTTAATGAAGGAAGTGTTGCTAAGCGCAAGGTAATTTGACAACAAAAATTTTAAATATAGTTAACCTTTATTGAGCGTATAAAAGCGTATAAATGACACTTTCGCTTCATTGAGTATGTTAATTTAGAAACGACATTAAAGCAACAAAGCCTTACGTTCATATACCATACCATTGATTACAATACAAATCTTAGATACCACCTATTAAGATTTACAAAAATAAATGTATATTCTATGTTTGATTCAAAATTTTCTTTATCACAATAATAACAGAAACAACCAATACTTTTGAATTCAAAATAATTAAAAATTATAAAGAACCTATATATATAGGAGGCTTAAACCCAATTCACCGTTTAGGGGTTAACAATTCACTTGTTACTTGTTACAGTTGTAAGAGACTGCGTTTGTCGAGGAGATATTTATACAGATTCATAAGAAATAAGATTTTCCAAGAAAAATATAAACATTTATAAAGAATTTTTTAAACAAACCTTTCATCCTGAAATAGAAAATAGTTCTTTAAATTTATAACTAACACGTTTCCAGACTAAATTGATTGTCTAAAAGAAATAAATAAAACAAACTCATTCCTGATGAGCCAGCAAACAATCAGATTACCCCACGCCAGAGTTCACAGAATTTCCAGAGTTCCCAGAGTTTTCAGTTTGCCATTTTGCGGCGGTCCTTGTCGAGTGTCACTTCCACATTTGTCCTGCCGGATGCGACAATATAAATTGTAATTAATAAATCAAAACAGCTACAGCCAGAGCAACAGCAGCAAACCAAATTCTGCAACATTATACTCTCAAAGGACAAACAAATACATATACATACATATATGTATGTATTATCCCACATATACATATGTATGTTTAGATATTGTATATATAGAGCAATCAAAGTCATCAGAGCCGGGAAAGTTTGTGGAGAAAGTTTAGACCAATGGCCTGGGAGGACAACTTTTGTCTTTTAACTCTTTGTTTTTTCATTATCCGCAACTAAATGAAATTGTTTTAAAATTTGGCTAAAAAGCCCCGGCCCTTTTGGCCAGAGCACACACATATGTGTGACACGCCGTCAAAGTTTTCCCTTTGCTATCTCATTAACGCCCACCGACCGCCTTTCGGTGGAAAGTTTGCCAAACTGTCGGTGGGCGTGGCGCAAATCAAACGGAAATTAAAAGCAAACTCAGCAAACCGCTTGACACCGCTACCCTTGTACCGTTTATACCCCTCTATCCTATCCCTTTGCGGAATTTTTTTTAGAAATACGTTTCTATATACCCTATTGAAATTAGTTTTAAAATAAAGGTTCCAATATACCAACTATAACAGACCCACGGACATACCTATGGCCAGTATACCACATCCATAGTCTTTGGAAAAGTAATACTTAATAAGCCCTTTTGATGGGAAACCAATAAGAACTTCATATTTATGTTCCATAAAAGTAAAAGTAATTTTTCTAGAGACTATTTCTTTACGAAAAATAAATTTAAGGGGACCCCCCCCCCCCATTCTCGGTTTTAAAAAATCGATTTTTTTTTTTTTAATTTAATTCGAACTTGTAACTATTCAAGAATGTCCCCTGAAAATTTCAAGTAAAAATTTCAAAAACTCTTGAAGATATAGCCGATTTATGGTGGAAGCCTCAGGCGACGGCGAGAGCCGTCTTAAAACTTTAAACGCGTTTTTCTCGAAACAGTGTTTTTACGACTGGCGCATGAGGTTACTCAAAAACTATTAATCCAATCGGTTCCAAATTTTAACACGCTATTCTATACATATATAGCTCTCGTATGAACTAGGATAAATCAAATCGGTGAAGGTCTTCTTTACTTTTCAACTCGATTTGTGGCTGAAAAAAATGGAAATTTTCAAAAAAAAATTTCAAAGGTCCGCCATTTTGTTAATTTTTGAGCGAAGTTAATAATCCTAGTTCATACGAGAGCCAAACATGTACTTTTTCTAATCCCGTTGGAATTTTTGGATTCAGATGTTCCAGTGAGCGGAAATCACATGCGCCGCCGAAAAGAAGAGCTTTTCTTTGATCACAAAAAACAACAACAAAAACAAAACAAAACAAAATTCTGTGAAATGATTTTCTTCCTTTTTGTGTCTTAATATATGTAAGCACAGTTACAACCCTAAAAAGTAATTTTTGTTCATTTGCCAGCCCATTGAAAATCGTCAAAATTTAAAATCGAGAATGGGGGGGGGTCCCCTTAAATGGACACGGGTCTATAATATTTATCCTATATTTTATACTAGATCTATACTTAATCTATACTCAATAGGAAGGTAGTCCTCAATAAGCCTCATTTATTGAAAACAAAGAACAACTTTATATATCAGTTCCACATAGGATGTACATGTTGTTTTAGAGACTACTCCTATGCAGTCCCCTTACTCTTATTAGAAAGTAATCCTTAATAAACCTTCTACATAAGAGCTTTATATTTCAGTTTCTAATACGTTGTAATTTTAGAAACTAGTTCTACGTGGAAATTTTCAATGATTTAAATTATGAATTTAGTATGAACCAATGAAATGAAATGATTTAAACAAGATCTACACTGTGATCTACAGTCATTGAGAAAGGAGTCCTGAATGCATTCAGATGGCACATTCTGAAATGGTATAAATAAGAAAAAACACATTCGAAAATATAAAAATCAAACAAAAATCTTAAATGTTAAATCTTACCCCTTAAATAATAAAAAATCCCCCTCTACCCTATTTTAAAACCAAAAATTATAATTCCCTGCCATGCAAGGGCATAAAAAGGATAACAAAAACGCATCCTGGCTAAGCTGTCTGAGCATAACGCATCATTACGTTGACAAAAATGGGCAACCGGCAAATGGCAGAATAAAAAGTACACAAGGCCAGCTTGGGGGAAAGTGGAAATTGTGGGAAAGCGGTGGGCAAGTGCGGGTGGCAACTCCTGGGTGGGTGGACCATAAGAATTTGAATTTTCATCGTGGCAAAAAGGAAAGCGAAAGCCATGCTTGGTGGTGGTTGGTGGAAATGGCTAAATGCTGGCATCAAACTTCCCTATTAAACAGTGTTGTCACTTTTTAACTTGGATGTTTAATAAATACTGTAGTAAAAAATGTAAAAATTGTTAATAAAAAGATCAACAAAGCAAAGACTTATAATTAATGCTTTGGAATATATTAGGATGATCTGTGAACAACGATGATTTATGGATGATTTATATTCTTAAATTACAAAGAAGATATGTTTTTCTGTCAAGATTGTTTAATAAAGGGTTTATTTTAAGTATTTTTTGTTTAAAACTAATAATTTTTCTAATTAGTCTAATTAATTATTATTAATACTTAAACTTTTTCTAATGAGAAGCGCAGAGAAGAGTGTTTCTATTGTCAGTATTATTCTGTGTTTTATGGTATTTTTATGTTTGGTGAATTTGTAAAGTGTGTTTTAGTTTTCATGTAAACTTTGAGAAGAAGCTTAAAAGATAGCAATTTATAATTTGAATGTTTAGTTGTTAAAGTATGTTTTTAATACTTTTAATTTTAGTATTATGTTTTATAAGCATTATTTGTAATGTCTACTTATTGGAAGACATTATAAAAATTTTTTAAACAAAGTGGAAATTGAGAATTCTTTTCCAAAAATACTTTAAATACATTACATTAAAATCAATCACGTCTTAAAATAATAACTTAAAATTAAATAAAATATAAGAAACTAAAAATATTCATTGTTTTGTTTTATTTTTTAATAATTTACTCATCACTGTCACTGTCAGGATTAAACAAAACAAAACCCGAGGTAGCTGGGAATGAGCCAAAGCCTCTGCCAGACACCAAGCGTCTATGGCAACATGAACAGTCGCCGGCTTGGCCCCGAGGACTCTAAAGACACTAAGGACATCCAGTGAGCAACAAAGGCGGCGGCTGAGGACGGGGACTGGTCAGTATTGCCCTCTGCTGCCACTGACGTGATCCGTTTAGGGCCATCGCCTCGAGGCGAAAGCTGCCAGACATTCTCTCATATTGTACAACATATCCCCAGGTGATTACAACGATAAAAATACATGCATCTAGGCTATGGACAAACGAAATCAAATGTCCTTTTTCTGTCGAATACTGCATTATGAGTTTTGTTTATTTTTAAAGAGTGTTTTGGCTTCTTTCTTTTTGAAAAATATTTTATTTGTACAGGACTTTGTAAAGATGTGTATTTTGAGAATCCAATTCTCAGTGTAGATTCAGTTTTATATTTTTTTGAGATTTTCGTTTGTTTGCGACAGGCGACGATGTTGACTATGACGACCATTTTGCTGTTGCCTTTGCGAGTTTTTATCACTTTTCCTTCCATTTTCTAGCCACTTTTTCTCTCCAACTGCTTCTCCTTTGGCTTTCTTCTTTCCTGTCGTCCTGGTACTGTCGTCCTGGTCGCCCTCCCCCAAAATGTTGTGTAGTTAATGTGGCGTTCTAAAACGCAGTGGCAGTACTAGTAGCTGGGCTATAATATATGTAAACACTCAACCACACACACACTCCCTCAGACACTTACCCATGCTGGAGGAAAGCAGACAGGAAGCGCACATCGCTTATTTGTATAGCATACTTTTTTGCGTAGTTTGTCGTTGTTTTCGCATTTGTTTGCCAAAAAAGTGGCTGCACAAAATAAGAGGTGGCCTGAAGGAGGCGGCCTGGTGTGTTAGCAACTTCATTTATTCCCTGTCTATGCCTCAGTGTGTGTCTTGTGTGTTTTTAAGTGTTTGTCCCAACAAGTTTCCGCCCAGTTGGCAGGACTAATGCAAATGGAAACAAAAGAATTGCGGTTTCTTAAAATTTCAAAAAAAAGGATACTTTCTTGATAAATAAAAATCAACAAAAAACAAATATTTATATGATACAAGAAATGCTTTTATATATTTACTCTCCTATACCTTAAAATCTCTTAAAAAAAAATCCCTTCCAATTAGTAGTACTTCTTTGTAAGAATATATCCTTTCGTGCTTATTATCCTTCACATATTAGCCAGATATCATTGGCACTGTCTGGCCGTGTCAGTTGGCTTATCCTGCCGCATAATTCTGGATCCTTTCCGCCATCCCTGCTGTCATCATGTGAACTCTGTGCTTATTTGTAAACGATCAATCATGCAGTGCAAATGTGATGACACCAGGCGGGCTCTGGGTGTCCTTACAACCCACACACCACACTCTGGTATATATATATATTTTTTTTCTTGTAGTGTATATGTATGTATAGCCTTGTGCCCATCACATCTAACCCGCAGCGACAATTTATGCGGGGTATGAACGCCCTTCAAGGCGCACATAATGATATATTCAGGTTCCTTTTTTTTCTCTTTTCATAAAAATATATACATTTTTTTAACATAACTGAGTGTAATAACGAGCAGACGTCTTGTTAAGGGGGGTCTGGCTAAAGCGACCCAAAAATTACATAGTTTTTTAAGAAAAAAGTGTAAAAAATATTATTTAAGTATTAAGGAACTATTTTAAATCAAAAAACATGTCCATAAAACTAACAAAATAAGGTTATTATTGATTTTAAGTGGCCACAACTTTTTCTACAGTGCAGTTCACCTCCTGTACGGGAGTGGGGGTCTCTGCAGGTCATCAGAAAGGGGGTGGAGTTGTGGCAGGACAACAACCAACAAGCGACGATAGTTGTGGCACATATGAAGACAAGGGTCTGTGAAGTACAAGTTTCTGGCGTGGCCCAAAGCCCACGCCCCTCTGTTCTGCACCCCCTCAAGTATAAAAAAAAGAGACTAAAAAAAAAACGAAACCAAGAAAAATTGAAGATGTTTTTAAAGTCAGGACACCAGCACACAGACAATATTGGCAGACGCTTGTATTCAGTGGTAGTGTTGGGGGGTTTCTTTTTTCAAGGGGTGAGGGTGAGTGGGTCAAATACACACACCCCCCCTGCGACACACACACACACCGCACCGCACACCCTGCTGCCTTAAATTGACAGTACACAAAACTGTCAAAAACAGCATTGCATTGAAAATGTTAGGGGGTTGGGGCTGGAAATTGGCGAAATATGTATATGCGCCTGTTTTGTGGTTGGCTTGGTTTTTTTTATACTTTTATTATTAAGACTTTAATATTCTTGGTTAAAGGGAGAATGAAAATAATATACAAGCCTAAAAAGATTAGATTAAATGTAACATAAGACTATGAAAGGTATGAGATAAGTGAGATTTAGAGTAAGAGTTCATATTTTTCTTACAAGACAAATTCACCTATTCTTTTTCCCAAAAAAAAATTATTTAAACACAAATATTTCTTAACTTATATTATTTTCCTATTATGAATATTCTGGGTTGCAGAGGATATTGAATATATCTATAAAATAAGATTAATTAAGAAAAGGTTTAAGATACTAAGCCCTAAAGTTCTAACATTGAATGTATTAGTAATTTTGTTAATTAATGTTAATGAAAAAAATTAATGAAAAAAATGTAATCTAAAAAACTTTTGAAAATAATATTTATTATCTCTTAATTGAATAAAAAAATGGGTAAAAAGAGACTTAAACAAATAAAACAAGACTGAAAAGAGACCTTATAATTATAAGATACCTTATAACCTTATATAAGATAAAATAAAAAGAGATTTAACTTGAAGCTCAAATATATAATTTTTGTTTTTTTTTTATCTAATTTCTTAAGGTTTAATAATGGTTAGGTTTATCTAAAAAGAAAGCTCAGATAAAGATTCGGGCTCAGATTCAAATAAGTCTTTTAAGGTGTGAGATGGTCAATGCTTTAACTTTTTTAAGCAAGAAAAATTTCAGAATTTCTTTAAATATTTTTAATTTATTTTAAGCTTACATTTTAAACTAAGAAACTTAAAAAAAAATAACATTATTACTTAGTACCCCTAATAAATTCATTTAAAAGTCAAGCATCTAATTAGTTTTGATCCCCAAGTTAGGGGGAAACATAGATCAAACTTGCGAGACGTCTTCATTGCAATAATACCCCAAGTATTAAGTTTTCCGCCCCGAATTCCCCGAACGAGAATGGAAACTTTCGGCAGTGACTCCTCGCTGGAGAAAAGTTTTGGTTCCGTCGCGGAAAATGTCTTTATCCCAAAAACACAAAAAAAAAGAAGAAACAAAAAAATATTAAAGAAGGCGGATGAAGGCTTGAAATAATTAAATTGTCAGTGGCAACGGAATGGATGGATGGATGGTAGCACTCATTAGATGTCTATGTGGCGGAGAACCCTTTGCACTCCAGGGCGCAAAAACACTCAAGGACACCAACACCAATACTAGCACACACACACACAGGAACAGGAACAGAAACAGACACACATGCTGGCACTGTTTCTGGAGCTTCTGGATGGCGCCATCAAAATAAATGCCTGTCATTAAACAAATTGTCGCAATAAATCTGCGCATTTGAAAGTCAGTGGAAAGTAAAAGCCAAAGGCGGAAACAAAGGACTGCCACCTCCTCCCCACCTCAAAAAAAGGACAAAAAAAATATATATTTATTTAAGTATATGAGGGGGTTGTGTGATCATTAGCGCTGCTTGCAAAGTCAACTCCCTTTCTGCTAATCCCATGCCTTTTCTTAAATACAAACAATAATTAGGAGGTGCTGTGACTCGACTATATGATACCTGGTATTTATAAAGGTGCTTTATTCCCTAGGCATTTCTAGATTATATAATATTTAATACTTTCTTAGTTACTTACAAATGATAAAAACTTTATTATTTGACTTTATAATTGAAACTATATAGTACCAGGTACTTGGTAAGTTACTTTGTGCTATTTTTTGACTACCCGGTTCTTATATAGTTACTTAGTAAAGAAACAAAATTTGACTATAAAGCTGACTATATAATTAATAAAACGTCTCAATAAATTATTCAACGAAAAAGAAAACTTTGAAAAAATGTAAGAAAAAGTGTAATTTTTATTACTATAAAATACCCGGTAATTACTTAGTTACTTAGAAAGGATTAATACTTGAAAATATGCATGAATATCCTTAACTATTTAATGTGAAAACTATATAGTAAGTTACTTGGTGAGAAAACTGGGTGAGAGTTAAAGATTATATAATAGTTCTTGACTATGTGATACCGGGTATGTACATAGTTACTTAGTTCTTTATGTTGTTTCCAGACTATATAGTATCCGGTACCTACTTAGTCATTTGGTATTTAAAAAAAATAATTCCCAAAAATGGAAGATTAAATAGAATTTGTGGATTATAAGTGACTTTTGGTAAGTGACTTGAGAAGGAACAGAAACTGAGCAAATATTGAAAATAAAATAAAAACCCGGTACTTATGAATTTATCTTGATTTAAAAGAAAATAACAAAGTTCTATAGGTTTTCAATACAAAATTATACTAGACTCAATAAACAGGCTTCTATAAATACTCATTTAAAAAGCAATGATAAAAAAAGACTTTGTGATACCCGATATTTGCAAAAGTTCTAAAATACTAGAAACATAAAAAACTTAGAAGTATTTTATAGAAGAAGACTCTTTATAAAATACTTCATGATAAAGATAGCTAAAAGAATACTAGAATAGCTACCAAAAACCCAATATACCCTGCAACACTAGGAGTACCCTGCATAAGAAGAAAAAAAACCCACACAAAGGCAAACCCAAGACCGCTTTTTTTTTTGTTTTGCGGGCTGTTAAGGCAATTTTCTAATCACAATAAATAAACAAAAGTCAATCAGACAGCAAAAGCAATTAGAAAATGGTAGCCAAGTTAATTAAGCGCCATAAAAACGACATTTCCCAACCGAAGAAGGGGTCCCGGGCGCCTTAGCTCCACCCCATCTTAGCCCCACTCCTGATCCTTTGTCGCATTTCTTGTCCTTGTTTTTGCTCCTCTCCGGCCCTCTCCGCTTCACTTCTTAAGTAGAATGTTGTCTCAATCTCAATAGATAGGAATCAGCATAAAAAACTCAGGACAGAAGCCGAGCATAAATTAAAATACATAAAGGAAAGGCTAAAAAACAAGGCCATCCGACGGGGTGGTGGGTGGTGGCAGTAGAAGGGACGGTGGACAGGGTCAGGAGCAAGAGCCCAAAGAGAAAACCAAGGCAAATACATCAACCAAGGAGAAGATAAGATGGCATTACAATAAAAAAAGAAGAAAGAAAAAAAACACGAGAGCCGGAAAAATCAAGCGGAATTTTCCTTCGAGTCAAGCTGAGAACAAAAAAGAAATAAAATAAACCGGAAGGACTCAAGGATATCCTATAAAAAAAAATAATGTAATTATTCCAATGGTTTTCTTATACAATATATAGTTAAGAACATATATAGAACTATGAAATGGACTATAACTTACCCTAAAAATCAAATATTAACCTTGAATTCCGCTTAAATATATTTTATTAATTATATAAACATAATTAATAAACTAACCATACAGGGTAGAGCAAAAATAAAAATCATAACCATGAGGACATCAAGGAAAATCCAAGAAGGACAACGCCGAACAGCGACAATTCTCGGAGTCAGTACAGAGGCGTCCTGGAAATGGAGGACTTGGACGATGGGGTGACTCCACGGGGCCTGACTGAGTTGGCCAGCAAGTTGGCAACAAATTTATGAGCAAATTAATTGAGATTGGAAACGCAAGAAGGACAAAAAAAAAAGGAAAACATCAAGACAACGGGCAGGAAAAGGACACGACTTCGCAATGTCATCCTGCCAAGCCACCACTACATATCTATATATGTGCTTGGGTGTGTTAGTGTCCTTGTTAGTGTGCGGTTGTGTTGGGTGTTTCTAACTTAATTGAGAGACAAGTCAATAAACAGGAAGCGAGTGCCAGGCTAAAAGTCAAAGCAGCAATAAAAAAAAAACGAAAGAAAGAAAAAGAAGCGGGAAGAAAGCAAGCCAGCCGGCAAGGACACGGCAGGGGTTACTGGCAAGGATATTTAGAAAGTGGTTAGTACTTAAAGCTTCAAGAATATTCATTAAAAATATGCCTTAATTTCTTTTACTTCTCTGAGAATAATATAATAAGCATAATAATATTCTATAAGCATTTTCTTTCAGTGTATATTGCATTTGAAATTCCCTTCGAACTTGGCCAGTTTCATCAACTGACAATTCCCCGCTGCGTTTGGGCGAGTGTGGCTGTGGATACTGTTGGCTTTCGAGGGAAAGTATGATATCCTTGCCCTCCTTATAGCTGGGATTTATCTTTTCCATTTTTTTCCTCTACTCCCCGACTGTCTCTCCTTCTCTCAGATAGTCGTAGTCCTGGCCCTAGTCCTGTCCATTGCGCATTTTGAGTCGCATCGCAATGTCCGCATAAAAAATAACACTAACAGAGAACGACAGTGCAAGGGGGCTACTGCGATGGCGACGACGACGGCAGGACAATGAACAAATAAAGCCATAAATCTTTGCCATTCGCGAAATAGGGATTCACAGGGGGAAGGAGGAGGGTGGGTGGCAGGAGGCAAGGACTTGGTCAGATCGCTGCTGCAAACAAAACAAATCCCGTTGTCTACACAACGGGAGCTGCATAGTGCCATGCATGGCAATGTTTGCTGCTTAGCCACTGCCACCTGCCACGCCCCCTAGTCCAGCTCCCCACCTCCCCCCAGTCCAAGGACCCTTTCGCCGACCTTCCTTGAGTCCTGCATCTTGGCCTTCATCTTCAACTGCTATGCTTGCATGAACCAAAATATTAAATAAATTAAAAGACTTGACTAGCAAAAAATTAATTAAATTAAAAATAGATATCTTAATTTATAAAAATTCTATAAAAATTAAAAGTTAAATTAATAAAATATTTCAAGAAAATCCTTCTAGCCCGCTCAGTGTATTGCAATTTGTGGTGTCGCTTGTTGTTTGCCTGCCGCCTCCACTTGATCCATTATCCTTTCGGCCAGGACACTAAGAGGGCTAGGACAGTGCGGGGGTGGGGGAGGTCCTATTCTGCTCAACGCTCTCCTGTTCTTGTCATTAAAATTCAAGGCATACAAAGTCATTAAATTATACGCGACATCTTTTGTATACAAGTGTTTGTGTTGTGTTGCTCTCTTTATGTGTGAGTGTGTGTGTGTGTGAGTTGGGCGGTAGGGCGGTGGGGCGTGGCATGGAGCTGATTTCGCAACGCCGGCATCGTGATGCGATTAAGCAATCAACCAAATTGCCAGCCCGACACCAAACTTGAAAGGAAATTACACGTTCTACACCCCCCGAAGCTGAGGGCGAGAGGAAGGATTTTCCGCCGGGGGGTGGGGGGAGGCGTATCAAGGACAAGCGGAGGGGTGTAAGCAACATTTGTGCGCCACTGGTACGTGGAAAAGATAGAAGATATCGTCAGAGACAGAAAGAGATATAGAAAGCAGGACTTGAGGAGCGCGGATAAGAGCAAGGGAGATGGCCTACTAGTTACTATAAGGACACCATATGAGGGCCCACTCGGGGGATCTCAGAAATAAAACTAAGTAGCAACAAATAAGTCGATTTAGGTCTGGAAAATTATATCTTCTTCCATATGATAATATTAAAGAACAACTAAGACTACCCGTAAACACTATTTCTAAAACCTTCTCCAAAAGGCTGAACAAATTGCAACTCAATCTTATAAGATCTAGAATAAAATATTTAATAGATCTAGAATATTAAAAGTCTTCTAAATCTTCTAATGAAGATTTACCAGAAACATCATTAGATTCAAAATATAATCCAGGATAGTTATAAAAGTTTGTAGATCTTTAAAATGTTGCATTGTTTAAGGTATCTTTTAATATTGTATCACTACATATATAGATAGGTATATCCGATAGATCCAGAAACAATAAAACAAACCCCATTCTAAAATCTTACAAAAAGAACAAGCTACTTTTATTGTTAGATACAGATGTAATTTAGTCCAGAATGGAACCCATTTTATAAGATATCCTTCATTGTAATGTTGTAATAATGCAATGATTTATAGAGGAATTTTCAAAAGAAAATTTTATTATAAATAAAACCCATTAATTAGCCAAATAATCCGTAACCCCCATCCCGAAACCTTCCCCAAGTAAAGAAACTAAGAATATAATGCCGGATAAAATTTATGTATATATCGTTCTTATCTTTATATATAAATCTGATATAATAATTGAAAGATCTTTAAGAAAAATATGGTCAAACTAAAATCAATTTATTGGGTAGGAAATCCATAACGCCCATCCCATAACCTTTTTTGAGATATCTTTTAACATTATTTGAGTATTATATTTACATACAATCTAAAACAATAGAATATAAAATAATAATATGTAATAGAATATAATTTATAAAAGATATAAATGATTATAGTTCCTGACAAATTACAAATTTCCTAATATATCTTTGAATATTATTATGATAGACTGAATAAAATGTCTCCCAATCTTAAAGTCTTCTCCATTAGCATCTGCCATTATAGTCTAGCCAGTCTAGAAATTCAGGCATTCAATGCTATTTATTTCATTATTTGAATCCTAAAAAGAGTTAAAGATCCAAACCAAATATAATCTTGAGTAAAACCCATTTATTAACTAGATACCCAAAAACCTCCCACCCAGAAACCCAACCGGGCAAACTCCAAATAAAACTTAAACCCGAAAAACTTAAGGAAAAGACACTCCACTTGGCTAACAAGTTTTTCGCGCGACAACTCGATCAATTTGTTTAGATTATGCTTATAAGTGGGATGGGCCGAGGCGGCCAACTCTGCCAGGATATACGCCAGGACACAGTCACCAAAACTACAGAGAGAGAGAGAGGGAGAGACTGACAAAAACCAGCAAGCTGCCAATTTGCGTATGTAATGTGGAGACACATTGGCCTGGGAAAAGGATTTCGAGGATGTGGCTTCCATGCTGCGGATACGGAGGACCAAGGGCTCAAATTCATGGCCAAAACCAGAAGCTAGAAGCTAGAAGGCAGGGACAGGGGGAAAGGGGGGAGGCGTGAAAAAAACAACGACAATTTTGGGTGTAAAACGAGACCGACAGAGATGGCCCTACAAAGAGCGACAGAGAGCGGACTATGGAAAGTGAGATGTTTGGCGGTTAAACTGGAAATTTTGTTTTTTTTAAATTTATAATTAAAAGATGTTCAAGTTTATTTTTTATTAAACCTTTATTTTAAGTAAATATATAAATAAAACTTTTATTTTATACCTTTTTTTTGATATATGTATGTTTATTTTAGTTTTAGGAATAAATAAATATTTATTTTATATCTTTATATTTTATATCTTTATTTTAAAGTCATAAATAATTACAAAATAACCTTACTTCTTGGAATGACATTTCTCCCAGTGTTGCCCAGAGTGACTGCGTCGCACGCCAAGACAAATTATCCTGTTGATAAGCGCGACAATGGCGGAAGCGCAGACACAACTAAAGGATGGCACAAGGACGTGGGTGGTGTGTGTGTCGGGCGGTCAAGGGGAGTGTGTGTTGGTGGGTGGTGGGGGAGGTATGTCTTGTAACTGACGCTGACACGCGCGCAAGTGGCTGTCTCCAGCCCACAACCAAACCCCCACCCCCACCCACTCACACTCCGCCGGCTGCGTTTTCCATCTCTTTTGTCAGCCAGCCAACGACCCGGCATCGCCTTTAGATTTCCAACAAAAAGGTTATTTAACCCATTAAATAAAAAAGAATATAGAAAAAAAATAAATAAAATAAAATACCACACAGCCCACACACAAATAAGGCCAATTTTAAGATTCTGAGATACGATTCAAGACTAAAAAGTTAAGGGTCTACAAGTTAATGGTAATTAATAATAAAAATTGACTTAATAAAAAAAAATAAAAATCATAAATTATGGAGATATAATTAGTTTAAACAATAATTAATTTTTAACTAGTATTTTGAGACTCTCAAATTAAATTCCAGGTTAAAACTAATTAGAGCAGTGTATTTCTAACTACAGTATCATTATCGTTTAATACGAAATACTATTTCGTTTTCTACAATTGTTTTAAAAAACAAGAAAATATCCGCCAATATCGTATATAGTGGACCGATCCTTATGAGAATTTGATTATACAACTTTATTCAGATATATGGCAGCTATAGGCAGCTCTTATGATAAAGGATATAAAATGATCTGCAAAGTTTTAGAACTTTAAAACTTTAACTAGTTTCAAGATAGCTTTAAATCTAAAAGACTAGATCGCGTAGAAAACGCCATTTCGAGAATTCGCCAACACACTTCAAGAAATACAAATCCCAGAGACGTTTTTTTTAGATTTTGGATTGTAATAAATTGGTCATGTTATGATATTCTCATAAGGATCTGCCAACTATGCCCTGTTTTAACTGCAAGGGTATATCAACTTCGGCTCCGCCCGAAGTAAGCTTTCCTTTCTGGTTTGTTGTTATTTTGGTATGGCTGCCACATATGCTGTGTTAACGATATAATCTACAATTTCTTTCCAAACAAGTAGGCTGGGTAAACAAAGGCATTCATCCAAACAAATTCATTCAAATATTATTTTCAATTGAGTATTTCAATGCGAACTATCAACATCACGAAATATTATTGTAGATTTTAACGAAAGCGACGAGGCATTATGATTACGGAATTTGCGTGTGTCGTTGGACTTCTTGTCGTGGTTTTATGGTACCTGGTGAAGGGGACCCCTTTTTTTCTGTATAAACTGGAAGAAATTAATCGTGCAGCGGAGTTCCTAGTCGTTGAAGCGGAGATTTTAGAAATGATGAAATTTTTAAAAGCATCCGATGTAAATCAGAAAACCATTGGTATGCTAAAACTGCTACTTATAAGTTTCCGAATGGAAGTTAATCAAAGTGTAAAAGAATTAAATTTGGAAGATTTTGTAAAAAAATGAAGGTATTTTATTAAGTTTTGAATTAATGTTAATCGTTGATATTCATTTTTCCATTTTATATTTTCAGAGCTCTGTTTTATATGTTTTTATTTTATTGTAACACCAAATAATTTGTGTTTAAATTGTAAAAATGAAAATTATATTAAATGCTATTTGCCTTAAAAAAAATGGTAATTTTTTAATGAAATGGAATGGTCCTATACTCTGATCGGCCGTCTATATCCGATAGCTACCACTTAACTGATCGATTGGAAATGGTGTAACTTTGGTATTTTTACAGTTCGAGAGTTTGGATTTCTTATGAATTCTGTTTTGGTCAAAATAATACGATATAACAAGGATTTTTTGTAAGGATCCTATAGAGGAAAATGGACAAAATATATAAAAATTATTTTGTCTCAGGATTTTGATGCAGAATGTTGGGGGTCGATCTAGAAATCGATTAAGGTACTCCACTTGAGAATCGGATCAAGATTGGGTAAGATATAGCTATTACTGTGGACCCTATAGGGGAAAACCCCATTTTCAAGGGATCCTATCACGAAAAATGGACAAAAAATCTAAAAAATATTTTGTCTCAGGATTTTGATGCAGAATGGTGGGAGATTGATCTAGAAATCGTTGAAGGTACTCCGCTTGAAAATCGGATGAAAATTGGGGAAGATATATATAGATATAGACATATAGATATATATAGATATATATAATAGATATATATAGATATATAGATATATATATAGATATATATTAATTATTTGGTAATTATTGTCTCTGTCGTTTGTGTTATATGTATGTTCATCAATGGAGACCTTAATTATGTTTTTTTTCAGATGGTATTCAGTATTGTATATCATAGGACAAATTTCACGAAAAGAACTAACTCCTTCGCATACTCGAGGAAACTAGTTCCTTCGAGCAAGGATGATCTCAACTTTTCTGCTGATGACGAAAACGATTATTACCCAGATAAGGACGATTTGTATACCACGGATGTAACAGGCACTAGGATGTAACCTTCCAGCAAATACAACCTGAGAAAGAATTCGCTATGGAGACAACGCCGTTTTATTTTTAAAGATAACCAACTTCAGTTCCCAGGAGCACTGCATTGCAGCTCCAGAACTGATAAAGCTGTCGCAGTCTATATATCTTTTTTTTATTTATTTCCGAAAAAAATTTTTGACGATATTTCGATTGAAACTAACCTTCACATTCATCAAAAAGACCCAAACGCAAATACTCATTTTACTCCTTTGAATATTCAACAGTTTGTTGGAATGATATTCTATATGTCTTCCAAAATGTGCTCTGTACTGGTCTGCAAGTATTGAAATATTTGAACCGTCCATTCAAAACATTATGTCGCAAAACGCATTATGTCGCACTATGTCCCATTTAAAATAATCAGACGTAACATTCATTTTGACAACATTGATAATAATCTGCGTTTTACAGATTCCCCTCACGATCGGCTTTGCAAAATGAATAATAATATGGAAAAGTTCATCAGACTTTCGGTCTGATATCGCAGAAGTGCTAACAAAAGTTAACACTAATCATATATGGGTAAACGAATCTCTGCCATTGAAAATGAATTTCAGCTAAAGAAGCAGAGAGGTCCAGCTCAGTGCGTGCCAAACCAAATGGTTCGACAGAATCAGGTTGGACATGGCCAGTATGGGGAGACAAAAGAACAAGGTCCGAGAATCCAAACTGTGAAGGATATTCTCAAGTCATGTGCAACAAATGTGGCGTAGCTTTATGCTTCAATAAAACAAATAGCTTCATTGCAAATATTATAATAAAATTGAAATAAAAGAAAAGTAAACTGAGTAACGAATCTTTTATTTAGATTATTAATTCAAACATTTTTTTAATGCACATAAAACATTACAATTAAATTCATTTATGTTGTATTATGTATTATTAACATTTGGTATGTATATATTAAGATGAGGCAGTATATAGATTACCATAGGTGGTAGTCGTCGGGGTTCGAATTATCCAACCTTGGGGGAGTTTTGATATCAAAGTCACTGGAGATCTTCTCCGCAGAAGGTTTAACAAGCTTGATCTTTGATTCGTCAATGACACCGGAATTATCGACAACATTTTCCTTGATCAGAGCTTGTTGCATGGCCAACATTTCCCGTTTATGTTGTTGATCAAAGGCATCCGCATTCAAAGGCAGCCTGGCATCCTGAGAGTCCATCTCATGGGTATCAATCTCATCGAGCCTTTTCTTTTCCAACCTTTTTTGCTTATTTTGCTGCTCTGGCGTCAACAGCGGAATGCGCATCGCTACATAGTAGCCGGAACCGGTCTCAAAGATCTGAGACAGTTCGTACATTTTCAGCAGGAACAGTTTCTTCTTGAAGCTATCGATTGGATCGCCATTCAAGATGGGCCCAAGTTCCCCACCGCGCTCGGCGGAAATCTTTGCTACAATTTCAGCGCATCTAATCGTGTCTTTTTTAATAAAATTCCTGATGTAGGTTATCTCCTCCAAAGCTTCCGCCTTGGTGCAGAGCACTCTTTCCTGCCTGAAGGACCCTGGAGTCTCAGACTCTTCGTGCTTAATGAAAAAGAGCAGGAATCGCATTCGATTGCGAAACGGACCCTTCTTACGCTTCAGAAGATTGGTGCCAGGCTGGGCGTAGTTGAGGGCACTGATTGGTCTTGCGAAATCTTGATCCAGACCAGCAATGGTCGCAATGGTTTTCTCCGACGAGTTTTCCGACAGGGCTTCTTCGCTGATACCCTCTGAGGTGGTAGGCTCAGAATCGTTTTTATTCATTTTGATTATCGGGTTTAAAATTTCTAGAAATAATTTAAAAAGAAAAATTCTTTAGATGGTATGCAAATTTGATGTTTGTTTGTCGAGACCTGATTCGACACTAGATCTGGATACTACGTTCAGAGTTGAGAGAAAAACGGAAATGACATAACAGCAAAAGTATACTTTGGTATGGAAATAAAAATTGTCTTTTCAAATAAAAAAAAAACTAGTGCAGTAAAGTAAAGGGTATCGAAACGGCTGTAGCTATTAGTGAGTATTAAGGGGAGGTTCTTTTGGATTTTTTCGAAAATTAAGCAAACTTTGAGAATGGATTGCGGGAAAATGCAAAGACATACGAACTTATGCTTTTGAACATTTGATTCGTTGTTTATTAACGATAAAAAAAAAATTAAATATTCAGGAAATTCAAAATGGCGGCTTCAAAATGGCGGATCTCGTAGACCTCTATTTTTCTGCTTTGTCGAGTGTAGGGCCGCTGGTAGTGAACTTAAATTAGAAATGTATACAATTTATTAAAATTGATGGAATTTCCTATGCCTTATACCTAACGACAATTAATTTTGGTAAAAAAAACCAATTTCATGGAGGTTTAAAAAAAAAATTGACATTTTTTCTCTTTTTTTTACTTTGATCTCGTTTAAAAATTATAAATAAACAATTTTTTATGCCAATTTTAGGTATAAGGCATACAAAAAGTATGTACTTTTAAACATTTTTTGAATGAAGGAAATCGGTTCACTACCAGCGGCCCTACACTCGACAAAGCAGAAAAATAGAGGTCTACGAGATCCGCCATTTCGAAGCCGCCATTTTGAATTTCCTGAATATTGAATATTTTTTTAATCGTTAAGAAACAACGAATCAAAAGTTTAAAAGCATAAGTTCGTATGTTTTTGCATTTTCCCGCAATCCATTCTCAAAGTTTGCTTAATTTTCGGAAAAATCCAAAAGAACCTCCCCTTAACGATCCCATCCCTAGAGAATGGATATTCTTGGCCTTTGTTGCTAATTATTTTACTTTCCATTTTTTAACGTTAAGTTTCTTAAAAAGAACACCGGGCGCTCATAGGTCTATAACAGAGGTCGGCACGGCCCTATCTCGGGGGCATAGGAAATTTCTCTGCCCGAGCTCTGCCCGAGCAATGTATTGGGGTGCCGACCACTGGTCTATAATAATAAAATATAACTGCCGAATTATGTATTAAAAAACATCTTATAAAAAAATCTTTATACTACTTATACTACTCTTTTATAATACTTTATTGTTTATATTCAGATTGAAAGAGACCCATAATTATAATGTAAGCTTAAAGCTTAGATCATATTGCAATTTCTTAAGATCTTAGTAGGGGGGCAAAAATGATGTGGCTGAGAATCCATACGTTCAAAGTTTAAACTAGAAAGGTTAGTTAAATTGTAGGTGGAAGAGATGAGTACCGGGTATAAACAATACGTTGGTTTCAAAAAGGTGTGAAGCACTGTATATATTCTTATATGTCTGTAAATAGTGCTTTGAAGCTTTTTTCTTCACAACTTCTAAGAGTATTCTAAGTTCTTGTTACCAATCAAATGTTTTCTGACCTTTTACGATGACTGGGTCTTTTTGATTTTCTTAATAGATTTGTACTTAGAGTCCAATTTCCGAAAAGAAACACTCGCACGAAGACTGATCTCCTTATCAGAACCGTCAAGGCAAAAGTCAAGCTCAACAGATGGTATAATAAAGCGGGTGCCAAAATTCTCGCAGCATTAGTTGAAATTCAGTCAGTGATTCTTTAAGAAAGTCAATGATTTTGTTTAACAAAAAAATTAATAATATGATGCTGCCAGTGGTCCTCATCTCTGCAACTGTTTTTATTTCCGCTGCGCTAGGATCAGAAGACGTAATATTAAAAGTGTTCTTATTTCGAAAATGAATTAATATTAAGATTCCACAGTCCTGCTACCTTTCGGAAAAACAAGAGGACGAGTGTGCTTCTGTGTGTTATCCAATCGTTAAGACCCTCTTAAGGTATTTCCAGAAATGCCAGGACAAGGATTCTCAAGTATCACAGATATAAAGGGAATACTCGGTTTTAGAGAACAAGCACTTGGAGTTTCAGAAAAGGGAACTAGATAAATATGCCCAGATATCGCGCTTCCAGAACGATTACTCTGACTTGCAGAAAAGGTATTCGGATGTGCTGCTTCAACTCAATGAACTTAGTGCCAAATACGAAATATTAAAATCAAAACATCTGGAAGTTGACGAACTTAAAGTTCGCATAGGTGAAAAAAATCGATCTTTTAAGGGATCAAATTAGTGACCTAAAGCAGAAAAGTGAGATTGGAATGTTGACAAAAAAATTAAGCGAAGACATTGAAAAGATGGGCAAAATTGTGAAATCTGGAGAAATTTTACAAAACTTTCGGGCTAATATTAATAATCAGACAAAGTCGCAACCGAAAAATAAAGATAAGATGGCACAAAATAAAAGTTCGGATAATAAAAAAGTGGAAGTGGAAGTCAAAAGTGAAGAAATGTTAACGAAACAACTTCCCGGAGAAAAAGATAAAGTAATGTCAAACACTAGAGTTGCGAACCCTTTGGATACGAAAGCAGCTAGTCCATCTCTAGCCAGTCCTACACTAGCCAGTTTGCCACCAGCCACTCCATCACCAGCCCATACGTACCCTCCCCCTACTTCAGAGCGCCGTCCCGTAGTTGGTACGCGTCCTCTTTTCCCTCAATCACCCCAGCTAATACTGACTAATAAGACGAAGTCGGTAAAACAAACCAAAGGTAAGTGGGTATAGCTCCATAATTTGCAAAATAAAACATCAAATTCTTTAGCTTTTCCAGATAGTTGTCCAAGAAACCAAACCACTGACAGCGCGTTCAAGAGATCCTAATCCCGGGATCAGACCCGTTCAAAGTGGTGTGTTATTCAAATTATAATATTGGATCTGGTTGGATGGAGGTTTATTTTAAATATTATGATTCAAAAGAATTTAATCGCACATATGAGGAATATGAAACTGGATTTGGAAATGTCGGAACGAAGGCGCGGGATGAGTTCTTTATCGGACTCGGACGATTGCAGTTTCTGACGAATGGAAAGCCTCATTCCTTCTTTTCATATTATGATGATGGAAGTCAAGAAGGCGTCAACTTTCAGATTGGAAATCGACGAGAAGGATACATGGTGAAAAGTTTTACGGAGCGTGGGAGGACCGGCTCAGCTCTGAGGTTTTCGCAGGGCAGCAAATTTTTTTTTTTTTTTTTTTTTTTTAATGTGTATATTTATTTAACATTAACGGGTATACTGCTACCTTTGTGGCAGCTTGTAATTTACAGGGGAATATCAATAAGTACGTATCAATGATTATACATTAATTCTATATCTAATTAATTCTATTTACTATATATAATTCTAAATTATTTTAATTTTACATTTTTAACTACAACGGCTATATGAATCTTAAAGGAAGGTCATGTGGATGGTATCTTTTTAATCTTCTTTTTCTAGGTCTCCATGTTAGCCTCTTCGCTAGGGAGTTAGGATGAAAGCCAAGGCGTTCATGATATTTTTCTGAATGTATACGTATTACATTGCCTATCTTTGGGATTTTAAGATCTCTTTCTATATCCCTAGTTCTCATGAACCAGGGGGCATTACAAATCGATCTGACAATCTTACTTTGCGCTACTCGTATTTTTTTCAGGTTTGACTTAGACGCTATGCCGTAGACTTGTAATGCATACTTCCAGATTGGGCTGAGAATAGATTTGTAGATCCTAACTTTGTTGGAAAGTGAAAGCTTATTTCTTGGTGATAATAACCAGGACATACTTGCTGCCTTTGAAAGCACCGCCTGCTTTATCATCGTTGTGTGCCTCTGGAAGTTAAGTCCTCTATCCAAAATCACACCAAGGTACTTGTAGTAGGCTTCGTGACGAAGCACAGAGCCAAGCATGGAGATGCCTGGGCAGTTTTTTGGCCTTGTGGAGAATGTGACACAAGCACATTTGCTGCAGTTGATGCCTATGCTCCAATCTGTAGTCCACTTTTCAAAACGTGTCACGTACTCTTGCAGACCCAAGGTTGCGATTTCTATGCTTGGACTTCTGACCATAACAGCAGTGTCGTCAGCGTACGTTGCGATCAGCATGTTACCATCGACTTGGGTACAGGCCCAGGAGTCTGGCATATCTGATGTGTACAGAGAGTAAAGCGTCGGACCTAGTACACTACCTTGTGGTACACCGGCTGAGATTGGGCGTTTTGACGACTTCTCTCCATCGAAAACCACACTGAATTTTCTCTCCGATAAGAAGCTCTGAACTAGGAGAAAGAGCTCAGGCGTTAGGAGGTTTATCAGCTTGCTTAGAAGACCATCGTGCCATACCATGTCAAAGGCTTGTTGAATGTCCATGAACACAGCAACTGCATACATTTTGTTTTCCATGGCTTCAAGAGCGAAATTGACCACGCGATGTAGCTGTTCAGGTGTGCCATGACTCTTTTGAAAGCCAAATTGCCACTTTGGAATAGCTCCGCTTACCCTTTCTAGTGCAAGGATGCGATTCAGAATGACTCTTTCCATCATTTTACCCAATGCAGGTAAGAGACTAATTGGCCTGTATGCATCTACCTCAGTGGGTTGCTTTCCAGGCTTGGGTATCATCGTGATGATAGCAGTCTTCCATGCTCTCGGGTAATGACTCAGCCTTAGGACGCTGTTAAACAATAGGACTATAAATAGTAGTGCCTTGATGGGAAGAATCTTCAGCGTTTTGTTGTCCAGAAGGTCCTCTCCTGGTGCTTTTTTGTTTTTGAGGTTTCCGATCTGTGCCTTGACTTCTTCCAGGGTTACGGGCTTACAGGGAAGAGCCATTTGAAATGGTCTGTCCAGTTGTGTTTCTACAAACATTCGGTTTTCCAGTGGAGCTAGATCTAGCGGCTTAAATCTATTTTCCAGATTATCAGCAAAGATATCCGCCTTCTGCTGACTTGACCTACACCAACCGCCAGCGGGATTTCTGAGTGGAGCCTTTGGGATGACCTGTCTCTTAAATCGACTTGTGAGTTTCCATAAGGAGTAATTGGTAGATGCATCTGGACTCGCATTTTCCAACATCTGGTCTATATGGTCTTGCTTGTTCTTGGTCAGGACTTTGCTTAGCCGGTTTGACAGTCTTTTATAAATCCTGTGGAAGCGAATATCTCCTGTGCTTGTGTATTGTCGACGGACTTTTCTTCTAAGCCGTATGAGAAGTAGAGCATTTTGTGGGAGCAGATTGTTGCTATTGTGATTCGAACGGTGACTTTGGTTCGGGGTAGCAGCTGTCGCAGCAGTGTGTATATTTTCCATGAAAGCTGCCACCGCAGCTTCAAGATCGTCTGGATGGTTGATGACCGTGTTGAGGTTAATGCTTCTGTCCAGGGACTCCTTAAACTTTTCAACAGAGGAGCCGGGCGGGAGTATTGATTTCTTTTTGGGCTTGCATTGCGGTCTTTGGCTTAGCGTTGCGACGATGGCCAAATGATCCGAGGACAGCTCGTATTTGGTTTCGATTGCAAGTTTGTGGAGTGGTACCCCATTTACGATGAAGAAGTCCAGGGCGGTTGGTGTGAGCCTGGTATTTGAAGAATAGAAAGTAGGTTCCCCAGTAGCTAGAACTTGGCTTGAGCTTGAAACTATGGCCTCTTGGAGACGCTTTCCCCGGCAACAGGACCTTAAATTTCCCCACCATTGATGCTTGGCATTAAAGTCACCTCCAGCTAAAAATTTTGGACCTAGAGAGGCTAGTAGCTGGTCAAAATCGTGTTTTGTCCAAGGCTCGCTGGGCGGAAGATACAAGGAAGCTATTTTAAGTAGACCTCCATTTGTTTGAATTTCAATGCAAGCTAGCTGTAAGTCTGTTCTCGTCGTGGGCTCACTCTGCGTATGGATAATGCCGGTCTTGATAAGGATAGCAGAGCCGCCTTTAGCAGTGTTGCTAGGGTGATTGGCAAAATATTGGTCATAACCAGGAATGTAAAAGTTAAGACCGGGACGCATGTGCGTCTCGGTAATGAGCATTATATCTATTGAGGTATCAATAAGGAAAAGACGAAGTTCTTCAATTTTCTGTACTATACCTCTTGCATTCCATAATCCGATTTTTATTTTTGCCAATGTCATTTCCTAGAAATTAAAACCTGAACTAGGTCGCGAAAAGCCTTGTTCGACTCTATCGTTTCCATGACCAATTTGAAGAGTTGATCCAGCCTAGTGTTTATGTCGACGATTGCCTTTTCCAGAGTAGACAAGCTCCTGTTGGGGTTGCGGTCGCCTCCTGGTATATGTGCGGCAGACTGCGGAGCTGCGGCGCTGGTACTGCTCGGGAAGTTATTCCTTGCCATGTCTGCATAAGAAACTCCGCCTCTAGTAGCTGACATGGAGAATAGTTGTCCGTGTCGGGTTTCGTTGGTCCTGGTGTTTGTTGGGTTGATTGGTCTTACTCCAGATTTAAGTTTCCTGCTTAGTTCCATCCTAACTTTGCAGCCTTTAAGGGGTTATATACCTTTTTGAGCGAACAAATTGAGGGAACTTTGGATTTTTATTTCGGGTGTGTAGCAATTATTTTATAACACTGAAGTTATTTTTTATTGAAAATACATGTTTTTATTGAAACAATAAGCGTTTGTTCTTAAAAAAATATAAACAATTTACAAAGTTATGGCAATTCTCTCGGAACCTTTTTTTTTTATAGCGGCTTGCGGTGACCACGATAGCAGTCCAGCCGGTCAACCAAAATCCAAAAACCAAAAATTTTGTATAAGTATAATACTATATCCAGTTCGTGAACGATTAGTTTCAAGAATATTTGGTTTTTTCAGCATACAGTAAACATTTTTCCAAAAAATTGATGTTTTCAGTTCTAAAAATTTTATTAAAAAATTTTTATCTGCGAAATTAAAATGGACACAAAAAAACGGAATCGTTCACGAACTCGGCACAATCATTACGAATAATTTAAAGAAAAATTGAAGAAGATCGATCAAATAGTTCTTGTGTAATCGTGGTCACAGCGAAGGCACTTTTGGAAAAACACGACTTTGAGATAATCGCATTCAAAGTTACTTGACGCTGTCCGCAGCCGTGACGAACCGCGCCTCAAAACGCTGTTTTCCTATCGAACTATTATTCGGATCTCCATGAAACTTTGGGAAAATATTCTCTAGGGGATATACTTTAGGATTCAACCAAAAAAAATTTTTCGTTTTTTTGAAGAAAAAAAAGGTATATAACCCCTTAAAACCTGCAGGGTGATTTTCACCGCAGTTTGCACACAAACATTGATTGTTCGTGATTGCCTCACAAGATTTGGAGTTAGTAGGATGATCTCCGGCACAATTCCCACACACAGGCTTTATGAAGCAGCAATTTTGAGTGTGCCCAAAATTTTGGCATTTAAAACATTGGACAAGGTCCTTGTTTCGGGTAGCCTTTTCCACTGTTACTCTATGCCTCCCGATTTGCTTAATTTTAAGCGACTCGGCGACATTCGTAGTTTTCTTGAGATTGACAAAAAATAGATTTTGTCTATCATCAACATTAACGTCGGCCGTAGGGCCGCGACTGCCAGGCTTTCTTGGACAGTAGATATTTACAACCTCGAAACCTTTGTCCGTGAAGCAACGCTCGATTTCCTCCTTTGGAACCGTGGAATGTATGTTCCTTAGCACTAGCTTAAATGGCTTGTCCTCACGGAGTTGATGATGCCAAAACTCGCAATTTAAAGCGGTCAGGTTACGAACCACTTTGCGGAATGACTCTGCACCGTCAGTGTATATGCGAGTAATTCCGAATTTCGATGTACGAATCTCATAACTACTTTCTGCAATGATTTCATTAAGAGTTCGTTCCAGAGTGAGGATGTCAGTGACCTTTGGAACACATATGGGTGGAGGTTTTTGGCTTGAAATTTGCGCTTGGCCAATAGGATCATTCGTCTCCTCATTTGTCTCCATCTCCTCAATTGGGTTCGTTTCTTCAGCCAGAGATGCGAATCGGTTGTTGCGCAGTTCATTGGACGTCGAAGGAAGATTTAAATTGCCCATTTTGGCATTATTTACATTTCCCTTAGGCTTCTTTACGTCATCTCTTTCTTTACCGCAGCTTGGAGGGTTTCGTTTCCCGCTGCGAGAGGTACTTGTTCCTTGAAACGAGCACCCCATAGCGGGTAATATCGGGAGATTGTTGGTTTCTATAGGCAGAGGCCCTCCTGAAGAAACTGCTGAAGAGACTGGGCTGCTATATGAAGAAGCTGCGACGGTGTACGTGGTGGTACCAGAACTGGCACTCGTAGCTGTAACGGTGTTGGTTACAGGTGTTGCAGAGCTAGTTTTAACTGCGTCTGAGATTCGTTGACCAAGGGAGTCCAATTGCCGTTGAGCCAAGTCTCTTGCAAGACTGGCTCTAAGTTCCGCTGGAGATTGGCCAGCGATTTTCTTCATCTTCTCATATCCGGGCAGTTCTTTCTGAAGAGGCGGATAAGAAGGTGTGATGTCATCCATTTATTAATTTACTATAGTTTTCGATTACGGAAATTATAGAAATCAAATTCAAAATCTTCAAAAGTCTTTGCTTCTTATCTCTCGCTGGGCAGTGGAAGCGTAAGCGAGAGACAAGACCGAGCCCAATGGGCAAATTCGTACACAGCGCTTGCACTATGCTCGAGTGGTAAATAGGTCGGACTCGGTAAAGACCCCGGCGGTACGGAGTCTAAAAATAGATTACGCGCAGATAAGCACAACAGAAGAAGTTGAGGATCACTCTGTGGTTGCTAATTAGGAGCTTAACACGACCGTACGATACAAGTGCACAAACTCGAATGAGCAAATTTTCCACATTTGATCGAGATCAGGATGGAAATCATGATCATAATTGGGCAAAAGAAAGTGGCTTCGGCTGGTGGTTACTCCATACTCTAATACTATAATACTCTGTAAGTATTATAATTTTTATTTTTTACTAATATGAAAAATAATATGTAAACTTCAATATTCATTTCATAGAAGTTCTGCTATCCCCAAACATGGTTCTGATATAATTGTTATGATCCGAAGAGAGGATTAAACAGCATTTCTAAACGGATTTTTGAAAAGGAAAAAGTTTTTGAAAAATATATTCAATACAAATATGAATTAAAATGTTATTAAAATTATATTCTGTATTATATATATATTATAATATATTATATTATATATTGAATTAAAACTGTACTCTTATTTTGTATTAAATTTTGAATAAAATTGCCGAAAATTTGTCGAAAGAATACATTTTTTTAATAAATTTTTTTAATAAAGTTTTTCAACCGAAAAATATGAAGAATGTCGGAAAACACATAAAGAACAAGAAAGGAATGTTAACTTTGGCCGGAGATCAACCTTTCAAACATGGGGTATAGTTGGCCGATCCTTTTGAGAATATCATAATAAAACCAAATTGTTAAAATCTAAGAAAAGGTCGAAATCTTTTATCTTCAAAAATACCAAAGTTGGTATTTTTACCAAATGCCATTACCTATTACTATACCTATACGATATATCGTCCGTTCCGCCTTATATACTGCGTGCAAAGAAGGGTGTGTACAATGTTTCAAGTCGATAGCTTTAAAACTGAGAGACTAGTTTGCGTAGAAACAGACAAATGTACAGACAAACGGACATCCTTGTATCAACTCAGAAGGTGATCCTGATCAAGAATATATATACTTTCAAGGGTCGGAAACTTAGGTGCGCTGCACACTTTTGATTAAAATTATACTACACTCTGCAAGGGTATAAATATGTGATTAGAATCACATAGGCTTACAAATATATCTTATCGGTCGGGTGTTTATTTTTTTGGATTCATTTGGTCTAAGGCACATTATTCCAAAATGTACAAGGACGAAAAAAGGACAAGGAAAATACAGTCGATAATATTGGGAATAAAATAATAAATAATATACAACAATATAAAATATTTTATCTTGAAAGTGTATCTTTTCAGGAAAAAACTCTACGTAATTCCTATTATAGTTCAAGAACCTGATTTTTTCTAGGCTATTCAAAATGAGGGATCACATTGGCCATAACATTCGAATCAAAATGAAATATGGACATTGCAAATGGAGTTTGACAGAAACCTCATTCAACAAAATACTATCCAGCTGAAAACATCACAAAAAAGACTCATAGAAAATAAAAACTTTGACATAAAACATTTGAAAAACGACTAGAATGGAATCCAATACCCTGAGGGATAAAGTTCGCAAGATGGTTGCGATTAATCGGGCGAAAAATCGCTCGAAAATGTTCGATCAGAACCGCTCCATTGACGAGGAACTGCCTGAACTGAAGATGGAGAAGAAAGCTCACCAGAAGCATTACAATCAGGGTCTCCTCTACTTGAAGGAAGAGCGGGCAAAGAACAATCTTCGAGCCAACCTAATCCAACAAATGTCGGTGGTCGAACAAACCGTGGCGTTTGGATTTAGAAGCGAAACATTCAAGGCTCCCAGTAATCTAAACATGCATGATTCACCTTCTCTATAGAAATATTTTGCGCCATAGAGAACATAGATTAAAAAAAGTGTATTTAATAGGTGAGTACTGATTTTGCGTAATATAAAATAATTATTTTCTTCATACATACAATCTTGTATATGCATAAGTTCAAAATATTTCCAAAAAGACGTTCATGGAATTTATTTTAAAAAATTGTTAAAATAAGATGTAAATATCTCCATAGAGACATTCTCTATAGAGACAATGTTTTCTCTGCAAAGCCAATTTTTGGAAATACAAGATTTAGAAATCCTTTCAAAAAATAAAAAAATTCAATGGATTCAATGGATTTGCACTAAATTCAAGAAGACCCTTCTATGGTTTGTTATCTTGAAGCGTATTTGGTGTTGATAATACGTAATTATTTAAAGTTAAAGGCCAAACTATATAAGTTGCTAATTGAAAAATTTTTATGATTTGGATTCTAATTGAATCTATAAAAAACAAGCACTTCAATTAGAGTTCTAACTCATCTGAACAGTTATTAGTTACTTGACTGTAATTATGAGATAATTCACTAGTAGTTAGTGTTAAGTTATCTCAGGATAAATGTAAAATTAAATTCTGACAAAATTTTTTACTGATTGGCTTTCCAATCTAATCTGTTAAATATTTTCAAACTGATTTTTTTTTAACAATTATAGATAAAACCTTACTGCCAAGTCGCGATGTTGAAGTTGTCGCGAGGATTTCTAAATTGTGCGCTTCTGATGTTTTGTTTGTGTGACAACTCGATGGCGAAAATCCAAGAAAAAATTGTTTATTTTGATGGCTGATTGAACGGCGGATTCTGTAGGATTTAAATCGCACTTTTCTGAGACGGACCCCGGTCTGGACAACCTTTGAACGATTTGCGCTTTTAATTACAGCTGTCTTACATTTGAGAGTTATTGGACTGTGACTGCTACTCTCAATGACGGTTTTGATTTTAGTTTTTCATCAAAGCCCATATTTTTGCTCACAACCGGGTTTGCAATGAACTTAAAACTCGTGTTGAACTAGAAATCTCAAGACATTCTTAATTTTTCAAGACTTACCACAAGACTCTACATATACATATACTCGAATGTCGGATTTCGATCATCAGTTTCATCAGCTTAATTCTCAAATTCCAAGGCGCTGGCAAATCTTGCGCTGGCAGATTACTTGTGTTTGGAAAAGTTGCAGTCATACGTCTAATTTGGTTATAAAATTGTTCTAAAAAATTCTGGTATTAATTAAAAAAGAAAAACAAATTTAAAAAAAAATCATAAATAAACGTAAGAAAATATATCCACTGTTTTAATTATTTTTACGGTTGTGGCTGAAAATCAGAATTTCTCGTGGGATAAATAAGGTAGAGGTCTCTATGGCCCACGGCGTTGTCTATATATATCATTATCAAAACGATTTCTGCATAATTTCCTAAAAAGCTTCAACAGAATCTCGAGTAGAGGCCTATATGGTCCACTGCGATGGATTCGCCAGACGCGGCCGAAGAGGCCGAGTTGGATACCGAGGAGCAGGTGGCTCCTGCAGCAGATACCGCTGCGGCATCAGCCCCAGCGCCAGCGTCCAAGAAGCTGAGCAAGCGACAAAGGAATCGAGATTTGTCCAGTCCAGACGAGGACTCTGACGATGCATATCAGTACGAGATCAGTTATCAGGATCAGGATTCCGAGATATTCGATTCGAAGAAGGACAATGAGTTCTTTATCGGATTCGAAAGACTGCTGCTCCTGACGAATGGAGGGCCTTATATTTTCCATTGAAGCTCCTACGGAGTTAAAAATTGCGAAAACTTTTTGGGTTGGCAGTCGAAGTGGAGGATATATGCTGAAAAATATGAGTAACATATGAGAGCACTGGAGGCTCGAAGCTGTGGCTTTCGCAGGGCACTAAATTCTCCACCTTCGATCGAGATCAGTATGGAAATCCTGCTCGTAATTGGGCCAAGGAAATTGGCTATTGCTGGTGGTTCCCCTCTACGCGTAGACGTGTGTATTACAATTTTTGTTTACCTTTTCTACCATACACATAAGTATACAACAGGAAATGCTACAGCTTTTATGAATTCATGATAAAAACCGATGGATTCTCTTACATATTGACATTAAAAATTATATTAAGATTTGTTGTTTTTTATATTTTGGATGTAACAAATAGTTCAAATAAAATATAGAAACTTATAGAAAAACTAAAATCGGATATCCCAAAAAGTATGCTACAAAAATGGAAACAATTGATAAATATCACGTATACGCACTGTAAACAAGAAATCTTTATAAATATATGTATTTAATTAAAAAAACATTATTACTTAACTAACTATGCTATACTATGTCTTCAACAAACCAATGGCCAACATAAACTGCAACTTGAATAATTAATACGGAAAATCGAGATTTGAAATTGTAAACACTTTTGGGGAGATAAGGAAAGTTAGTAAGCGCCCCTCGTGCCGCCGACCCCTCACGAAGCTAGACAAAGAAAGCTGGGAAAAACTTGGAGAAAGGGGCAAGGATAAGGGACAGCGACTCGCCCGACCGACATAAATCATCCAGCCAAATAAATCACGGCCAAACGAGGGGTGAAAACCAAAAAGGACTCGGCCAAATAGAAAATCTTCAGCGCAACTTTCAAGATCTAATATAAAAATCTTGACGAGAAAAAAAAACAAAATTAATAATGCAAGAGGCGCTGCCTCGGGAATGCGAAATCTCAGAAACAGGACAAGCAACAATCAAATATTAAGGATTGCTAAAATTTACATTTTCTTGAGTGTCGCTTTTTTTGTTTTTTTTTTTTAGGAAAAAAGATATTAGAAAAGTATTAGAGTCTTTTTATGGATTTATGCTTTTGTTAAGGGATATATCGATTAATATCGTTGTCCGTCTAGTTTTTCTCTCTTTACTTTTATACTTTTATAACAAACTTATATATAATATTAGATCCATAAATATCATCTAAGTATTTTAGTTTTAGATGAGAGACTTACCGCATTTAATTTATTTTAAAGTTGCATGTATTTTTTTTCTTTATTTTTATTACAAGCCTAAATACTCTTAAATTCATAAATATCATCTTTAATATATAACTCCCCTTTTAATGATTAAGAGTTGGCACAAGAAAGAAACAAATCGATTATTTTTTGGCACATTTAAGCGGCCAATGGAACTTTCTGGGTTTTTCCGCGCTCGTACATCATCCCGTTGTGGGCTAAAGATAAAAAGGACTCCGCAGCTCTTAGCCCAAAACCGAAAAATAGGAAAGACGTCAGGGCAGCGATAAGACGACAACGAACCGCGGAAAAAAGCCGGAAGGGATGCCCGTTCCTCAACATTCCCACAGTCGCCCGCTTCCGCCGTCACGGCATGCAAATGAAACTGCTGTTCGCGCCACAGGACTCGCTTAAAAGGCGAAGGACTTGTTCAAGGACTGGCCGGTCGTCCGTTGGCGGCGCAAATGGCGACTTTCTGCTGTGTGTTTTTGTGTGAAATTTATGCAACAGGCTTTTCTGGGCCTCCCATTTGTAAATTATGCGCTGTCATAAAGCAGTCCTCTAGCAATTTGCCATATTACAGAAGTACTCGAATCCTGTAGCTTGAGGCCTGAAGCCTGAATCCAGAATCGGTTTAACCGTTCGCTGCACGTACGGGCATATAATTTTTGCCAAATCAGAATATTTATGCGTCTAGCCGCACCAACACCAATAAACATACATACATATACACACATGTATGCTGAGGACACAGGACATGGGATGCAGGACATGGGGTAAAGGATTCACTGAGCTCGGCGCAGGGACATAAAAAAATTACAACACGCTTGAAAAAACGCGACAAAAACACGCAATGGATATGACTTTTATACAAAGCTCCGGTTGCAGACTCCTCTTACAGGCAACTACACTGAAAACAATTATTAAAAAAATATAATTACTCGAATGATTATCATTATAAGGCCTACATTTTTCTCCAAAATCTACAATTAATTTTTCAATTTATTTCTACAACAATTTATTAATAATATGAAGTATTTTTTTATCAGTGCATGAATAACGGTTCTCATTGAAACGCATTTGCAGTAGACAACGATACACACCAGCGAACACTTACGCACACAAATGCACACACGGCTGGAAAGCGGAAAGAGAGCGAGAGCTCTACGGAATACGGATATATCGATTATTCGATTAATTCTGACCTCCCATCATCAAAGGAAGCATCGAGAAAGTAAGGCTGGCAATCGCAAAAAAACAAACCGAATAAACTGAAAAAACTGCATAAAGTGTAATACTGTAAAGTGGATGAAAAAAAAATTACTTATATTAAAAGGCAGCAATATTAATAAAGTAATATTCGCAGTATCTTTTAAAATAAATAATAAAATAATTAAATATTAATAACAATTTCAAAAATATATAAAAATGAATCCAAATAAATAATCAAAAACAATAAACTGTGACAGTTTACTGAAGTTTTAAAAAAATTATTTTTTTTTTAAATATTCTGTGAAAAGTTAAAGTTTTGGAAAATACTTGTTAAGGGATTTAGGGAATAAGTTTTTTTCTATTCTTTATTCTCTTTGAATAGAAATAATAGATAAACGAAAATAAAAAAAAAAACAGATAAAAAAAAGAAACAAAAAGCAATTGCTTTGATAGTTTTTGTCGCCTCTCTTGCGATGAAAATAGAAAGGTTACTATTTTTTATGGTTTGTTTTTTGTTTCGAGAGGGGACAAGAGTTTCGGGCTAGAGGGGTGCAAAAAGGGTCGTAACTGGTGGGCGGAACGAAGGCGTGTACAGAGTCAGTGGGGCGTGGCGGTTGTTCAACGAGTGGCAACAATTTCGTTGCATTTCTCTGATGTTGGTGTTGCTGTTGCGTTTTTGGCACTTTTTGGTTTTTGTGGCCAATTTGAAGAGTCGCACCGAACCGGAAGGCGTACAGCCCTAGCCAGTGGGCGTGGCATGGTCAACCCATACAGAGTGTGGGTGTGTGTGCGGGTCTAGATGGAAGTGTGTTGCAAAACGATGTGGCAATTTTTGCGGTTTGCGAAAAAGTTGAAAACTTTACATGGTCCTTGTGGCAGTCTCATTTAATGACAATTTTTGCTCATCCTAGATCTAATATTGATTTTAGGAAATTTTTAGTTAGGTTTAAAATTTAACAAAATATGCAAATAATAGAAATTATTTATTTTTTTTTTATTTGTTTCAATAAGTTTAAGTTATAACTATGAATATAAAGTTATGAAAAGTTCTTGTTGCAAAGTCCAGGTCTCTTAATTTTCAATTAAATTTTTTTAATATTTCCTTAAAAAATTAAACATTAAAATAAAATAAAACTTCAATTAGTTTTTAAAAATATCCATAATTTTGGAAAATACATTTCTATCATCCATTCAGAGTAAATACTTTAAAACTTGAAATTTTTCCACTTTTGAAAAATCTATTCAGTTTTTTTCAGGGAGCCTGATGGCTGGTCCCTGACTGGGAAGAGATTTTTTTTTTTGTGATTTATATTTAATTCAATTTTTATGGCGCTTAAAAAATGTATAAAATATTGCACAACAAAAAAGGGTCGCTAACTGACAGGCTGGGGTCAAGGGTCACCGGTCGTTGGCTGTTCGTTGTTGGCCCATTCATAAATTGGCAGTCGCCTGGCTGCGTTTGACAGCAGCCAATGCAAATTGCGGTTAGAGAGTGTGTGGCCGAAAGGGTTGTGCCCCAAATGGGCGGTGGCAGGATGACTGGGGAGGTGGCAAGTGTGGAAACTACATACGTGTCGCCAACGGTCACAAGATGTTGGCAATGACAATGAACGTGGCAGAAAGCCTTTTGGCCAAAGTCAGACGCACACACACACACACACACACACAGAAGTGCAACTTGAGCCACTAGACTTGGCCGGAAGGAAGATAGAGAGAAGGGGGCAGTGGGGGTGGCAAGAAACGTGGCAAGAGATTTGATGTGTGTGTGTGTGGGTCAAATGACGCGAGCGTGACACGACAATCGTGATAAACAAGATTAGTTACAGAGCTAAACCAATAGCAAACAGTCTTCCACTTTGCTTTTGTCCAATAAGGCGGGGGTAGAAACTAAGCGAGAGGGTGTAGGGGAGTCTTGGCCAAAAGCACAACTAAACAAAAACTCCAAACTCGAGCAACAGCTGGTGTCTGTGCGAAAATTGTGTGAAAGTTGGCCGGCCAGCCTGCAAATGCCAAGTTCTCGAATGCAGATGGTAAACAAAATAAATGGCTTTGCATTTTAAAATAATTAATCTTGAAAAGGAAGTATTTTTTAAGAGGAGTTTAAGATACATTTTGTTTTTCAAATTGATTTGTTTTTGTTTTAAAAAAATCTTGATTAGGTTTATTTCGTAAAAAAATATTTTTTAACAATGTTTTGAACTTAAAAAATCGTTCTCTCTAGTTTTTAGTTTAACAGCTACTGTATAAAGCTAGTTTTTACTTTAGTCCCTATATTTTTTGTCAAAAAAGTTAAATAGTCGGGTATAACATCTATAAACTGAATAACAAGAATTAGGAAAGGTGGTATTAAGAGACTATGAGTTCCAGGGCTATTTTCTCTAAAAATATTTACTTTGAATAAAGTTTTAATCTTAATACCTTTCTTTTTTGAATTTTATATTAATAGCTTTTTTATTATAGTTACTTTTGGGAATAAATTCCAATATTTTTGTCTTTAAGTAAACACACTTTTTCAGAAACTAATAACCTCCAAAAAATAATTAAGATCTTGAATAAAGACTTTCTGGGAATTGAAGTATATTAATATTATTGTCTCTTTTAAGCTGAAACTTTCCTAATACATGTATTTCATCTATTCAAAAAGAGTTCCTAGTAATCTTCCCCCCATAGTTCCCATATACATGCTTTATATCCTGGCATTGGCATTGTAATATCCCTTACACTTCTGTTGTTTGCATAAGCATTTCGTGGGGAAACCTCCTTTCATTCATTACGTAATGTGGCGGTGGTCTCTTCTTCGTTGCCTTCATCTTTACGTTGGAGAGTTGGTGGGGGAAGACAGACACAAAGGGAAGAGGCGGTGGCTAAGAGGGCAAGGGGGCACCACAAAATGGCAGCTCCATGGCATTTAAGTCACGTAGCCATGTTGAGTAATGCGACACGTTGCCATTGATGGCCCGTTGACGATGAAGTGCAAGCTGGAAAATAGAAATAGAAATGGAAACAGAGTGGCTGCTGCTTCTGGTGCTGCTGCTTGTGGTACTGTTTTTGCCTTAGGATCCTTTTGACCCACCACAGCCCGACCCATGCCCACCCACTCCGCCGCTTCTGGCCTCAAGAAACTGTAAGGAAAAGTCAAGTGGCAGCCACGTGGGCCAAACGGCAGCCGTTGGATGTTTACATTTGATTTTGGCATTGATTAGGCCACTCGACACCGCCCAAAGATACACCCACTCTTCCCAAGAAACCACCTAGGAACCACCACCCTCAAAAAAACCAACCAAAGAGTGTTCAACCACAAAGTTTGCATATTTATTATGCACTCGAAGCACAAATATTGCGGCAAGCCAGCCAGAAAAGAATGGCCGGAAAGAAAGAAAAGTGCAGCGGGGAAAAGTGAAAAACTTTGCAGAGGTGCAGCCAATTTTCTGTTGCCACAAAGTGGTGCAGTGGCACAGAAGGTGCAACCTCAATAAATTGACTTACTTTACGGGCCAAACACTACAATGTCAACAAAAAAGAAAGGATATTTTAAAGAAGTCCTTTAAGGAATGTATTCAAAAAATAAATATTAGGTCTAGAAAAGGCAAAAAAAATGTTGCCAAAATACTGACTTTTAATCGTCACCTGCCAGGCATACGAGCCAAAGGCACACCGTGTGCACATTTTCCTGGCCAGGAAGGACTATTTCGCAGTTTTGTCTTCAAAACCCAAGACCAAAAGCGTCATAAGCCAATGCACTTTATAATCGCATCCTGGCATTCAGGAGGCTTCATTCAGGTACAAGGATATGCCCCAGACAGGTGGTTCTCGGCTTTCATTTGCCAAAGCACTTGAAAAAAAAACAAAGTTAAAATAGTTAAATAGTTTTATGAATATTAAAGGAAACAAGATTATCCCTTAAGATTATGCCGGTTGTCGCCTTAACTATTAATTATTTGTTTTCTGATTAAAAGAACTTTCTTGTGTGATTTCGAATTTTAGGGAAACTACAACTGGTAGACCTGGTAATGGGAGTCATTATTCCATTATTTACTCAAACTTATCAGCAACAAAACAGACTGTGGCGTGACGGAACGGTCCCAAGAAATTCGAGTGACTTTGAAGGGCAGTCGAGTGCATAATAATGGTTTACCCAGGACCAAAAGGACTCTTGCACCGTGACTCTGCCGTGTGATGTGTTTAATTAAATGCCAGACAAAAGGGAAGAAAATTAGGGAGTTCCTTGTTGAGGGTTTCCTTTTTTTTTTTGCATTATCGTTGCAGGAGGATAGTCCTGAATCCTGTCTTGAGTTTTTTCATCCTGCATTTTCCCCTTGGTCAACTTTAATAATTGAAGGGCGATGCCATGGCAGCCGCTGGCCAATTTGTAGACACGTAAAAATCTTATCACAAACAAAAGACTTACCGCAACGATACCACTCTGTGCCCCGTGCTGCCTTAACCCCAGAAAGCCCCACCTTTTCGCCATGGCAGCGATAAGCCCTGCACGTTGTCGCCATTCCACTCGCATTTGTCGTCATCAACTAAAAAAAAAACAAGAAAGGAAAGCTAACTTCGGGCGGAGCCGAAGTTTATATACCCTTGCAGCTAAAACCGGATATATATCGCAAACATCGGATATAGTTGGCCGATCCTTATGAATACATCATAATAAAACCAAATAACTAGAATAAAAAATCTAAAAAAAGTCCCAAGCTTCTATCTTCAAAAATAAGAAAGTTGATATTTCTACCAAGTACCATTTCCGATCGTTCAGTTATATGGCAGCTATAGGATATAGTCGGCCGATCCTAATGAAATTTGGTAGGTTGGATCAACTGGCCAAAAATATAATCCGTACCAAGTTTCAGCTTTCTATCTTCAAAAACACGAAAGTTGGGTCATTTCCGATCGTTCAGTTATATGGCAGCTATAAAATATAGTCTGCCGATCCTTATGAAATTTAGCATGTCGTAATGTGTTGCCAAAAATAGCTCTCGTGTCAAATTTGAACTCTGTAACTCTAAAAACGCCAAAGTTATACCATTTCCGATCAATCAGTTATATGGCAGCTATAGGATATAATCGGCCGATCCGGGCCGTTCCGACTTATATACTGCGTGCAAAGGAAAGAAGGGTGAGTGCAAAGTTTCAAGACGATAGCTTTAAAACTGAGAGACTAGTTCGCGTAGAAACGGACAGACAGACGGACAGACGGACAGACGGACATGCTCATATCAACTCAGGAGGTGATCCTGATCAAGAATATATATACTTTATAGGGTCGGAGATGTCTCCTTCACTGCGTTGCACACTTTTGGACAAAATTATAATACCCTCTGCAAGGGTATAAAAACACAGAAAGAAAGAAACCCACATACCCAAAGAAACTCAAGCCTGAGACTGAAATGCAGAGCGGATAATAAAGGACGAAACCGAGGCATGGACTATAAGATACCCGGTACTACTCAGAAAGTATTTAAAAAACAACAAATAAAAAAGGAAAAAGTATATGAAACATTTTAGATTTTAGAAGAAGATTAGAAGCTTAGAAGATTTTTAAAAATATTATAAGCAGAATATTAATTAAACTGTGAGATAAAAAGTATTTAAAAAGTATCGTGTACACACGAGGAAGTATATATGTACAATATAGGTGCATACTTATTTTTGGATTTTTTAGCAAACTTTTTTAGTTTTGTATTAAAATATTATAAGTATAGAAAAAGTATAGCTGGTAATAAGCAGACCATTAGCAGAAAAAAAAATATATACATGATTATTTGTACAATTCTTTGTTAAAGCTTATTTAAAACTGTTTCAGTATTTAAATGCAATCGAGTATTAAATAAATACGTTTAGTTTTTTAGCTGTAAGGGATTTTCCATAAAAAATTTTCCATAGAAAAATTTTCCATAGAAGCGGGCGTGTTGATTTTTGCATAAAATAAATTTTTCCCGGTACAACATATATTCATATATTCACGGTACATATAGAAAAATTCGAGATTTTTGAAATAAACTATAAAATATCCGAGACTGTACAACTTCAGGTACCCAGAAGTAAAAAAATCTCAGAATTATATATACAGATTTATGTTACTAAGATTTGGTATATTATAAAAATTTTAGTTTGTATGAATAAATGAATAAAATATATTAACTCACCAACAAGCTCTCTTTTATATATTTCTTTAGTTTAAAGAAACCCAAAAAATCTGCAATCAAGAAAATTTATTAAAAATGAAACTATAAAATATATATACCCCTCAAAAATGTCATTACAGGGTATCAAAAAGAGCCCGGAAGTGCCTCGCAGGCGGCTCACGTACGGCGTATAAATAACATTTCGATTTGGCTGTGCGACAAACCCAAGCCCCAAAAATGATGCAAAATTATGCCACATCCTCTCAAGCACAGCCCAGTAGAGAAAAAAAATAAATAAAATCCAAGGACTAAGGCGGGGATTGTGGCCGCCTTCAAAACAAAAACAAAAAAAAAAAGAAAAGCTGAAGGAAAGCAAATAGTTGTGTTTTACAATTCAGTTTTGAATGTATTTCAATAAATGCCCAAGAGCCTCAAGGAAATAACCAATAAATAAAACTAAAACCGAGAAGGAGCCGAGAAAATCACTAAATGAGCCCACAAAGGGCCACTTGATGGAAAATGCCATTTTGAATGGCAAAGAAATATGCCAAAAAAAATAAACAAACCGAGAGGAACAAGGCAAATGAATTGCGAAGACAAACCAATTGCAAAATTGATAAAAACAGAAAAGCACAAAAGCAGCATTCCGACTTCTTGTCCTACTGAGTCCTTGTTCCTGGTCAGGCCTTTCATTTTTGCCATTTTGCCTGTCCTCCGCCAGAACACCATTATCTTCTCTCCCCCAGTAACTGGGTCCAGATTTATGATTTCTGGCAGAAGTACTCAATTATCAGTCAGTCGATTGTACTCATAGTTTGTCGTTCTGACAAATTGCTCAAGATTGAGTGGCCAACCCACCCCTTCCAGGGGCTGGTATCAAATCGGACTTAAAAAATGCCGACCCTGGCTGGAGAACAATCAAAGGGAATTGTAACCAAAGACAAACAATACCAGTTGGATACAAAAACACAAGAAGCATTAAATTATTACTTAAACAACTTTCATAAAGCAGATTAGTTTACAATTGGGGTGCCTGATGGGTCTATTGTAGTTTTGGAATATTTTTGAAACTTGTATTCAGCTAACTCAATAAGAGACATGTAGTACCAGGTATCATACAGTCGAGTAACTCTTTTATTAGCAAATTATTACTTTTCCTTAAAACATAATACCCTCAAAATTTCAAAAACATGTTCAATACATCCTTTGTCCGCATCCCCTTTTCATTTGAGCATCTATCTCTAATTTATAAAATAATATTTTTGATACAATTTTATGAATGTAAAGCTTGAAAGTCTTTAGTTTTTCATTTAATACTGCTTTTGTCGGAGACTCCTCTTCAGGAACCATATTCCTGTCAGTCTCTGCCTGGCGCCCTCTCTCTGAAAAATAAAAGTAGAAACTTAAGCTTCAATTTCGACTCTATTAGAGGACTTATACGCCGTCCTTCTGGGTGTGTGTATGTGTGTGTGGCTGAGTATCCTTTCTGCTATTTTTGGTATCGGCTTGCATGGCAAAGGGGCCAAGAACAGGACCAGCATCAGCATCAGGACTCTCTCTCCCTCTTCTGAAATAATATTTTACCTTGACTTGTGGACCAAACATAATTTTAAAACTAAAATTTATAATTTTTTTAAAAACATTATAGCCATAAAGATAAAGGTTTTATTTTTAAAAATCACTAGCAGACATCTTTGATGTTTTCAATATTTTTCTAAAATATTTCCCACCACTGCAGTGCACTGTTGGTCCTTAAGCTACTTGAAGGAAGTGTGCTGCATAGTTTAAGGCTGCTGCTGTTGCTGCTGCTACTGCTTCACAAAGAGCAAAGACTGAAACAGAAACTGAAGCAGGAGCAGCCAGGATCTGCAGGCAGACCATCAACTAGACTTGAGGAAATTACTTTCAACATTTCGAATAGCATCTCCCCCGGAAGGACCTCAACCCACCGCCACAGCACAAAGTGTGTATTTATATTAAACAAAAAAAAAAAAGAATTTAAAAGAAAGCCAAGAAACAGATGGAAATTTTACAAGATATACTATATAAAACGTGGCAGTGAGACAAACAGGAAAATTATTTGATTTTAAAGTTTTTTTTTTGTAAAAAACATATAGAAAGGGAGACATGTATGCATTATTGATGAACTTGCCGGCAAGAAAAATAAAGCAAATAAATGCAATCAGGAATAATAATTCGAGGCCAAGACAGGCAGGATAACTTGATTTCCAAAGCCAGACCCGTAGTCCTGCCCAGGTCCACCCACATTCATTTCATTTCCTTGCCGCAAACGCATAAACAACAATTTCCATGGAGGTTGGATAAAGTCATGCACCTGGCTCGTAAATAAAGCTAAAAGCCTATCTTCAAGGACCTGCCCACAACAAGGCTTCATGCCCGAGGTCTGGCCCGAATTCGGAAAAACCTGAAAACCTGAAAAGCTGAAAAAGCTAAGGTAACGCCCAGCCAGTTTTTCACTTGGAAAAACTTAATTATGCATGGTTAACACGAAAACTCAATAAATTTTCAAATAAATTCACATGGGTCGGTCGAGTCAAGAAAAAATCGAAAAAAGAAACAAGAAAGTGTCAGGGAATCGAACTCAATATACCCTTTAAATTAAAAGAAGAAAATATCCCACACCAATATTTAAGATTTAAAATAATTCTTACTCTATAAATTAACCGCTATACGAAATTTCACTTTAATAACTGAAACACAGATGTAGATTTTCCACAAAAACTTTACTGTCCACTTTAGCGGACAGACGGACACGCGGACAGCTCTTTATCTTCGCCATAACTGGTTCTCATCCAAATCTAAAAGAGTATCACTAAAACTAATATCCAAAGGCACACAAAAACGAAGAAAATCAAGCATTTCGATTCTATGTAAATTTTATTTGCCAAGGATTTTTCACCAGTATGCTTTCTCTCCCTTGTGCACACTCTCGCCATCTCTATCAGTCGCTGTGTGTTGCATTTAGATTTATTTGCGACGTGTGTGTGCTATGCAAAAGCTATTAGCCACCCTCCGAGCCACCCACTCAACTGTTGCGCAAAAAGAAGGACGAAAAGGACCTGGCCGAAGTCGAGGTGCCTTGGCACCTTTCGCAAAACTAATCGCCTGTTGAAAATAGCCCCACCGCACTGCGCGAGAGCCACAATTTATTGAGTTCTCATATTGAGCAATGCTATAAAAATAATGAAGCCAGATCCGGGCCCTGAAAAGGTGGAAAAACCACCTGCTGAGGTTTCTAAGGGGATTTCATTTAGGTAGGAGGAGGTGCAGGACAGGATATTCATCAACGGAGACAGAAACACAAAATAGATACTCTATCATTTTAAAGGGGAATAGGTAATAATAGGAACTATATTTCAGATTTTTAAATAAAATAAATTGTAATTTTCCAATAAAGTGTTTTTTTTTAAACAGTTTTTGTAAATTTTAAACCATTGCACAAAATTTTGTAAAAAGTAACCAAAAATTAAGTATACGACGAGTTTTAGAGGCATTTAAAACTGCAATTTATTTTATATTCAGTTGTACCCATATACTCATGTTAGACATTTTTTAAGATTTTACTTTCATACTTTTCAGATTTTCTCTTAAAAATCAGAATTTTTAAAACTCGTCTATAGGATTAACATATACTTTGAAGCTTTTAAATAAAAATCTATATAGAAACAGATTGTTATTCAAGAGAGAGAATTAAAATAGAACAGAACAGAACAGAACAGAACTTTTAGAACATGAAATTATTATTATAACATTTTTAACAAAAAAACTTAAGGACTTAACTTATAATGTATACGACTTGTTTTAAAGTCAAATACGATAAAAAATATACAAATTTGCGGTATTTTTTAAGCCCTATTAATATTTTACTTTCACAATTTATAAATTTTATCTTAAAACCGCAAAACTTTTTAAATGTTGTAAAATTTTGAAGTTCAAAATAATTTGTAAATCACGTATACGACATGACAACATAAATATTACGTGTACGACCCATGTTACGATTCAAACACCCATTTATATAAATTGTGTTAAATAAAAAAGGTAAAACTAATAATTAAATTAAATAATTAATTTTATAAAAACGATTTAATTTACTAAAATTGAGAAACCCACTTAAAGGACAAAATCGAAACACCCAACCAGCAAGATACAGGGTAGGCACATTGTTGTCGACAGTCGGCTTAGCCAAAAGCTTACCATGTCCTGCTAGGGACACCCATCCAAAAAAGGCGTAGGCGGAGGTGGCAGGAACAGAAAGAGGAACAGGTCCTGCTTGGGCCGAAAAGGAAAAAGTGGCAGGAGCAGGAGCCGGAGCTGGAGCTGGAGCTGGAGCTGGAGCTGGAGCTGGAGCTGGAGCTGGAGCAGCAACAAAAAGTGAAATGAAGCCGAAAGGCAAATAGAGCATAAATTACGCAAATCCAACACGACACTTTACAGCGTCGACTGCGGCAGAGGCACAGGCAGGGGCAGAAGCAGAGGCATCATGCGTGTGTGGGTGCGTATGTGTCCTTTTTTGCAACAACTACATCACAAAACAAACAACAAAAAGCAGCGCCAACAACAAATAAGTTAAGTCCAAGTCAAAAAAGCAAACAAAGCGAGAGGGCAATACACGGACAAGGGCAACCTTCTCGCTTGCACACTGCAATTGCACTGAAAAAAATTATAGAAAAGAAATTATTGTCCCTATTGGCTATAAAAATATATATTTCATTAAAAGGAATATAAAAAGTTTTCCTATGACAAACTTTAAGAAGAATTTAATAATTAATATTACTTAAGCTTTTCTGTCAGTGTTACATCGATATAAAAATATATAATATTATTTTTTATATTATTTTATATTTAAGAATTTCCATACTTTTCTCCCATTTTGTTTACTGTATTAGAGCTCCTACTGTGTGGCATGCAATCAGGCGCCAAATGCTCAAGTGTCTCATTGTCAGCATGTTGCATGCAGCTCAGGCCATGGAAATTTAAGTAAAATGAACAGCAGGAGTAGCAGCACCACCAGCAACACCAGCACCAAAAATTTTAAAGCAAGTAAATAAACATTGTATGCCATTATCAGGTCCTGTCAGCGTCAACAACAACAACACTAGAAGCAACAACAAGACCAAATTGCAACAAATGCAACAACAAAAATCAACAACACCAGGCAACATAATTTGCAGTTGCAACTGAGAACTTTTCAATGGTTTGAAGCTGAAAAAGCTGACAGCCACCTCCACCTCCATCTACTCAAAAAAAAAATCATCACAAACATATAACACGTACAGTGGAGTTGAAACCTGAGGTTATTTGTTTTAAAGAACTCTGGGAAATCAAAGTAAAATATATCAAGATATTATTTGTTTAAAAGGTAAGGAGGAAGCGATAAATAGGCAATGCCTATTAGGCATAACATACATATATATTGATGAAAACCATACGGATAATATTTTCTTCTATAGAAATAATATATGGTTTTATTACAGAAATCTTATAAATTAATTGTTTCAAATATTCGATTTCAGTAACGTTTTAAAAAAATGTTTTAAAAATGTTTTTATGCCTAGAAGGTATGCTATTCTTTCCTATATCTATACTTTCCTACTCTTAAGCTATCATATAACTATAAATTCCTATAACTATACTTTTCTATTATATCTTTAATTGATATATCTATTAGATTCTATACTTTTAGTTTCCTTCCTTACCAATAATTTCATCTTCTATACCTTCAATGGATCTATACCATACAATTTATATACCTGTACTTACTATATCTACTCGTTCCTATATTTGTGGTTCCTATATCTTTTATATCCTATATCTATATCTTTTACATCTATACTTTACTGTTCATATTTCTTCAATATCTATACCTTCATTCTATTCCATATTTCCTGTACTTCCTATAGGAAATATTCTTTATTTTGATTCTTTCTCTAATGATCTTTTATTAACTATTTCCTTTTTTTAAATATTTGTCATCTGTTATATTATTAATTAATTATTAGACTAAAAGAATATTCTTCTATAATCTCTTAAATTCTTCCTTTACCTAGTTTTAAGAGGAAAGATTCTAAGATTTTATGCCTATGCTCCTTATTATTGATATTTTTTTTTACTTTCTTTTTTCATTACTTGGATTTATTTAATAGGTTATATTATTCTATTAATATCCTAAATAATATTAATATTCCTTAAATACTTAAATAAATTATAAAATATATATTTAATAACAAAAATAATAATAAAATACCTAAAAATTCTAGTGTTTAAGAGGATTTGCTTTCTGGCCAAGTCCATAGCTGGGCATAAAGGCCGGAAATACCGGCGAACCTGATACCGTTATTGCGTGTGTGTGTTCCCCTACGTATGTGTGTGGCAGTGCAACTGCATGGTTGAACAGTCAATGGCGGTGTGGCCCAAAAGGCCGGAAGTGCAGTCAAGCAGCAAGGACTCGGCATGTATGTATGTGTTTGTTTGCTTGTGTGTATGGGTGCGGGGGTGTATTTGTGAGCCAGGCATAAACAAAAGTGGCACAACGAGTCTGAATTTCGGGTCGAAGGGGCAGGAGGTGTGTGCCAAAAAAAGGAAAAGAAAAGCCAACACGAGTTGACATACAAATTGTACAAACTGAAAATGATTTGTGAGCCTCCTTTCAGACACAAGCATAGAAGGATACTCCCACACATACTACCATGGTACAGTGCACTATGGGGTTTTTGAGCTGTTTTTGTGGCATTAATTAATAACTCGGTCAGTTTTATAGATATCGACATGAAACTTTACCAATCGTTATTATTTGATCCTAGGCACATATAGTATGAAAATCGTTCGGATCAGGAAACTATATCCTATAGCTCCCATAGGAACGATTTGGTAAAAGTAAAGATAAATTAATGAAATTTAAGGAGCTGATATTTGTTGCTATTTTAATACGATATAGCAATTTTGAACCAAATCGGACAACGCTTTCTCTGAAAACTGTCAGTTTAAAATACCGGATTTCAGTGTTCTTCCATACAAATGCATATAAAAGTTGAAAAAGAAAAATTCCTTCATACAGTAGTACTAATCTTATTATTCTTTTTTTTTCATATTCTATAATATATCAATATTATCTAAAAAAAACAAGCTGGAATCGTTAAATTCGTCATCTTCGAGACAAACATTATTTTCGTATTCGTACGAAAGCATCTCAATTACCTCAATTGGTAGTAAAAGACTCTTTAGTTTTTTATGCATCTCGATAAATTAAGGACGAAATAATTGGATCTGATGTATCCATAGCTCTGTTGAACACATCAGCGATGGAATGTAATCGGTAGTGTTTTCTTGAATGGTGACGCCTGTCTGATTTATACAGCTTGTTTCAGGACGAAGACGCTTCTTCTCCAAAATAGCCGACTGAAAGGACCGTATATTCCATTAAAAACTGGTGGCTTTTTTTTCAAAACGGCATTATCCACATTGTTATTTGCATGGCGTTAAAAAAAAACATTGTACAGCCATTTGATGCTCAGCCCGGCCCCTTTCGCTGTTCCAAGCAGCGACCAAGTCGGCTTTTGGAGAAAGTGAGGTTATCTAAGAAAAATTCAAATTGCACCAATAGTGGAGAAAAGTGCACAATAAGACTAACAGCCTTTGCTCAGTATTGACAACGCTACAACATACAATTGGACGCATTGAAAACTTTTTATTCCTTCTATTTCAAAACTCTTCCCAAAGTTGAAATTTGTTTCCCGAAATTCAGCTTAAGGTGCATCTATAAAATGACATAATTTTAGTATAGACACGCACAATTTAAACATTTAATACATTTAACATGTAGTACAAACCTGTGAAATCAGTTTCCATTACTATTTTTCTTTTTAAATGGAGTTTTAAACAAATAATCTAACTGCTTTCGGATGCAACAGCTGACTTTGCAGCTGTTATGCTAGCATATGGTGCTAATAATTAATATTTTCAGTATGAGGCATAATAGTTTGATGTTTTCTTAATACACTCCCATTAATTTTTTTAAATCAGAGAACTTTCAAAAAACTATTAAATGCCACATAAAGTGGTCAAAAACCCCATAGTGCAGTGGATCGGGGATCTACGATATTAGATATTAGAAGGCAGATACCATTGTCCTATTTTTAAGGGTATTTCGTCTAAAATGTATCTTGAAATTAAATGAAGAAATTTTAGAATTTTATTTCAGTTATATATTTTACATTTTATTTTATTTAATAATATAAAAGTTAATTTTATAAATTTAATACAAAATTAATAACATAGCTATGAAGTTTACCATCATACCTTTACAAAAAGTGACCCCTGAACTCTAATTTCCAACTAGTCCTCAGCCTTCAGGCTTCCTCGCCCAGTCAGGCAGACAGTTGAAATTGCAAATTATGTTTTGGGGAGAAAGCGGAGAAAGACAGAGGAGAAAGGCAAAAGGGGGGCGCTGGAAAGTGCGATGGACCGACAACCGACCAGGAGGCTCCACTGTCTGCGCTCTAATTATGCAAACTACCTGCTGTTACTCAATTAATCTTGATTACGTTTGTGTTATCCAAATACAATTATTTTGGTATTAATTACAGTGGCCATGAGAGTCGGGGGTGTCCTGCCTGGCCTGTCCCGAGTGTCCTGGCGTGAGCCCGACCAGACGGTGGACCACTTTTACGAGCGGAAATTGTCTGGGTCGTCGGATGAAACAATACTGGCGGCCACCAGCCACCAAAAAGAACACCCACCCACAAACACCCACAATTCTTGGTCGCCGCATTACAAGCAAGTGTTTTTTTTTTTGTGGCTTTGGTTTTCTGGGAAATTCGTATGCCACTCGCATTTGACGCGACTTTTCCGGGACGAACCAGGGGGCTGGAGCAGGGAAATTCCTAATTAGCCTAGAAAACTCTATCGAAATGCGTATTGAGAGTGGCTCACTCCAACCACCAACCCCCTGTGGGGGAGCTTGACCTTAATTAGCAGCCTACGAAAATGAGAGTCAAGTGCCCGGAATTGGCTTTTGGCGACTTATTCGATGCATAATCTTAATCTCACACTGGCCTCTATTCCCAATAAAAATAAAGCGACAGCAGCTCAACGAGTGCTTCTGGTAATTACCTAAACTAAAAATAAACAATCCACAGCCAATTAATTGACTTTTGAATAATAAATTAACTTGCACTCTCAAAAAATTTGTTCATACCATCCGAAAAAAATACAAAAAAAACCTATTAAAATACACAATTGTAATAAATATAGAAATCGATTAAGGTTCCGCAAAAATTTGCACAAGGATTGGACAAAAATATTGAGAATTCCAATCCCAAACAAAAAATTTATAAAAACAATTCTGCTTTCAGATTTTAGTAAAGATTTTTATGAAATCAGATTAGAAATTTTTTTTAGGTACCTCGCAAAAGGTTCGGTTGAGAAGAAAATGTATCTAGAAGTAAATTAATAAATATATTAATAATAGAAGTAGAAGTAGAAGTAAAGTTAGTAAAGTAGAAGTTAGAAGTAAATTAATAAATATATTAAAAATTAATAAAATTAAATAGAAGTAATGCCTTCAAATTTACTTTGCTCCGCTTGAGAATCGGATCAGGAGTGGGGAATATAAAGCCATTACTGTGAACCCTTAGGGGAAAACCCCATTTTCAAGGGATCCCATCACGAAAAATGGACAAAAAATCTAAAAAACATTTGGTCTCAGGATTTTGATGCAGAATGGAGTGTAATCGATCTCGAAAAAGTTTAAGGCAATCCGCTTTACATTCGGATCAGAATTGGGGTAGATATTGCCATCAGCGAGGACCCTATAAGGGAAAATTCAATTTGCAAGGGATCCCATCACAAAAATGGGAAAAAATTGGAAAATTTTGATGCAGGATTTTGATGCAGAATGGTAGGGGATAGATCTAGAAATCGTTTAAGGTACTCCGCTTGACAATCGGATCAGGATTGGGGAAGATATAGCCATCATTGTGGTCCCTATAGGGGAAACCTCCATTGCCAAGGGATTACATCACGAAATTCGGACAAAAAATCTATTATTATTTATTAACAATGAACTGTTATTCTAGATTATTATAACTAAAAGTAAGGATAAATTAAGTTAAAAGATAGGATTCCTCCTATCTCCTAGGTACGATAGGAGAATAGGAAGGATCTAGTTACCCTATTAGGAACAGAGAACCTTAATTTTTCAAGAAGTACTCTTGAGTCAACCTGTCCAAGAATAAGCACATGAAGTAGCATAACCCCAGCACAAGTACGGCGAACAGTATTCCAAGATAGGACGAACCAACGATACGTATAGAGTTTTAGTTGTGAAAGGATCATCAAATTCTTTAGACCAACGATTGATAAAAGCTAGCACTACTCTGGCCTTATTAACTGTTAGTGATATGTGTTTGTTGAAGGACAACTTATTGTCAAAAATGACTCCAAGATCGTTAATTAGGGAAACACGATCTAAGACGTTATTCCCAAGAGAGTACGAAACGATGTGAGGCACACTGCGATTGAACGTCATAACCTTACACTTAGAGCAGTTAAGCAAAAGGAGATTGTTTGAGCACCACAAGAAGACTTCGTTAAGGTCTAGTTGCAGGTGCCTATGAAGGAAATGGTCTGAGAAAGACATCATCAGCATACATAAATGTAGTAGCATAGTTTACAACACTAGGTAAATCGTTGACAAAAAGAACAAACAGAAGAGGTCCTAAGTGACTACTTTGTGGGACACCAGATGAAACGTTTATAATCTGTGATGAACTGTTTTTAAACAAAACGTGCTGCGTGCGGTTGGATAGATAAGAGGTCAACCACTGTACTATATGTGGAGAAAACCCCATAAGACACAGCTTATGAAGGAGGAGAAGGTGGTTCACAGAGTCAAACGCTTTACTAAAGTCAGTGTACACAACATCAGTTTGCATGCGGCTCAGAAAACCTCTGTGGATAAACGAAGTGAATTCAAGAAGGTTAGTTGTGGTAGAGCGATGCTTGACAAAACAAAAAAGTGGAAATAATGCTTTTACAAAAATGTTGCAGTTGGAAAGTAACCAGTTTCTCAAGCAGTTTGGGAATCGCAGATATCTTAGCAATCCCCCGGTAGTTCTCAATAAGTGCTTTAGAGCCTTTCTTATGAAGCGGAATAATAAACGATTCATTCCATATCTTGGGAAGACATGCCAACTCCAAGGATAAGTTGAATAAGATAGTGAGAGGATAGCAAAGGATATCAGAACAGTACCTAAGAACACAGCTAGGAACATTGTCAGGACCATCAGAGATATCTATTGTTGAAAGAGCTTCGAACACATCATGAATTCGAAATTTCGAAAAGTAAATGTTGTTTATATGTGGTAATTTATAAGGATAAAAAGAATTGAGGTTATATGAATCGGTCGAATAAGTGGTTTGAAAAAATGACGCAAAGAGATTAGCAATACCTTGCTCAGAAGGATGTGAAATATTTTTATATGATATGGACGGGGGAAAAAGATTTGTTATTCGTTTCATATTGACAAGAGGATAGAAGGAGCTTGGATCAATACGAAAGTTTACCTTACAATTCATAATATACTGCTTATAAAGTTGATCGTTGGGAATAATAAACTGGTTGCGAACATAAAGAAAGTTTGACTGATGCCACATCGATCCTGACTTAAGAAACTTTTTGTAAGCTCTGGATTTCCTGTTCTTAAGACGAGAAAGATGTTTATTATACCAAGGTGGTTTTGTAGACAGTGATACTGGGAACAAATTTTTTCAAGGCCTTATGAATTATTTCGTAAAACGAATCCGTAGCTGCTTTAATTGTGTTTATAGATGAAAGAACATTCCAATCGATTTCAGCTAAATGATTCCGAAGGGCGATAAAATCAGTCTTTCTGAAGCATTTGAAACGAGGTTTAGCATTAAAGCAAGCTTCATTGTGGGGCACATCAATTAACACCGATGCTAATAGTGTAGGATGGTGAAAGTCTTCAGGAAGCGATAGCGGCGGGGACCGAATGACTGTCACAGAGGATGACACATTGGAAAAAATAAGGTCCAGAAATCTGCAATGAGTGTTATGAATTGGATTGATTTGGAGCAGGGCAAGATCGGTTTAGCCATCGATAAAGTCGTCACGACAACTGGAAAGCAGGGAATTGTCTATCTCAGACGGGATCCAGGAAATTTAGCGAAGATTGAAATCTCCCATGATTAGGATTAAATCACGGTCCTTGACCAACGAAAAAACATACCTAATGGCATCAAGATGGTGAAAGTATACAATATCTTCAGCCATGGGAGGAATGTAGGAACAGGTCAGGAAAATATGAGACGAGCCAGTTAAAATTTTCACCGCAATGAACTAAATTCCGAACTCATTAGGGAAAAGAATAAGTTAAGCAGGGTACTTATTACTAACAGCAATGAGGACACCACCTGCAAAAGTTGGACGATCAAATCGAAACACTATGAATTTGGAAAGAAGAATTTCATAATCGGAGACAGAGGAGTTAAGCCAAGTTTCAGTAAGCACGATAGCATCAAAATCAAAAGAAGCACTCTTTGTAAAAAATTGGCTCAGCTTACCCAGAATACTTCTAACGTTTTGATAGCAGCAGGAAAATACTATGTTATTCCGTTTTTTGAAGCAGTTTCTGCAGGACTAGGATTCTGAGCGTCTTTTGCTAGGAATTCATGAATGATAATGTGCTCAGGCCAAGCTACAGGATCAAGTGCTTTTTCAATGTAGGAATCCGGTAGGACTATTTTAAAAGAAGAAATAGAACGCTTTTGCTTAAAGTTAAACTTAAATACAGCTATTTCATTAGGAGCTACCTTAAGATGGTTTAACAGGTGACTCCTGACATCATCAACAGTAGCATCCGGCATAAGTCGAGAGACAAATATGGCCTTACGAGGAGCAACCGCCCTCAGCGTAAGTCCAGAAGATCTAACTTCTAACTTCATCAGAGGCCTGGGAGACATCACGGCAAGAGCAGAGGGTAGGTTGTCCAACGATGGGGGTTGTCTATCGATGTCTAACAATGGCGGCTCCAAGATGATAGGAGGCTCGAGGTTTGAACTCGGTACGCTGATCGCTTTTTGCAATGGATAAATATTACAGTGCTCTTAAGGAAGGCTCATCAAGTCCCTTGGTACTGGAACAGCATAAAAATAAAAATCTAAAAAATATTTTGTTTCGAATTTTGATGCAGAATGCTGGAGAATCGATCTAGAAATCGTTTAAGGTACTCCGCTCAAGAATCGGATCAGGATTGGGAAAGATATAGCCATCACTGCGGGCCCTATAGGGGAAACCCCCATTGCCAGAGGATCCCATCTCTAAATATGGACAAGAAATTTAACAAATATTTTATTTCAGGCGTTTGATGCAGAATGGTGGAGAATCCATCCAGAAATCGTTTAAGGTACTCCACTTGACAATCGGATCAGGATTGGGAAAGATATAGCCATCACTGTGGGCCCTATAGGGGTAACCACCATTGCCAGGGGATCCCATCACGAAATATAGACAAAAAATTTAACAAATATTTTATCTCAAGATTTTGATGGAGAATGGTAGAGAATCCATCCAGAAATCGTTTAAGGTACTCCGCTCGAGAATCGGATCAGGATTGGGGAGAATATAGCCATCATTGTGGGGCCTATAGGGGAAACCTCCATTGGCAAGGGATTACATCACGAAAAATCGACAAAAAACCTACAAAATATTTTGTCTCAGGATTTTGATGCAGAATGGTTTGGAATCGATCTGGAAATCGTTTATGATTTCCGCTTGAGAATCGGATGAGAATTGGGGAAGATATATATATTATATATACAATTATTTGGTATTTGTTGTCTCTGTCGTTTGTGTTATATGTTCATCTATGGAGACCACAATTATGTTTTTTTTTCAGATGGTATTCACTGCAGTATCGCATAGAAAAAATTTAACGAAAAGGGCTAGCTTCTTCGCATACTCGAGGAAACTCCTTCCCTCGAGCAAGGATAATCTAAACTTTTCTGTCTTAAGGACGATTTGTGTACCACTGTTGACGAAGACTTGGAAATCCCAGTTTAAAGCCGTGACTACTTGAACCTATCAAGCAAGAATGTCAACGATGTTCCGACTTCTGACACGGATTTAACAGGCACTAGGATGCAACCTTCCAGCAAATACAACCTGAGAAAGAATTCGCTATGGAGACAACGCCGTTTTATTTTTAAAGATAACCAATTTTAGTTCCCAGGAGCACTGCATTGCAGCTCCAAACCTGATGAATTTTAGGATATTTTGAATGAAAATAACCTTTACATTTATCAAAAAGATCCAAACGCAAATATTCATATCCTTTGAATATTAAACAGTTTGTTGGAATAATATTCTACTTATATGTCCGTTTCACGTCTTCTAAAATGTGCTCTGGACTGTGCTCTGGACTGTGCTCTGATCTGCAAGTTTTGTAATATTGACCATTTAAAACATTATGCCGTAAAACACATTTAAAATAATCAGACGTAACATTCATTTTGACAACATTGATAATAATCTGCGTTTTACAGATTCCCCTTACGATCGGCTTTGCAAAATGAATAATAATATGGAAAAGTTCATCAGACTTTCGGTCTGATATCGCAGAAGTGCTAACAAAAGTTAACACTAAATCATATTTGGGTAAACGAATCTCTGCCATTGAAAATGAAATACAGCTAAAGAAGCAGAGAGGTCCAGCTCAGCGCGTGCCAAACCAAATGCTACGTCACGATCAGGTTGGACATGGCCACTGGCCAGTATGGGGAGACAAAAGAACAAGGTCCAAGAATCCAAACTGTGAAGGATATTCTCAAGTCATGTGCAACAAATGGCGTAGCTTTATGCTTCAATAAAACAAATAGCTTCATAGCAAATATTATAATTAAATTGAAATTATAGAGATGTAAACTGAGTAACGAATCTTTTATTTAGATTATTAATTCAAACATTTTTTTAATGCACATAAAACATTACAATTAAATTCATTTATGTTGTATTATGTATTAACATTTGGTATATATTAAGATTAAGCAGTACATAGATTACCAAAGGTGGTAGCCGTCGGGATTCGAATTATCCAACCTTGGGGGAGTTTTGATATCAAAGTCACTGGAGCTCTTCTCCGCAGAAGGTTTAACGAGCTTGATCTTTGATTCGTCAGTGACAGCGGAATTATCGACAACATTTTCCTTGATCAGAGCTTTTTGCATGGCCAACACTTCCCGTTTATGTTGTTGATCAAAGGCATCCGCATTCAAAGGCAGCCTGGCATCCTGAGAGTCCATCTCATGGGTATCAATCTCATCGAGCCTTTTCTTTTCCAACCTTTTTTGCTTATTTTGCTGCTCTGGCGTCAACAGCGGAATGCGCATCGCTACATAGTAGCCGGAACCGGTCTCAAAGATCTGAGACAGTTCGTACATTTTCAGCAGGAACAGTTTCTTCTTGAAGCTATCGATTGGATCGCCATTCAAGATGGGCCCAAGTTCCCCACCGCGCTCGGCGGAAATCTTTGCTACAATTTCAGCGCATCTAATCGTGTCTTTTTTAATAAAATTCCTGATGTAGGTTATCTCCTCCAAAGCTTCCGCCTTGGTGCAGAGCACTCTTTCCTGCCTGAAGGACCCTGGAGTCTCAGACTCCTCGTGCTTAATGAAAAAGAGCAGGAATCGCATGCGATTGCGAAACGGACCCTTCTTACGCTTCAGAAGATTGGTGCCAGGCTGGGCGTAGTTGAGGGCACTGATTGGTCTTGCGAAATCTTGATCCAGACCAGCAATGGTCGCAATGGTTTTCTCCGACGAGTTTTCCGACAGGGCTTCTTCGCTGATACCCTCTGAGGTGGTAGGCTCAGAATCGTTTTTATTCATTTTGATTATCGGGTTTAAAATTTCTAGAAATAATTTAAAAAGAAAAATTCTTTAGATGGAATGCAAATTTGATGTTTGTTTGTCGAGACCTGATTCGACACTAGATCTGGATACTACGTTCAGAGTTGAGAGAAAAACGGAAATGACATAACAGCAAAAGTATACTTTGGTATGGAAATAAAAATTGTCTTTTCAAATAAAAAAAAAACTAGTGCAGTAAAGTAAAGGGTATCGAAACGGCTGTAGCTATTAGTGAGTATTAAGGGGAGGTTCTTTTGGATTTTTTCGAAAATTAAGCAAACTTTGAGAATGGATTGCGGGAAAATGCAAAGACATACGAACTTATGCTTTTGAACATTTGATTCGTTGTTTATTAACGATAAAAAAAAATTAAATATTCAGGAAATTCAAAATGGCGGCTTCAAAATGGCGGATCTCGTAGACCTCTATTTTTCTGCTTTGTCGAGTGTAGGGCCGCTGGTAGTGAACTTAAATTAGAAATGTATACAATTTATTAAAATTGATGGAATTTCCTATGCCTTATACCTAACGACAATTAATTTTGGTAAAAATAAACCAATTTCATGGAGGTTTAAAAAAAAATTGACATTTTTCTCTCTTTTTTTACTTTGATCTCGTTTAAAAATTATAAATAAACAATTTTTTATGCCAATTTTAGGTATAAGGCATACAAAAAAGTATGTACTTTTAAACATTTTTTGAATGAAGGAAATCGGTTCACTACCAGCGGCCCTACACTCGACAAAGCAGAAAAATAGAGGTCTACGAGATCCGCCATTTCGAAGCCGCCATTTTGAATTTCCTGAATATTGAATATTTTTTTTAATCGTTAAGAAACAACGAATCAAAAGTTTAAAAGCATAAGTTCGTATGTTTTTGCATTTTCCCGCAATCCATTCTCAAAGTTTGCTTAATTTTCGGAAAAATCCAAAAGAACCTCCCCTTAACGATCCCATCCCTAGAGAATGGATATTCTTGGCCTTTGTTGCTAATTATTTTACTTTCCATTTTTTAACGTTAAGTTTCTTAAAAAGAACACCGGGCGCTCATAGGTCTATAACAGAGGTCGGCACGGCCCTATCTCGGGGGCATAGGAAATTTCTCTGCCCGAGCTCTGCCCGAGCAATGTATTGGGGTGCCGACCACTGGTCTATAATAATAAAATATAACTGCCGAATTATGTATTAAAAAACATCTTATAAAAAAATCTTTATACTACTTATACTACTCTTTTATAATACTTTATTGTTTATATTCAGATTGAAAGAGACCCATAATTATAATGTAAGCTTAAAGCTTAGATCATATTGCAATTTCTTAAGATCTTAGTAGGGGGGCAAAAATGATGTGGCTGAGAATCCATACGTTCAAAGTTTAAACTAGAAAGGTTAGTTAAATTGTAGGTGGAAGAGATGAGTACCGGGTATAAACAATACGTTGGTTTCAAAAAGGTGTGAAGCACTGTATATATTCTTATATGTCTGTAAATAGTGCTTTGAAGCTTTTTTCTTCACAACTTCTAAGAGTATTCTAAGTTCTTGTTACCAATCAAATGTTTTCTGACCTTTTACGATGACTGGGTCTTTTTGATTTTCTTAATAGATTTGCACTTAGAGTCCAATTTCCGAAAAGAAACACTCGCACGAAGACTGATCTCCTTATCAGAACCGTCAAGGCAAAAGTCAAGCTCAACAGATGGTATAATAAAGCGGGTGCCAAAATTCTCGCAGCATTAGTTGAAATTCAGTCAGTGATTCTTTAAGAAAGTCAATGATTTTGTTTAACAAAAAAATTAATAATATGATGCTGCCAGTGGTCCTCATCTCTGCAACTGTTTTTATTTCCGCTGCCCTAGGATCAGAAGACGTAATATTAAAAGTGTTCTTATTTCGAAAATGAATTAATATTAAGATTCCACAGTCCTGCTACCTTTCGGAAAAACAAGAGGACGAGTGTGCTTCTGTGTGTTATCCAATCGTTAAGACCCTCTTAAGGTATTTCCAGAAATGCCAGGACAAGGATTCTCAAGTATCACAGATATAAAGGGAATACTCGGTTTTAGAGAACAAGCACTTGGAGTTTCAGAAAAGGGAACTAGATAAATATGCCCAGATATCGCGCTTCCAGAACGATTACTCTGACTTGCAGAAAAGGTATTCGGATGTGCTGCTTCAACTCAATGAACTTAGTGCCAAATACGAAATATTAAAATCAAAACATCTGGAAGTTGACGAACTTAAAGTTCGCATAGGTGAAAAAATCGATCTTTTAAGGGATCAAATTAGTGACCTAAAGCAGAAAAGTGAGATTGGAATGTTGACAAAAAAATTAAGCGAAGACATTGAAAAGATGGGCAAAATTGTGAAATCTGGAGAAATTTTACAAAACTTTCGGGCTAATATTAATAATCAGACAAAGTCGCAACCGAAAAATAAAGATAAGATGGCACAAAATAAAAGTTCGGATAATAAAAAAGTGGAAGTGGAAGTCAAAAGTGAAGAAATGTTAACGAAACAACTTCCCGGAGAAAAAGATAAAGTAATGTCAAACACTAGAGTTGCGAACCCTTTGGATACGAAAGCAGCTAGTCCATCTCTAGCCAGTCCTACACTAGCCAGTTTGCCACCAGCCACTCCATCACCAGCCCATACGTACCGGATTCCGACCCCGAACTATCTTCTTGTACCTACCCCTCCCCCAACTTCAGAGCGCCGTCCCGTAGTTGGTACGCGTCCTCTTTTCCCTCAATCACCCCAGCTAATACTGACTAATAAGACGAAGTCGGTAAAACAAACCAAAGGTAAGTGGGTATAGCTCCATAATTTGCAAAATAAAACATCAAATTCTTTAGCTTTTCCAGATAGTTGTCCAAGAAACCAAACCACTGACAGCGCGTTCAAGAGATCCTAATCCCGGGATCAGACCCGTTCAAAGTGGTGTGTTATTCAAATTATAATATTGGATCTGGTTGGATGGAGGTTTATTTTAAATATTATGATTCAAAAGAATTTAATCGCACATATGAGGAATATGAAACTGGATTTGGAAATGTCGGAACGAAGGCGCGGGATGAGTTCTTTATCGGACTCGGACGATTGCAGTTTCTGACGAATGGAAAGCCTCATTCCTTCTTTTCATATTATGATGATGGAAGTCAAGAAGGCGTCAACTTTCAGATTGGAAATCGACGAGAAGGATACATGGTGAAAAGTTTTACGGAGCGTGGGAGGACCGGCTCAGCTCTGAGGTTTTCGCAGGGCAGCAAATTTTCTTTTTTTTTTTTTTTTTTTTTTTAATGTGTATATTTATTTAACATTAACGGGTATACTGCTACCTTTGTGGCAGCTTGTAATTTACAGGGGAATATCAATAAGTACGTATCAATGATTATACATTAATTCTATATCTAATTAATTCTATTTACTATATATAATTCTAAATTATTTTAATTTTACATTTTTAACTACAACGGCTATATGAATCTTAAAGGAAGGTCATGTGGATGGTATCTTTTTAATCTTCTTTTTCTAGGTCTCCATGTTAGCCTCTTCGCTAGGGAGTTAGGATGAAAGCCAAGGCGTTCATGATATTTTTCTGAATGTATACGTATTACATCGCCTATCTTTGGGATTTTAAGATCTCTTTCTATATCCCTAGTTCTCATGAACCAGGGGGCATTACAAATCGATCTGACAATCTTACTTTGCGCTACTCGTATTTTTTTCAGGTTTGACTTAGACGCTATGCCGTAGACTTGTAATGCATACTTCCAGATTGGGCTGAGAATAGATTTGTAGATCCTAACTTTGTTGGAAAGTGAAAGCTTATTTCTTGGTGATAATAACCAGGACATACTTGCTGCCTTTGAAGTTTGTTGGAATGATATTCTATATGTCTTCCAAAATGTGCTCTGTACTGGTCTGCAAGTATTGAAATACCGTCCATTCAAAACATTATGTCGCAAAACGCATTATGTCGCACTATGTCCCATTTAAAATAATCAGACGTAACATTCATTTTGACAACATTGATAATAATCTGCGTTTTACAGATTCCCCTCACGATCGGCTTTGCAAAATGAATAATAATATGGAAAAGTTCATCAGACTTTCGGTCTGATATCGCAGAAGTGCTAACAAAAGTTAACACTAAATCATATTTGGGTAAACGAATCTCTGCCATTGAAAATGAAATACAGCTAAAGAAGCAGAGAGGTCCAGCTCAGCGCGTGCCAAACCAAATGCTACGTCACGATCAGGTTGGACATGGCCACTGGCCAGTATGGGGAGACAAAAGAACAAGGTCCAAGGATCCAAACTGTGAAGGATATTCTCAAGTCATGTGCAACAAATGTGGCGTAGCTTTATGCTTCAATAAAACAAATAGCTTCATAGCAAACATTATAATTAAATTAAAATTATAGAGATGTAAACTGAGTAACGAATCTTTTATTTAGATTATTAATTCAAACATTTTTTTAATGCACATAAAACATTACAATTAAATTCATTTATGTTGTATTATGTATTAACATTTGGTATATATTAAGATGAGGCAGTACATAGATTACCATAGGTGGTAGTCGTCGGGGTTCGAATTATCCAACCTTGGGGGAGTTTTGATATCAAAGTCACTGGAGCTCTTCTCCGCAGAAGGTTTAACGAGCTTGATCTTTGATTCGTCAGTGACAGCGGAATTATCGACAACATTTTCCTTGATCAGAGCTTGTTGCATGGCCAACACTTCCCGTTTATGTTGTTGACCAAGGGAATCCGCGTTCAAAGGCAACCTGCCATCCTGTGAGTACATCTCATCAGTATCGATCCCATAGAATCTTGGGTCTGCTTCACCGTAGGATGAAGTCTTCTTCCTCGAGAAATCCTTGTTAGGAACGTGAATACCACGCTCCTTTTTTAAATTGTTGGCGAGTTTGATTTTTTGCATTTTCTTTTCCAACTTTATTTGCCTCTTTTGCTGCTCCGGCATCAACAGCGGAATGCGCAGCGCTATATGGTAGCCGGAACCAGTCTCAAAGATCTCGGAAAGTTCGTACATTTCCAACAGGAACACTATCTTCTCATAGTTTTCGAGTGATTCGCCCAGCATGATGGGCCCAATGTCCCCACCGCGCACGGCGGAGCAGCAATCTGAATGCTTCGCTGCAACTTCAGCGAATCTCATCGTGCCTTTTTTCACTAAATTCCTGATGAAAGTTATCTTTTCCAAAGCTTCTGCCTTGGTGCGGATCACTCTTTTCTGCTTGTAACACCATCGAGTCTCCGACTCCTCGTGCTTGATTAGAATGTGCCGAAATCGCATGCGAATAAAAGGACCCCTCTTACGGTCCAACACATAGGTCCCAGGCAGGGTGTAGTATACCTTCCCTGTCTTCGTGTCGCAGAAGTAAGTCTCCTTGGTGTGGGGCATCACCCGCTCCACCCAGCCAGTGGGCAGTTGAGGGTCGTTTTTCCAGTCTATAACCCCACTGCTTGGTCTTGCGAAATCTCGATCCAGACCAGGCTGATACTCCGCATCGATCTTGCTATCACTCGAGTCATCGGAGTTATAGCTGTCATAGGAGTCATCCGAAATAAATTTTTCCTGACAGGTGACCGAGCTGCTAAAACGGCTTCCACAGGGGTCTTCATCTCGTAGAAAAAAACGGTCGCAATGGGTTTCTCCAACGAGTTTTCCGACAGGGTTTCTTCGCTGATACCCTCTGAGGTGGTAGGCTCAGAATCGTTTTGATTCATTTTGATTATCGGGTTTAAAATTTCTAAAAATTTTTGAGTTGTTAATATCGAGAAATAATATAGAAAATAGAAAATTCTTTTGATGGAATGCAAATTTGATGTTTGTTTGTAGAGACCTGATTCGACACTAGATCTGGATACTACGTTCAGAGTTGAGAGAAAAACGGAAATGACATAACAGCAAAAGTATACTTCGGTATGGAAATAAAAATTGAAATAAATTGAAATAATATTTGATATAAAAGGAAAACGGGTATATCAACTTAAACTCCGCCCGAAGTTAGCTTTCCTTTCAGTTATATGTCAGTTATCGTTCAGTTATATGTCAGCAATAAGATATAGTCAACCGATCGTTATGAAATTTGGTAGATCGGATTAACTGACCAAAAATAGAATGTGTACCAAGTTCCAGTTTTCTATCTTCAAAAACACGAAAGTTGGGTCATTTCCGATCGTTCAGTTATATGGCAGCTATAGGATATAGTTGGCCGATCCTAATGAAATTTTGTAGGTCGGATTAACTGACCAAAAATATAATCTGTACCAAGTTCCAGCTTTCTATCTTTAAAAACACGAAAGTTGGGTCATTTCCGATCGTTCAGTTATATGGCAGCTATAGGATATAGTCGGCCGATCCTTATGAAATTTGGCATGTCGTAATGTTTTTCCAAAAATAGCGTGTGTCAAATTTAAACTCTCTAACTCTAAAAACACCAAAGTTATACCATTTGCGATCAATCAGTTATATGGCAGCCATAGGATATAGTCGGCCGATCCGTTCCGTTCCGACTTATATACTGCGTTCAAAGGATAGAAGGGTGTGTGCAAAGTTTCAAGTCGATAGCTTTAAAACTGAGAGACTAGTTCGCCTCGAAACAGACAGACGGACAGACGGACATGCTCATATCAACTCAGGAGGTGATCCTGATCAAGAATATATACACTACTGGCCAAAATAATAAGTACATATGTAGGTATAGGTATCATTTCTTGAGCCATAGCTTGAAAGCTATCGAATGCAGGGCTGCTAGTTGATTATATTTTGAAAGGTTATACGGTTGTAAAACATTTAATTCAAGAAAGAAGAGATCTTCCCAAACGACGGACACCCGAATCGTCAGTCTGGCAAAAATGGATCCCTTTATGTCTTCCAAGTCCATTGCCGCTGAAATCGGCAATGAAATATCATTTCGAACGGTTCGGCGCAGACTTAAAGGTGCCGGCCTAACAGGACATATAGCCAGAAAAGTTCCTTTACTTCGGAAAAAAAATTTACAGATGAGGCGCTAGTTTGCACAAAATCATTTGGGATGGTCTGGACCTGGTCAATGTGTTATGGAGCGACGAAACAAAAATACAACTTTTTGGTAACGACTCTAGACGTTATGTACCACCCGCAAAAGGTAAAGAATTCGACCCCAGGTACACGAAGAAGACCGTTAAGCACGGAGGCGGGTGCATAATGGTTTGGGGCTGTTTTTCTTGGCATGGCGTTGGTCCGATACATCACATAACTGATAAAATGACCCGATTTGGGTATAAAAACAAACTCGCTGACGTTTTGCTATCATATTCTGAGGAAAACATGCCTTTGAGATGGGTCTTTCAACAACGACCCAAAACACACCTCAAAGCTGGTCAAGGCTTGGTTCACCGAAAACGGAGTAAATCTTATGAGTTGGCCAAGCCAGTCTCCGGATTTAAATCCGATAGAGAACCTATGGGAGCACTTAAAACGTCGTATCGGAACAAATACTTTTCGAAATGCCGAAGAATTGTGGACATTTGTCCAAAAAACCTGGTTTGACATTGCAGTGGATACTTGTCGCAAGCTTATTGCTAGTATGCCAAAACGAATCGCCAAAGTTGTACAAAATAAGGGTGGATATACTGGATACTAGTTATAGATTAAGGAAATCAAGAAAATGTTGAAAAATTTTTGTTAAGTTTTGAGTTTTTGAGTTTATAGAATTGGTTTACTTCTTATTTTGACCAACCCTTTTTTATGTTTTTTAGATATAATCAACCACAAACTTTATAAATGAATTGAAAAATGCCTATGTTAAATATTTTTATAATCTAATATATATAAAAAAGCTATAAGTAAATTTGCGTTTTTCTTTATGATCATTAAAAAACTTTTACGAGAAGTTAAAGAAACCGTACACGAGTGTACTTATTATTTTGGCCAGTAGTGTATACTTTATAGGGTCGGAGATGTCTCCTTCACTGCGTTGCACACTTTTGGACAAAATTATAATACCCTCTGCAAGGGTATAAAAATTTAATTAAAAGTCTTTTATTATTCTATTAAGTCTATTTTTTTTAGTAACTTACAGGAAACTAAAGTTTTTTAAACGAAATAGTTGGAAAAAGTCGGAAAACACATAAAAAAAAATCAACATTTTTACTTTCATCAATTTCAGGATCATCCCCAACAACTAAATTAATACAAGACAACATTTATAGTAATCTTGTTTTATTAATCATTCCTATAAGATGTTGGATTTTATACAAGAAAAAGCTTAAAAGTTAGCTGACAACTAAGACAACTATTATAAGGAAACATACATACATACATACATACACTGATATTTACAAAATAGAAGATAACTATGATTATACTGCTCCTCTGATAAGAATTTAAAAAATCTTGAGAGATCTGAGGTAACTGAGGTGGGATAAGCTGGGAGTATCGAGAGATAATGGATATAATGCCCTCTGTTCTCCCAGCTTACATCTGCAGGCAGAGGGTCACGGAATGCAGGCATAGTTAAGGTGGGAGCCATAGCTTCCAGAGAGAATGGGAGTATTGGACCAGAGAGAAAGTAGATTTTTGGCATTGCAGCTCTCTGAGCAATGATACAGTTAAGTTATGAATAAAGGAGCATTCCTATGAATGAGAGAAATGGAGAGAGAAAGTTATGTTCATTTGATTAGAAGGAGATATTTTTAGAATTTAATACTGATTTATTATATTATCTTTAATTAAAAACAATTTATGAGAAACCCTTAAATACAACATATAATATTTCGTTAAATCAACGAGCCTGGCCATAAACTTATTGGCATTTCTTAGAGGCCCGCTCTATGAGCCCAATTCTTCAAAGATATAGTCGCAGACATCCTCGACCTGGTAAGTGACCCTAGTCACGGCTAGCTTCTCTATGCGATGGGGCACAAAACCCTCGGTGACCAACCTAACATCCTTTAGCTTAAGGCGCTTGCGCCCCTGCTTAATTCCCATCAAGGTGCCAAAGATCTTGCGCGGCTTTGGCTTCGGATACTTCTCCTGCAATCTAGCTATTAACTCGTTTAAGCCGCCATTTCTCTCCAAGCGCCTTTTGGACAAACGAACTACCCTTCTAGCGGTAATCATTGGGTCATTGGGAAAATCGTGAATGTCGTATGGGTACGGTATAGTATCATCCTCAATCTCGGCATCCGATATGTCGGCATGTTTGGCCGCAGAGATGTTTAGAGCCTCTATTTCAATATAGGTAGTTCCACAATGCTTGCCAGTGACACTAGAGCTAAGCTTTGCGCTTAGTTTAACAGAATATTGGTTAATAAATCTAGCTATAATAGCGGCTGTCAACCTGTCTGTTTCCTTTCGCGACAATAGCGGATGTGGGCGAGTTTGCTTTTTTCCAGCTGCACTGTTGGAGTTGAAGGAAGTGTCATCGCTATCGGCGTTATTGGAACTGCCACCGCCACTAGTAGAGTTTGGAGCCCTAGCGCCACTCAGATTAAAAATACCTGCTCTTTTGGGGACACCACCAGCAGACATTGTGTCTTCATTCGCGGCATCATCTTCGGCAACTAAAGCCTGTAGCTTGGAGACGAGTTGAGTGGTGATACTGTTAACTCCTACGTCTGTAATATCAATCGAATTAATAGCATCGTCGGGGACGTTGATGCCCAGCTGGGAAAGTAGAGCGCATGAGACTGCAGCCACATCCTCAACAGTCATTTTAACCATTTTCTCATCTTCATCTCCAGTTTTGGCGGAGTCTGCGGCTTTCGGAGCCGACAGTTTGGTGACAAGCTGGGCCGATAGCGAGGCGACATCTTTAGCCGTCATATTCGGAATTTTTGGAATAGACGGAATGATTTTATTATTTTGAAGAGCTTCTAGGAATATTTTGGCGCAATTCACGGCGCATATCTTAGCGCAAGTATGTGAATTATACACGACACTGTTTTCAGCAGCCGTCTTTGGAATGTGCATATCGATTTTGTCCTCGGAGGGGCTTATAACCTCCATACTGCCATTTGACGATCCAGTGCCTTCCAATACCGTCTGACTTTCCGACTCCTGACGTGTCTGATTTATATTGTGCATATGATTGCAGATCTTTGTGGTGCGCCTGCAATGTTTCAGACCACACAAAACGGCCAGTTTCTTATCTGCTTCACAGTCCCCCAACATCTGGGCAACCATCTTCAACAGGATGCGACTGGTCAGGCTCTTGAGATTGTCAAAGGTGTACGGTAAAAGCTTACAGCGCATATCCTCGGGAAAGAATACTGCGACATCAAGGAGAAAGTTCATAAATTCTTCCTTGGACATGGCGGCGATTTCCTCATCAGTGGGCATGGAGCACAGACAGTAGTGCACCTCTTTTGGCTTTTCTTCATTGGTGTTTTTTTTAGCTTTGGGGGGAGATACTCCAATGCCCTGGCTAGTCGACGGTTCTTTTCGGAAAAAATCCTCCGGTTTAATATATTCTTCATCTTCATCTAAAAGAAAAGGTTTATGATATTTGAGCTTTTGATGTTTAAATTAAATACTTACGCCTAAACCTTAGCTCCCTCATTAAGAGAAATACTTTATCGCAACCCACCTCTTTCTGACGGTTCTCGGGTTCTTCACTAATCTCCATTTCTTCCTCAGTTGGGCTTTTTGGATCCACTTCAATAACAGATTTTAGATCGTTGTCTATAAGAATACAAGCCCATATACAATCAAAATAAATACAAAATAAACAAATCAATGTACTTACCAATTTTCTCTTGATCTGAAATTTTGGAATTTATTTCAATTTGTTCATTACTTGTACAATTTTATTACAAAAGTCTTTCCATATATTTTTTTGCAAAAATAATAAAATATCTAATTCACTAGACTGACGCGACCGCTTTTAAACAGTATCAGGCTTAACGCCTCGAACGATTCCTTGAATGAAAAATCGCGCCTACTGATTAGTAGAAGATGTAACAACTTGTTTTTTTGGCATTTTGTAATCAAATAATACCAAAATAGTACTCTATCCATATGTATTCTATATACAATAATAAATACAAACTGGTTAGAAAAGGAGTAATCAATTTAAGAATACAAACTTCTTAAAAAACCACACAATATTATTGTTGGGAGACACCACACAAGGCGTTATTAGTGTGCATAGTCTGCCCATATGTTCGACAAAACGGTCACATTAGGTTATTAAAAGTGCGCCAACGGTTTCTTTTTTTGAATTAACATTTTTTGAGCCTTGGATATTATTTTGAAAATAAATCAAATATCCATTTATTTTTAGTTTAAAAATAAAACGAAATTGAAAACTTTTCTTCTTTATTTTCTTTTTAATAAGTACTATACTAAATCTTTTAATAATTCTAATTCTTTTTTCTTTTACTAAGTACTGTCCTAATCAGAAAGCCTTGAATCATTTCCATTAAAGCCATAATACATTTATTTTAAATACCCAAAAAAAAAGAGAAAAATTGTATGGAAAATGTGTCGAGATTGTAGAAAGGAGATGGAAACTTGCGTTGTGTTTGTTAAATCTTTGCACAACCTAATTATCACCATCTGGTATCACGATGTCCTTGTCCAAAAGTTTCTTGGGCAGTACCTCCGGCTTGTTTCGTCCCGGGAATTGGAGCTGGTAGCCGAAGTAATCATAGACGTAAAGCTGTTTGCTATTTATATAGTGAAAGGCCACTGGATAATCCGACAGACAGTCCATGCACTGATCAAAAAATCAAAGTTGATTTGGGTTAAACATAATGAGCATTACCTTACCGATCGTGGATTATAATAGGCATATTTGTAGAGCCAAAAATCCATGCCGTAATTCCCAGATAGTAGCGCCCCAAAGGGTGCTATAGGAAAGAACCTATTCCGGAGCCGAGTGTCCCTTGAGTCGCCGGCTTTTACGCCAAGATTGTAGAAACATTTTCCAAATTCCACGTCCTCGGCATGATCGTCCTCCTGTCGGCATTTACTGGGATCATTAACGCCTTCGGCAAAAGTCCGAAGAGCCTCGCGAGACAAAACATAGCCACTACCGCCAGACATGTAAGTCTTTGAAAACGAAGTAAAAAGTTTTTAAAATTAATATTTTATTGATTTTGGAAAAAACTCACCTCATTCTGTTTATGATTTCCAACCATTTTGTAATTGAATCCAAAATAAATGGAAGTATTTGCGGAATAAGGATATAACATATAGCGCATATTTTCCAAAAAAACATAGCTGTTTTCAATAAAGTTTTTTAAAGAGATTTAACACATTTTAAGGAGAAATTAAAATTACGCGTTTAGAAATTTTCAAGAGCAAAAAAGTCAGAAAAACCGTTTCTTCTAAATAAATAAAGATTTTGAGGGTGTTAGAAATATTTCAAAAACGGTTTTGCACCATATTCTACCTAATAAAAAATTCCTACTAGGTCTCTTCAAAAGTTCCAAATCACAGTCGCACTGTGTTATTGGTGGGAAAAACAGCTTTTGGGACTTTTTGAATACTGTCAGTTTAAGAGAAAAACAAAAACCTAAGCATTTCTAGAGAAAGTTTTCATTGGATGTCATATCATAATATGAATTATTCTCATGAATAAAGTTAACTTATTTGGATAAAGTTTTAGCTGAATAAAGTGATAATTTTGGATATTATCCAGAAAAGTGCACGAGACTACCAGGAAGAGTATCAGGCAGACTTTTTACTTAAGACTTAATACTTAAGATTAGAATACCCACGTGTCGTCGTCAGCTTTGAGGAACCAGTCAGCCTCATCCCGCTTGTGCTCGTACAGGTAAGTGAACGCCTCCTTGGTCTTTCCCCAGAGAACTTCGTACCGGTCGGGTTTCTTGAGCAGAATGGTAGGCAGTTCATCATCCGGGGCAGAGGTCATGAAGTAGATCTTGTTGCAACGCTTGCCCCACGTTCTCATAACGTGCACCGCCCGCGTTTTGTGATACTTGGGAGTGGTTAGGACCCAACACAATATCCTTACCTCGCGATGCAGTTGCTCCGCCAGCGATTCGTTTCTCACCTCCCCGGTTAGAGGGGCCGTGGCACGTACCGTCAACAGCATCACGTCCCAGTATCCATACAATGTTATTAACAGAGTCCCCACGATCAGGGTGAGTATAATGACATGGCTGGTGGCCAGTTTCTGGCCTGGATTGTGTCTACCTCCGCCGGCTAGCACTGGATAGACCGAGTGCTCTACTGCAATATATTCACTCTTCATTTTCCTACTGCCAAGATCCAAATAATCGAAAGCCATTCTCTCCCTACAAGACAAACACATAGTTTCCATACATCTTTAAAACAAAAAAGGTGATAAGACAAGAATTGCAAAAACTGATAACTGCCACAACATTTCAGTCACGATTTACTAATATATTTCAACGGACCATAAGAGTATGGAAGAAAGAAAGACAGTTCTATATATAGATGTACCGAAGTCAAGTAATATCTATGCGGCGAGTCTTGTTGAAAGCAAACGTTCTAATTTTTTGCAATCTCTTTCTGGCAGTTTCAAACATTGTTAACCCTTTACATGGCAATAACTCCGATTTTCTTGATTTTTTTTTGTTCGGTAGATAAGTAAAAATAAAAAATACACTTCTTTTTATTTTTTTTTAAGTTTGGTTTTTCTTAATTTTTTTTACAAAAAGCAAAAAAAAATATAATTTTTTAAACTAAGCGAAATTAATGATTTAATTGTATGATAATGCAATAAACACAAAAACTCAATAATATACAAATAAATATAATATTTACCTGTTTTTAAACATTAATTGAATCAACTATACAATTTTTTTTGATTTTTTATATTTTGGATCAGAAACTGCACAACCAATTCAGATTACCACATTCACCAAATTGGTTGGAAAAGTAATCACCTGTTGAGTATTGGACAGAATTCTGAGTGATCAACACTTTTTATATAGAAAACGAAAGTTTCTGAACTGCATAAAAAAGTTTTTATACAGTTTTGTAACGCAGTTTGATAAATAATTGAATTTAAACGGTATGATGCAGATCTGCATCACCACCATGTAAAGGGTTAAAATGTTAAGATGATATTAATTAATTAACCCGTTGCTATTCTGTATAAAAAATAGTACAAATATTTAGAACAAATATTTTTTTCCGGTTTTTCAATGTTTATTTGCCTGAGAAAATAATTGAAACACTACTTTTGAATGAAAAGATAACTAGCAATTTAACTAATTGGACTAGCAAATTTGTTCATTTTAAAAATACTATAATTCTACATTCATTTAGACTATATTTAAAGCTATAGCTATTAGCTATAATCTATTAATAAATTAATTTTTAATAAAAGCTCAAAACTTTAAGAAAAGCTAATTTCTTTGAAACAATAATAAAAAAGTAAAGATTAGAAATAATATATAACAAATATGTACAACCCAAATTGAAAAGAATACTCTCATAAATAATGGAATTTAATATTCCCCTTTATTTATTTAAATTTTCTCTATCCTTATTCATTAATCAAAACACCTAAAAAAAACACTAAAGAAGAAAAATATTCCAAAGAAATAATAGAAAAGCCCCAAAAACAAAAAAAAAAAACAGTGGAAAGTTGGTGGAAAATCTTTCAATTAATCATGAGCGACATGTGGTCTTTGCTGGACGGTTTTCGTGGGCGTTTTTTGGAGTGGGGACTTAGGGTCTGGGATCTGGGCGGAAGGGGGCGTGGCATAGCGGCGGAAAGACCGTCAAGAGCGCGAGAAAAATTATATAGCGCATACGCCCCGTGGGGCAGTTGCCACTCGCGTGCAAACAAATGGCTCTCATCCTGTTCACCATGCTGTGGACGCATCCTTTTTAACAAATACAACAAAAACTAGCACACTTTATCCTCTTCTATATGAAATAAAAAATAATTCCCATTAATAAAATAAAATGCAACCGGACGACTCTAAGAATGAACACTATTTGACATTGTGGGCGTGTCCTTTTGAGATTTTCCACTCAAGCCCACCGTCCCCTTTCCCCACCCAAACAAATACAAATTTTTCCAATAAAAGCCATGGCTTTTCCCCCCCTTTTTTTTGTGCCTGTCAAAATTAGTTTCTGGCGAGAGCAAACAGTTGAAAAAAATGCAAATAGCCAGGCTGGACAGGCCCGGGTGAGTGGGTGAAAAATGCCTTTGACCTTTTCGATGACGTGACCCACATGTACCAATCAGAGGCGTTCTGGGATTGCAAAAGAGGGCTATATATGGGTTTTTGGCTATTGCAGTTATTATTATTGTGTATTTTTGAGAAACTCTAAGTCATTATTTTTTAAAAATCATTAAACATCTGGAAAAAACAATATATAGAGGGTTTTTATTAAAAATATATCAATACCCGATTCTTTACAGTCTGTAACTCTAAGAATAATGTAGCCCCAAAAATGTTAAACACCGGTTTAACTACCGGTTATCATATATCTTTTATAATATTAGCCATTCTCACTCTTTATTATCCAAAGTTATTTAAATTAAAGTAAAGTTTCAATCTACTTAAATATTCATTTTAACAAGTACCGGTTATCTTACATATATCCCCATAGTTGTCTTTCCTTCCGATTATTTAAAGTTAAAAAACTTATTTTTGTTAAAGAACTTTAATTTCGAAAATGTAGCTTCCCCATTTCATTGGTCCTTTTCAATCCTTTCACCTGAATGACCACCATTGTCTGTATCCTGACTATTGCCAGGCACAATCAACAGTTTCTTTCCATATCCATCTGGCATTTGGTGAGCGGTTCGCAGGCTCAGGACAATAAAAATGCAGCCAACCAGCAAGGACAAAAACGAGGTGGAGACACTCCCCACTCGGTCAACTTGAAATTGTAAAAATCAAAAAAATAAAAACCAAAGTCGAATGTATAACTTGTCGTTTTTTATCTTTGTTTTTGTAATAATGTTAGCTTTTGGATTTTACAAACGCGCCAAGGCAAACGCCATTTGTCTCGCTGACTGACTGTACTTCCTCCTTCTCCCTCTGCCATCCCTCTACCCCACTCTTTCTCTTTGTCTATAGCTGTCTTTTTCGTTTTTTAGTTTCTGTCTGCATGTAAATATTTGTGCATGGGCATGAGTGCTCCATGGCTTTGTTTGATCTAGAGATGGTCCTGTTTTTTGAGAATATATTTCTAATATTTGTAATGTTTTTATATGTTTCCTTGAGTTTTATAAATTCCAAAAATTTTAATTTTTTTCCAGGGGAAATAATTTATTCAGCCATAAAAAATTTCATAAAAAAAAAATTCTAACTTCACCTGGGATCGAACTACTACTGAAAAAATAAAGAAGCTTACAAATATGGTTAATTTTCGTTTTTTGGTAAGTTCTAAAAATTATTTTAATTCATCTTTATATTTAATTTTTATGTAATTTCGTATAAATATTATTTATCATCTCCATTGAATCCTTACACTAAAACACACACACACTCACATAGTAAGACATCAAACGTGCAAACATTTGCCATATTTTTGTAATCAAAGTAAACAATCCACTTAACCCAACACCAACATGCAAAGCGACTGCCAGCTGCCTACCCCCCTTTTTTCTCACTTTTCTTTCCCTTTTTCTCTACTGCTTTCTCTACCCCCTTTCCCCAAAAAAGGAAACGTCTTTGGCAATTTCGCTTCGATTTGTTTTTTGTCCTTTTTTTTGGCGAAATGGAGGCCAACGACATTGCCAACAATCTGGTTGGTGCACTACACCATCAGGCACTGAGAAAAAATGTAGATTTAATTTTAATTTATTTAGAATTAAATATATGTTTCGTTTTAATATCAGATTTCAACTAACAACATTCACAAAGGTCTCAAAAGAAGTCAATGTATAAATAAAAGCTAACGCTTAGAAACACTTTTGAAGTCTTAAAAACACTCTAACAAAATTTTAAGAACTATATAATATCTATATGTTAATTTTATGATAAATATATATTTATTTATATAGATAAAGATACATTTTTTTAAGGTGCCCTTAGTGTCCGTTCATCCATCTCGTCAGCCAAGCGTTTGTTGCTATTGTCACTATTTCCATGGGCTTCCCCCCTAAATACGCCGTTTTTTTGGCGGACATGGACAGCGGAAAAGGGGCGAGTTAGAAGTGTAAACAAAAAAAAAAAAAAGGGGGGGTTGTCTATGCACAACTCCTGGGCACGTGATGCCTTTCGATGTCTTGGCTCGTTTTTTATGCAAACAGCATTTGAATTTGAAATGAAAACGCTGACGGGAGCTGCCAATTCCAATGCACATGGAATATATATATGTATACATATTTACGTATATAGATCTGGTTACTGGGATTTGAGACAACCGGATAGTCCTGCAGGACTCGACGTCCTTCGCCGCAGGAGGGTACAAAAAAGATGCCATTGCCGTTGCATACTTTTCAGCGTTGTGCGGTTGCTTTCCGCAGACTGATATTACATGAGAAATCTCGTTTTTAAAAGTAAAATAATAGAGTTCCCTGAGGGTTACTCAGTTTTTGGTTAATTTTTTAATTTTATTAGGTATTAAGTTTTAATTTTTTTTTAATATTTTTGCGTACATCTTTTATATTTAAGCGGATAGACATGGTCTAAGATTTTTTTTATATTATTTTTTTCTAAATTACGGGGTTAAGGCTCTTAAACAAAATAACTAGTAAAATTTAGGAAAAAATATTTAAATGTAAAAAATAATTAAAGTAAATAAAATACATTCTTAAGGAGTAATTCTCATAAAACTTTACTCTATAAGGAAAAAATTAAAATTAGAATTAATAAAAAATCCTTGCAAACCTTCTTAAACCGATTCACTCTGCTTTTTTGGAATTTTTGTGACCATTGTGGCATTTTGCGTGGATAGGGGACAAGCATGAGTGGAAGGACCTAAAGAAGGAGCTTCAGGAGTGGGAAGAGTAGTGGAGTTTTTGGGTAAATAGTTTTTTACATCAGAAACAAACACACACGGGAAACGCAATGACAAAAAGACCATAAAAAACAATGCCGGCAACTTTGGTATTACATTTTCATACACACACACACACAACACATGTAAATGTGGTTGTGAGCGGTTTTTATTGGCATAAAGAAGCTAGTGGAACACCTGTTCCAAGGACCAAGGACTCACAACCAAGGACCACGGAACACGGACCACGAACCATGAACCAGGGACCAGAGACCAGAGACATGGACATCGAAATTCCGACCAAACATTCCGACATCCCGCTGTCGCGAATTCATTTGCATTTGCATTATTTCCCCGTATTCCCTACCTACCTCCCTCCCCCGACCCTTTTTTGCCAGTCGCAGGACCTCACTTTTATTATTATTTTTGGTTAGTTTTGCTGCATTACAAAATGTGTGTGTTGACATGTTATGATTTCGATGTAAATGTTGATCCTGTGCAAACATTTTTCCAAAGCCAAAAAAATGGAAAAAATAATATCAGAAAAGTCCAGTTGTTGGAGTTTTAAATGAAATTGGTTTGGCTTTCTGGCTTTTACAGGTGCAATCAAGCAAATAAGTCTAAAAACTACGAATGGCTTAAAATAAAAAAAGGATACAAAAAATAAGCCAGTGGATTACGATGGAAGGCTGGATGGCAGATGGCGAAAAAATCACATCTGTCATAATACCTCTTAAATATTGAAAAACTATGAAAAAATGTGCCATTTAAAAAACATTTGTAAATTATAAGCTTAAAGTTTAAAAGCTGTTCAGGGCCAACTTTTTTAAATATTTTTTTAAGCTTGAATAATATATATTCTTGCAAGGAAAAGAAACGTTTAAGCCACAGAATCGCGTATTTATGACCACCAAGTATCATTTACTTTACAGCTTAATAAATAACACCCCATTCTTGGTGTAACATTTCCCCCAAAAAAATAAATATATATATCTCATCGGATGGCGGCCATAAAACTCAACCGACACAATCTCATAAAACGCTTCTATAGACGATGCACTTAAGTAACACAGGATATTATTATCCTTCAGAGTTGTTTACTCATTATCGATAACAAGTACTTTTATTCGTATCGATTACCAATGAAGAGGAGAAACTCCTCCACAAAATATCGGTTACTCCGTTTACTTGAATTTTGATCATTAGTTGTTGGATTGGAAGTCGAAATGAAGAGCGAATGCATTATCCTTGCGGCTACTACTTTTGGCTTTTAATTAAATATTTTTTCTAGGATTTCGTTTGGCTTACTCGCTGTCAGAATCCTGTGACAGGACATGGACATGGTTGTCCTGGACTATTTCTTTGCCACAAAAGTTGTCAGTCGAATGTCAGTTCTGGCCAAAAGATAAATAAATAAGCTCTCGGTCTTGGCGTTAAGCAAGTTGTGTTGTTATCCTTGCAGTTCTCAGCTACCGCCTCCTGGTCTACTCCCACTCTCACTCCTACTTTCACTCCGATTTCTGCTACGTTTTTCTACTCCCCCCTACACGCCGGCGGATTTTTACTGCTATTGTTGTCACGCGAGCCGGTCGCGCATTTTCAATAATAATCTCTTGTCCTGGGCATAAATGTCGCATTAAAATGTCACGCACTTGTGGCTTAATCACGCCAAAGGATAACGGCTTGTCCACTGCCACAAGGATTACACAGCAAGAAAAGATTCGACGTCTAAAAGAGGAGATTTTTGAAAAAAATTATGCTTAGAAAAAAATATATATTTTGAAGTACAAGTTTTTAAATTAAAAGATTTTGAATAATTTTTATTGGAATAAAATATTTTATTTGAATGTATATTATTTTTAAAGACCTTAACTTTTAATTTATCATTTAACTATACATTTTTTTAAATATTTCTTACAAACATTAAACAAAAATATGTATTTTCTATGTGCCCTAACAAAAAAATGGACATGCACTTGAATAGTCAGCAGCCTTCCAATCTCTTGTTGTCCTTCGCAGGATACTAGACCACGAGGCGCTTGTGTAGTGGGGGCGGGGCTAGGCGGGCTCCGTAGGCATTACTTGTTTGCGGTTTTTATTATATCATGCTCATGTCAAATGGGCTCAGCATTGTCATATTCTTGGCTCCGCTTCCGCATTCGCAAGCTCAGCGTCCTGTCAGAACTCTTAAACCAAAAGTCCTGCCATCTCCGCATCCGCCAGTATCCTTGCTTTTCAATCTCACATCTAAGTCCTGCGGCTCGTTCGTGTCCTTCATCTAAATCTCGAGCTGCCAGTTATTACACATTGCCAGCGTCTTAATGTCGGCAATTGTGTGACGCAAGGATGCCACAAGGATATTTCGAGTGTTTTGTCCTAATTCAACATTCAACAACAGGTGGCGTGCCAAATGCCAAATACAAATACAAAAAAAAGAAATACAACTTGAGTTCTCTTAGCTTCAGGTTTTTTTTACATCTAAAAACTTTTAAATAAATGTAAATTAATTATAAAAAAATGTTGAAATAATATATATATATTTATGAAATTTTAGGGCATTTCCATTTCGTTTATAATTGTATAAATAGTTCACATTTTGCAACCAGAGTCTGCAATTGGCAGCCACATTTTATAAGTTAAGGCACGTTCCAGTGGTTAGGTCCACTCAAATGTCTGGTCATTGCACCACAGAACCACAAGGCACCACACTGTAGTACCCTTGGCACTACCAGGCACCATCCGGAACCACCCGGAACCACTTTGCTGCAACCATTTTAGCCTGCATTTGAGTGCCGCAGTGGAAACGCCAAGTTTATTTGCTGAGCTGGACCAAAAAACTCAAGTCCAGCCGAAGCCTCAAAAGCCAAAATCTGATTTTGCACACAAAGAAATTTTTTCTTCTTTTGATTATGAAGATATTTTTAATATTTTAAAATAGTGAGATAAGCATTTAAAATGAAACAATACATATTCATAATTAAAATTCGCAGTTTGTTAAACTAAATTAAAGTTTTTTTTATTGATATTTCCTTAAAATAAAGTTATCTATCAGTACCGGGTATTTATTGCTGCAATATTGATTAATTTGATTGATTTTATATATATAATTATTAAAGTAATTACTTACAACACAGCTGGTAGTTTCTTATAGTTTCTTAGTTTCACAGGTTTCTTATAGTTGATTTTTTTGTTCATTATTTTTTTACAAGAAAGTACTTTAAAAGTATGGGGTTCAAATTGTAATACACATTTTCAATTTAAGTAAGGAATAAATTTTATGGTAAAGATAATTAATAAAGAAGCATAAAGGTTTTTAACTCAAGAAACATCATTTCCCATAAAAACCGCCCTTTTAAGTACTGACAGATTAGTGAATAAATACTACAAAATACCTTAAATAATAAATACAAAGTGTAAATAAATATAAATATACGGATAAAAAGTGGATTAAATCTTAAAGATAAAGTAGAACAATTTTTAATATTATGTTAATCTACTTAAATTTACTAACTTTTCTCTAAACAATAACATATATAATTATATAACATATAATATATATAATTCTAAGCTAATAAAGTACTCCACTATTATCGAGTATAAATAGTTAAAAAATGAACCTTTTTAAACAAATGAAAATCCTGTTGAAAAATTTCTCTCACTGCAACCAGTCAAGTAACTCTTCTTGATAATCAAAAAGCAGTTTTGTGGGAGAATCAGAGAAGGGGAGGGGCTTTGGTTGAATCAGAAATTGAATTATGGGCCAAGAGAGCCACTACCGCTACTGTTCCAACAAATGCTAAGGACATTTTCTGGGGCTAATTCGATTAGACAGTTACAAATGTTGATTCAATTTGCATTGTCAATTAAATCGCTATCCAAAGACTAAACCATAATTGCATTACCAGCATATTTGCTAATATATGTATTCTATATACATATCTATATATATATTTTGGTCACAAATTTTCAGAATTTTGCGCAACGCCCACTTTTCCAGAGGGGAATTCTGTAATTTTGGCCAAGTATTTCTTTGGTGATTGGCCAAAATAGAAAGTTTTTGTGGCAGCCAGCCGCAGCGTCGCCCAAGGAGTTCGTGTATCCCAAGTCCTGTATCCTGTTGCCTTAGTCCTTTGCACTCGAGTGACGTGATGAAAAGGCCGAGTCTGAAATGCCTCACTGATTGCCCAAAAACGTTTTTTTTTTTTGCCCCGTTTTTTGGGGTCAGAGTACAAGAAGTTTCCGTGTGATTTGGTCGAAAAATTGCCAAACCTTTATTTTGTGGGGTCCAAGTCCATTCATTATGATTTCCGCCTACTAGTATAATTTTGGGAAAATCTAAAAGGAAGTCTTCAATTTCGTTTTTTGCATTTTCTATTTGCGATTTAGGCTGGATATTCATGAAATAAACAACTTTTAAACATTTATAAATAAAATATTATTTATTACAAACTATATAAAAATGTGGTTCAAATCATTTCATTTGAACCACAAAACTCACTCGACCAAGGTATAATTACCCCAACAAAGGGGCCCAACCAAAATGATTTCAATAGAGATTAAATATTATTTTTATAATGATTATTTTCGTTTATTTAATATACAAAGAGATTAATTATAATCAACAATTATGACGTAATCGCTTAGTTGATTTTACCTAAGTACAAGCATTGAATTATTTTATAGCCATAATCGCAACGATCAGTGATTTCGTCATCGTACTTCTGTTTACAATCAGCCAAAATAATTTTCTCATCATCTCTGGCTCGGTTTTCCAACTTTTTCAGGTCGATTTTGTCATCATCGCCAAAGTATTCATCGATTATGCAGCGGCTGTAGCATTTGATGTTGTGGGGAACCTCGGAGAAAGGCAAGAATGGCGGCACATCTTCCACTTGCTTGCTGGTTAGGTTATAAAGCCTTAAACAGTCTTCGGCAGCAAAACAAGTTGTGAACTGTATGTGTAAATATTTTATTTTTAAAATATATGTAGTCTTATAACTTTTTTTTTTTAATTTCAGCTCAACTCACCCAAAGCAGAAAGAAAAGACAGAATTTAGAAATACGTGGAACAACCATCATGGATCACAACAATTTCCAAACTAAAACTGAAAAACAATGGGAATCTATATACTTCAAATAAGTCTGATGTGGAGCCTAAAAGTATGCTTTATATTTATAAAGGCCCTTTAAAAAAAATATACTTAAACAAACGGTGGAAAATAACTAAAAAATAACCTAGTTGTAACTTAAATAACTAGGCCTATACTTGATGTTAAAATGTATATTAAGAACAGAAATAAAAAACATAAGACATAAAACATAATAAACATTTGTTTACCAAACAAAAAGATTTTTGATACTTACCATTCTTCGTTCATTAAAATAGTTTAGAACCTAAGCTATGCTAGTTTAGATCCCTTAGCTAAAAAGAGTTCAAAATAAAATGTAAAGCACATTTGAATGCATTGATATTAAAAGTAGAACTATAATAGTTTTTGAGCTTAAGGGGTTATATACAGTTGTACCGCGCAAAAATATGGATTTTTATCGATTTTTTTTTTTAACCGTAGGAAATATTTATGAAAAATGTTTTAACGAAGTTGTTTAGTGCATTTTTCTGGGTACTTAATTAAATTTTTTCATAAAAAAATATTACATAACAAAAATGCTACAGCCGAATTCCCGGATCGTCTTTTTTCGATGGTGTCTTGCGGTGGACATGATTTCTCGAAAACGGTTCATCCGAAATCCAAAATTCAAAAATGTTTAGTTAGTATATTGTACTGTCTAGTCCGTGAACGAGAAATTTTTAAAAATTTTGATTAAAAAAAAAATGGCGACGTTTTTAACAAAAAATGTATTTTTTCAACGTATAAGATTTTCGTTTTTTGTGCTTTAAAAAGGAATTTTCAAAAAAATTGAAAATCCCTCGTTCACGGACTAGCTAATATAAATTTAAGATAAATAAGTGGTCAAAATTTGGTGTTGATCGGATTAGTAGTTTTTTAGTAATCGTGTCCACCGCAAAGGTAATTTCCCAAAAAAAAAATTCTGAGATAATCGCGTTTAAAGTTTCAAGTTTGTTCAAGTTTTATATGCAGATAGTGCGCTATAAATAGCTACAGCTTCGGTTCTAATGCTCCGATCGTTATGAATTTTTGTGAGAGTATTCCCAATAGAATATACTTAAAAAATATGCAATAAAAAAAAGTCGATTTTTTCATATATCACAACTGTATATAACCCCTTAAATATCAACATCATAAACATTTTATGGGTATATACATACATATATTTCAAAAGGTATATATATTCTTGATAAAATAAAGCCATAAGTCTATATAAGCCTGTTTTGTAAGCAAAGTCTTCCAAACTTCCAAGTTGCAAAACTTTCGACTACAAGTCTCGCACACATCCTTCGTTTTTTGAGGCTGATAATCAGCAGTGTTGCCAGAATTTCATGGACACAAATAGCTAAATTGATAAAAAAAAATATGCTAGTAACAGCTAAACCAAATAAGCAAAAACAAACAAATAATAAGCAATTTGTGTGTTATTTTTAAATTGTTTTTATTAAAATAATGCAGAATTCAATATCAATGGCGTCCTCGACCGAATATTTATATTTATTAGATTCTGATACAATTTCTAAATATTTTGTTGGTAATGTTTAGTTAAAACAACACATCCCAATTCTTTTGAGTCCATATCTGTAAATGAACATTCATTTCATAAGTATAAATTTTATAATTTTTGTTATTAATGTAGCCTACCTTATGGCTAAAATAGCATTTAAAGTTTTCTAATGCAATCTATTTCTCATTTTATGTTTGACTATCTGCAGTTGGCTAATTATGCGTTCTACCTCTGCGTTCGACCAAGGAACCCCCATAATTTTGAGTGCAAAGTGTTAACGGTGCGAATGTATTGTCTGCTCCGGTATCGGTTCCTATTTACCTATATCTATCGGTACTATTTTAAAAGTGCCAAAACTAACCAAATCATTAAAAAGAACGCTAGATTTCTAGCTAATAGCATTTCACAAAATCTTATAGCCTTCGCTGTTTCAAAATAGCTAGATCTAGCAATAAAATAGCCAAAATGGCAACACTGGGCTGATTCTGAAATTCAAAATTCAAATTTTTTTCAAACTCTTCGATTAGGAAGAGTTTTTATGTTTTCCAATAGACTTCTGCATGAATGTACTCATTTGTGACATAACAGATCTGTACAGTGGTGTAGTGTTTTAAAAGAACTGCACTCATTCTATACTGTACAGTGTACTCTATAGGTCGGAACAAAGTAGCACAACATTTTCAGTGTACTCACTTCGAGTGAGTACAGTATATCGTTGTACTTGTCGTTAGTGAGTACTAAATTTGTGCCTTTTCCAACACACTGTACAGTTTGTATGTTGACGTGTACAACTATTTGACGTGTACAAATATTTTTTCAAAAAGTTCATAAATATGGATTTTAAGGAGAACGACGCTCATGCAATGAACTCTCAAGATAGCGTAAGTTTTTGTCCAAATATATATGTTTTGTAACATAGTCTATGTGTTGTTTTATTTGTTTGCGATTGTCTTTTGAATGTTTGTGGCTATTTAGTGCCAGAGAACCAGGTTTTAACACATGTATTAAAACCAAATTATTTGCAATCCGGACAAAACTACGGAATCCTCTTTTAAAGAGTACGCTGCCACGCTAAAATCCAAATTATTAGCTGGTGAGGTTAAGCCTATTGGTTCACGTGGTCGGAGCAAAGTGTGGGACACATTTTCTAGACTGGTCAATACAAACGGCATAGAGGCGACTGATGCAGTAGTGTGCAACATATGCAAAAACATTTACAAATTTGAAAAAAGCACATCAAATTTAGTAAAACACAAGTGCTACATTATGGCCAATAGCCGAAAGCGCAGTAATCCAGTCGTTGATGTACCCACAGACACCAAAAAGAAGTGCAAATTATAAATATCGTACCGAAGTTTTATAAAAATATATATTTTATTGAAAGTACTTTTGCAATTGTCGTACAGATAAACTTAAGGCTAATTTACGACTGACCAAGCTTGAGTTAATTGTCTTCCTTGTCGTCTCGGGATTGAAGCTTTCCAAGCTTCCCTAAGAACTTTCCGAAGTTAATTCCGAAGATAATTCCGAAGTTAGAACCCGAATGATTTTGCTGCGATCAGCATGGAAAATTTGGAAGCAATTGGAATGCCAAAAGGGGAATCGCGGTGGCATGATTCCAGCGGATGTTTAGTCTAATATTGTTTTGCTGGTGCCGACCGAATAGGGGGAGTTTGTTTATGTTTATGAATGACTCAAGCTTGGCTTGCCGTTTATGTTGTAGGTGCGAGTGTGGGGATAAATGTGTAAGAGCTCGTGGGAACTCACTGCTCGTGGGAAGTGCAGAAATAATTGTTTATAATATTAATATAGATTAAACTTCTAGTTAATTCTCCCCCTCCTAAGATGAATCGTCCCGATTCATTACATTTGTGCGGTGAGGGAGGATATTCTATTATTAAGTTCTGTAAATGTTATTTCAATATTTCTTTCAGTTTCGTTTTCTGTTACAGTTTCAGTTGTGATTTCAGCTTTTGGAATTTCTATTTCTTTTTGGGTTTTGGTACATTTTATTTGAATTTGTTTTATTATTTTGGGTATGATTTTGCGTGATTTATATATGATTAAAAGGGTAAGTATAAAAATTAACAATATTAATTCCAGGGATATTTTTGTTTTTCCTAATTTTACAAATGGGTTAATAATGTTTATATTATCTAGACTTAATTCGGAATCATTAGAAAATATGTAATCCGTTATTATATAATTATTGTATTTGTATTGGGATATGTAATCTAACATTTTCTGTTTTTCGTTGATGTAATTTATATTATTAATAATTATGCTTTCATTAAATAAAATCAGAAATGCGCCCTTTAATTTGATTTCGTTTACAGTATTTTCTCCGGTGATGAGAATAGCGCCATCATCTAAGTTTTCCAATTGTTTATTTTTTTCTCGTATTTTTGAACAGTTTGCTTTTTTTCCATTTAAGAGATTTGTGAAACAAGAGCTCTCGTTTGAAAGTTTACAATAATTATTGAATATTTCTTCTTTAAAGTTTGTTATTTTATAAAATATTCCATTACAGTGTGCTGTCTTATCGTCTATTATTAATTTTCCGTTTATTTGGGCAATTGCCCTTGATGTATATAAGCTACAGATGTTATTTATAATTGGGTATCTTATATATATTATAAGTAGGTCTTGGTTTTTTATTATTTTAAAAGTGGAGATGTCTAACAGATCTGTTAGTACAACTGGTTTATTTTCGTGTCTAAATATTTCTTTAATGTCTTTTTCATTTAATATTTTTGTGTTTAAAATGTTTGCTTTTGCCAAAGTGATTGTATCGATTAAATTTTGAATATCAAGTGTGATTAATTGTAGTCGGTGTTGTCTTACTTTTGATTCTTTTTTAACAACGATTGTGTTAAGAATTTTTGTCATAAGCTGTACTTCTTGAAATATGCGTGAATTTATTGTAAATTGTTTGTTATTGTTTTCTGTCAGTTCGTTAATTTTGTTTTCGATTCTTGTTAAGTCGTCATGGTCTGGTGTACCTGAGAGCCATTTCCATGCTGTGCCCAATTCGTTAATACCTCTTTTATTTCTGGATGGTAATAGTTGGGACATAAGGATTTTGATAATGTTTAGGTTTTGTGAAATATCCCATTCTAAGTCTGAGTTTTTGTTGCTATTAGTAATGTTATCTTCAACTCTAATTATTTCTCTATAAAAACTAAGGTTCGTAATGTGGAATAGGTCCTCAAATGAATTGTATGTCATTACATCTTTTTCGTCTTTTAGCAATAAGTATTCATTGTTTGTGTAGTCAATAATTTCCGAGTGACAAATGGTGATTAGAATGGTGAGTACGAATGTGATTTCCATCGTCTGTAAAGTATAGATTATTTAATATTATCTTTATGGATAACTCTCTTTCTATTATTAATTATTACTTTATTGGGTAAATTTTCCTGAACGACTTGTTTTTTAAATCTGGGACCTAATTTGTTTCTTTCTCCGTGTATTTTTTCGTAAACTACTTCTCCTACCTGATAATTTTTTTCTAATTTATTTTTGTTATGATAATCTAATGTTTTAGATTGTGCTATCTGTAATTTTAGCGGTATATCGCTGTGATCTATTTTGTTAAATAGGATATCATAGGGTTTTTGATTTGTTACTGAGTGGATTGTCATGTTATAATTTTTTGCAGCTCTTATAATAATTTCAGAGTAATCTAAGAGGCGGTATTCGTCTTTAATACAGCGAGCTATTTCAGTTAAGGTTGAATGGACTCTTTCGACTTGTCCGTTCGAAAGGCTATGTCTAGGGTCTGAATAATGAATGGATATACCTGAACGTTTTAGGAATGATTTAAATTGTGCCGATGTGAAACTCGGCTCGTTGTCAGTCATAATTGTTTTTACTAATGGGAATGTTTGTAAAATTTCATATACTTTGCAGTCAATGTTCTTTTTGTTAGTGATTTCTTTTACCACTAGGTATTTGGAGTAGGAATCAATGCAAGTTAAGAAGGTAAGACTTTGTGCGTAGTAAATGTCAATATGTAAATGCTGCCCTTCTGATTTGGGAATGGGAGTTTCTCCAATAGGAATTTGTATTGGATTTCTGTTATATTTATTTGTGTTGCAAATTTCGCAATTTGTGATATATTCTTTTAATTTTTTGTATAAATTTGGCCAATAATACAGTCTGGAGATTTGTTTATAATTTTCCTCTAATCCTCTATGAGCTCGACAGTGGGTTTCTTCTATTATTATTGCTTTATCGTCATTATTAATTATATCTTGAACAAAAATTTTTGTATATAGAAATTTATTTAAAAATTGTTTTTTAATGGAATTTGTATTTCGTATAATACTTCAGGGGTGCAGTAAATTCCTGTGCTAATATTGGGTTGCAGATATTCTTTTAGAATTGTAACTAAATTTTCTGGTTGGTCGTATTCGATGATATGGCGTCTATTTTCGAATACATTTATTTGTTCATGTATTGTAAAGTTTCCTTTTGCTATTAAAAGTTGTTGTTTAAATTGGTTAAGGGGCTTTTTTGTTTCACTTAAAATGTTATCGAAGCTACTTTCGGCTGAGTGCTGAGTACCGGTAATATCTGCATCTTCTTCGGAAATATTATTTATTTCGATTCGGGACAATGCGTCTGCTACTACATTGGTAGTACCAGGCTTATAATGAATTTTTGGGCTGAAGCTTTCTATGTAATTAAACCAACTTTTTAATTCTACATTTGGGTTTTTATCTGAAATGGCGTACGAGAGTGTTTGATGATCCGTATGAATTTCTAGTCCTGATACTCCGTATAAGTAATTTCTTAGGTTTTTTAATGCCCATACTATTGCCAAAAGTTCTTTTTTGTTAGTCGCGTAATTTCTTTCAGTTTTATTCAATGTTTTAGATATAAAAGTGATTGGATTTCCGTCTTGAGACAGTACTGCTCCTATAGCTACATTTGAGGCGTCGGTCGTTAATGTAAATTGTTTCGAATAGTCTGGTTGGACTAATTCGATCTGGCAAATTAACTGTTCTTTGAGTTCGTTAAAGGCTTGAATAGCAGGTTCATCAAGAGTAATTGAGACATTTTTAGACATTCGTTTAGAAATTTTTCCATTGGAGCCTTCTAAAAATCTATTTAATGGCTTGGCAATGGTTGCATAATTTTTTACGAATTTCCTATAGTATCCAGTAAGACCTAGGAAACTACGTAGCTCTCTGATATTTTTAGGAATTGGATATTTGGAAATGGTTTCTATTTTTTCAGGATGGGTTTTAATAATATTTTGTGCTACAACATATCCAAGAAATGAGGTTTCTAATTTAAAAAATTTTGATTTTTCTAATGAAATTTTCATGTTTGCTTTATGTAGAATGTTAATAACTGAGTTAAGATCATTAAAATGTTGTTTTAGAGAGTGGGAAAAAATAATTATGTCGTCCATGTAAACATGGCAAAATTTTCCCACATGTTCCCTAAGTATATCGTCCATTGCTCTCTGGAAGATGCGAGGCGCGTTTGTTAGCCCAAATGGCATTCTTATGAATTCGAATTTTCCATTGTTAATGGAAAATGACGTTTTTTCGATGTCTGATTCTTTCATGAGGATTTGGTGGAATCCTGATTCTAAGTCAATGGTACTAAAATATTTTGCTTTTCCTAAGTTAGATAAAATAACTGAAGGGTCCTGCATGGGATATCTGTCTGGAATGGTGCTGAGGTTCAATTTTCTAAAATCAATGCAAAGTCTGTGTTTGGGGGTGCCGTCCTCGTTAGTACCTTTTTTGGTACTATGATGACTGGTGAATTGTACGGACTTTTGATGGGTCTAATAATTTGATCTTCGATCATGCGACTTATTTCTTGGTTGACAAACTCGTTTAGTGCTTGAGAGTAAGGATATTGCCTTGAGTAAATGGGTCTATCATTAACTGTGTCTATTTCACAGCGGACATCGGTTCGAAATGGTAGATTCGTGTTTATATCAGAATGTACCTTTTTAATAGTATTTATAATTTTTTCAGTGTAGTTTGCTATTTCGGTTTCAGCGTTTTCAAATGTTTTGATGTCGGCGCTTTTTTTAACTACGCTGTCTTTATTTTCGTATGCCAAATTGTTTATTTCATTTATGTCGGATTTGGCTTCGACGAAATGCTCGGAATCTGAATGTCCCAAACTATTTGATTCATAATTGTCAGAATTGTTGCTGACAGTGCTTTTGGAATCGAAGTGTTCCAAGCTATTTGTGTCGGTATGAACATCGACGGCGTGTTCGGGGTTTATGTACCCCAAACTTTCTGTTCCAACTGTGTTTTTCATTAGAACACTTGTGGAATTTAAGTATTTATCTAATATAAATTTTTTTAGAGGAAGTAGTGTTATTTCCTTTTTCATTTCTAATAGATTAAATTTTTCCTCATAATTTAATTTTTCAATTTTTCCTTTAAATTTTAATGTGTCATTGCTCATGTCAATGACCGCTCCTATTTTTTTTAGTAAATTGTACCCTATTAATAAATCTGCCTTCAATCCGTCTATTTCATAAAAAATGTGTTTTGTGTCAAAAATTGTTATGAAATGGTATATTTTAATTACTGAGTACCCGTTAACTGTCGAGACTCTTTTATAAATTGGCAATTCTATTCCATTTTTGTAAATACCTTTTTTTATGTAGCAAGCTGTGGCTCCTGTATCTATTAAAATATTAAATTTTTTGTTTATTTTTTTATCAAATCGAAAAATGTGTGGAAGCCCTACTGTTCTCCTAAAAAATGGTCTTCTTCAATATTGTTTATGCGCATTTGTTTGTTTTTCGGTTGAGCTGATGACTCAATTTGCGAGCGTTTGGCTGCCTGCTCTGGTTGTTGAAAAGGTTTCCTTTCCTGATTAAAGGAATTATTTTGGAAACTATTTTTGTTTTGGTATTGCCCACCATTAGGTGCTGCTTGATTATACTGGTTTTTATTTAGGGTTTGGATGCTGGTGTCCAGTTCCATTGGTTCGCTCTTGTTTTGAAAAGTATTATTCCCTTGTGTCCAAACATTATTATTTGGATAATTATTGGAATAAAACCGAGCATTATTGTTTTGATAGTTATTTGCGTATTGATTGCTATTATTTTGGAAAGTATTAGTTTTGTTTTGAGAAGCATTGTTATGAAAATGGTTGGGGTTGTGGTAATTGGAATTTTGTCTATTAAAATTCTGGTGGCTATCATAGTTTTTATTCAGGCGCAATTGATTGCCTTGATTATAACCATCAAATTTATAATTGTAATCATTGGGAGTTCGTAAGTTGTCGTTAAAATGACGCTGATGAGGTGCGCTGAAACGATAAGCGAACTGTGCCCTCATCTGGTTACTTTCCATTTCTTGCACTCTGGCTAAAGCGTTTGGCAAGTCTGGAGGACTGAGGGAAAAGAGCATACCGGAAATTGGGCCGTTCAGGCCAGTTATAAATACTCTTAAGGCATTTTGTCTGTGTCTGAGAGTTGTTTCTGTAGTTATGGGATTATCTTTCCCATAAGTCATTATGGTTTTATTTATTAATAAGGTTAACTTTTTATTAACCAAATTATAAAAGTCCATAACTGAGAATTTGTTTTGTGTCAGGACACTTAATTCTTGTTCGATAATGTGAATTGGCCTCTTATCGCTGAAAACGAAATCTAGCCTGGCCAAAATTGCATCAAAGTTTAGAACAGTTCCATGATTTGTTAAAGCATCATTTGCTTTGCCTGTTATTTTGTTTCTTAAAATAGTTAAGGCTACAAAGTAGCGTCGGCTTTTGCGGACATAAAGTCCCATCGCTGTTTCGGCGGCTTCCCGCCAGGCTACATAATTTTCTAAATTTCCAGAGAATGTGGGCATGGATTTGACGACTTCTAATGTTTCGTCGCATGGAATGTTGTCGTCGATCGGTTCTATTTCGTATTCTGTCACTAAGTTGGATCTTGAGTCTAGAAGGGTTCGTAAGTTTTTAATTTCGTCTTGTAACGGTGATACGTTACTGGCAATTAGTCGGACAATTAAGTCTGTTGTTAGCGTTTGTTCGGGGGCTTGTTTGTTGATGTTAGCACTGTGGCTAGTAGACGGACCGTTTGTATCTGTCATTTTGAAGTTTAGTAAAGCATTTATTAGTTCGTCCAGGATTATTTACTTGCGTTTTTGCGGAACGACCTTTCTTATTTTTGTAGATTGGTTTCACAGTTTTTTTTATTTTATATTTTTTTATGTTCTTATTCATCTAGGATTTTCAAAAAAATTTGACATAATATTTATTTACTAATACGAATATATATATCCGCATATAGGTTTTGAAAAAAGAAAAAAAAAAAAATTGTTCATTATCTAAATATATAATATATATAAATTATATTGGTAAATCTATCCTCACGGTGTACTTTAAAATCCTGAAGAAGAGTCGAAAGTTGTATCCTATGAGGTTCCTCAAATGGTCCGTTTAGTCTTCCTTCCTTCCTTGTCTTGTAGGACTTCTTTTTTTTTTTTTTTGTATTTAAAGTTTTGTGCGTTTGCGTTTGTTTAAGTTTGTTTTTTTTTTTTTTACTGTTATTACTGTCAATACACTTTTTTTTTTTTTTTTTTTTTTTTTTTTTTTTTATATCAGGATTTTTTTACTGATATCAAAATAATTTTGCGAAATGTTTTATTGATTTTATTTTGTATTTTTTAATAAAGTGAATATAACTTTATTATTAAAATGTTTGTATGGAATTGATTTTGTTTTTTGTAACCGTTTTATTTTCCGGTTTATTTTGTTGAATTTTTATTCTTTTTCTTATCTGATTTTCTCTGAGTCACTGAGTTTGGATTTTTATATTTATATATTTATTTTTATTTTTATATCAGGGTTTTTACTGATATCAAAATGATTTTGCGAAATGTTTTATTGATATTATTTTGTATTTTTTAATTAATGGATTGCCTTATTTTGCACTTTCTTATATATATTTTTTTCTTTCACTGGTACGATTTTTTATATTTTTTACATAGAAGCCTTTTGTAAATTAAGGCCTATGATTTAATTTTTAGGGCACTCGCGAATATCTTTTTTAATATCGATATTTTTTTAAAAGACGCGTGCCCCACGTTGGGCGCCAATTATAAATATCGTACCGAAGTTTTATAAAAATATATATTTTATTGAAAGTACTTTTGCAATTGTCGTACAGATAAACTTAAGGCTAATTTACGACTGACCAAGCTTGAGTTAATTGTCTTCCTTGTCGTCTCGGGATTGAAGCTTTCCAAGCTTCCCTAAGAACTTTCCGAAGTTAATTCCGAAGAGAATTCCGAAGTTAGAACCCAAATGATTTTGCTGCGATCAGCATGGAAAATTTGGAAGCAATTGGAATGCCAAAAGGGGAATCGCGGTGGCATGATTCCAGCGGATGTTTAGTCTAATATTGTTTTGCTGGTGCCGACCGAATAGGGGGAGTTTGTTTATGTTTATGAATGACTCAAGCTTGGCTTGCCGTTTATGTTGTAGGTGCGAGTGTGGGGATAAATGTGTAAGAGCTCGTGGGAACTCACTGCTCGTGGGAAGTGCAGAAATAATTGTTTATAATATTAATATAGATTAAACTTCTAGTTAATTTGCACAAATCTGGCAACGGAGTGGACAATAAAGAATGGTCGACCGTTTAATTTAATTTCGGATTCTGGTTTAAAAACTTTGGCACAGTTTTTTATTTCTGTCGGTGCGAAACTAGGAGAAAACGTCAATATTGACTCCTTATTGCCGCATCCCACAACTATATCGCGAAACATTTGTGCGCTTTATGATTTTCACTTTAATGAAGTGAAAATCGAAATTAACGAGCATAAACAATACGGATATAGTATTACTTCGGATATCTGGACAGACGATTTCTTTAAGGAATCTTACATTTCATTAACAATGCATTATGTCAAAGAAGGCACTGCTAGCAGTAAAAGGCAAAAACCGCCTGCTAGCAGTAAAATCAATGGGTGGAGCCTCTTGTACCGGTAAGAAGTATAACATTGGAAAATATAATAACAAACTAATTATATATGTATATATGCATATATTCTAAAATATCCAAATTTTTTAGGTAATGAAATAAAAAACAAAATAGAGCGAATCTTACGTGATTTTGGATGTCATTTATTGATGGACGATCCAATAATTGTAACCGACCGAGGAGCTAATATGAAAGCAGCTTTCAACGGACTGAGCTCAATACACTGTGCAAATCACTTAATCCACAATGTGATTTGCAAAATTGCGAATGAAGTACCAGAATTGCTGCATTTGATTAATCGCTGCAGCAAGCTTGTTAAATATTTTAAAAAGTCTGGACAAAACTGGAACTTAACAAGCACCTTAAAAAGCTACTGTCCAACTCGTTGGAATACAATATTTAACCTCTTGAAGTCGGTTGAGCAAAACTGGATGGAAATTTCGCAGATTTTGGTGGATAAAAATGAAATTTCAAGAATCCAAGACATAAATTTAAACAATATTAGCGGAATGGTCAAGCTTCTTGCTCCGTTTGAAATGTGTTCCAAAAAGCTGGAGGGAAGCAATTATCCAACATTGCACTTAACTGTTCCACACATCAATAATTTAAAAAAAATATCCTCACCAATACAAAATGATTTGGAAATAGTCAAAAAATGCAAACTAAAGCTTTTAGAGTACATAGATTCGATAGTTATACAAAATCTTAAAAATTTTCACAACATTGCCCTGTTTTTGTTTCCACCCACCAACAAATTAGCTAAATTTTCACAATTAGAAAAGGACCAAACTTTTAAACAAGTAGAAGAAATGATGATTAATATTCATATTAATAGCCAAAACGATGACATTGAAAAATTAATTCAACCTACGGAAGTCATAGACAACATATTTGCAGACTATTCAGAACCCATTCAAAGCACCAATATTTTATCGGATATTCAGGATGAGCTTCAAACTTATAAAAATGTTAATAAAGCGTATAGGGAAGATTTTGATGTTCTGCAGTGGTGGTCAATAAATAAAGACCGTTTTCCGCTGCTTTATCAAATTAGCTGCAAGATACTAGCAGCTCCCGCGAGCAGTGCAGCATCGGAAAGGGCATTTTCTGTTGCCAAAAATTTAATTTGCGAAAAAACGGGCCAAAATTGCCACATCTGAGGACATGGTCAATAAAATAATGTTCCTTCATTACAACATAAATAATTTAAATATAGATAATTTAATAACATAAAATAATTATTGTAAGCATAATAATAAGCATTCATTTTAATATTAATAATTTGTAAATACACTATTTTATAATAAATACATTTGAAACGAAAATACAAATACATTTTTTAATCAGACATTACATAAACACGAGAAATATTTATGTGTATGTTCCAGTCATGAAGTTTCTCTCACTGTACAGTAAGTCAACTGAACACCAAAACACTGTACAGTGAGTTGACTACGGCACACTAATTTACCTGTACTCATTAATAGCTGTACAACTATAGAATGAGTGTGAAAACTGTCAAATAAAACAAAAAATACTACCCTACTCATTCATACCCAAATATATACATATAATATACCCAAATATACTGCCCACTTTTAGAATAAATGATTCATTTGTCATTTTGGATACATTCATGCAGAAGTCTATTTTCCAACATTCTCCAACTTTTTCGGTTAGAACTTTGATTTTCTGAAATTTACTAAGAGCATGTAATTTTTTGACAAATATTCGGCAACTTTATTTATAATTGTCATATTAAAAAAGAGTACAGTTTTAATTTACTTTAAATATTCAATATTTTTTTGTACGATTTTTATGCTTTTCCAATTAGAAACCCTTTTTAATCTTCTTTTCGGATAGAAAAACTTAAATAATAAACCCTTTAGGGATACCAGTTCTAGTTCTGAAAAATGAATTTCAAAAATTATTATTTCATTTTAGTTATTCGTTTATTTAGTTAAAAATATTTATTATTTATTTATTATTTAATTATCCTGTCAAAGGTACAACAAAAACAAAACTAATTATAACAAATTTAGAATTCTCACCTAGAATCAATCCGATCCTAGGGCGGCGGAAGTAAAAATAGATACAGAGATAAAGACCACTGGTAGCATCATGTTCTTATATTTTTTTTTTTTAAGAATAAGCTTTCTTAAAGAGTTATTGACTGAATTTCAACTGATGCTGCTTCACCTTGAGACCGAGCTTGAGGTTAAGAGTTTATACATTCATATGCCCGCATTTAATGACAGTCCTTTTTAAGAGTATATAATTATTCAGACACGCCACATTAAACTAAAAAAAAAAAACATTTGTCTTCAAAAAATTGTATTCCTTATAGAACTATCAGCTAGTTTTTAATGTTATGCTTCATTTATTTTTAAAAGTTTGTAATACACCCTACAATAAACAATTAAAACAACCATTTAATTTACATTTTGAATGTTCTCCATTTATTTATTGAGATAGAAATTATACAATGTTTTTGGCTTTTATAATCCGAACATTTTGTAACAAAAAAAAAAAAATACATGTAGCCTATCTACTGTACTGGTTTTTATCCATATAATGCATATCATATATATATTTTAATGTTTTTATTCAGTTTTTTTGCAATTTTTGCCAAACAAGGACTCCCGCATTGCAACGAATATCACTTTTCACATATGATATCTAGACAAAAAAAATATAATAATTAATTGTTATAATAGAGTGAATATATCGTCATGTTTCACTAATATTTGTTGGGGTCCGCCACAGGCAGTGCTCACTGTACCGCCACGCAGCTTAAATGTTATACTCTTAGCAGTTTCTTTGCTTTTCTTAAGTGTTAACTTAGTCTACTGTCTTTTTGGTAAGTATTTTCATGATCTATGATTGTATGATTCCAATGAATAAATAAGTTTTTAAAAAGAATTATTAAAAATTATTAAAATTAGTGAACAAAAAAAGACATCGAATTAAAGCTGACATAAAGACACACGAAAAAAAAAAATGTTTAAAATAAAATGGAAAGCGTGGTGGATGGTGAGTTTTTGGGTTTCTTCTTTTGTTTTGTGATGTGATTTTTGAGGCACCTAAATGTTATGTAATAGAAAGGGGGCGTGGCAGCAGGAGGCTGATATATGTTTAGCACACAAGACGCTCGTTGTCGGGCTGAAAAATGCGATCATAGTTCTCGATCAGGACCTTGGCCAGCATATTCATACGACCGATATCCAGCTGGATCTGGTTGGCACTCAAGAGGCAAGGACCCCAGACGATGGCCAGGTTGGTGGACGGCATACGATTGGAGCCACTGGCAGCAGCCACTCTGGAAAATTATAAAGAAAGATAAGTAACTTTGTTTTTAAACTAAATAATTTGTCTAATTCAAAGAAATAGTTCCTCACCTGGTCAAGTGCTGAATGAGAAAGCGTAGAGTGGAGCGATTCGGTTCCGGCATATCGTCAAAGGCGATACGCATGCGCTCGATGGCGGCATCGTCGGAGAGATTACGGCCCAGACGGTCGTAGGCCTCCTGGGTGATCAATGGAGCGGCCAGCTCCCGGAAGAACTGCTTGTGCAGACTGGTCAGCGTATGGATGTCGTCGGTCTGGAGCCAACGCGGATCATAGATGTGGGTCAGTTTCTTCTTCAGTTCATCGACCAAAACCTTATTGCCCGAGGCACGGTACAGACCGTCCTGTTCGATGCACTCGGGTCTCTCGATATAGGCACAAACGTCCACCACGAAACGGGGAACATTCGGATGATCCGTCATATTCAATTCCAAGGCATTCAAAGGAGCCGAAAATAAAGGATACTTTTGCTGCTCATCCAGATACAGGCTGGTAACTTGACCGCGACGCTGACGGGATTTCTTTTCGCTCTTCGGCGAGCGATTACTAAAAAATGAGTACATATGTTAATATATTTATTTAATGATATATTATTGAAGCACTTACATGCGAAACACATTGCTATTGACGGCAACTGCAATAATTTATTCGTCGATGTCACGGGGCGCCAAGTATGGAATGAGAAATTTTTTAATAAAAATTTGTATTTCATTTATGGCTTAAATAGTATAATGTTTTGGCCTGAAACCCACATTCCGACAAGCGTCTATCGATGAGGGCTATGCCCATGGAATTTTTCGACATTTGTGAGTAAAACTATATATAAAACTTAAATGTAGAAATCTGAATCGAAATCCAAATCAAAACTATCTGAGAGACACTCCCGACTTTCAATCACAACAAATTGCGTATGAATTAATATTTTGTTTTTTTTTTTTGGTCAGAGCCCACGCAAAGCTCTCAAAGTCAATCTCTCAATATGCCACTCAATTATTCATTCATTCAGTTTATTGCGCTTATAAAAATTCCTTGCCTTTTGGGCAAGATCGTGAATCATTTTCTCGCTTTGCATTTTTTGCATTCAAGCCGAGACCGAAAGAGAGCCAGCAGGCAGTGAGTATGTGGTAGGTAGTTTTATAGGAATTCCCCACAAAAGTGAAACCTGCCTCATTAATAATAGGAAATGCCGCATATAGAGGCCTCACTGTACTGGGTAGCCTTAGCAGAAGTCACTCAATCAGTGGGTTTTCTGTGTGTGGGCCGAACGACCTTAAAAGGCCAAACTGGCAACAAGCTCTGACTTGGCAGGCACTCGGAAAAATCATTTATACAGCTTAGAAAATATTTGATGGCTAACAAAAAAATAAAAATTAAGAATTTCAGTAAAAGTAACTTTCAGTAAAAGTAATTTCAGGATGGAAGTAACTTAATACAAAAAAAAAAAAAAAAAAGAATTTCAGTAAAAAATTCTGTTAAATTTCTCACAGTTTTCACTTTCTTAAAAACCAAACCTATAGTTTTTTTCAATAAAATTTTTTCAATTTCCTTTAATATCTCTTTCTTTTTTCAGTGTCCTGCATTTATTTTTTATACTTGGAGTAGAAATTCCCAAAGCCACAGACTGCCGGGCGCCCTGTTTAAACCGGTTCATTGGTAATTTTTGTAAAAGAAAAACTCATTGATGACCAAAGTAATGATAGTTTCTTTTTTTCAGCAAAAGCAAAGCGGATTTGTTTACCATTTAATTGCATCATGAATGAGGGCTTAAAGTCTTACGATTTTGCCAAAATAAAGATTTAAACAAAAGAGTTAATACTTAAAAACAATATAAATTGGTAATAAAAGAAAAAGTTCTAAAGTGAAATATTAAAAGGAATTTTTTCCAGGAGCCCTAGATCTATCCTAGGAGTTGCAATTACAATTCCTCGGAAGCTATAAGCAATCGAATTAAAACGAAATACGAATTCAAAGCTTTTGTGTACAAATTTGATTATAATTAAAGGATATTTTGAAATGCCAATAATTTAACAAAAACCGAATTTTAAAATTATTAATAAAGCAGAAAGCTTTTAAAATTAAGAAAGAAATTAAAATCATAAATATTGAAGTGAAATATACAATTTTTGTATACTAAATTGTTTTTTAATGTAAAATATATGTAAGCCGTATACAATATTTAAAATACTAGAAATGAAAATAAGAATCATAAGAATATGATCGAAAATTAAAAAATAAAGGGTTTCCTCGCATTCTAATATAAATAATACTATTGAATCTCTTCAAAAACCTCCTAAAATATATCTTTCATTACTTCTCGACCCAAATAATATACCCCAGCACTTAAAAAATAAAAACCCCATAACTTAATAGACTTTATGAACACTTGCAGACACTCACACTTCATGCGCATGCGATTCTTGATGGACTTCTTGTCATCCTCCCCGGGCAGGTCCAGAAGATTGCCAATGGAGACGCTCTTGAAACGCTGGAGAATCGTAGACTGTTGGCTCTGCTGCACCTCATTGTCCTCCTGGATCTGCTGTGCCCGCAGAATGTCAGTCACTGGCACAATCTGAAAGATACAAAGATACAACATGAACATGAAGGTGAGACACGCAATCCGCATAAATATACGAGCAAGTTACGAGTAAAATCCATGGAAGTTGTCCATAGAGGTATTAAAAGGGGGTTTTAAGGGGGATCCGAATGGGTGGTGTTGTTCTTGGGAAGATTTCTGCGATTTCTAGTTTAAACACAATTGAGATACACAATCCGACAATCGGAGTAAAGTCGGCAAATTAATTGCATTTTTTCGTGTCTGGTAGTTTTACTGTGTTTTGCGTTTGTTTATATTTTAATCTTTTTTGAAGGAATTTATACCCTGTTTTTAAGGAGCTTATAGGTTTTTTTTTTAAACAGTTCTAGAAATATAATTAGATTTCTTTTTAGTTTTATAAGCATTTTAATATCAGCTTTAACTTGTTTTGCACTTAAGTACTTACTGTACTTTAAAGTACCTTAGAAATTCTATAAAGTTCAATAAGTTCTTATAATTTATTTTAACTCTAATTAAAAATTCTATCAAATTATTTCGTTATATTTCAAGAGATATTGAATATTTGTTAGCCCTTTTTAAGCCCCAAAATTTAGAGGAGGGAGTACTAACTTTGTAGTTTAAAAACGAAACTAGATGGTAGTGCCCTCTAGGTTCCAGACCATCGCTTACCGTGGTTTGTCTGCGCTGCTTGGCTGCTCGGGACGCCATTTGTTATCGCTCGTTCGTTCTATATCTTTACCGACACTATCTAGCCTCTCGCTCTAGCTATACTCTATTATATCTATCCGGACGGAAAGTCGGAAAGACGGAACGGAACGAAACGTAAAACAGAGACTCGCAAAACACGACAAACACAAATAAACGTATTGATAAGAAATTGATTTCAAATAGTGTGAACTGCACTATGAAAATATATATATGGAATATATACACGGTTATATATTTTGTCAATATATTTTGTAATATAAATTTTAAATATGTTTTTATAATATTTAATTTTTTATTTAAGGAAAATCCAGAACTATAAATGCAAGTGCTCGAGATAACGTTTAAGCCCAGAATGGCTCTCCAAGGTGTTGGGTCCGTTGCATTTAAGGCCTTTTGCCGTGCCCACTAGTAGATCGCCACCCACTACCCACCAGCTGGCACTGGGACTCCGCACCACCCCCAGACCACCCCGGCAGCGCCACTACTCCACAGCCACATAAACAAAATCCTCCGGTTATCGGTGACACAGCCCCGAACGCCAATCGGGGGGGATATTCTAAACCAAAGTACAAGTGCTCCATAAAACCCTCTGTATATCAATATGGATTATATAGTATAGTAGAAATACTTAGTACACATATATTTTCACAAGGCCTGATATATTTTATGTATATTGGTAGTTACATATTTAAAGATATGTAAGAGATATCTAATAAAAAGGTAATGTAATTACAGAGATCTTCTAATTTAAAATTTATCAAAAAAGAAACGCTTTCAGATTCTTTCAAGGCCTTTTAGGTTTTTAAAGTAAAATTTATAAAGAAAGCTTGTAACTCATTTTTATGTTTAATCATCTCAATTCACATAAGATGCTTCTTTTTTTGAAGCAAAGTACACAATAAGTTTTTTTAAAATGGTTCCTTTTTAAAAACGTTTGTTCCAATAAGAGAGAATCTTATTATAGTTTTAATATTGATGGAATTGCATAAACTATTTTTAGTTTATGGTTTTATATAAACATAAATTGAATAATTATACTATTAATATGATATAGGACAAAAATTCTGTTAAGTAGAACCTAATAGCAATATTTATGTTAGAAACACTCCCTAAAACTCTTTGGACCAAAAAAAACATATAATATAAGGAGAAATTGTAATTAAATTTTAGGTTAATTGTAGTTTTAAATAATTAACACTTTAACATTAAAAATGTGTTAGGTTTACTGTTCAAAATGATTCATATTTAAATTTTAAAATGGCTTTAAAGATGCCTTAGTGAGAAATGCTATTAAATCTGACAATAGATTTTGGAAACATTTTCTAGTAGTATTAAAAAAAAAAAAAAACAATGGATTTAGGCATAATTGTCCAATTCTAAAATTTATGTATTATAAATATTATTATATTTGTATTATAAATGCCAATATTTTAACACCCTATTGAGCAAAAATCCCCAACTAATAAGTTTCAATTCATCCAGTTTTCAACATATTTTCGCAAATAAACTAAATTAAAACTTAAAAAAAAACCTTAATTGGTTCCATTTAAAAAAAAATTGTTTTTTTAGCTAGCTTTCTTTGAAACTTATGTGTCATTTAATATCCAAACATTTAATTTGCACCATAAGTGCAAATCTTGTGAAAAGTAAAAGGTGGCAGCTTAAATGGCCACCTGGAGTTCCCCTGAATAGCGTCTATTGAAACAGATGTTTGGCGGCCAGAAAATCAAAACATATAACGTAAGCTAATATGACTAGGAATATATAAGCTTTATACAAACACATATGATTTAATTTGTTCAGCAGAAAAAAAAAGAAAAGGAAAAGTAAAGGTTCTGTGTAAAGGAAATATGTAATATTTCAGAAGAAACTAAGTTAGAAACCTAAATGTTTCGTCATATTTTGAACCAATTCTCTTACAATACTGACCAATATTAATGGCTAACGGAAACGGCTAAAAACCTTGTTTATGCCAAATTAAACAAACAGAAAAAAACTCATATTGTGGAATAAACAAAAAAAAAAATGGAAAAAGTGAAATCAATCTGTAGGCCCAAAACATAAAAACAAATTCACACGAAAACCAAAGCAGAATATCAAATTCGATTTTTCGATAATTGTATTGTATAGAGGTTCCAGCCCAGCCCCCCTTCCAGCCCCCACCACTCCCCCTGATTATTTTCACAATTAGCACTTGATAATTTTCAGCAAAAGTCAAACCACGCCGTTTGAAATGATTAGAAGCAATTAGTGTTTTGGACGAATTGTTTCGATTTTGTACATTTTCGTTGAAAAAAAGCCCCGATTTCATTTTACACGGAACACTCGGGTAAATATCCGTAAAAATATCTGTGTGTGGAAATGGAAATTTATGGGAGTGCTAGCCCCAGAAAAAAAAAACACAAATAAAATAAAAATAAAACCAATTTAATTGATACGACCTCGCGACTAGTACATGTGTTTGCTTTGCTTTATTCGCGTATCTGTATCTATGTATCTACATTTGTCTTACCGTTGGCCACATGATTCACTAACAACAAAAAAAACTATAACTAAAGAAAATAAACTAAAACACTAAAGAAAATAAACAAATAAAAACTGAGAAATAAACCAAACAAAGGCAAATACAGTTGACCTTTGTTGTTATGGATTTTGGCTAGTTTTTTCAGGAGTTTATTCCGAGCTTTGAAATATAGGTTTTATGAAGTACGACCCAAACAAAGGGGTTAAGAAACTAAATTAAAAAATTAGAGCTTCAAGCACTTGAGTTTCGACAGCCAGACATTTTTCAAGAGCTTATCTTAAATTCAAGGCATTACTCAAAACAAAAAAACTTTCAAAAGATGATAAAAAATACAAAAATATATATATATATTTCAAGAGTAATATGGCTTTTAATTTATCAAAATTTAAAACCAAAAACTAAGCCGCCAAAAATCAAAATTTCATGTTTTTCTTTATTCTTTCAACCGTTAGGTGATAATATTTTTAGGCTCAAGTTCAGAGACTTGAAGATTATAAAATCGTTTATTTTTTTTACATTTCCAAGAACGAAAAGTTACAAAAATATTTGACTAATGATTAACCAATTAAATGCTGATAAATGTGATGAACGAAGGCAGGAAATTGCCGAGAATAACATAAGTACGAGAAAGAACATCAAACATTGACTTCAAAACTACACTCGAAGAAAAGCCTAAAATACATACAAACTATAGCAAGAAAATATATAAAACTAAAATTTAAAATATTCAAAAGCTTCTTATAAATCTAATTCTTATTTTATAAAGCTTTGAAAAGGTATTACGAAAATATTTCAGAGTAAAAATCAATAAAATGGCCATACTCCGTCTTGAAAACCGGTTTTTTATGACAAAGCTAATAACAAAACTTCTAAAAACCAAACTTTGACTCAGTTAGGTAATTTACCAGAATATATGCAAAAAAAAAAAAAGAAAAAAAGGGAAAAATAAATAAAAAACCAAATAAATAAATAATTGTCGTTTGGGGAACAAACCAACAAAAAAAAAGGGGGAAAACGCAAAATGTGAATCAACATTTTTTCGAGGGCAGGGAGGGGGGGCCTTATGGACAAAGACAGAGGCGTTGGTTGGTTGGGGCATGCTGTGGGTTATAAAAAAAAGGAGGGGGGGATTGAACTCTCTCACTGCGAATTTCTATGGAATTTCGCATGCAGCGGCAACTGCAGCAAACAGAAATCAGAAAACAGAAAACAACAAACGTGAGAGGCAAATAAAAAAAAAATAAATAAAATCAAAAATAAATTATGCAGAAAGCGGAAAACGTGCTTATGTAGATTTTTAAAATATATATAGGAAAATATATAAACTTACATGCTCTCTAAACTATAATGTAAGAGCAAGTCTATCAAAAAACTTAACCAATCTCCATTTAAAATAAATATTTTCTTTTCATTTGTTACTTCATAAAAATACCTTTAAAACCCATTCATTTTCCCCCTTTCATTTATCTAATTTATTTGAGTTCTAGTATAGTTTCTCATGCAACTAATAGTTAGGTAACCCTCTCAAAACAAAACACCCTAAAAGGCCCCCTCAAACAAAAAAACTTTTTCCCATAGATCAGCTTAAACAATTGCAATGAAACTCTGCGATTTGCAAATTTGCACAAACAAAAAGATACACAGATACAAAAGATCCGAAAAATACAAAGGATACAGATACATTTGCCAGGTTTAATTGATGCGACAAGTGACAAGTGTGGAAGACAATGGCCACAGAAAAGAAACCCAAAGAGAATGTAAGATAGCACTGGAAAAAACGACTTGAAAACTAAATTGTTTCATATTTTTAGAATACTATTTTTGTTCTTTTTAGGCTCTGAAAATGGATTTTTAAACATTGGATTATATAACGGATGTTTTTTGGGTTTAGTTTAAGCCATAGAAGTCATTCGAAGTAAAACAATAATAAAATATTTTTTAACCTGGTACTCGAGCAGTACTAGACTATATTGTAATTTTTGAAATATGTTTAAATTCTTAAGAAGTTTCTTTGAAGTATTTTTATAGTTTTTGAGACAAAATATTGATTCTTTTGATAACAAGTATGTAAAATATAACCTTTTTCAGTTTAATTTGAAGAAAGTGACTGTTTTGGAGTTTTAGTTTATTTTAAGCTTTAGAAGTCATTTAAAAAAAAACCCTATACACTCATAAAAACAAAGTACTTATATTGTTACAAGTACTTTGTTTTAATTCTTTAAAAAATCGTAAAAGAACTATTATAGATCTTGCGAGAAATTATAGTATTTATTAAGAAAATATTTGTAAAATAGAACCCCTATTTCATCTTCAGTTTTAAGGTACTATTGGAATAAGCCTTATACTATAAGGTATATACCAAAGGATCCTGAACAGGTATACATATATACTAAAGGTGCTTTTCTACCTTCACCTTTATGAGACAGAACACAACTATCCCTGTTCATTCACATATTTAAAAATCTGATTTTAATTCTTTTTTAATTACAACTTTGGTTTGTATATTTTGTATTATCATTTTAAAAACGATCCTATAGATCTCAAACTACATAGTAGCTATAAACTTATACATAATACTTCTTAAATGGTGTCAAATATTTAGAATATATATAATATATATTTATTATGTTATTTTTCTTCGTGGCTAATAGGTCTCATATGAAAGAAACTACTCTCATATTTTTAAGAACTTTAAATATTAAAACTCTCCATTAATTACCCAATAAATACCCCCTTTGATAATCCCACTCACCATATCCTCTTCGTCCTCGCAGCAGTTGACATCCTGGAGCTGTTCCCGCCAAGCCAGCACCGAGTCAGTCAGGAGGAGTCGGGCATTGGAGCGAACCCTGAGCTTCCGACCCGCCCGGGGAGCCACGCCCCGCTTGCCGCCCAACGCGCCAGCGGCCAGAACCGCCCTCTCCCACTCCTCCTTGAGGGGCTTCGGTATGGAGACGGGGATTCGATGATTCTCGTCCTGATCCTCGGCCTCGCAGCTGCAGCCACTGTCGTCGGTGTGGGGAGCAGGAGGCGGAGGTGCGGCCTGCAAGAGCGGGGGTGGTGGTGGGGCCGGTCGCCGGATGCGGGTCATGAACCTCTGATGGACGTACGAACGCTGGTAATCGTAGAAGATAGCGCTGTACTTCATGGGCTCCCGGGGACTGTAGAAGATGCAGATGTTCCGCAGAATGTCATGGACGAGGGGCACGATCTTTGGCGGTTCCTGGGGCGGCGGAGCCGGAAGTGCCAGTCCAGGAGCAGCAGCACTTCCCCGGCTACTTATAGAGCCCAGGGTGGCAGTGCTATTCGTCACTGTGCTGCCCAGGCTCAGGGTCTCATCCGCCTCGGCTTCCATATCCGCTTCCCTCGAGTACATGAACTCCACGTCCGTTTCCCACGCCCCCTGGTCCATGGAGGCGGTGGGCGAGGGCAGGGGCGTGGGCATCATCAGCTTGGAGCGTTTGGTTAGCGTCGACGTGGACACTTTGTGGCGCACCCCGGCGGCAAAAACGGCTGCCGCCTGGAGAGCCATCACATCGGCATCCCCATCGGAGGGCAACGACTCGTCGTAGTCCTCTACCAGCTCCAGCTCCTCCTCATCCTCGTCGTCGTCCTCCTCGTCGTCCTCGTCTTCATCCTCTTCATCCTCCTCATCGAGGGTCTGGGACTGAATGATATCCTGATCGGGTTCGAGGGTCTTAAACTTCCAAATCGGTTGATAAATGGATTCCTCCTCCTCCACTTGATCCACTCCCAGATCCCCGTGTGTCCTACCGGCTTTATCCATTGCGTTTGGTGAGGAATCCTCCTCCTGACGGGGTTTACTTAAAGCTGTTGTGGGATTACGTACTGGTACTTTTGGGGCTGGACGTCGCACTTTGATCACGCAATTCTATAAATTTTTAAAAATTTGAAAATTTGAAAAAAAAGCATTTTTCGAAAATTCGAAATTGAAAACTTGGCTGGCAAATGGGAGTTTTTTTTGGGATTTCCTCTTTTTATTTTTAACCAATGTCATCACTAAAGATTTCTTTGTTTTATTTTTTTAACACATAAAAACACACAGTAAAAAAAAATTGAGTACAAAAGCAGAACGTTAATTGAACGCTGATTATTTTAGGGTTATCTTTTGTTATCATTGCCGACTTATTTGTTTTTCTTCACATATTGCTTTTTTTTGTTTTCCCATTTCTTCTTTTTTTTTGCTTTTATTCTTTTTGCATTGTTTGATGATTGTTTTTAATTAGATAACTTTGTTTGTTATTGTTTTTTTAATGTTTTTTTTTCTTCTTTATGATTCCATAACAATACTGCATATTGCCAACCCTTTTGCACACAAACCGTTAATCAATTTCGAACTTTAATAAAAAAAAACTAAGAGCACTGAGAAAAAAGTCTATGACATACATATTAATTTTTAAAAGAATTTTTAAGGATAATAATTTTTAAGATATTTCCTGACACTTTTGCCACAGTTTTAGTTACTAGTGTTACCATTTATTGCTTAATGTAGTAGCTGGTCACACTGTTTTACTTATGTTTTGTGCAAAAATGCATCACTTTTCAAATATAATTCAATATTTTATTGCTTTACTTTAGTGTGCCCATACTTTTCTGAAAATATACAACTTTGGGCACACTTTTTTTAATAAACACTTTTGAAACTTTTTTCTGTTACCCTTTTTTCTCAGTGCTTTAGTGCTTTTGCATTTTAATATATTTTTTTTTCTATTGTTGCTTTTTTTTTAATGAGTGTTGACCTGTGTGATTTGCTGTTGTTGTTGTTGTTGTTTGCTGACATTGCAATTGCCCGTATTGTTGTTGTTGTTATTGCTGCTGCTGCTTTCATTGTCATCACTGGAGCTTTTGTTGTTGTTAGTGTTGGTGGTGGTGCTGTGTGCATTGCTGTTGTTGTTGTTGTTGTTATTATTGGGGCGCTCTGCCTCGCCATTTGTCTTTGGCGCTGCCATCAAAGCTCTGCCGCCTGGTACACTGTTATACTTTTTGTTGCTGTTGCTTCGACTGTCCTCGCTGTTATTGTTTTTCTTAACGTCGCCGCTGTTATCGCTTTCGATCACTGGCCCTGCTACTGCTGCTGTCCCCCCTTGCTTGCCAACGATCTCTTCGCTTCGTTTCCGACGACGAAGCGCCGCAGACACGTCGTCACTCTCTGGCGTCGGCGGAGCGACTAACCGAAGCACCGTTTCTTTGCCCGCTGATTCACGATCAGCTCTCTTTGCCGCAGCTCTTTTGCCCGCTCTTTTCAGATAAGCTCGCATGGCGATCGTTGAGTGATGGCGTCGGTGTTGCTGGTGTGGTTGTTGTTGCTGCTGCTGCAGAAACAGCCATTGAGCCAACGATTTGTCATAGCTGGTGAGAAAGCCACGCACACACACATGCAGCGACGAAGAGAACACAATGGCCTGCATTAGCTGCCAAAGAGAGTGAATGGTGGTTGTGGGTGGCAGGACTCTTGCAATCTCCAGTTCTTCCCGTTCCTTCTTATCTTCTTGGAGGTTGCTGAGAAACTCACTAACCAGATCCGGTGTAACGGCACATCGACGCTGCTCCTCCGTCCTCTCTTTGGGCTCTCTCTTAAGCCGGAGCTTCCTCTTAAAGTTATCCACCGGATCGAGCTTATCGCTATCTTCTTTGGTTCTTCGCAGGATCACATTCTCCTTCTCCTCCTCCTCGTCCTGTTGCATCCACTCCCTTTCTCTTTGGTACGAGGCCGGCACACTCTTGGGCTGCTGCCACGCCCCCTCGTCGTAGTGATGGACCTGACTGCGCAGTGACGTCATCCAGTGGCAGACGCTCTCGTTGAGGTACAAGGATGCCACCTCGACGCTCTCCTGATCCTGATCTAGATCACTTTCCTGTTCGATTTGCAGCAGGCGCATGCGCGAAATCCTTGGCTTCTTGCGCTGCTCTCTTTCGGGCTCTCTTACGCGCCCGTAGATGTGCTGATCGCTCTGGCTGCTCTGAAGCTGACTCTTCAGCTCGCAGATCCTCTGCATGTCGAAGGTCTCCTGGGTGCGAAAGACCTCGTCCACATTGTGAATGATCTCCAGGGATCCCCCTGCCGGGGCGCGAACTTTCTCCCGCTCTTTGGCCTCTCTCTGGAAGATCCTGCGTTGCAGCGACGCCGAGCGATTCAGTTGCTTAAGAGAGCCAAAGAGACGGGTCAAGGTCGCGGCACTTGACTTCGAATAGTTTAAAAGAGTGCGTGACTTGCTTTTGCCGGTAGTGGGCGGCGTGGGTGGCGCAGAGGGCGTGGTCGAGGTGGGAGTATCCCTTCCCCCCCGCTGGCACTCGCACTTTTCGTTGTCACTGTATATTCCCCGGCATATCTCACAGATATTCTCATAGATATTACTATCTCTCGAGTCCTTTGAGAGCGGGGGAGGCGGTGGCGGCGAAGTGGGCTGAGTTCGCACCACCCCGCCGCTTACGATACACTGACAGAAATGACAGTATCGTCCTTGGGCGGCGAAGACCCCGTAGCCGCAGCCGCGACACAGATTCTCGTAGATGGCCTCGCGGGGAAAGTACTTTCTCAGCTCGGGGATCGGATGACTCTTTCTGGAAGCGGAATTCTCCGCTGGAAGATTCTCGTAGATGTGGTGCAAAGACTCCTCCCCCAACCGGAAGTTGTCGTTAATATCCGCCGATCCATTCGGAAGACTTTCTTCCAACTGCTGCTGCTGCTGTTGGGGCATTTCTCCGGCTCTCTTTCTAGCTCTTCAACTCTTTTTCGTTTTCTTATCGCATGCTGCTGTGTCATAATTCAATATTAAGTGAGAAAATTATGAGAAAATGGAATGATAATTTACAGATAGGAAAATAAACACACATACATATATGTACATAGATAGAGAGAGAAAGAGGAAGAGAGAGAGAGAGAGTTTGAACTGTGAGATGTTTGAACTGCACTTTGTTTTTTGTTTTCTTGTTTGAAGCTCAAGCCCGAGTATCTGTATCTCTATCTCAATTGCACCGACATTCATTATCTTACTCTCACCCCAACTAACACACACAGACACACACTAGTACACACAGCAACACCCTGAAGAGTCGCTGCACTCTGCACTCAATTGGCCCAAGTCATTCCACTTCCAATTGGAATATCTTTTCTTCAGCTTAACCCATTGATGGTCGGGGTGGGCTAAAATGCAACTGATTGTATTTCTAATAAAATTTGACACTTGAGATATAAATAATATATTATTTTTCTTTTGGTTAAAAATATTTCAAAAAAATAATTTTCTTTGTTAAAAATATTTAAACAGATTTAAGCTTAAGTTGGAATTCAAGAAATCTGTTATGTTTGAGAATACTAACATATATTTTAAACACCAAAACTATCTCTAGAATAGTAATTTAAAGTAGAATCTTAAGAGTAATCAATATTGTTCTTAATAAGCTTAAACAAAAGTAAAAGTTCTCAAAAATCCATTTTCTACAAGATTTAGATATGTTGCATCTCAAGATACTTATGATATTATCTTAAATTTTTTTAATATTCCTAAAAGATAATATCATAAGTAATATTATAAGTATAAAATAAAAGTTATTAATCTCATTTTAAAGAAGCCTAACACCCTAAAATACCACATCAAAGCCCCTTAAAGGTTAACATAAATTGGAATCATTTTTCTTAACACCCATTTATTTTTATAAATTAAATGCCTTTTTCTAATTAATGAAAAGCTAGCCTGCAGCTAAAAACAAAAAAAACCAAATCACTGCTCGGGGTTAAAAAACATTAACTGTTTGCATTTCTTCTTCTGGTTCGAGCATTCTTTTTTTAATTTTTATTTATTTTTTTTTTTTTTTGGTTACTGGTTTTCAAAGTGCTTTGTGTTTTTTCGATATTTGTTGTTTTTGTTTCGGATGACGACGCCGACAATGATGATGGGGATTGGGTGAATCATCGGTCGAGTCCACCAAACCATGTCGGTTTAAGAGGCGTGTCCCCTCCCCAAGCCTCGAGACCCCTCAGTCTTCCCAGTCCCCCAGTCTCCTAGTCCCCTGATCTCTCCCCGAGTCTTGAATTCAAATTAAACGCCAAAGAGAGGCGCGAAACGTAGGAGAATCCCCTGAGAAAGCCCTGAGAATGAAAGACTGAGAAACAGGTTAGCCAGCCGAGAATTGTGTAACGCTGGCCGACTTCCTCACCTACGCCACACAGGTGCCGCCAGGTAAATGGAATGTGCACCACGGAATGTGGATAAAATACACTTGTCGAAACATGTATATAACTTTTAATGGAGGAAATATTCTAAAAAGAATTCAATTGTTTTGAAATTTTGTATAGAAATTTATAGAATCTTTATTTTACTGATTTATTAGGAAATTATTCAAAAACAATAATTATTGTGGCTACTATATTATTTATTTTTTTTTCAAGCTTCATAAAAATGTTATATATTTTTTGAAAATGATAAAATTTCTGTTATATGTATGCATTTTTCTCCAGTGCTATCTATCCCAGTGCTAAGCTATCTAAAAGAGCCGGCCCAGAAAAAAGTTTATATTATTCTAGCCTAGAATTATTATTAAACACTCGATTACCATTACTAGTGCTAGTAGAAAAAAAAGACAACTAAGAAATAAGACGATTATAAGATATAAGTTATAAGAATAAAAAAAAAAGTTTTTTTTAATATATGTATACATATATTTATTTTGGCTAGGACGCAGGGACGTAGCTAGCATGGGGCAGGTGTGGCGGTGCCCCAGGGCCCCCGAAGGGAAGGGGCCCCGCCGGGGCAAAAGACTTCCGTATAGGAGGCCCCAAATTTACTTGTTGCCCCAGGGCCCCCGAGGCTCTAGCTACGGCCCTGCTAGGACGTATTTAGATACCTAAAATATACTATATCACTGGGTACGGCAGTCCACGTAGGTGACGAACAGCATGCGTAGAACGAGCTAGAAGGCTTTTTTATGTATATTTATACATATATCCGAAGAATTAGTATTTAATATTAACGTAACGATAACCTCAAGAGCATCTAGTTTTCCTCCTAAAGTAAAAAAATTTAGTTCAAGCCTTAAAAAAAATTATAATTCTTCTTTTTTTTTGTCTATAACTATTTTCAAGTGATTACTGATCACCGAAGAATAAAATAATAATGTCTGAACTACTATTTTAAAGCAGAATTTTTAAGCTGATTGTGATAAATTTTTCATGTCACTGTTAGGAAATAAAACACTACTTCATTTAACTCCCGAGTAGGCTAGGAAATATTCATCATATTATATTATTTAATTTAATAAAATCATACATATTTTAAAAATTAAATAAAATATTTCTTTTAGTGCCCAGCTAACCAAAACGTCAGGCCCCGGAGCCGGAGGCTCCCTAATGGAGTTAAGGTGCCAAGAAACAAGGGTCGACGTCTGTCCATTAATCTCTTGATCAGGCTAAGTGGCGTAGAGAATCGCGCTTTATCTGGCTAAGAGATCATAAAATCATTCTTTATGAGTCATATTTTTGGTCTAGCACATCGGCACTGTAACAATCAAAAAAACCCATTTCCCCCCCAATGAGAAACAGTAACCATTTGGAGTTTTGGCAATCATGGTATTAGGCATTTGGCAGAAGTAACAAAATATATAATGAAGGTGTTTGGGCATCCCCATCAACCAGGTGGGAGTACATGTGTTGAGTTAAAGCCAGTGTTGGAAGTGTAGATACTGTTGGAAGTGTAGATAGTGTGAAATTGGCGGATTTCTGGTAGGACGATTAATCCGTGAATCCTTGAGGCCATCCCGTACGCAACGATTCAGCTCAGGCCCCCAAAGTATGGATGAGGAACGAATGAGGATATTATAATCTCTTATTATAACTCCATTGCATGGTAAATGGTTTGCTCATTAGTTCTTCTGGTATTTGAGGGCCATTTCAATGAAATTGACGTAGGAGATGTGACCGGTCCCATCGCGATCTGCTTCGTGCATCATCTGCTGAACGGTGGCCTGATCAGGTTCTTCGCCAATCATGTCTTCCAGTGCCTGGTAAAGTTCATCGGCCGACAGGACACCATCGCCGTCCCGATCGAATCGTTCGAATAGTTCGCGCAGCTGCTCCTCTCGCTCCGCCCTGACCATCATCCGGCAGAAACGATCAAAGTCCACGGCTCCATCGTTATCCGTCTCGACCACCCTAAGCATGTCCTGGAGTTCGGCATAAGTCGCCTTCCGTCCGAGTTGCTGCATTACGGCATCCAGACCATCGATGGTTATAGTCCCGGTATTATTCTTGTTAAGTAGTGCATAAATTTCTTGTAATTCGGCTTTGTGTTGTTCACTCAACTTGTTCATGTTTGAGTTCAACAATTATATATATATCAAGGTCCTATATATATAATTCTGCTTCCACAGCAGGATATGTTCGTTCTACGGATTGGATCCTAGGCATCACCATACTGTATTTGAATTTCCATTTTATATAATTTATTTCTCACTTTATACTTACGGTTCCTTTATTGAGTACTTAATTTAAACGTTGGAATAAATTTTCACTTGAATTTGGATTGAAATTCTATTTCGGTCAAAAAAAAAAAGAAAATAAAAAAATATTTAATTTTTTTATATTCAGTCCTGCTCGTACTGCAGCTCAACTAAAACTGATTCCTAGCCCAGTCCGGTTTCCAAAGGTCGACATTTTTTGGGTTTCATGGATTGCTGCGATTCAGAAATTTCAAATCATGGAAAGCATAGATTGCTTGGATGGAGAAGTTTTTAAAAGATTTATGAACATAAAGTCATCAGTTCACTCTAAAATTACTTTTAGGCAAATTACTTGTCTATGAGAGGTTACCCAACAATTCCAACATAATTAAAACATTATTCCAACATTCTTTCAAGTCTATTTTATTTCTTAAACTTTATTTTAAGGAGCTAAGCTGCCAAGACAACTAGAAATTAGGAGGAAATAACTTAGGAGGTATAATACGATTTACTTAAGAACAACTTGAATTTCAATTTATTTTAATTTTAGTGTAAGTTTCTAAACTTATTTTTAAACTAGAAAAATTATGTTTTATCTAAGCTGCCATATATTAACTAATAACTCTCACTCAAAAGCCAGTAAAAATGTTGTTGATAGATCATTTAAATATGTACATACATAGATCTTCACATTAATACAAATAATTTATAAATAAATCAAAATCAAAAACTCAACCACCATTCCAACTAGCCTACTTTTAGGCTTTCTGATGAAATCAACGAAAAAACTCTTCACACAATGAGATCCCAAACTAGAAGCCACTTAAAGCCTTGAATGAGTTTTTGCTTGGGAAAACTGAGGCTTGTAAATTATCTACGGATTTCTGACTATGGTGATGATTCATTACTTTGTGGCATTTTGCATGAATAATGACGACTGTTTACAGAGTAATTGAAATATATATATATGTATGCATTTTACAAATAAATAAAACAAAAAAAAGGGGTACAGACTTGAATGGAAAATATATAATATATGAATAAAGCGGGGCTTGGCCCGCTTGTTTTTCCCATTTATGTTCCACTAAGTATTATCTCACAATATTCATATCACTCTTTCTCTCTCTGTCTCTCTATCATTCTAGGTTTATCTCTCTTACAATAGATCTTCTGTTTTATATATTGTAGTTATATATTTCATTGATCCAGGGATTCCAGAGGGATAGTTTCAGGGATTTCATTCTTGAAAATTAATCACAAAAACCAGCACACAAACAAAAACAAAAGTTGGATTCAAATTGGAGTTCACTGATAAGGCTGGGCTTTGGTTTTTCGTTGCTATTTTTTTTAGTGCCCCGCGAAAGTATTACGAAATCGGGTTTACTATATAGAGTCTATATAGACTAGTGGAGAGTGGATTCTAGAGCTGCAGGCGCGACGCGTTCGCGAATTTAACAGAATATCAACTGAAATTGAACTCAAGATGCCGCCGAGCAGTTTTTCTTGGGTGGCGACTGACGTCGACGTCGACGCCAGCAGAGCTAGGAACGCTGGCAGCGACGCCGACGTCGACAGCGGGGCTATGGCTATGGCGATGGCGATGGCGGGATGCCGACCTCCGGTCACATCGAGAAGTCGAGCACTCCAAACACTAGTCTACAAATGGGTTTAGGTGCTAAGGGGTCTCAAAGAATTGAGTTTGAAAATTTTGAATCTTCAGATATTTATATTTTTATAAAAAATTTCATAAGATTCTATGCTATTTTGTAAAGTTTTAAGTTTGAGAACTGAAAATCTTTAAGTAATAGTTTTTTCTAATAATTTTAATTGAAGCTAAGGTTTCTATTATATCTAAAAAATATTATTTGTTTTGAATGTTATTAGACTAAGTATCCTGAAGACATCTTTTTTTTTTTTGGAAAGTTAGCCTTTATGATTGACCCTTTCTTCTTAACTTGATTACATTTAATATTCATCTAAAGTGTAAGATAGAAAAACCACTACCCTGCTGACTAGTGTCTTCCAGAGATCAGTGTTTTTGGGGAGTATGGAGAATGAAACGGAACCGATCCCCCGAGAATCGTGAATCGAGAACCACATGTTTGTAATGGAACATGGGCAACATGTGTGTTTGCCCATCTCTCTCTCTCTCTCACACCCTTTGTGTGTGTTTGTGAGGGGGAGGTGGGCAGTGGGTAGTGGGTAGTGCGGCATGCCGCATGGGGCGTGGCAACGACAAAAGACGCTTTTCATACCCAACGCCCGTTGCCTAATTAAGCATATCTAGAGCATTTCCAAGGGCGGTGGGGACCCTAACTTTGGACAGGGTGGGGTTACAAAAACAGGGGGTTGGCCATGGGAGTTACACAAGAAAATATATACTATACATATGATAAATATTAAAACCCAGTTCAAGTATATATATATATATTTTATATCAATTGCTCATGATACTTAAGAAATAAACTCATACTTGCCTAACACTTTTTTTTATAAGTATAATTTTTGCAAGCGATTCGAGATATGGAAATGGGAACTGTACTTTGTATGAAATACTATATAATAGAGGTCACAAATGTAGTTAACAAATAGAAGAAATGCAGTTTTTAAATACAACTTAGATAACTCAAAAAAGGAGGTCCTTGAACGTTTTTCAATAGATGTATTAGAAAAATGATTTTCCCATAAAAAATCAAAGGCTTGTAACTAAAATTATTGTAATTAAAAATATTATAAAAAAAATTATAAATTCAGTTTTAAATATATATTCTCTAAAGATAGTTCCTAAAACCAGAAACAGATAGTTCTTGAATATTAATCATCTTATATTAATAGTCTTAGTCTTATATTTGATACTTTAAATTGAGGCTGTAAGATCCTTGTAATTGTAAATCAAAAATAATTTGTATATATATAAAAAAAAAACCTATTCAACTGCCCTCCATTGTCTTCCACAAAGTCAACAAGTTCCCAGCTCTATATTGTATTTAACTTGAGTCCCAACGTCCAAGCAAGTGTCCGATATTTGAGGTATTTCCCTGAGGTTGGGCAAACATCAAAGTTTATATTTGTCAGACCCAATATAATCTACATAATAATAATATATAGTATATGGAAAATAGGGAGAATATATGTGGGCACCCAATATACAATACATCTATGTATCCGACGGATGCATCTGCATCTAAAAGGGGGGAATGGAAAATAATAAACAGAAATGAGAATCACAATCAGTAGAAAATTGAGAAGAAAACGCTGAAGGAATCGCAATGCAGTCGAATGTTCCAACATTATGGTCGCTTGATCTTTGAACTAAATTAATTAAGCACAATGAACACAATTGTTGTTGTTGTTTTTGCTGCTGTCAGTTTCAAATGTATCCAACAGATACACAGACCAATACATACATAGATACAGATACAACTAGCACACACAATAAAAGAAAGAAATGCATTCAGACTTTGTGGCCAAACAATGTTGGCAGAATTCTTCTGTGTAGCATAATCTAAAGGGAATATAGATTTTATAAAAAATAGATTCAATTTATATTGAAGATTAGAGAAATATTTTAGATACCATTGAATAAACTAACAAATTATTATTTTATATAATTTTTCTAAACAAACACGGTTGTTTTTTTAAGAAGTATACCACAATATGTGATTAAATAAAAAATAACTCTTGAAATGATAAGATTCCTGTGACGAAAGCGGATGAAATGTTTAAAAATAACTAATACAAATTTTGAAACCAAAAGAGTTGCATTCTATATTAAAATTACGAATTAAAAAACATTCTATGAAGAGAATTGTTGTATATTCTATAATTTAATAAAAATATAAGTTTTGAAGTGATCAGATTCCTGTGAAGAATGCAAATACGCAATAAAATTTATTTCCTGGATATACAATTCTTTATTTCCAGGGTAACCTCTAGTTCATTATTCCAAAGCATCGATTTTCTTAAGAACATATTTTTCATGTTTTCGCTTTCAATTTCCGTCTTTTATTATTTTTTTTTTTTTTATAACCCCGCCTCATATTTGGTTTGGCTTTTTCTGCGGGTCTTCGGCAAAGAAAAAGGGGTGACCCACCGCTTATGGTCCGTGGATGATGGCTGACGGTTGATGGCTCATAGCCCCTGTCCATGTCCATGCCGCCCATCCCCTCCCAACTCCTCTCTCCCATATTCATCTCCACAACCCCCAGTTTCAACCATGTCCCTGTCCAGATCCAGATCCAGATCCAGACTCGCGTCTTTGGCAGCATTTATGTTTTTGTGTTTTTGTCGGTAATGAGTTGGCTGCTACGCTAGCAGAGCAGTCAACGCTGACGCCAGCAGCGGCAGAGACGGCAAGTGATGATGAAAGTGAAAGCACAGAAAGAATAGCTAGATTCTACTAAAATAAACATGTGCTCCTAAAAAACAAGCTAACTAAAAATATGTCATTATAATATTATTGTTAAAACATAAAAATTATCAAAAGAAACTCTATTATAATGATCTTTGTTAATAAGCAACAGATTCTGAATAATAATACTTCAAACTATTCTTCAACTAATTCTTCATAAATCTGCATCACAATTTTGATTCCAAAATGTTTAAAAAATATATTCCCAATTCTTCTATCAAAGGGACTTCTTCTACCATAAAGGAAAAGACAATATTTTTGAAGATTTAAGGAGAAGACTATCTCTGCTAAGACTAAATCTTTACCATTGTAATTCCATGTGATACGTAAGCCAAGTATCTTAAATGGTTTGTGGATCGATTCTTTATATACATATCTGCATTAACATTTGTTAGTAATATTTATACCCTTGCAGAGGGTATTATAATTTTGTCCAAAAGTGTGCAACGCAGTGAAGGAGACATCTCCGACCCTATAAAGTATATATATTCTTGATCAGGATCAACTCCTGAGTTGATATGAGCATGTCCGTCTGTCCGTCCGTTTCTACGCGAACTAGTCTCTCAGTTTTGAAGCTATCGTCTTGAAACTTTGCACACACCCTTTTTTCCTTTGCACGCAGTATATAAGTCGGAACGTCCGGGATCGGCCGACTATAACTTATAGCTGCCATATAACTGAACGATCGGAAATGACCTAACTTTCGTGTTTTTGAAGATAAAAAAACTACACCTTAATACAGATTCTATAATTGGCCAGTTGATCCGACCTACCAAATTTCATTAGGATCGGTCGACTATATCCTATAGCTGCCATATAACTGAACGATCGGAAATGGTATTTGATAGAAATATCAACTTTCGTGTTTTTGAAGATAGAAGTTTGGTACTTTTTTTAGATTTTTTATTGTAATTAATTGGTTTTATTATGATGTAATCATAAGATGTTTGCGATATATATCCGGCTTTAACTGCAAGGGTATATAAACTTCGGCTCCGCCCAAAGTTAGCTTTCCTTTCTTGTTTTTTGTATACATTTGTTTTGCAAATTTTTGTATAAGCCCTTTAGAAATTTAGAAGCGCGAAACATAATCATGGATATGATTTTCCGAAGTGTCTATATGTTTTCCAATTAGAATCCGATCCTTAAGAGGCATATCTTAAACCATTTCATGTTCGATTCTCTTCAAATTTGCACCAAAAAAAAAAAAAATCATTTTTAAATTTTAGCTACATATTTCTTATGAAACTCCTTTCAATATTGTAAAAGGCAAGGGATATGAAGATGGTAAACTAAGAAAAGGGTATACCCTAAGATACATCTCTCAAAAAGCATATAATTGATTGAATAAAATGAATCTTAGGCTTGTATATTCTTCTTAAATTTTGTAAAATGATCTTTCATATTTTTTGGCTATTCTACCCGCCAAATGGGCTTCTCTGATGCTGCAGGCTGCATGTGTCTGAATTGTTTATTTCCCCCCCTTCCATTAACTTTATGATTATTATTGTTGTTGGGCCTCCGAGCGTCTTGTCTCGTTTTTTTCAGTTTTTTTTTTTTGTTTGTTTTTAATGAATTTTATTAAGCGCGACAGCAGCCACTATATAGCCTCGGATCGGATCGGATCGGATATGGTATAATGGGGTGGGATTGGGTGACTTCGGTTACAGCTCTTGGCTGAGAAAGAGTCACACTCTCTAAATGGTTTTTAAATTTTTTTATTGGCCCATAAGTGTGACTCATTAGCTGCTTAAATACTCTATGCATATTGGCCAATGAAATCTAATCCGATGGAATTAGTCAATAGTTGATAAATTAAACAATTTGGCGATAAAAAGAGAGAACTCAACAAGTGAGTACAATTTGAAAATGTGTTTTTTGTTTTTTTTTTCGTTTCGTTTTTTGGCAATTATGTCGATGGACAGTTTTGCCTGATTAATTTGGCAGCAAAGACCAAACTTAATTGCTTGTTAAATTGCACAATTAATTTTTATTAGAAGTTTTTTGTTTTAATGAATATATGTATAATTATAAAATTAAGTAATTAGTTTAAAGGGATATGGATATGGTGGTTTGTAGTATTAACACTCAAACTTAGCCTTCAAGATTTAAAAGATATAAGTATTTTTATATGTTATGGAATGTCTAAAGGCTGTTTTTTAAAAAAAAGATCATCTAACTAATCATCATAAGCCAAACCGACTAAAAGACAACTCTAATATTTCAAAAGTATCCCGAGAGTAAACATCCTGTAACTTGACTATAAAAAATCTTTTCTCTAAAAAAGGAAAAAGTGCAAAGAAAATCACCATTTGTAGGGTTAAACCAAAAACAAAATTGGAAACTGAAATTGGAACTGGAATTGGTTTTCATTTTCATTCTCATTGAAATGAGAATGTCATCTCAAGTGTCAATCAGATGGGAGACTTTATATTCACCATTGCTACTGCTACTGCTCTTATAGCATTTAGAAAATAAAACTATAGATAAAAAATTAATAAAAAAGTAAGAGAAAGAGAAAGAGAAATTGTTTGGAGCAAATCAGAGCAAGAAAATGAAATGCATAAATAAATCAAGAGCACGGGGAGAAAATGATGAATAATACGAATGTATCTCTCTATCTGTGACCGCGTTTTGTGCCCGTTGACTGATGACAAAATTGTTTAATTTGTCAGTCAACGAACCAAATGATAAACTCACTCGGTTATTGTAGAGAAATTTGCCAGAGCAATTGACTTGATAATAAGAAGAGACCTAAAAAGTGTTGGGTATTTTAGATGGGATATTATTAACACATTTGTTTCATTTCAAGTTATTTATTGCATCACATAACACTAAGTGTTTGTGACAAAATTTAGCTTACTATCTGTAGAACTAACCATCCTATTAAATTAAAGAATGACGGTTAAGTTTATCAGTTTTTTTGGAGGATATAGGTAATTGATTATGTTGATTTTAAATTATAAAGTATGTAATATAAAAACCAGGTATGCATACCAATTTTCAGCTCATTAGCTTTTAATGTAAGGGACTTTGCATAAAAAACACGCTAAAGGCCCTTTTTGAACAAAAACTATCACACAAAATCAATAAAAATACAAACATACTTCTAATTTCCCTATAAAACCCTTCAAAAACCATAAAAAAAACGCAAAGCTTTTCCGTTAATTAGTCCACAGATTCAAAAGCAAAAAAAAAGCACACAACAACAAAAAAACTAAACAAAAAACAAGATAATGAAAAAAATAAACATTGCATTTGCCATTGCATCAGTGCACTTCGTGGGTTAAGAGGTGGAGAAAAGCGGCGTAAAAAAAGAGAAACAGAAAAGGGGGCTAACAAAAAGTGGTAACAGAGGCGGGGGCTTACTGGGCAAATAATAGAAACCTCTATGCGGTTCGGTAACCTTACAAAACCCCACAAAACCCAGTTCCAAATTGTAGGCATTCGAAAAGCATTCAATTCAAAGCCAAAAAGTACAGATCAAATATCCCGTTTTTAATAAAGTCTACAAAATAAGTCTACAAAAATAAAAAATAAAAATTTTTTTTTTACAAATTTTTACGATACTATTTTTTTAAATGAGGAAACTTGAATTAGTGTCGTGCAAAGTTCTAAATTGTTTCAACAAGATACTGATGAGTGTAGCTTTAGATCGTTTAAGAGTTTAAATCTTTTAGCCATGATCGAAATATCCTTTCGATGAAAAATATTCATTTCGCCACCGATAGAAAAGTCTATATAGTAGATATCTATATAGCATTGTTTTAAATTTTTGGATGTAGCCTTCAAGATTCTAGTTAAAATCTTAATCATGGGGGACTTTGATGCCATCTTTAACATCACCGTTAGATTCTATAAGTTTGTCAGAGATCTTATCAGAAAAAAAGGCTTTTTTGGGTAATTATAACGCAGATTCGGTCAGATATTTTCAGGATATAACTTGGCCCGGATCGTCCCAGCAATCTTAAGTCTAAAATTACTTCTTAAACTGGATATCAACTCAAGATTTATCTCTACTATATCTGTATCTTTTTCCAGTTTCACCTATTGTGGCTCTTTCGGACTTAACTTTCACCCTGAATGCAAATTTTTGGACACGGTTTTACATACACGAAGCCTCCAATAAAAGACCAACGGAGCACAAAAAATTATAGTTTTATTTAGTGGGCTTGGTAATCCCCATGAATCAGCGATAAATCAAAATGATAAAGCCTATTGGGGGAAATTTAAAATGCAATAGAAACAGGTGTGTTTTGTATGTCCATTCAAGACATTTAATTAATCTAAAGATCATAAATAAGGGAATTTATAGAAAGCTGTTGATATATATCACAATTTTGAGGTTTTCAATAAGGGTTTTGGGGGATTTATTGGTTTTTTTAGATAGGTACTGGTTCTACTATGTACTATGAGGGATATACTACGTAATAATTCCTAAAATTAATTAAATATCTATAAACTTTATAGTATGCATGTATATCATCTTTAGATTCAAAATATTAGTTAATCACTTTATTATATTCAAAATCCTTAACCTTTGACTCTATATATCAAATAAAAATCTTAGATAGAGCCATAAAGTCTGGAATAGCTTCACAAGTAAGTTTAAGGTTAATTTTCCAAAGATGATTACTTCTTTTTTGTTGACCTTATAAACTACTTTGGTTTTGATGGATGTCTGTGATGGATGGCTGGACAGGCGCCTAATTATATACATAATTCCCCCCTGGTAATTATCATGGTGATATAAACTTACCCTCAAGGCACTTTGATTGCGATTATTGGAGGTCAAGTCCAGCATTGAACTGGCTCGTAATTTCTGATTCTCGGATAGATTTTTGACAGCCATACGATCCAAGTCATTGGGAGTTGGTAAATCCGAGAGGGTTTCCTCAATTTCTTGATCTATTTGAGAATCTGTTTCTCGACTTTGATCAACGCACTCCTGACAGGATATATTCTCCGCCGATGCCATCGAGGATGTTATCGAATCCGTCGTACAGGTGGATATCGTGGGGGATGTCGAGCTCCATGTATTTGTGGGTGGTGTTATACTTGTGAGCGTGACTGTTAATCTCCCGATGCCCTCGTTGTTGTTGTCAATATTTAAGCTACTACCATTGAGGTTGTTGTTTTGGTTGTTGATATTATTATTATTTTCGGGATTGGAGTTTTTTGTATTCGTGTAGAATACTTGGGAAATACTGCGGAAAATGGTGCGATAACCCCTTTTATTCTCCGCATCGCCGGCCATGATCACTTGTTTGTTTGTTTTAATTCTTTAATTTTCACTCACTTTTTGTTTTATTTTGTTTGGATTTTTAATTTCATTAAATTACGTGGGAGTGCTACACAGAAAAAAATTCTGGGTTTTATACACGTGTGAGCATTATTTTAAACATTAAGATAATTTTTACTTTTCTGTAGTTGAATTTCTTTAGTTTCCACTTGTATGTATAATTTCATGCACATGAAAAAAAATGGTTAGATTTGTATTAAATCACTTTTAGATTTGATGTTTTTATTTAAAGTTTATTTTAATATTATTTCGTTTACGTTTTTGTTATTCATTTTATTAAAAAATGGCTAAATATTCCTTAATATTTATTGGAATTATTTGTTTACATTGTATTTCTTGCCATGTATCCAAACAAAGTGCCAGAAAAACGGTAAATGCAAAGACATGAGCAACACCTCCTGCCTTTTGGTCTCTTATCTAAGTTTTTTGTCAACACATATCTGATGTATTTTTTTTTTCCTACATTTTTTTTTATAACACAAATCAATCGTAAAATTGTAACACAGATATAAACATAATTACAACTACGTTTGGGTGTATTTGGTTTATATGATTCGGTTGGAATATTAAAATATATATGTATATGTGTGTAGTGTTTAGAAAATAGCACGGGAGACGCGTTCGGGCAGCAACGGCCAACTAAATCGCTTTGGAGTCCAAAGCGCTGCCAACCGTTTGGGGGCGCCAGCGCTGGCGCTGACGTTGGCAGCGACGTTGGCAGCGCCTGTTGTCGTAATCGCTTTTCTTGCCTCTTTGGTTTCTGCTGCTTCTTTTTTTTTTATTTTTTGCGTACTTTGTTGTTTTTTTGATTTTATTTTTTTTTTATTTTGTTTTGTTTATGGGGGCTTCTCTTCTAGGCGCACAGTGGGTGGGGGAGGCTTTTTATTTTTCGATCGCTATTTAATTAGTTTTTAGCCAAACTATTAAAATTCATTTTTAAACCTGTTTTTTGATTAGCCTTCAATTATAAATACAAATTATTCATTTTTATGCAAATTTAAATTTATGATGATTTTATGAAGGCGAGAAGAACCAGTTTTTCTGAAATTGTAATCCGAATTTTTTTTTAGAAAACCACTGTAGCTAAAAGTTAAAAACCCACTTGCAGAATAATTTTCTTGTATCTTATTTGAAAAGCTTTCTTCGCTATCTTCGGTCTTCGTATTTAAATCAACCCACAACATTGTATGCTATATGCAAATATATATATTGAGAAAAAAAAACAACAAAAACAAAAACCAGAAACCAGATGGCAGCGACAAAAAGCCAGATTGGGAGAACAATAGTGACACAAATTGGACAACACATGGAGTGATACTGGACGAGGGGTACATACGACGAGGGGGATGGCTTTATCAATCACGACTTTCACCCAAAAATAGCTTAAACCATAAACGACAACACCAGCAACAACAAATATAAAACAGCAAACAGGTGATGCAATGTGCCCACTGTGCAGTTAAATGTTTTAAACGCAAAGTATTTATCAATGCCCACCGTTGTGATATTGTTGTTGTTGTCACTTTTGTTGTTATCGCGAGTATGTGACACTATATAGATACCTCTATATACTGCACACTATATACACACATATCTACATACATATGTATATAAATGAGTGCAGTTCAAATATACTATAATATATTCGTTTACAAAAATTCCAAAGCATTTGTTTACGTCCAGTCTAGATCTTCTTAGCGCGTTTGTTTATCAAGCAATTAAATATTGTTTTTAACTTTTTTTTAATTTAAATGAGTTTACATAAATTATAATTATAAGTGAATTTAGATCGTTTTCTGATCGTTCCAAGATGATATTTTGATTTTTAGAAAATAAAGTTTTAGAATATTATGAATTTATACTTTTATTAAATTTATATTTTTTTAAACATATTTTATTTTTATTTATTAAATTTTGCTCACAATTTAAACCCCATTTTTAAGGTTTTCCTGTAGGGTTTGTGTTAAATATGGTTCGATCGATGTTTGCTTTGATTTTGGTATCTCTTCGGGCCCAATTACGAAGTGAATTACTCACTGGGCCACTTGGCAAACTACAAACTGCAAACTGCAAATTGCAAATTGCAGAAATGCAACTGCAATTGCAATTCTCACTGATAGCACAGTGACTATTGATATTGCTGTTGTTTTTGTTGCTGTTGGTGTTGGTGTTGCAGATGCAACAGCAACTGCAGAAATTGCAACTGGCAGTGCAATCGTCACGTACGCGATTTAATTAAATGCCCCGCGGCGTTCGCACATCGCATCAAAAATCAACAAGAAATTAACAAAACCGAAACCAAAAAACAGTTAAAATAGAGCTAAAATGCATCCTAAAATACAAAACAACAAAAAAATTGAAAATAAAAGCCAAAAAGCTAAAATGTTAAAATGCTAAAAAGTTGAAAAAGCAAAACAAAAGCAAAGCGAACGGAATGGAACGGCGGTTGACAGGCGACTAAAAATCAAAAGCCCAGCAACTAACTGGCCAACTGGCACACAAAACACGCCAACAACCAAGCAACAACAATGCAACAGCAACAAAAAAAAATAAACAAAAATAAACGAAAAAAAAAACTATCAGATTCAAAAAAACCTAAAAACCAAAGCAAAACAATACCGAATCGGAATAGGAATAGCAATGGAAAATAGATGTAACCAAAACCAAAGCTGAAGAAACACCGGTCGCACCTCTGCTTCAGTCTCTGTCGCTGCTGTTGCCTCTGTCTCTGCCTCTGCCGCAGTCGACCGAAGCAGAGGCAACAACCCACGCAAACGTCAAACGGAAAGGGAGAGACCCCAAAAGCCCATAAAAACTAAAGGGTAGCTCACTTCGAATATGAGATACCTCACACTACAAAAAAAATACAGGTACAAAGCCAACAAACAAAATTAAATATTCCATATCCTGGCAACTACACTGGAAATAACATTTAGGATTTATTGATATTTTACTTGAATTTTAACTTTTGAAATTTATAAAATAAACAGGTATGTATTATGATCTTGTTTGGAATATATTTGAAAGCAGTTGGAGAACAGTTCCATAATTCCATCTTGTACCATATAACCAATATTTTAATGAGGTAATAATTTTATTTTATTACCAAAGTCAATAATTTTCTTATGATATTTTAGGAAAAACGTTCAGGAATTTTTCAAAGTTTTAAATGAAGTGATAAATGTATTTTTTTAAAATGTATCTTGTTTCATATAAAATCCCATACTTTTATACTTTTGAAAAATTTGAAAAATTTCAAAAAAACACAAATAATTAAAAACCTCTGGAGAATGTTTAAAACCAAGCCATCAAACGTCACAATTAGCCCTGCTTGTTCCTTGATAGCCAAGACATATAAACTAATCCCCACTTTTCTGGCGAATTGCGTTTATCGGCCGGCAAGTGAGTCACTCGATGGACTGATATCCCCCACGTGAGTACTGAGCATGTATTAAATGAGTCTTCTGTTTTTTTTTTGAATAATATTTACATTTATTCACATTTGGGTGAGTGTGTGCGATTCAAGAGACTTGGCAAGAGGCGCAGAAGGCGGCCCAAAACGCGAGCGAGTTGCGTTGTTAATGTTCGCAAAACAATGCCGAAAAACCCGTCAAAAGGGGGATCGTCTCACAAAAATATAAATGACGAAATTACAGCAGCAACTACACACATGGCCATAAACAATGCACACTTATGGCTAAAACCAAAGCCAACAATGTAAGCCCAAAAAAGCAAATGCCAAGAAAATATTTCGCAAAATGAATTATTGCTATTATTTCTTATGATTTCTTAAAATGTTCTAATTTTTTGTTGTGTAAAAAAAATAGATAAAAAAAATGTTTTAGACATGTGAGCAAAAATCATATGTCGGAGAAATTTGATTGTTATCAAGGGGAGTTTTTTTTGAACAGCAGTCTTTATAAAACTTGAAACTATAAATATTAAAATAATATAATATAACATCTCTACCTAGAACCAGTTAAGATTTTAAGGATATTCCACAATGCAAAGTTTCCTGTCTTTAGTGTTTTTGCCTTTTTGTAAAAAATTTGATTAATTCAAAAATAAACCATAAACAACTTAAAAAGCATTTAAAGCACCTCTTTACCTTTCAAGTGGGTTTTACAAGAATGAGTCATTCAACTTTCCAAGAGACACAACACACCTTTGTTGAATGAAAGTCCTCACAATCACAATCAGTCTATCAGACACTATCTCTTGGCTTTTGTTTTTGGAAATAATCACAAAATTAAAGCACACTCTATTTTGATTTCAGAATAATTTAATTTTTATGCTATAAATACAATAGATTTTACAGACTTTTGTAATTATTTTAAGTTAGGCACTGGGATATATAAAATTAAAATGAGATCTTCACAATTAATTAAGTCTCTCTTACTACCAAAGTTAATATTTCACAAATATCATTTGTAATCTCACAGCATAAGAATTTTAGATATAATCCTTTTTTTGTTCGAGCTTACTGGAGACACAAATAAAATCGTTTGGGGAAAAAAAGTAGAGAGAGAAATATATATATGTATATATCCACAGGTACATGAATCAAAAAAAGAAAGTGAAGAAACGACGGCGACGTCAGCTAAGAGTTTGATCCCTCCTAGTGGAGGTGCGACTCCTGATTCCGGCGATACTACAACTCTCCTTTTACTTATCCTGTTCATGCTCCAAGTCCTTTTTCCCAAAGGATATACAAATTCTAGACTTGGCTCTCGACAATACTGCTCGACGAGGAGGTTCGCAACTCGCACAACTCCTGCATCAGGTCCTGGAACAGCATCGGATTCACATTCACACTGACCTTCATCAGCAGGAACCAGTCCCCAATCGTCAGATCCCTCAGCGCCCTCTGCACATGCCGCTTCTTCATGAACCTCAACTGGCTTCGGATCATCTGTTCCCGTAAGGTCTTACTGATAATCATCACCAGGCGACAGACCAAGTTCAGACCGGACATCAGGGCCATGAGCAGAAACCAGGCCCACAGGAACACGAAGATCTTCTCGTTTAAAATGTTCAACGGCAGGATGCAGAGGTTGTCCATGATATTGGCCGTTCCGCTGGCCCCGAACTTCAGGACCTCGCACTTGGCAATCTTGGGAAAAACACTGGAGGAGACACGATTCCAACGATCCCAGTCGTAGAACGGAATCGTGGCCAAGGCGTACAGGTACTTGGTCCAGAATCCGTTCAAAAACACATCCAGCACGAAAATGTTCAGTATCTGTGATTGGAAAAATTGGTGAACAATTTATGGATAATGTTGGTTTAAAAATAGACTTATATTATTTTAGGGGTATACTGTTTGGGAAGTGTTGTAAAGATGTGTTGAAGAATATAATCAGAATGCACTTTTGGTATTGTAAAAGAGTGATTTCCTCTGAATATACTTCTTTGTTTAATACTTTTTTGATGAACTTTTTGATTAATAGTGTTTTTGAATGTTGTTGTTAAGTAATATTGTAGAATATTCCTGAAAAATTTTTCATAAAACTACCAAAATTAAATATTATTTTACTATAAAAATATGAATACTAACTTTTAAAACAACATATATGCTAATTCAAAAATGGTTTTTAATTCTCCTTAATTAAGGAGAGTTTTTTGTTGAAAATTGTCGTCGAATCTTATAAGTAATGCATTTTTAAAGCTGCTGGAAATAGAAATTAATTGATTGGTAATATTTGAGTAAACTAATCTCTAACTATTTGGCTTCGAATCCTGTTGGAATCTGTTGTGGAAAGTGTTGTTGAAACCGAAGGCTAAGATGTTATTAAAATTTCTAAACTGCTATTTGAATGAATCTAATGTATCTGTATAATTTTAGTCTCTTAAATAATTGATGAACTGTGTTGTTAAAACTTTTTTTTCGCAATAGTTTCTTCAAACTTATGCTGGGTCCTACTCACACTGATGAAGCAGTTGAGGACCTCGCAGAACACGTACTTGGCCATGTAACAAAAGTGCATGTCCTCGTAGTCGGTGGTAAAGTACTTGACCAGGAGCCGCAGCCGGGTGTTGTAGGTCTCCTCCGAGAGCAGGGCCTCCCCGACCTCCGAGCACAGCTGCTTCAGGCGCTGACCCTCCCACACCTTCCACAGGCATGACGGGAAGTAGAAGACGAACGACTGGAAGAGCAGCAGAATGATGACCCACTGGTAGTAGCGCAGGTATTCCCGCTGCGTCTGACCCCGGATCTCGGGACCTACGCCCTCGGCAATGGACATGGCCCGGGCATAGGCCTCGTTGTAGTCCGACAAGCGCCGCAGATTGTATATCGCCCGCGACCTGAATCTCGTCCTAGACCGGGCAGGGGTCTGGGCGGCAGAGCCGGAGGAGGAGGAGGAAGTCACGGCTTCAGACTCTGGACTTTCTGGCGGCTTCGGCATCTGCAGCTGCTTTTCACTATAGTTGTCCAGCTTGAGGATGTAGGTGCCCATAGTCCAGCAGTAGGACTGGATATACTCAATATTCTTCTCCTCGCTGATGCACTGAATGGGATCGCCGAAATACTGGCGAGCGGAAAGGAGCAGGGAGCAGGTCAACAAGATAACCACGGTGCACTTGGAGTGAATGGTGAAGACGGGGTCGTAGATCCGGATCGACTTGAATTGCAAATATTTGGACAACGGCTTCACCGCCGAATACATTTCTTCTGCCTCCGGGAAGAGTTCCTCGAGGACAGCTTCCAATTCTTCCCGGTTGCAACTGGTCTATGGGTTTTTTGTCTCCTCTGGATAATAATATGATTGCCCTCCTTCCTATTTTCTATTCTATTCCTGTGGCAGTTCCTATTCCTGATCAACTTGTGAGCACTCGACTGACTGGAATGCAAACACAGACTTGGATACGGGTATGGTGAGGATTGCCGCCGGCCTAGGATGGTAGTAGCCAGTTCACAGTTCAGATCGTCGCTCGGCTTTACATATTTTTTTGTCCGTGCCGTCATTATTACCTACTTTGCTTTTTTCCCCATTTCTCTCCGAAAATCCGAAATTTTTTTGGACGAAATCGAACTGAAGTGTCACTCCTGTCATTCAAAAACAAATAATACTAAAGACACTGAATAAAAGCTTTGAGAAATTAACACGAAGTTAGTGGTAACAGTGGAAAAAATATAGTACTAACATTAAAGTTCTATCTATTTTTTATTATAAATGTAGTTACTATAATAACTAATAAAAAATTAAAACAAATAGCATGCATATTGGCCTTTAAACTTCAAAAGAGGTATGCTTATTCAAAAAAATGTATTTTTATTTATTTTATTATAAATAAATATCGGAAACTATTAAAAAGTTTTTGTAATAAAAATAATGAAGTTTGAAGTACTTATGTATGTATGTATATCGTGTAAGCATGCAAAGCCCATTAAGTCTTTTGAAAAAGTAGAGCCTATTTTTAGGCTTTTCTTAAAAACACCAAAAGTTCTTTTTACATTTTTCGTTTATTGATTGATTTATGCTTCATTTCTTATAGTTTTTATTTATTACAAAGATCGTTTGTTTCTTTTAGCTATAATTCTCATGATTCATGGCTTCAGCCTTGGCTCTCTGAATTCTTCATTCTTCAATGATATTTTTGTAGTTTTTTGGTGCCAAAGATCCATTTGTTCGCTGTTGCCGTTCATCGTTAGTCCAAGTTCAGGAATCCAATTATCGAGGGTATCTGCAATTAGACAAGGTGTAGGCACAGGTGTAATTACCATAAATCAGATTTATATGCCATCCGGCGACCTTCAGGGTTAAAATAACTCGGTGTCACCTTTTTTTAAATTAAAAAAAATAATGACAAATAAAGAGGCGACAAAAAAACAAAGACAATAGGTGATCAGCAAAAATTGGACTGTAAAATAGAGCTTTGTAAAATACGATAGCTTTGTTCTTTGATTTAGATGATAAAAAAATTATATAGGTCGTGTTCTTAATTTATGTTAAGATATTGTAGGTTTCATACATAGATGGGATCTCATAGGATATAAGGGTTTCTAATTCACCAGAATACCTTATCAATTAGTATCTTTGATAATAAGAACCTGATAACTTTTCATCCTTACGCTCTTATTAAGTTCAATTTTGGAAAATTAAAAAAAAAAACACTAAAATCAAACCCCAATTTAAAATCAACTAACCACTTAAGCAAACTCTGACACCTTCAATATCCGAAAAAAAGATCATAACATCAAAAAACAAACTGAAGATGAAAAATAAATAAAAACCAGGTGCTCCCTGAACTTGACCTCCAAGTTAGGGCTGTTTTTTTCGGTACAACAACCTACAATAACAATTTAATGCCAACAATAAAAAATACAAATCACGTCACGATCTGTGGTTTGTATTTTTTGTATTGTTTGTTATTATTATTATTTTGTTTATTTTTGTGTTTGTTTTTTTTTTTGGTGAGACACCAAATTGAGCGTTGAAAAGCTTCTCGCTTGGGTTTCTTATTGTAATTTCAATAATTTATAATTTATTTCCTTTTTTTCCCCAATGAGTTGGCAGAAATATATTTATTTTGCTTTTGAAATATGCGGAAGTGTTGAGATACTCAAGTATCTTTAAAATACTTTTGAGGAAGATCACCAAGGCTTGAGTTAGATTTGTTTTTAGGTTTTTAAAGTTTAAAGAAAAAGTCTCTTTTTAGATAAAATATATATTTATATTTTTGTATTAAAATGAATATTTTAGTTTATTTTAAACTTAATGAATATTTTGAGTCTATTTCTAGATTCATAATCTTTTTTACTAACTTGTTGCATATTTTTTAACCTAGCCCCTTAAAAACTTTTACGTTCCGCAACGCTGACTTCGCTAATAATTAAAATAGTAGAGCGCAAAGGCACAAAGATACTAAGATATTTAGGTACAAAGATATTCAGATACTAAGTACTTTTTGGTAGGCAAGAGAGGCAATGTCCCACAAAAGCAGGCACAGATACAGTTCCCCTAAGCATATGAAGTATCTTGTGGATACATAAACATTAGAGACAATTGTTTATTATTTAGCGAGAATGGCAGGAGGCGGTCGACCTAACTAAGCCCATATTTCAATGTTTTTGGCCAACAGCTACTGGTTTCGAAATCTCCCCCAAAAAAAACTTGACCAGGTGTTTGCCATTATTTTTGGCCAAGAAAGTGAAAGATTTTTGGATAAATTAAAGGCTGGACATATCAGAGATCAGTGGACCTTAATTAAAGCCAAAGTTATAAAGCCAATTAGTGGGCTACAAAAAATTGGATGCATACGCTAAAAAATAATAAATAAATAATAAGTGATAAGCTAATTGGTAACACACTTTTGTTAAAAACTAAAAAACTAGTCTAAGACACAAAATATACCCTCTAAATCCTATTTGAAGTATTATTAAAACTTGAATCAATGCAAAACCAACATTTTTGTTTTAAATTCAAGGTGCAGTTTTTAGTTTCTGGGAGAGAGAGGTCGAAATCACCTTGACTAACATTTTATGCACAAACAGCAGTATATCTTTAACCTTTTTCAGTTCAGTTACAACAGTTTATATTTGTTTTTATAATTATATAGAGAGCAGATCAATTAGCAAACCCATTTAAAAATGTGTTAAACCAAAAAGTAATACATATAAACGTGTTTGAAGCCCTTTTTGTTGCCAACAACTGGTTTTTCTTTGGCCTGAAACTTAACTTCCGTGCCAAAAATTTGATTTATAGATTTTTATTTCCCCATTTTTGTTGCTGTTTTTAGTGTTAAGACTTAAACAAAAAGTCTCAACAACAAAACCTTGACCATGCCCTAGAAGCTCAGTTTTTTCATCGAAGATTTAACTTTTCAAATTGAATAATTAGCAATCCGACAGATCAATGCTAAGTTTGCAACTTTGTTTGGTTTTTCTGCCTTGTATTGGATGCTCTGCCTGGGTTTATTAGCGAAATTCCGCTAAAATCAATCTATAATATAGAAGGCTACAATGACAACAAAAAGGGGACAAAGAATTTCCTGGAAATATCGGGGATTATTTTAAAAATGGTCACAACAGGCAGAAATTACTTGATTGTAGAAACAAGAATTTCATTTTTTTTTAATATTTATCAAACAACAAATAAACAACTTCAATTAAGTAGCTTTCTAAATATATTTCTTCGATAACTATTAACTTGATTCTAGCGTTAAAACAAACTATTTAAACAATAAATGTTATGCATAAGAAAAATTCAAAAAAATATACATGAAATATTTTTAATATCGCCATTCTACAATCGAAATATAAAGGGTAAACAGCCAAATAATTATTATAAACAGTCACAAGACAAGACATCATCTTTATATCCTAAAAACTCTTTAAAATTGCTTACAAAAATTTTGGGAAAATATTTCATGTCATTAGCATTGTTAAATTTGTACATATAATTTTTTAAAACAATTAAAGAAATTTTATTCTTGAAACAAACTTCATATTATCCTACCCATATCGCAAGAATCATTTATTTTTCATCTAAAAGTTTTAAAACCAAAAAGAGACCTAAAAACTTACTTCCAAAAATCTTCTAAGAAACTTTAGGATTTTTTATAATACTTATACTTAATTAAAAAGAATTTTTTTTTGTTATTAAAGCCGTCTAAAAATATACTTTGACTACCCACTCACCTTGGTGATAAAATCATCCTCCTGTTGTTCTTGGGGTGGAGCCATGTTGTTTTTGGTTTTGTGTGTTTGGAATCGGGACTCTTTAGCTTTTAATTACAAATAATTATGATCTGCACTAACAGTCCATAAATTGTCATTTCTTATGTTTTTTGGTGAAAAACTCGCAAACTCGAAAAAAAAGAATAATTTAAAAAAAAAGGGTGGGAGTTCGCGCTTGATCGGGCCAATAATAGCGATAGAGTCGAGAGAGAGGTTTAAGCCAAGTTGACCGCCTCGTTTGGCGCTCCGGTTGCTACTGAATCGGACTTTATAAATATCGGATATAGACGCCAAGAGTCGCTGCCAAGACGCGAGCAAAACGCGCGCAAACGAGGAGGGGAGGGAAATGCGGTGGTTTTGGCCATAAAACTGGTTCTGGGGGTTCTCGGGGAGTTCTCAGTTCTAAACCAAGAGTCAGAGCCAAGAATCAGATGGCGTATACATTGACTCGGGTCTTGGATCTGACAATCTGACTAAAAAAAAACCACCTGTGGCTCCTCTGACGTCACATGAACTTGCGGCTTGAACTTTAAGTTGAAGGTTGCGACTTAAACAGCGTTTGAAAAGCTAAATTAAATGGAAATTGAATGGAAATCAAGTGACAAATCAAGCATCTATATAATGTTTAATTTTTAACACACATGCAAGCACTAACATATACATATACATATGTATTTGTTGTTATTTATAGCCTTATGTGTAACTGCAACTGGCGCGCGTCTAAAGTCGCCCTTGAAACGCTAGCAAACGGCCCAGTCGCGACTTTAGCCGCTCGAAATGGTTTTTTCACTTTTATTGCTATTAATTTTTTACTTTTCACTGCACACACGGTCTTAATTATTAGTTTGGTCTTAAGTTTTTTAGTTTCTTTTAATTTGTGAGGCTTAGACTGGTCTGGCTGGTTGGCTTATAATGTTTGGTTTTTACGACTTTAATCAGAGTCTCTTTAATCATAAAAAGATACGAATTTTCATAAAGTTTCTGGTTCTAAACAATTAAGAAAAAAAGCTTTTAAGATGGTTTCATTTACTTATATTTATTAATTAAAATTCTTTAACTCTATGGTTTTTTAGGCATCAAGCTAAAAAGAGTCTTTGTAGTGTGTGTTACTTCTTTAAATTCTTTTGGGAATTATTATTATTGGTAATGTTTGGTAATTATTTTAAATTATTATTTATTTGCAATTATTTGCTTATTATTATTTTGTTTTTAGAACTTAAAATCATTAATATTTATTAAAAACCATATGTAATTATTTACATATATCTGATAATACATTTTCCTTATCTTATTATTTATTACATTATCTTATCTTATATCTACCTTCTGATTTCAAACCACAACCATAAAAATAATTAAAACAGTGGATATATTTTTTTACGTTTATGTTTTTTTTATGATTTTTTTTTTTTAATTTTTTTATGAATTTTTTTATTATTTAACTAATACCTGAATTTTACAAAATAATTGTATAACCAAATTAGACGTTGTATGTATGACTGCAACTTTTCCGATAAAAATAATCCAGATTTGGCAGCGCCTTGGAAATTGAGAATTTAGTTGATTACACTGAAAATCGAAATCCGACATTAGAGTATATAGAGTCTTGTGCTAAGTCTTGATTGAAGTCTTGATAAACTAAGCAAGTCTTGAGATTTCTAGTTCAACTCGAGTTTTAAGTTCATTGCAAACCCGGTTGTGACCAAAAGTATGTACTTTGATGAAAAAATAAAATCAAAACCGTCATTGAGATTAGCAGTCACAGTCCAATAACTCTCAAATGTAAGACAGCTGTAATTAAAAGCGCAAATCGTTCCAAGGTTGTCCAGACCGGGGTCCGTCTTAGAAAAGTGCGATTTAAATCCTACAGAATCCGCCGTTCAATCAGCCATCAAAATAAACAATTTTTTCTTGGATTTTCGCCATCGAGTTGTCACACAAACAAAACATCAGAAGCGCACAATTTTGAAATCCTCACGACAACTTCAACTTCTCGACTTGGGAGTAAGGTATTCTCTATAATTGTTTAAAAAGTAATCAGTTTCAAAATATTTAATAGATTAGATTGGAAAGCCAATCAGTAAAAAATTTTGTCAGCATTTCATTTTACATTTATCCTGAGATAACTTAACACTAACTACTAGTAAAATTATCTCATAATTACAGTCAAGTAACTAATAAATGTTCAGATGAGTTAGAACTCAAATCAAAATATTATCAAAACTAAAGACGCTTTAAGACAACAAACCATAGAAGGGTCTTCATGAATTCAGTACGAATCCATTGAATTATTTTATTTTTTGAAATGATTTCTAAATTATGTATTTCCAAAAATTGACTTTGCAAAGAAAACATTGTCTCTATAGAGAATGTCTCTATGGAGATATTTATATCTTATTTTAACAATTTGTTAAAATAAATTCCATGAACGTCTTTTTGGAAATATTTTGATCTTATGCATATATAAGATTATATTAGCTTTCAAATATTGTTCAGCTTTAAAGGTGCAGAGTATAAAGAAAATAATTATTTTATATTAACCAAAATCAGTACTCACCTATTAAATACACTTTTTTAAGCTATGTTCTCTTTGGCGAAAAATATTTCTATAGAGAAGGTGAATCATGCATGTCAAGATTACTGGGCGCCTTGAATGTTTCGCTTCTAAATCCAAACGCTACGGTTTGTTCGCTCACCGACATTTCTTGGATTAGCTTGGCTCGAAGATTGTCCTTTGCCCGCTCTTCCTTCAAGTCGAGGAGACCCTGATCGTAATGCTTCTGGTGAGCTTTCTTCTCCATCTTCTGTTCAGGCAGCTCCTCGTCAATGGAGCGGTTCTGGTCAAACATTTTCGAGCGATTATTCGCCCGATTAATCGCAACCATCTTGCGAACTTTATCCCTCAGGGTATTGGATTCCATTCTAGTCTTTTTTCAAATGTTTTAAGTCAAAGTTTTTATTTTCTATTAGGGAGTCTTTTTTGTGATGTTTTCAGCTTGATAGTATTTTGTTGAATCAGGTTTCTGTCAAACTCCATATGCAATGTCCATATTTCATTTTGATTCGAATTTTATGGTCAATGTGATCCCTAATTTTATAAAACATAGAAAAACACAGGTTCTTGAACTATAATACGAATTACGTAGAGTTTTGGCCCTGAAAACTACTTTTAAGCTTTCTGAGTATTTAAATTAAATTCAAATACATTTATATTTAACTATTTATTTTGAGATACAATATTTTATATTTATAAATAATATTTATAAATATAAAGAATATTATTCTACACAATAGTTCTATACAACAATATTTTAAAAATTTTATAGATATTGTGATAAAAGATATATATGGGAATTTCAAAGAATTTATATAGAAATCTTTTGAGGTATTCCGCTCAAGGACCGGACGAAAATTTTTAAAGATAAAGACATCGGTGCAGAGGCCATACACCACACCAAGCTCACTTTTCAAAGGTATACGATAAAAAAAATATACAAACATTGCAGAATTGCAGGAAATTAATATAGAAATCTTTTAAGGGGCTCTACTTACGGTTGGGATGAAAATTGTTATGACAACAATAAACTCCAAAAAATCTTTAAAAAAAATGTGTGTTTATTTTTATACCCTTGCAGAGGGTATTACAATTTTTTCCAAAAGTGTGCAACGCAGTGAAGGAGTCATCTCCGACCCTATAAATTATATATATTCTTGATTAGGATCACCTCCTGAATTGATATAAGCATGTCCGTCTGTCTGTCTGTTTCTACTCAAACTAGTCTCTCATTTGGAAAGCTATCGTCTTGAAACTTTGTACACACCCTTCTTTCCTTTGCACGCAGTAAGTATACGTCGGAACGGTCCGAATCGGCCGACTATATCCTATAGCTGCCATATAACTGATTGATCGAAAATGGTATAACTTCGGTGTTTTTTGAGTTAGGGAGTTCAAACAGTTTTAGGGAGTTCAAAATAATACGACGTGCCAAATTTCATAAGGATCGGCCGACTATATCCTATAGCTGCCATATAACTGAACGATCGGAAATGACCCAACTTTCGTGTTTTTGAAGATAGAAAACTGAAACTTAGTAGATATTCTATTTTTGGTCAGATAATCCGACCTACCAAATTTTCTAAGGATCGGCCAACTATATCCTATAGCTGCCATGTAACTGACCCTCTGCAAGGGTATAATGACTGCAATAAGTGCAGTGACTAACTCAACAATAACAAACTCAGCTCTTGACCGATAAGATTTGCTATCTTACAGCTTTAATTATTTATTTACTAATGGTGATAACTTTTTTATATAAAAAGCCCTTAGGAAATGACAATGGATCACAGTAAACAGTTAACACTTCACCATGCGAGTATACGTAGTATCCGCCCTCCTCCTTACCATCTGCTTCCTGGCCTGGATCGACAGCTCTGAGGCAGACTGCTGCACCGTCAAAGGCCATCTGAAGTATAGGATTGAAGGTGGCCAATGCGGAGCAGTCGGTGGCCGTTCCACCAAAGACGGATGCTCCATTACCATTTGCGCCAACGGGAAAGCTCTGGTGGGCAAATGGTGCGGCCGTGGATCTTGCAACATATTCGGCTGTGCCTGCAAGGGCGGCTGCCTCGCAGGGGACTTCGCTATTGACTTTATCAAGAACAATCCCCAATACAAGATCGAAGTCACGTCCGCCGTTTATAAATAATACACTTTTAAGTCTACCCACTTGTTCAATAAAAAATTAACAAAATTAAATATAATAGTATGGTGATAAAAGATTTACGTGGGTATTTTTAAAGAAATTATAGAAATCGTTTCAGGTATTCGTTTCTGCTCAAAGATCGGCTTAAGGAGCGACATCTGCTCAAAAGGATACCATAAGAAAAAGCTAACGTTTTACGCAGATTTGATAGGAAATCGATAATGTATTCCGGAAAAGAATCAGACGAAAACTGCTAAGATATACATACATAGATATCGGGCCATCGGTACCTAACAGGCGATTAGATAACTTTTTAAAAGGTTAACCATTAAAGATAATTGACAAAAATTCTAAAAATTATGATGTAATTAAATGTAAATGCAAATTTGTAGAAAATCAATGTGGAAATCGTTTAAAGTATTCTACTTAACCATCGGGTACAAATTGACAATGATATAGACAACGCCATGGGCCATAATGGGCTCTACCTCATTTATCAAAAGGATCCCATGAGAAATGTTGACCAAAAAAAACAGAAGTAAGCTACCTTCTGATTTCAAACCATTTTCTTACGTTTATTTATAATTTTGTGTTTTCTTTTTTAATTTATACCTGAATTTCATAAAATACTTTTATAACCAAATTAGACGTAGGACGTAAGAAAGTTATCCAGATTTGGCAGCGCCTTGGAAATTGAGAATTTAGTTGATTACACTGAAAATCGAAATCCGACATTAGAGTATATAGAGTCTTGTGCTAAGTCTTGATTGAAGTCTTGATAAACTAAGCAAGTCTTGAGATTTCTAGTTCAACTCGAGTTTTAAGTTCATTGCAAACCCGGTTGTGACCAAAAGTATGTACTTTGATGAAAAAATAAAATAAAAACCGTCATTGAGATTAGCAGTCACAGTCCAATAACTGTCAAATGTAAGACAGCTGTAATTAAAAGCGCAAATCGTTCCAAGGTTGTCCAGACCGGGGTCCGTCTTAGAAAAGTGCGATTTAAATCCTACAGAATCCGCCGTTCAATCAGCCATCAAAATAAACAATTTTTTCATAAAATTTTGGCCATCGAGTTGTCACACAAACAAAACATCAGAAGCACACAATTTTGAAATCCTCGCGACAACTTCAACTTCTCGACTTGGGAGTAAGGTATTCTCTATAATTGTTTAAAAAGTAATCAGTTTCAAAATATTTAATAGATTAGATTGGAAAGCCAATCAGTAAAAAATGTTGTCAGCATTTCATTTTACATTTATCCTGAGATAACTTAACACTAACTACTAGTAAAATTATCTCATAATTACAGTCAAGTAACTAATAAATGTTCAGATGAGTTAGAACTCAAATCAAAATATTATCAAAACTAAAGACGCTTTAATACAACAAACCATAGAAGGGTCTTCATGAATTCAGTACGAATCCATTGAATTATTTTATTTTTTGAAATGATTTCTAAATTATGTATTTCCAAAAATTGACTTTGCAAAGAAAACATTGTCTCTATAGAGAATGTCTCTATGGAGATATTTATATCTTATTTTAACAATTTGTTAAAATAAATTCCATGAACGTCTTTTTGGAAATATTTTGAACCTATGCATATATAAGATTGTATTAGCTTTCAAATATTGTTCAGCTTTTAATTAGTATAAAGAAAATAATTATTTTATATTACGCAAAATCGGTACTCACCTATTAAATACACTTTTTTAAGCTATGTTCTCTTTGGCGAAAAATATTTCTATAGAGAAGGTGAATCATGCATATTTAGATTACTGGGAGCCTTGAATGTTTCGCTTCTAAATCCAAACGCCACGGTTTGTTCGCTCACCGACATTTCTTGGATTAGCTTGGCTCGAAGATTGTCCTTTGCCCGCTCTTCCTTCAAGTCGAGGAGACCCTGATCGTAATGCTTCTGGTGAGCTTTCTTCTCCATCTTCTGTTCAGGCAGCTCCTCGTCAATGGAGCGGTTCTGGTCAAACATTTTCGAGCGATTATTCGCCCGATTAATCGCAACCATCTTGCGAACTTTATCCCTCAGGGTATTGGATTCCATTCTAGTCTTTTTTCAAATGTTTTAAGTCAAAGTTTTTATTTTCTATTAGGGAGTCTTTTTTGTGATGTTTTCAGCTTGATAGTATTTTGTTGAATGAGGTTTCTGTCAAACTCCATATGCAATGTCCATATTTCATTTTGATTCGAATGTTATGGGCAATGTGATCCCTAATTTTATAAAACATATATCCCCAATTTTCAAAAAACAGGTTCTTGAACTACGAATATGAATTACGTTGTTTTTTCCTGAAAACTGCTTCAAAGATGAGTATTAATTTAAATTCAAATATACATATATATTTTACTATTTAAAGATACAATTTTATACACTTATAAATTGTATTTATAATTATAAATAATATAAGTCTACACACTAGTTCTATACAAGAATATTTTAAAAATTCAATAAATATTGTGATAGTGTTTTATGAGAATTTTAATGAAATAGGTAATATGTAGATAGCACAGTAATATATAAATAATTTATTGCATATACATAAATATACATACAGCTGTGTATATGTGTAGCCTTAATATATACCAAAAAGAAGAAGCCAGGTCTTGTTGCTAATCAACTCTCTCTAATCTCTAATAACCTTTGACATCCCTTCCGTACGTATTCTGTCTGTGGAATATTTTTGATTCTCTATACGTGTGGGTATTTCCAAATTCATTATCAGAAACTCGGAGGCTGAAGCTCATGGCCCAGGATGGCTTTAAAAAGCCGGAGCTCCAAGACTCGCAGCATCAGTTGAAATATTCCCAGACACTCTTTCAGTAGAAAGTTCAGTTAAAAAAAAAAATACAATATGATCCTTTCGTGACCCTCATTTCTCCTTCAAAGGTAGAAGAAGTAAGTAATAGATTTTTTGAGTGTTTTATTTTGAAAAGTAGTTTAAATTAAATTTCCACAGTCATGCCATCTCTTTGAAGACCAGGAAGATGAGTGAAGGATGCCCAGTCCTTAAAGTGCAAGACAGACATCTCGGAACTTCAGAAACTATATTCAGACTTACAGAGCGAGGATCTCAAACAATATGGCAATATATCAAAGTGCCAACAGGATAATTCAGAATTAGTGAAATCGAATTTGGAAGTGCAAAATAAATATAAGGAAGTTCTGAATCAACTTATGGATGAGAAAAAAAAAGGAAGTCGAGCTACTTAAAGATCAAAATGGGAACCTAAAGAAAACAAGTGAACTTGCAACGTTGACAATTCAGTTCCGCGAAGACATCGATAAGTTGGGAAAAATAGTAAAGATTGAAGGAATGGATCAAAATAATCAAACAACATCGAGTAATAAAACAAAGAGTGTTCTTTATTATTCGATTTTGTTTGATTATTTTCATTCATTCCTCCAATCTTTACTATTTTTCCCTAGGGAGGTCCCAACTGATCAGACGACGTCGAAAACAGGAACCATAGGTAAGTCTCAAGAACACAACAATTTGCAAAATAAAACTAAAAATTGTTCTGTTTTTCCAGATACGTGTCCAGAAAGCCAAGATAATACCTACGTCCTCCGCGAAATCCAGCTTCCAGGCTCAGACCCGTTTAAAGTATCTTGGATCTGGATGGTTGAATTTATATAGAAATAAATCGGAGGATTCGGAGATCTAAAAACAGATGGTACAAAGAGTTCATTATTGGATTATTGGACTCGATTGCACCGTCTGACCAGTGGAAGAACACTGGATGAGGCCTAAGCAGGGCTCCAAATTTTCCACCTTCGATCGAGATGAGGATGGATCCTGATCCTGAGATCCTGAGGTTCTTAGCTGGCGGTAAGGAGCCTTAGCTGGTGGTTCCTAGTACAAGGTTTTTATTCTAATTTGGGTTTTTCTTTTGTTTCATCTTCAACTGGACATTTCTAAAATAACTAACTAAAACTCGAAATAATTTTTAAATTCTATTTTTTCATTGCTGGATCTATTAGCTTCAAAAACGCTGGCATTATTTTTATTTATTTTGCACTTCCAAATTCGATTCCACCAATTCCGAATAATCCTGTTGGCATTTTGATATATTGGCATATTGTTTGAGATCCTCGCTCTGTAAGTCTGAAAATCGTTTCTGAAGTTCCGAAAAGTCTGTCTTGCACTTTAAGAGCTGGGCATCCTTCATGTACATCCAAAGAGCAGATTGAAAAAAGAAAATATTTTAAAACCTACTTGGAAAATGAAACTATAAATGAAACTATTAAATTATGAATATGTAATTATAGTAAATGTAGATAAACTGTGAACTGTATATTTTTTAAATTTTGAATAAATTTTGCAATTTACTAAAAAAAACTAAAAAAAAAAACTTTACTTGTGGTCGCAAACCATAATTTTGAATTTCAGACATTTCAGGATCAGCCCCAACGGATCCTTTTAAAAATATGCAATCGACTTTGGTTTATTTGTCGGAAGTGACTTAAGGGGGGGTACACGATAACTGCTCACAGAATTATCTGAACTGCAAAAATTCAAGGTGCATTAGTTAAAGGATAAGATTTGTCAGGTAACGCTGTCGAGTTTTTAAGGTACTTGGCAGTCAAAAACACCGATTTTCTCCCAAAACATCGAAATATTTGTGTTCAGTTAAAACAGATTTACATATATCGAAAAAAACGGATATAGTTTCAGTCGGATATCATGGTAAAATCAATATTATTACAATAAAAAATCCACAAAAAAATGCTATCTTTAAAAATACCAAAGTTGTTACCAAATACCAATATTTTTAATAAATACCATTTCCGATCGTTAAGCTATACGGTCCGATACGGCAGCTATAGGATATAGTAAGACGATCCCTACAAAATTTGGTTTGTCGTATTATTTTCTCAGACAGATAGACGGACATTCTTATATCATCTCAGGAGGTGATCCTGATCAAGAATATATACACATTTATAGGGTCGGAGATGTCTCCTTTACTGCGTTGCACATCTTTGACCAAAATTATAATACCCTCTGCAAGGGTATAAAAATGTTACTAGAGAAAAGAATCAAGGTAGATCCTAAAGACTCTTCAGTATACAATGTATCCTACCTAAATAAGTAGTGTTCTCTCGGGAAAGACTACTTCGGTGGAAGACTTGATCATGAACAACGGACATCGCAGCATGTATTCTTTAAACTTTAAAGACTATAATCATTTAAAAAATATTATAATTATTCAGTCTGTAATACAGTTTAAAAATAAAGCCAAACCCGAAAAGCCACTTGCACCATTTACTTTCACAATTCACGTTTACTTAGACCTGAAATCAGAAGACATTTAGAGGTATACAAAATACAAGTATGTACAAAATATATAGTAGTAGCGCTACGGGAAGGGATCAAGAGGATCAATCGTCAACAGGATCGTGGTAAGAGAGTTTTTAATGTTAAATATTAATTAAAAAAAATTCAATTACACCTAAGTTTGAGCCACGCGAGGAGAAGACCGAGATCATCGGGGTTCCAGTTGAATTGACTAACTGATCTCGTACTGATATGCATCGTCAGAGTCCTCGCCACTGGACAGATCTCGTTTCCTTCGTCGCTGCTCACGCTTGCTCAGCTTCTTGGACGCTGGCGCTGGTGCTGATGCCGCAGCGGAATCTTCTGCAGGAGCCACTTGCTCCTCGGTCTCCAACTCGGCCTCTTCGACTTCGGCCGCGTCTGGCGACTCTTGAGCCTCCTCCGGCTCTTGGGCCTCCTCCTCGGCCCGCTTCTGAGTCTTGACGAGCTCACAGAGATACTTGTAGCGCACCAGGCACTCCTCCTTCGTCTTCTCCGGCACACTATTAGCTATTTTCTGCCAGCGATCTCCGCCGGCTGTCTTTCGGTATTTAACGATTGCTGCTTCCAAAGCACGTTGCTGCTCCTGGGTCCAATTGGTCTCCGGAATGAGCATGCTCTTCTCCCCACCGGCAGCCATGACAGTGGTTGCCGCTGCCGCAGTCTTCTTGACCTTCTCCTTGCGCTGCGCCTGCTGCGATTCCTGGACAAGAGTCTCGGCCACACTGTCCGACTGTCCGGGTATGCGATAGCCGTTCTCCTTCATTTTGGCAGCCATGAAGGTTACCTCCTGGATGCTGCGGTTCATGGACTCGGCAATGGTGTTCCAACGACTGCCGGCACCACCGGGATACTTCTTCACCAAACGGATTAGCTCGGTCAGATCCTCATCGGTCCAGAAACCGCCGCTCACAGTGCTCTGCAGGATTAAAAATTGTTGTGGTTAGTTGGTTGTGCGATTTTATGTGGTAGACCTTAGTGGTTACCTTCTGAGAGGCAGGACGCACTGCATCGTCGTCGGTTAGTTCGCGCGCCTGGATCTGTGAGTAACCACGCAACTCCTCCTCAGTCTTTTCTGGGGCCTTGGAGTTCTGTTTACGCTTACGAAGGTTCTCCTTGTGCTCTTTGCGAAGACGAACCTGCTCCTCGGCCTCGCGTTCCAGCTCTTCCTGGCGGCGAGCAGCTTCCAGTTCCCTAAAAAAACAAACAGAATGTTAAAAACAAAACATTTTTTTGGAAAAACACAGCGGCACTTACTGTCTACGCTTCTCGAGGGCCAGATCCTTAAGCTCATTGGCCTTGCTGAAGCCGTTCTTGATGGTTCGAGGCAGGTTCCACAAAGCCAACGGAATCTGGACCGGCAGAGTATTTAGCAGCGAGGGCATTGGAATCTCGCTAAGTATAACGTCCATGTCAATGTTCTTGTTCTTCTTCTGTAGCTTCTTCAGCTTGGTGCCAAACACCTGCTCGGCGGTGTACTTCTTCTCCAGATAGGCGGCCCAGGCGAACAGGTACTGGCCCACGGTGGTGATCAGGAATAGGATGAAGGCGCCCTCGTACAGGCCGATCTTCCTCATCCGACGGTAGTAGTATAGGGCGGACTTCCAGTTGGGCATGCCCTCCTTCAGCACCCGGTCGTATTTCTCGCGCTTGGACGGATCCTTGAGGACTTCGTAGATAGAGACTAGGTTTCGGAACTGGATGTTGGCATCCTCGGCAGAGTTCTTGTCCGGATGCAGGACAATTGAGAGGGTGCGGAAAGCGCGCTTGACCTCCGCTCCCGTGGCTGTTTGATTAATACCCATAAACTCGTAGAAGTTGCGATTCACCTCCTCCACCAGGTCGAAGATCTCCAGCTCCTCCGAGTGCCAGGCGGAGGCTGGACCGCCCTGGAGCAGCAGGACGGCCAGAAGAATGCTCCATGCAGTTAGTCGCATAGCTGTCCGGTCAAGATACCAATCAAAATCCGATCCAAGTCCAAAAGAAATTAATGCGGCTGACCCACGCACGCACACACGCACACACTCACAGACGCTGGACACGGGGGCGCACACGGACGGGCAACGTCAGCAGTGACAATGTGACCATATTTTGCAGTGGCGCCCAGTCTGCAGCCCTGAATTTTTAAAATTATCTTTAAATCACAATTTTTGTTCCAGTTCTTAATAACATTTGTGTATTAACATAAATAGACTTTTGACAACCATAAGGGTATATTCAAATATAGTGTTCTAAGCTTCATGAGGTATATATTTTGTTTTCTATTTCCCGACTATTGTTGTCTACGAACTTAATGAAATAAAAGATTATAAATACAAAAACACTTGCTAGTACTTAAAGAAACTTAAGAACTGTAACAGGAAGTTTCTTTTAAATTCTAAAATCCTAATTATTATTTTTTATTTTGAGACAAAAATAACGATATATATCGATAGTATGAAAGACATCCAGTGCTGCCATCTCAGTTCCATTTTTGAAAAAATGTTAATACCTTCCATTAATTAGACTAAATTATGTTATAGTGGCAATCTATATAAAAATGACAAAATATTTCTGACTATTTTATTAATTTAGCCAAAATAGGCTTTTTGAAAAAAATTTTTAAATCATATGCAAGATATGCACTAAATTGCACTCATAGGTTTGCTGCTATCGATGACAGAATAAAAATTTTATTATTGGTAAATTATAGGAAGTAAAGCTAACTGGTATTACAATTAACCTAATGTGAATTTTCCGTTAAGAAATTACGGCTATTAAAATTTCTATTAAAATTGTTAGCCATTTTTGGCTTGCCCTGCTGTGCCCGGCCGATAGTTGGCAACACTGTCAACAACCCTGGTCGCCACACGAGAAGAACTCAAAGCACAAAACTGCATTGGCTTTTAATTGCAAACAGTTTGCCAACGGCAGTTAACTTCCTCACATATTCCCGGAACGATGAAGCTGCTTCCTTTACTCTGGATACTGATCAGTTCCAGTAGCCTGCTCCTGGTTTCAGGCGAGGAGAAATCGGCAAACACTGTCACCGACTCCAAGGTGATCGCTGGGAACTTGTCGACTGCACCGCTTGGAAATGCCACCCAAGGGGGTACTTCACCGGCAGTGGTCGTTCCTGGAACACCGGCTACCCCACCCGCTGTCCAGCAAGGCAACCAGAACTCAGCAAAGGCAGGAGTACCAGTCGACAAGGCAAAGGATGTGACCACCACTACGGAAAATGGAGCCAAGACCAGAAAGCGTCCGTTACCAACATCCTCCTCGATTCCGAGTGCATCTACAGCTGCCAAGCCTGCCACCCAGGCCAAGGGGGATGCAGCTGCTGCTGTCAGTCCATCTTCCAACAGCACTTCATCGGCTACATCAACCACGACAACGACTGCAAAACCGCCGGCTGCAGGATCAGCCATAGTGGCTGAGGGTCAGTCCTTGAGCGATGTGACCAAGGCGTCCAGCAGCCCCAAACCCAACAATTCCACTGCGGCCACAACAAAATCAGCTAATTCTAGCACCTCAACCACAACGACCACCACTACCACCACCACAACTACGACCACTACCACTCCCAAGCCCACTAAACCGCCTGTTGCCTTCGGTATGAACACGCACAAGGAGTGGGAGGAAGAACAGAAGCAGGAGTCAGGTCCACAGAAGGGCAATGATAAGAAGAATAAGGATAAACCGGCAGCGTCCGGCGGTGCTTCGTCTCAGCCATTGCCAGTGCCATCGTCTACGCTCGCCGAACCGGTGACTCCTGTGGTGCAAGAGCTGACCAGCAATCTGGCCGATCGTGGCGACAACGTGTATGTGGTGCCAATTGTCACTGTGCTGCTCACCGTGCCGCTGGCCATCGGTGTGGTGATCGTTATGTATCGTCGCTTCCGTGACATGTGGAGCACCCGCCACTACCGCCGCATGGACTTCCTGGTAGACGGCATGTATAACGACTGACGAAGGCGGAATCAATCCGAACTAGCCCTGTCCACATACTCCTCAGACCATACTTCCTACTCTTTGACTGGAATTCGTTAGCCTCTGAAGCTCTCTGTAGCTGGAGAATAGTTATTAGTTGTAAAGCTGCAAGCGCTTGCATCCAATGCAAGATCTCTCGAGTGAGAAAGGATACAACACACATACATACACACAAACTAGGATATTGCTCAGTCAATTAAAACAAATTAACGAGGAGTACGAGTGGAGAAATCGCTTTAAATTTTACTTCCAAGCGGCCAAATTGAATTTAAAAAACCAAACTGATTTTTTTTAATCGATGCAAAATTGAGACGATGACTTTTTACGTTTTAGGCATTTTGGATTTTATGTCAAGCATTTGTTAAGAATCAGCAAGGACGAACCACACACACTTACACACACACTTACACTCATAAACACTTACATAGTCTATATGTGTTTGTGTATATTATATATCTGATTAGAAAGTATATAAGTATATTGGGAAGCTGCGACCAAATTTTATCGACTTTACCTAATCATCCATCAAGCGCAATTAGCAATCACACACTCATTCGATCTAGTATCCAACCGTAATGTGCCTTACGAATCAGCTCTATATAGATACATTTATATATACCTATATATATATATATATGAAAATACCTGTACACTTTGATATTCTGATAATCTCAAACTTTCTAGATTGAGATGTATTTTCCGCATTTACTTTACGCAACTCACTCAAAAACACAATACAAGCTACAAACAAAAAAAAAAGCAGCAGAAACCAAAAAAAAAATATAAAAAAATCACAAGCAATCGGCCTGAAACAAGCAAATTTATTGCATAACTTTGTGTAGATATATATACTCTATATATACAAATAATTTTTGTTGTTGTCAATGTAAAGATTACAATAAAGCGAAAGGCATTCAAATCAAATTTTTGCAAAATGTGTATTTTTTGCGAAAAACAATACCTTTCCTGGGACTAGGCATCGGATTAAGTCTGGGTCTGGGTCTAGAGTTACTGATCGGAAAGGGTTCGGATTCCGAGAAATCGAAGAAACTAAACGTTTTTAAACAAAAGCTCTTACCCAGAATAACTATGAATTTATTTACTTATTAATTTCCCATAAAAGTAATAAAGTCGGCAAGAGCTTTATATAGATTTAAAATCATGATTTATTAGAGTATTTCTAAGATTTAAAGCGTTTGCTGTAAATCTTTTGGTTAACCCATTAATGTCAGCATTTATGCTTTATGCACCCATCTCCCCATAGGATTCCCTCCCCCATACATACATCCCTTGATGATTTGTTTTCCGCCAAAGTTTTGTGTGTCAAATTGGTTTTTGTAATGCCTTCGACCTGACCTGGTCGATAACAGATCACCAGCGCCTGGGCTCGTCTCGTCTCGTGTCTGGATTTAGACAAATGTTCTATATATGTAGGACTCTCTTTGTTTTTGTGTTACCCAAGATCTCCCAAGATCCCAAAAAAAGAAAATGCTAAAGAACTCAATGAAATGGTTTATAAATGACCGCTAGCTCTATGGATGAAGTTGTTCGTAGCTCGTTTCATTAATTTAAACAAAAAGAACTAAATTATCAACAAAACGATCCTATCCGAACCGAATGGAATGTGTGAAATGAGCCGAGAAACTGTTTCAAAATTTTGTCTTTTGGTCAAGATGATTTTTTACCCATTAATAAAAGTTTTTAAAAAACTTTATTATAATTATGAAATGATATATAACAATTACAAGTAAGAGTAATAAATTGTTTCATAAAACAATTTACAAGTAAGAGTAATAGCATAGTAGGTTGCAATTAATAATAAAATATGGAAATATAATACTTTAGTTTCTGGTATTGAATTCTTTTCAATACGTATTATTATTCATCAAACCTACATACTTACTAATATTAAAAAAGCAAAACTAAATTGCCCAGAAACTAGAAAAACTAGTATGGGTTTTGCTTCATCAAAAAAATTGTTAATCTATTTTTTGATACCATCATTAACAAAAGAGAACTTAAATTAATTCTAAAACGTATTAATACAATTTAAAATCAGTATTAAAGGAACACACAAAGGTATCAGATGTAATAATCATTTTTATATTTTTTTAAAATTAGGGCAGGGGTAACAAAAAAAATAAATAAAGATGTCTTCGTCCTCGACCTAGAAGGTTTCATCCTTAATTATAAAAAAATATGTTTACGGTGTTAATAGACGCCCAAAATCCATAGAATCTCTTCTTACATTTACCAACATTCTTTTTAATTTTTTAATTTGAAGTGGGTTTTATTTAACGAGCAGTTGGTATTTATCAAGCTACTAGCTTCTATAAATAGCTTCATCGTTTTTTAGTTTGTGCATTAATTTTTAATTATAATTATAATAATATACAATACAATAATAAATTTAAAATAAAGCAGTATCCTCTAGTCGAGAGGATCTGCTTCACTTTGGATCTTTGCTTTTTCGTTTGGCTTCTGCTTTTGATTTTGGTGATGCTGGGCTGGAAGCCACCTCCGCATGCTCATTCGAAAACGTGCGCTGGACGCGTGCAGTTCTCCAAAGATCCCTTCTGGACCAACAATCGATACCACCGATCTCGAATCTAATCGTAGTACGTTATAGTAAATCCAAAAATGCATCCTGCCTCGCCGCATCAGCACCGCGCGCGCCTCCATATCGGTTCCCCCGGCGGATCCGGTTCGGGGTCGGGCAACGTGCAAGCCTCCTCCTCGACGGAGACCTTTCCCTTAACTCCGCAGATCCACCAGTCTGGTCAGCAGCACACAGTTCATATTCCGCCCTCCACATCGCTGCCGTATCAAGGACTCAAGACGTGTAAGATGTTTTCCGTGGGGGAGTGTCCTTAAAAGAGAATATTGAAAAAAAAATTTTAAAATTAGAATATTAAAATTTATTAAAAAATATTAATAAATGTTCAATAGAACATAATACATAATAGAAAGACATGAGATATTATTTATAAATTACTTTTGAAGATATATTTTTTTCAATGGTTGCTAAAGTCTGTAATATCCCTATTAAAATATTATTTAATCTATAGCCTAACGAAAAAGTACTTCTATAAAAAATAATACATTTTTTATAAAATTAGCACCAAATTTAAGGTGTGTAAACTTCAATTTTAAGATTTTTAAACTTTAATTTTCATCCCATCATTCTAATAATGAAAAATTCATTTTGAATCAATGTTTTACTTTTAAGAACTAATATTCTTAACAAAAAAATAATCTTCCTATCTTTTCAATCTTATGGCTTATGTCTTTATTCTTTTTATTAATTATAATTTTATTCAAGTTTCTCTGAATATTAAAGTTTCTTCCTTTTAAAACCAAAAATCTCGAAGATTTTAAACGTTTCTTTCAAGAGATATATTATAACCTTAACATTATGTCAAAGAAAAACATTCCTGATTTCTGGACCGGATTTCCAGACGCATATAGTATAATCGAAAGAAAATATTCGCTCTACGTTTTGTTTAGCTCATAAAAATATACGCACATTGACTGCTAGATACAAATAGTTTTTCACATTATATGACCTCACAGAGCTCTAGAGATCCAGAGATCCCCAGACCAAGAATAATTCATAAATGCGATATTAATGCCCCACAAAATGATAATCAAGGCGCGTTGAGGTGAGACCATGAATCATTTTCATTGAAAAAAAAAATCTGTAATCCAAAGCTCTGGCTCTATATCTGTATCTGTATATGTATCTGTAAGGCATATTGAATTGTATCGATCACGACCACCTATGAAGTATGCAATATAAACTGTGCGCCGACATAAAAAAATAAATAGAAATTTTACCAAATCGGCTCGGACATGTCCATGGAACATGGGCAGCTGGTACGAATATGTTTTCTACCCGGATCCAATGGCATCATATGAACCGAATCGTATCCGTGATATAAATCGTATTGTCGAAACTCGTAAGATAAACAAGAGGAAAGAAATACTCAACACCCGACGCTGGGACGTAAACATTATCCATGGGAATAAATAGTTCCAGCGTTAGGTGAAAAGAGCAAAACAAACAAAAAATCAGAAAATAGAAGATCATATTCAAGAACGAGGTCTACACACACAGTAAAAAATAATCAAAAAAAAAAAATCATAAAAAAATAATCTTTATTACTTATACACTATTTTAGGTACTGTCCTTAGGTCAACAATATTATTCAATAATTAATCATTTTAGTATTTATTTCTCCTTGTGTATCCACTGTACATACATAGCAATATAAGCCATAAACAAAAGGCTCGTGCTTATGTAGTTAGTCAAGCATAAAAAATGCTCCGAAACATTATGTGGATATTTATGGAATTTACAGCATTTTGTACTACATCAAAAGCAATTTGTACAAATTAATTGCCCAAAAACAGAACCATGGCATAATCATATTGCTGGACCAATTGAAATAATGCATGCAATTGCCTAAAAACTGTTTCTCATTAGGCCGGCTAATTAGAAATATATTTTCAACACACATTTAATTGGTTATTACAATGTAGAAATTAATTAAATTCATTGCACAAGTTTTTCGAAGTTTCCCAATATCGATAGAACAAAAAGTAAAATTAAATAAGAATACCCACTTAGAACCACATGACAAAAACTGAATCCTTATCCCAATATCTTGAGGACTTTAATTTTTTTCCCAGTCTTAGTGTGTTAATCCATGAATCTTCTGTATCCTGAATCGCCAATGTTTTCCACCATTTGTCCTTGGAGTTTTAGCATCTTCTTCAGTGAATCCCCATGTATATTTTCTTACAATCTCCTCATTAGATTCTAGAACTCTTGAACTCCTAACAAAGGTCCGATGACCAGTCCAGTCTTTCTCCACTTTTCAGGCATATCTCTGAATTCGTTACCATATTCCTCAAACGAGTGTTTAAAGTTATTTAAATTTTTCCCATATCTTAAAGCTGCTTTCTTACAATAAGCTATCATCTTATGTGCTTATCTATATAATATATATATAGATAAGCATGATATACGATATCGTAGCCATATATAGCTACATATGTATGTATATGTTTGCTGCTATTGCAATCTCCTTAAGAGACGCTAGAGTTACTAAGGTCAAATTGTTCCAGTCCGATGAAGAATATATCTTCTAATATATCTTCTATTTTTCCCGTATCTGATAGCTTTTGCCTTAATACCTATCATCCCAAGTACTGCTATAGAATATCCTAATTGATCATCCGAGTAACAAGCAACTTTACAGGAATCTGAAGTTGTGATTTGGATGGGTAACTCTTGGATGGTCGTAGATTTGTTTTCGGTTGATGAACAAAGATGTGGAAAAGCTGGGATGCTTATTCTGCAAGTGGAAGTATATATTTTTGGACACTAATCTCTGGGTAACTCTTGCCTCTTCATTTTTCAATATATTGAAGTAAAGACTTCGATATTTTGCAGCATATTCGTCTTAATTTTATGTCATGGAAAGTACACCTGTGGTGTGGTGTTTTAACATTCAAACAATTATATTAATTAATTCTTCATAATAATTTTTTGAAAATTCTTAGTTGGGCTCTCAGACGGCAATATATTTTTTAAAGAATCGAAGATGTCCCCTTCATTATTTCACACCTTGAACCAAATCATATTATCTTCAAAGTCTATGCAAGAATATAAAGAACGCAAAAAAAAAATAAATTATACAATTGTTAAAAAAATTTATATTTAAAAAAAACTAATTTTCTTAAAGTTTTTATTCTATAATTACAATTAATTTTGGTTATAGTTATAGGCGTATTAGAAACACAATCAAAGCACCATTTTGGCGCAACAAACGGAAGTGAAAATCATTGAAAATCACATTTTTGTATTGCCAACAAGTGCTCCAATTTCCCCCGATTGGGAATCCGAATATCTGAACATTTTTGAAAGGGAAGTGGAACGTGCCAGACGCCGGAGATTCGCGTTCACCAGATGTTCCCTCGATTGCCTTTCAATTGCTTGTGAAATTTGCGATAAACAATAGACGAAGCTTATGCTCGCCCCTTTGGCTAGACTGAGGGAAAATGATATGGTTTATTTGGAAATTAATCAACCTAAACCTAAACAATTGGAAGTTATTTATTTTATAAACCTTACCATTTTGAGTCTTTATTGTCTTCATCACTTCATTTCTCACTCCTGTGATAATTACTCCTGTCTCTTCCAGCCGAGAACGATGACATGGGCTGTGTGGAGATCCTGGCCACCGTGGTCTCCGTGCTCATCATGGTCCTGACCTTTCCCATCTCCGTCTTCATCTGCTTCAAGGTGGTCTCCGAATACGAGCGGGCGGTGATCTTCCGGATGGGACGACTGCGCAGCGGAGGAGCTCGCGGTCCTGGCGTCTTCTTTGTGCTGCCCTGCGTGGATGACTACTATCCGGTGGATCTGCGAACCGTCTCCTTTGATGTGCCGCCGCAAGAGGTTCTCTCAAAGGACTCGGTAACGGTGACCGTGGATGCGGTGGTCTATTATCGCATCAGTGATCCCCTCAAGGCCGTCATCCAGGTGTACAATTATAGTCACTCGACCAGTCTCCTGGCAGCCACTACGCTGAGGAACGTTCTGGGAACCAGGAATCTCTCTGAGCTGCTGACAGAACGGGAAACGATATCCCACACCATGCAGATGTCTTTGGACGAGGCCACCGATCCCTGGGGCGTTAAAGTTGAACGTGTGGAAATGTGAGTTGTTCTTGGACTTTGATGAGCCTTTGAGTTTAATTTGTGATCCTTCTTTTTTAAAGCAAGGATGTGTCTCTGCCCACGGCTCTGCAAAGGGCTATGGCTGCAGAGGCGGAGGCCGCCAGAGAGGCCAGAGCCAAGGTTATAGCCGCCGAGGGTGAAATGAAATCCTCACGAGCTTTGAGAGAAGCCTCCGAAATTATATCAGCCAGTCCATCCGCCTTGCAGGTGAGTCTGAAAGAGGGAAAAGTTTTTTTTCTTACTATGTGATACCCGATACTTCAGTCTAGTTTCCTATAAAAATAAAAACATTTATTAAATTAAATAAAAACCCATTTTTCAGCTACGTTATCTGCAAACCCTGAGCAGCATTTCCACTGAGAAAAACTCAACCATTATCTTCCCACTGCCTATGGAGCTGTTGACGCCCTTCCTGAATTCCCAGGCTCATGTACAACAATTGCAGTTGCAACATCAACAGCAGCAACATCAACAACAACAGCAACAGCAACAACAGCAGCAACAGCAACATGCAACAGGTCCTGGAACGCCAATACATCGGCATCAACATCATCAGGCACATCACCAGTGACGCTCGATGTCGGTGCTGCAGCCGTATCTGGAGGCACTGCATCGCTGCGAGCTCCAGAGGCAGCAGCGGAACGTGGCGGATCCGGATGACGATATCGTTGGGTATTTGTTGTAAATTGTAATGCGATGGCCGCAGCAGCGACAAAGCTCTCTGGGGAAAACCCTAAAGAAAAGTAATCACTTGAGGGGTGAACATTTTTTACCAGACTTTTCACTGAAAAAAAAAAACAAAATTTCTTTAGGAAAATAATTAACAAATTACACTTTTTTTTTTGCTATGTATATACTAAAACAATTTTTTTTTAACAATTAGATAAAGAGTTTAAATTAATAAGAAGGTAAATTGCAATGAATATTATTTAGATATTTAGAAACCTATTTTAAAATTTAATAACATATATTTAATACTAATGTTATGATTTTATAAATTTAAAATTAAACAAACCGGTTGAAAATGCTTGAATACGTAGTTAAAAAATTAAATAAATGACAAGAACACTTATAAATACATAAACTAAATTGATATAAATGTTTTTAAAAGCTATTGAATAAAATAGAAAATATAATATAAATAATAAATCGTTTTTTCAAGTGCCTTTCGTGATAATTTAAATGCAAAATAGAGTCTGTTTTGAAAAAAGAAGATTATCTCTATGAATCACACTTTTGTCCCATAACCTCAGCTCTTTTGGTCGAAGAATCTGACAGATTTTTAATCTGAGGTTCTGAAATCGATAAACTGATGGAGTAATATTTTTAAAAACTGATACCGAAAGCTTTCGTTGATCGATTGTGGGATTAATCTGTTGAACGAGTGCTTTCTGAGCTTGTACTTTTTATATTTTTCTTTTTAAGATTCCAGAGATGAATCATTCTGCGAATGTGGCTCGATCGGCAAGGCCATTATTTTTTAGAGGGTGGATCAAAAAGGTTACAGAACTAAAATAAAATATATAGTATAAATTAATTACAATATTAATTTCAAGTTTTAGGAGCAAAACCTTTCCTTAGATTGAAAATCCCTAAAAACTTCTCACAGTTTTTTATTCTTAGTTTGAATCCTACAACTTATAGATTACTTATATCTGTATAGATTACCAAGCTTCAATATTTTTAATAATATAAAATTGTATTTTTTTAAATATTGACCTCACCTTTAATCCATAATCATATTACTCGATGCACCCTCGTAACCCGAGCAGAAAGTGGAACGATAAAGCAGTATTGTTTGGAGAACCACCGGGGGCTCCCGGCTCGTATTCTTATCTCGTCGAGTGCTTCAGTGCTGGGTGGGATTGGACAAATCGAACATTTTTCCGATGCTCTGGCAGTAGTTGCTCCGGCAGTTTCGAGAGTGTTTCGCTGACCGGACCGGACTGGAACAGAAGCCATGGCATCGCAACTGGACGATTCACCCGTGTATGCCAACTATGAGGATATGCGCAACTCCGGCCCGACCAGCTCCACGGATTATATGGTCCAAATGGGTCCCACTGGAGATACGGTTCGAGTGCCGGTAGTTCAAATACCGCCAAAACAAACGCAACAATATCGGGGGTTTAAGACCTGTGAGTATATATATGTATTTTTTAGAAATAGTGTAAAATAGGTAATCGATTTTTTTAATCTTTGGATTATATTTTAAAATGTAGATTTGTATATTAAAGTCACGAGTAATGAGTCAGATATTTAACAAGCTGTCTTCTTTGCGATGAAAATAAATATTATTTGCTTTTATGATTCACGATAAAAATGTTAAATATTATAAATATGTTTTTAGAAGCTTTTTTACACTTTTTTAAGTAAAAAGTTTATAAGACCTGTCTATCTTAACATCAATGGCTATCTTAGAAATCCTACCACTTATAGATTGCTTATATCTCTATAGATTATCAAATCCCTTACTTGTATCATTTCCATGTATTACCAAAAAATTTATATTTCAATCAGCCGGAACTATATATTTACCTTTGAAATTGTTTATCAAACTGTAATCGATCGATGCGACTATTAAAATGCTGGCGAATTTCTTAAGAATCGATTTCTTGAGATTAGATTACGGACAAACAATGAGCCAAATGCGATTGAATAAAGTTTGGGTTTTCGTTAAAGTTTGTATATGTAAGAGTTGGATACTCGTAGAGTAATAAACGTGAACGGAAACCTTATCGGTTGTTACTGGAAGCGTCATTAAGTCAATATCTGTAGAAACAAAAATAAATAATATTCCCACAGCTACAACCGATTTCCTTTGAAAATTATATCTAAATAAAAAATGATTCTGACGTACAAATAATAATTCTGTTATCGATTTAGATATTTATAATTCTAATTACTCATATATGTAGGTGTTTGATTGATAACCTAATGATTTCATCAGCTACTGGGTGGCAGTATCACACCTTTGTTTTATTAAATAATTAAAGTTATTAGCTGTAAACATTGACTTATCCCTATACATTTAAAAAAATACTACAAGATTGTGTCTAAAAAAGCCTTAAATTGGTACGTTTTGAAAGTACCCAAAATAGCCAAATTTGTAGAACTTTTTTACAAAGAGAGCTTCAAATATTCCATGGTATTTAATATTTATTTAGGAGTAAGGAATTTTTAGAAGATAATAGCATGTCGTGTAGAAATATTTACTTATTTTTCTTTTTTAGATGTTATAAGAAAAGTGATCCATTTGCGGTGATCCTAAAAATTCGAAGGTTTTTCGAAAACGAAGATTTTTTAAAAACTTTACAATTTTGACAAAAAGGCCCAACTTTAAAAACCAAACTTCCTTTTTTAGTGAAATTTTTCCAATAATTTCCTTTGTTCATTACCAGGGCGATATATCCAATAATGGATATATAGTGCATCCATTTTCGAAAAATCGACAACGGCACATTTTTGAAAAAAAAAATCGCCTTTAAAGTTACTTCACATGGGCATAAAAATTAATGTGTAGCTCCAAAAATATTTATCAGATTGAGTTAAAAATTACATATATATATGTAGATGAAAATAAAATAAAAATTGTAGATATTTTGTAAATAATAACTGAGTTTAAACCCTTCAAGGAAGTGCTAAAGAACATCCGGACTGATAACTTTTGATCTAATCAAGGGGTGTTCAACTTCTTATATATACTAGTAGTACTTATATTACTTAATTAAAGTACTTAATGGAAAATAAAAAAATATTTCATACTTCCAGCGGAAAACGAACCCCGAGGATGCATGGAGTGGGTGGTTACCATCCTATCCGTCTTTGTCTTCATCATCACCTCGCCCATTTCCATCTTTATATGCTTCAAGGTGGTGGCCGAGTACGAGCGTGCCATCATATTCCGGCTGGGCAGGCTGTCCGGCGGAGCCCGTGGCCCGGGCATGTTCTTCATCCTGCCGTGCATCGATGAGTACCGCAAGGTGGACCTGCGAACGGTCACCTTCAATGTGCCGCAGCAGGAGATGTTGACCAAGGATTCGGTGACAGTGACTGTGGATGCCGTGGTCTACTATCGCATCAACGATCCCCTTTACGCCGTCGTCCAGGTGGAGGACTACAGCACCTCCACGCGCCTGTTGGCTGCCACCACCTTGCGCAACATCGTGGGAACTCGCAATCTCTCCGAGCTGTTGACCGAGCGCGAAATCCTCGCCCACCACATGCAGTCCACCCTGGACGAGGCCACCGAGCCTTGGGGCGTTATGGTGGAACGTGTGGAGATGTAAGTGGGTGCCTTGAACCTTTACAACTGTCGGCTTATGAGTATCCTTTTGCAGCAAGGACGTCTCTCTGCCCGTTTCCATGCAGCGAGCCATGGCCGCCGAAGCGGAGGCTGCTCGGGATGCTCGCGCCAAGGTGATAGCCGCCGAGGGTGAAAAGAAATCCGCCACTGCCCTGAAGGAGGCCTCTGATGTGATCTCGGCCAGTCCTTCAGCTCTGCAGGTGAGTGTTCTATCCATCTCCTTCAAATATTTACATAAACATGGGAATTTGTGATTTTTCAGCTCCGTTACCTGCAAACCCTGAGCAGCATCTCGGCGGAGAAGAACTCCACTATTATCTTCCCGCTGCCCATGGAACTGCTAACTCCGTATTTGGCCAAATACGCTGCGATGATGCCACAGGGACCTCCTCCTGCTCAGCCGCCGGAGAAGTTCGATGTCTCGTTCATAAATGCCCAGGCGGCGTGGCCCAAAACAAACCTATAGGATATTCCACAATGTATTTCCATGATGGCGCTTTCAAAGCCCTTGCTGGGTATTTTATTGTCAGTTTTAAAATCTATAAAGTTATGAATATGCAATGAAATCGGACAACTAGAACTTCTAAGAAACAAACCTTGCCAACAAGACAAACTGCAAGGATATACCTTTAAACTTCGTCCTAGACCGATGTTACGACTCCTTACTACCATTTTTTTTTTAAATAAACAAACCTCTTGTTATTTACAACAAATATACATTGGCTGGCTCCAGATCCAAAGCTTTGGTGGCCATCGCTTTCACATTCTCTTGAAATCTGGAATCTCCTGCTATAATGGCCACGCGAGTTCCTGGAATGTTTTGGTTTGCAAAGCTGGAGAGCTCCGAGATGTCCAATCGCGATATCTTGGCTGCCTCTTTGTATCGCAGGCTCTTGGCCAGCTCCAGGCACTCTGGTAGGCAATGATCCGCAGCCTGGCAAGCGGAGGATCCACATTGTTGGTGTGGTAGGTACAGACAGCTCTTGTAGTTCCAGTTGCGAGCGAATTCTAGGAGCTCCTCCCTAAAATATACATGCTGGAGATCCCTGGAGCAAACCAAATGCCAGATGCGACTCATGTCGTCCTCGTTCTCCAGCACTTGCCGCACCAGAGGCAACGTGGGGGCAATGGCCACTCCTTGGCAGATGATGAAGAGGCATTTGGTAACGCTGGGATCGTACTGGTAGTTTCCTATCGGCCCTCGGAACTCCAAGATATCGTTGACCTGGACAGAAGCCAGTTTCTGGGACATACCACCGCCGGACTGGAGCTTCACCAGAATGCGGAACTCTTTGGCGAGGAAGTCGCTCCAATAGGGCGAGTAGGGACGCAGCAGGGAGCCATCGCGGAGCATTACATGATGGCCTGGAGGAATGTCCAGCACTGATTCATCGTCCTCCTCATCCACAGCATGGCGGAGGTGTAGAAAAAGCACAGTATCATTCGCTGGGTGGCTTTCCCGCCAAATCAAACGAAACTTTGTGTAGCCTAGGATTACATTCCTCTTGCCGGCCAATAGAAGGCGCCGACTCGGTTTCGGTTTGTTATCGAGGATGCAGTTGGTACAGCCATTGCCACAGCAATCCGACTCCTGGATGGCAAACGGATCTTGCTCCTCGGAAGCCAAAGATTCCTTTTTTAAATCCTGCTCCTCGGTCACCATAACAGCACAGTGTTGGAAAACGTCAAACTTAGTTCAGCTTGGACAGTGTCTCCACGCTAAAAAAACAATTAATAAAATTAAAAAAAAATAAAATTATTAAAAAAAAACTTTATTATTATTTTCATAAATATACATACATATTCCCTTAAAATAGATACAAATGACTTAACTGTCAACACTGATAGCTGTCAGGCGACGATATACAGCACTGTTTGTATTCAGGCAACGCTTCTCAGCACTAGGACAGTAAAATTTGTTAAACATCACGCTAAAATCAAAAATAAATAAATACGAACGTCATATCGGCCGATCGTAGCTATATCTCTGGCCCCGTTACTCCCCCCCGCCTGAGATCGCGTGCAATAGAGAGCGCCCAAGTGAGAGAGTGAGAGGGAAAGCCAGGAGAGCGACGATGAGCAACTAGTGTCCACCAGTGCATCCTTTGTCCAGCTTGGAGCCGCTCTCTCCGAACATGAACCTGGAATCGCTCTTCCGCGACTTCAATCCCTGGTAAGTAGCGTGCACAGATGCCTCTAATTGGTCACTCATGTCTCCCGATTTTTTGCAGCAAATTCATCGTCCACTGCAGCCTGTTTACATTTGTGACGCTATTTGCCCTGCGTCTGGATAATTTTATTGGTGAGTACCTGAGCAGCCACACCTGGATGTGTTACCTAATTGAATCACCCTTCAATCCCTTCCACAGATTGGCCCTATTGGGCTATTTTTACGCCGCTCTGGATATGGAAGTGCACAGCCATACTGGGTGCCATTGTGGGGGCGATTGTGTGGTGTCGCTACCCGCACTACCGCCTTGAGGGCGATGCCTACACTCAGTTCAAGGCCATGCTCATCTCCCTGGCGCTGCATCTTATATTACTGATGTTTGAGCTACTGGCCTGCGATAAACTGACCTCGGATAGGCATCTCTGGGTGCTGGTCTTCATACCGCTGATCTTTGGGTCGGTGGTCAGTGTCGGCGCCTGTGTGTGGGCCGTGAAGCATGATCGTTCCTTTGAGCTGGAGCTATTCCTGGCTGTGAATGCCCTGCAGTTCGTATCACTGCCGCTGAAGCTGGACAAGTTTGTGTACTGGCACTGGGACGTGGTGTTTGTGCCCATGTGGATTGTGATTTGCCTGAGTCTGGTCAGTGTTCTCTACAATATTATATTCTGTGGCATCATGATGCGCACCCCAGAGGTGTCGTTGCAACAGAAGAAGGCGGCTCTCAATGCGGCCGTTGGAAATATATGCACGGTGCTGCCCCTGCTGTGCTTTCAGGTAAGCTGTGGATTAACTTTTTATTGGAAATTATATAAACATGTGCTTTCTTTTCCAACGAAACCAGGTGGTGATATGTGACAAGCTCGACGGAGAGCTTAAATTCCCGTATATAGTGGTCTTCTCGCCGCTACTCGTCTCCATTCTGGCCCTAATCATTCTCAGCTTTACGGCCAAGGGCGGAAATATGTGGTGGTTTGGTATTCGGAAGTCATTTAGCCAGTTCCTGTTGTCGGCCATGCCCTTCCTGCAGGAATATGGCAACATTAGCTATCACGCAGAGACGCACAGCGGCAATGCCGGGCAGTCGGTGCCATTGGATGCCACCTCATCGTCGACGAGCACGGGCGGCGGTAGCGGCAGCGAGCAGTTGCACGAATTCGGGAAGCACGACAAGAAAAGCAAGAAGGCTGCCAAGAACGATATCCTGAAGCCGGTGGTGCCATTCGTGAGCATTGATTTGCCGGACTAGATTAATCTGTAATGGACTATGATTGATTTTGAGAAGGAGCAAGAGCAGAAGGAGGAGGAGGAGCAGCAGCAGCAGCACGTAGACCTAAGGACAGACTCTCACCCACATACCACATACACACAACCGCACCTCAGTTCAGGTGTTTAAATTAAGCAAACAAACACACACACAGAAACACATCGGCCGTAGCTTTTAGACTCGTACTGAATTATAATTGTAAGCCAAAACGCTAACACCATTCCCCCATCCACCCATTTACCCTCTACGCCATTCGCCTGCATATAATGGCTGTACATATATATATATATTCTCGTATGTATACCGATCCTGAGTAAGCCCAATTATTCGCTGGGTTATTACATCGTAAAATTGGTTTCTACCGTGATGACGAATCAGAAAATACCTTCAAACGATGACAACAACAACAAAAATTGCCAACCTTGACCTTTAACTACCTTTGACCCTACCTATGAACGGTATATATGTGCAAGTATTATATGTCCTCCCACACTAATCTTTTCCTTCAAAACAAGGCAAAAAAAAAAAAAAAGAAAAACCATAAACACCAATCCTCCCACTTATGTGTAATGCGCTACAAAAAATTGTAAATAATTTACAAATAATATGATTAAACAGAAAATATTTAATTAAGTGCTTCCAAAATTAAATCTAATTTTTTGCTCCAAGGTTCTGATTATAAGACATTTTTAGTTTGTATTAATCTTTATTCAAATTAGGAAGCTACAAAGTTTACATATTTGGTTTTTTCATAGTTAAATTTTTGTTTTAATTTTTTTGCATTAATTCTCTTACGTTGTGTCGCCTAAAAAGTTATGCAAAAAGGTAAAAAGTTGCATTTTAAAAAGTGACTGACCATTTTACATACGAGTATATATCCCAGAAGCCGCTGCCATACAAAACTAATTCGAAAATAGCCGGGTGAGTGATATCGTACTATATGGTTATATATGGTGGAGTGGTATATAGAGCATTATTCTGGAAGTACATACATATCTTTAAGGAGTGAAAGAGAGAGAGGCACATTTTTTAATTTTGTTTTTTTTTTTTTTTTTTTTTTGGAAAGAAATCGAAAAAGAACCAAAATGAGTGAGACAAACGATATGGAATTAGAGCGAGATGGGTGTAATGGAAGCAGGGTAGTAATATTATATATATTTGCTCGATCGCAGGTGCAAGCTGGCAACTCAACTATTGCATAACATATGTCTCTATACAATATATATATAACGCTCAAGTAAGTAATACAATTTCGTGTGAAATTTAACAATTGTTTCATTGGTTTAGCTACGACGTTTTTTTTCCTTAAAAGGGGGTATCCTCCTCTGTAATAATGATAGTAATAGTAGGTATTACTTATGGAATAAATCTTTTCGACTTCCGCTGTGTATAGTACAAAGTTTTCTAATTCATTTTTGAACTCTTTCTTCGATTTCAGCTAAATACTCTCCGTTTACGAAACAAAACATATCTATACCCGATACTGTTTACTGTAAAATATTTGTGTATATTGATCCTAATCTGGTATTACAATTCGGTTAACTATAAATATATATTTAATATATTTATTTAGTGAACCTACTTACAACGGAAAGCCTAAAAAATGGAAAAGTGTTTGCTTCGCACCCGCATACTGTTATTTCTTATATTTTTCAGTTTTTCAACCTTATATTGTTTTTTTTTTTAATTTTACTATTCAAGTTGGCTAAGAACAATTTTTTAATTTACTACTTTTTTTGGTATAGTCTGTGTTTCATCTTGATTTGCCGATTTTAAGGATAAAGTGACGGGATTTACAAATAAAAATTAATTATAATTTTCAAAAACATATTTTTGAGAAAATAATATATATAATTCTCGTATTCCCATCACTAAACCTCCAATCCGTGTGCCACTACTATTGGTAATTTCGTTGCCCTCGATTTCGCAGCTTAATGTCTATTGTCTGGATTTTGTTTACAGTGTATTTGGGATTGGGTATCGGGCCAATAGGACCCGACACCCCGACATAATCCCCGCAAACATGTTACTTTCCTTTTGTATAAACGATATGTACTAAGTGGTAAGTAATACGATTTCTAATTGCCTAAGAAATGAAACGCTTTTCGTTTCAATTTTTTCGTTTTTTTCGATATTTTCTGTTTTTTTTTTTAAGTTTATTTTTTTTCGGATTTTCGAAATTTCAAAATTGACTTGAGATCTTTGGCGAGCTGCGATCCATTAGGCATTCATAATTATTTTCTTTCTTGGATTTTCTGGGTGCACTTAGATTGTAGGTAACTTATTTCATTTATTTAGAATGTGTACATAGAACCGTATGTCCTCTACATTGACATATCCATTGCATATAGTACATGCCTGTATACATATGTTTTTTTTAATAATTAATATAATTTTTGGAACTATGGAACATTTTGGTTTATAGCTTTCGTTTTTGGTTTTTTATTTAATTTGTTTTTGTAGTGTATCCGGGTGGTTGGGAGCATCGAAGAAAATGTATAAAGATTTGTTTCGATTTCTGTTCTTTTTTTTAATGGGGTGTGGAAGCGCTTAGTTTTAAATTTGAAGAAGTTCGTTAGTTGTACGTTTCGTATGGAAATTTTACGTTAAAAAAAAAATATATAAATATAACACAAACACACTGTACACTGGGAAAAAAAATGTAGTCCAGGTGGGTAGTTGACGTGTGACACTCTAGTCCACCTTCGGCTTGTTGCTCAAGTACTGGGAGAGATTATCGCGAGGTCCTTGAACAATCAGCATGAACTGCGAGGGGAAGTCCCAGATAATGGTGAAGTGGAACAGCATATTGGCAATGGCGATCAAGTACTCGAAGAATGCGAACCAACTGAAGGCTGAAAAGGGTAACAGAAGTTGGTATTTAATAGGAGGTGTTTTATAAATAAATAGTTAAGTTATAAATAGATTTAGATTCGATTTTAATACGATATTGAGAGATTAATATGAATCGAATTCTATATAATTTTTTTTTTTTTTTCAAATTTTTTAAGACTTTTTCAAGATTTTTTGAAAAATGCAATAAGTGAGAACCCTATGTTATGCTATAGTATAATTGGCACATTTCTATATATATCTTTTCTGATTCAGATCCAATTCTCAAGAAAAATATTTTAAAAACTTACTATATGTATTTTCTATGTATCTATATCTACCTTCACATTTAATGCAACTTCACATTTTTTTTATTTATATGCCTTTTTTTTTAAAAAATCTCTTGGCAAAATGAGGTTGAAACCTATATGACCCACAAGGGTAACTACATATATCTTTCCCTATCTACAAACGATCTTAAAACGGAATATCATAATAAATTTCTAAATCAATTCCCCATTCCTCAATATTAAAATCTATTAAAATATGTTCCCAAAAACTATCCAAAATATATTACCCAAATCATGACAGTAGAAACGGTGTTTGGCAAAGAACACCAACAGCCCAATGGTGCTCAGAATGGAGACAGTGAAGAGGATCTTCTTCCACTTGATGGAGAGGCGTTGCTGCTCACTCAGTTCCTGTCCAGAGTTGAGGATACCGTTCAGCTTGATGGTGGCCAGCATATAGCACAGAGAACACACCATGAACGTTATGAAAATGCGCTCATGAACGGCTACAAAATAAAAAATGTTATTTTTAATATTTCTAATATTTTATAAATATTTACGGTAATTCTCTCGATTCGATATATAGGTTACGCCGCCCAAAGAAGCTATCTCGATGCAGTTGAGCACCAGGATCAGCGTGATCAGCAGGTTCGTCTGCGAGACCTGGGCTGGAGCCAGACGACGCAGCTGGGAGCGATAGTAGTTCTTGTAGACGAAGGCAATGGGGATGCGCGGCCCGATGTGGAGCGCAATGCTGAAGCGCCAGAAGTAGCGCTGCGGACTGACGCCAGTAATTGCACTTATCGAAGGTATTATGTTGTAGACCTATGGGGTCAAAAAGAATAAATAATTATTAGAAAAAATGTCTAAAAATGTTGAGAAGGCTATGTGGATACCCGGTACTTTTATCAGATGGCCTTCGTTCCCTATTGTTTTTACTTAAAAAGTTAGTGGACCTTTATATAAAAATCAATTTGAAACCAGATATTTCTTTTATAGCTCTATAATAGGTAGACAAATCTTTTCTGCTCCCTATATGATAACCAGTACTTTGGAAAGCTCCTACCAGATTATTTGAATTTAATGGATAATGAACAGAAATAAAACATATTATTAAAAGACCCTTTTTACTCTAGAAGTATCTCTAAAAGTATGATATATACATGATTAGGTATGATTAGGTAGAGGAACTCTATGATTTTGGTTTACTATATAAACGCTATATAGTACCCGGTACTTTGGCAAACTCCTCTATGCATTTTGATTTTCAACAATAGTGTTTAAATTTTAAATATATAACTAAAAACCTGTTATATATTGCTTTAGAATAGGTATAAATAGTTGAATAAAATTGCTATATAACTATGCTCAGTATATAAGTAGATAATACACAGTACTTGGCAAAATATGATCTTTTCTGACATTAGAACGTACAAAAAATGTTAAAACAAAATCTATAGCGTATATATCGTTTAAGTAGATATGATTAGAAAGCGGCCTTCTATGATTTTGGCTCATTGTATAATACCCGATACTTTTAAAAACTCTTTCAACCAGTTTCTTTATTTTAAAGATGTACAAAATGTTACTTAAAACCTCAGTTGCCTATTGAGCTTTACAATAAAACATTAAGAGAAAAAGGGAAACTATTTTTGCTCACTATATAATACCCGTTACTTCTGCCAACTTTTTCTTAATTTAAAGCAGGGGTGCCCAGCCCCATTGCTCTCGGAGCTCCTTTGTTGTTGGAATTGCTCGTTATATGGGAAATGAAATCTTATATACGTGTGTGGCTCGTAGCATAGGCAAGGGCTAAATACAAAAACAATTTTTCGTTTTTCGAGTTAAGCAACAACAATTGTATAGTGTCTCAGTTTTTCGTACTAATACGAAGGCACTTTTTTTTTTATTACCGAAAACTTTTCACTGAAAAAAATTACTTTTGGTTGAGATCTCAAAAAGAATGGTTAACATCTGAGCTATGAATTTCTTTTATTTATAACTTTATTACAGTTTTTAATTTTTATTTCATAAATATTTTTGTATTACTTTTTTCCATTGAAAATTGTACTATAATTTTTTTCAGTATACCGACATGACTTGCAAAAAAAATGTCTAGCTTTAATGTATTGGTGATTTTTTGCATTGGTATTCGAGTTTGCTCTGTCCTATGCTGAGCTTGGGCACCCCTGATTTAAAGAGTTGTTTATACAATAAATGTTGAACATTAATTTATTGTAAACCTATAACTAAATATATAACTAATCTACTAATGCTCTCATTCTGTTGCATTATCTTAAACGATTTAAAAATTCCTCAACAAATGATTACCTTAATTTATAACATTAATATAATATTATATGAAGACTTTTATTTTTTATTAGCCTGTCAGATTTCTTTGTAAAGCCACTTGCAAGTAAAATAAAAACGAAAACAAATACCGCTGTGGGTGAAAAAGTCGTTTAACAAAATGAATTGCGTGTTTCCTATCTGGCTGGAAGGACCCCCCGGGGGGATGACAGTGATTTGTTGGCCTTGGGATTAACTGGGATTGGAGCAGTTAGTCGTGGATGGACACTCCCTGTCAGGGATTTCGAGGTCCCCGGACCCAGAACCAGAACCAGAACCAGACCCAGACCCATTCGACGGCCATTTAACTCACGCGGCAATGTGTCTCGTGTACATCGTCGTACTGGAAGGCGTAGGCGGTCACGAAGCACGTGAAGAGCGTCACCAGTGGCAGAAGAGCGGTGACCACACAGATCTGATGGAAGCTGGCCAGATAATGGATGGCCACCGCCTGCTCCTTGGGCTGTAGAGGCTGATCCTTGGGATCATTTAGATCCTTTGGTTGCTGTTTGCAGCTAATCGTTGTGCTGGTCTGTAAGGAATATTAAATATTAGAATGTGTTCTAAATCAAGTTAATTAAATTAATTAATAAAAAGTTAAATAAAAAACTCAACTTTAAACAAATTAAAAATGAAGAAGTCCGCCATCTTTGAGTTTTAGTCGCTTCGAGCTTTTCCGCTTCCGTTTCCGCTTTCGATACTAATCCCCCAACGGTATGAGAATAAATGATGATGGGCTTAATGAACCTTACCTCAGAGTTTGGATGATATTGGGTTATAGTTCTGAATGCACAACAACAACAACAACAAGGCCAAAAATAACGAAAAGCTCTAAAAATAAAGGTAAGAAAACAGAAGAGAAGGAAGAGGTGTGAATAAATCAATAAACAAAAGGCAAACAATGGGGCATAATGGCGGAAACTATGCGGATATCTATATATAAGATATTATATACTCATATATATATATATCAGCTCTTATATATATCGACTAACTGAATAATGGATAAGGTGCCGCGTGGCATCCCGAATTGGATGAAGCCGGAGTTATAAATAAACAAGTCCTTGAGTCCTCCTGGGCGGAATGTGGGGGTGGCAAGGCCATGCTTTACCCTCCCACCCCCCTTACTTTCACTCTCTTTTGGCCACTCTCTCTCACTTGCTCTCAGCCAGTGTTATCCTAGCAAAGGATTAAGGCCCAAAAATAGATGAGCTGCGCCTGACGTCATCTAGATGATGATGAGGAAGATGACGACGACAAAGACGATGATGATGATGATGATGAGCCAGCCAGCCAGCTGGCCAAAAAAAAAAAAATTAATTAGCACCGAAAATGAATGGTTAGTTTGTTGGCCAGGCGTTGGAAATGAAATGGAATGCCTGGCGATTAAATCAGGAAGCAGGACACGCACGGTAAACAAAGAAAGAGACAGGAACAGACACAGAGACAGAGACAGAGGAGGGACAGAGAAGATGAAACCCCGGCAGGGACATTTTTTTTGGCCAAAAAACCAATGAATGATTAAAACAAGCACCAAACAAATAAAGGCCACCAAGTATACCGTAAATTAGGCAAACTAACCGTGGGGCACGTGAAAAGTTTCAGGGGGGGTAGCGACTTATTGGGGTCAGGAAATCGATTTTTATTTTTGGCACATTATTTCCACCTATTTGTTTTTCCAATAAAATTGATTTATAAAAAAAATGTATTACAAGTTTTTTAGTTTTTGAAAAATTACCTTACAAAAAATCATAATAAAATTACTTATTACTTAAAAAAATATATTTACTCCATAAACTAAATTTTATTATTTAAAATATATTCTATATAATTATATATCAAAAAACATACATATGTAAAAAAAAATCCTTTAAAAAACAACATATTTTTAGCCCATTTTTAAGATGATTTCCCCCCTATTTTGGGTATATGATGGGGGATGGGATGGATGGAGGAGGTCCTGGGTCTTCTGAGCAGGAGGGGTGGCATGCGCGGTGGCTGCGGAAAATTACAACAAAATGAAACGAGCCGAGGAGCCACCCACGCACACCCACACACAAACACACATACATTTTTATGACGACTGTATGGAACGTTGCGAGACACGGCGGGGGGAAAAGGTGCTCCAGCCAAGGGGTGCTCCAGCGGGGCTGAACCTGCCATTCGCTTAATGTTATATAATTTTTTTTTTTTTTTTTTTTTGGCCAGGCCAAACAAACCATAAATACACAAGCACATACTCGTACATAATGGAAGTGAAACGAAAATACGTAAAACAAACGAAACGTTAAATAAATAAATATTAGTTTCCAGGGGTAACAGTACCGTTAATGGATCAGCAGATCCACTCTCGATGATGGTCCCGCTCTCGCTCCCTCTGCCTGCTGGGGTGCCTCCGCCTCCGGCGATGCCCTCTCCGCCTCCGGCATCAATGGTGGAGGTGCTCCCACTGGACGCCGTTGCCGCTGCTGCTGCCGCTCCTGATGCTGATGCTGATGCTACCGCTGTCGTTGCAGTCGCAGCACCCTTCCCGCTATCTAGGGTCCCTGTTCCGGTGCTCCGTTGCATTTTGTGGTCTCTGGTCGGCGCTGCTCGTTTGCGTTTGCCTTTCGATTTGGCTATTTGGCATAATTTGCATGCCCCACGCTGCCGTCGCCGAGTTCTGACCGCGCGCGCGCCTCTCTTGCAACTGTTTCACGGTTCTGCTCCGTTCTGGTTCCTTGGCTGGCCGATTTTCCGCATTCCGCGTCTTTGCTGCCCTCTTTTTGCGCTCTTCCTTCCTTACATTTTCTCCATTCCGGCCCACGCACACGGCCAGGCGTTGGGCACACTGGCGGTTTGGGGTCACACTGTTGGCCATGTACCGTTAGTTCTGACAAAATGGCTACCCGTATGAGAAGAAGCGCGATGTTCGAATGTGCTTGCAGGAAATATTTTTATTTTATTTAAGAAATTGCTAATGGGAAAATAAAATTTAAATTTTGTATTTCTTATAATATTTTTACATTTTATTCCTTAATTCATTGTCAATTTTCATTTAGTTTATAGGTTTTTTAAGATGTTTCTTACCTTAACAATATTACTCAATAAGGACTCTATATTATACATACTACCTTATAATAAATTATAATTATATACTCAATATATAAAAAATATGTAAGTCCTCCCTCAAATTTCTGTTTTCAACAGAAGACCTTCCGCTTGAAATAAAAACTAAAACTTAAAAAAGGAGTATTTCAAAAGGATCTTCACTAAATTTACCCATTCCTATTTCATTTTATTTAAAAAAAAGTCTTACAACATAAATCAAATGAATAATCTATTAAAAATAGTTTATAGAAAATAAACTGTTAATAATAAATCTCACCAAGCTCTCCAAGATCTTTGAAAAAAATAAAAACTTCCCTTAAATTAAAAATTAAAACTGAAAAATGTTTTTATAAATGGTTTTTATGTTAAATAATATATTCTATTAAAAATAACCTAACTAAATTACTATTAAATAAAAATAAAAACTCTCCCAAGTTATACTTTTCTTCCAAAAACCGTTTCTTAAAATAAAAACTATTACTTTTGAACTAAGCTATAAATATTTTATTTTTATATAAAAACAGGTTTATTTTTATTAAAACAATATATTAAAAGTATTGTCTAAATAATTAAGATATAATCTTTAAATAAAAACTATCAAAATATTTAACTATTAATTTTAACCGAAAGCTCCAAAATTTCTTGTATTACCCCCACAAAAAGAAGTATTTTTTAAATGATTTTCGCTAAATTTTTATTCGATAAAGTAAATATTAGAAATATTTTGTAGAAAACGCTAAGCACCGATTGCAGATGAAACTAGCATGTTTCAAAATTGCAAACTGTGAAATAAATGTACAAACTAAACAGATTTCTCAAAAAATACATGTGTAGACATCCTAGAGTCTTAAACCAAAAATGTACAGGTCTATATTTTAATTAAAGTTTATTAGACGAACCGACAAAAGATTCAAACAATCCAGAAAACTACAAAAGTTGCAATTGAAAAACAATAGTCTTGTATATGGACCTGAATTTACACGTTTGTTTGCTCCGATTGTGAACCGAAAAGTTATATTTAGACATGTTTGTGCGTGCACGCCGAGGAGTGCATCGCCAATCGATGTCCGAGTAATCGAAATTACATCTAGTGGTGGTTTTATGGACAGCGCTTTATTCAAAAACTAGTTACTCTGTTACATAAGATATAGATCTCCTTTTCTTTTTGTTTTTTTTTTTTTATTCGCAATTGTTCACATCAATTTTTTTTGTTAACAGCACCGTTTTTTTTTTGTTTTTGTTTTTTAATTAACTGATGCTGATGCTGAGGCTTTTTGTGTGTCTCTACGTGCCCTGATTTGTACAAAAAAAATCGTGCAGAATTTGTTAAAATTAGTAGCCTTCGAGCTATCCAGGCTGTGATCTGTAGGTGTTTGTCGGTTAAAAATTGTGTGTATTACAATTGCGTAGTCTTAGTTTTTGAATTGTCGAATACAAGGGGCTCCGTCGATCGAGGAGGATTCGAGGAGTACACGAGTATTTTTCAATCTCATTGCGCTCGCCTGGAAAGGTTATGGTTACGTTCCTAAACTATCGAAAAATAAATAATGATGTCTGGCCGAATCGTGCCGGGGGCCACACATATATCTATATAAGTATCTTTACAACCACAGTTCGCCGCCGCAGATCTCCAGGACCATTTTCTTGCGGAAATAATCCATATCTTCTTGGCTAAAATTGAAGGGGCGATCGCGCGTTATATACTCGGCGAACGTGCAGCTGAAGACGCCGCAATCGCTGCCGTTGGTCTGCTGGGGGACATCGGGCATGCTCTCGATACGGAAGCAACTGGTGTCGAATGGCTTCTTGCGCTTGTCCAGCGACTCGGACCGCAGATACGCCTCCAATGCGTCCAGCACCGGCTGGTTGGGCTTGCCCATCGAGTCGTAGTAGCGAATGGTGCGATCGCGCATATGTATAATCGCCATGCACCAGTGGACACCGTTGCAGTGCACCGGCACCGGTATTATGTCCTTGGAGAACAGATCGACTTTGCGAGTCCAGCGCTTAACGCCGTCATGCCCGTTCTGGAGCAGGCGTGGCACGAAGAACGTGTTCATGGCATAGACGCTGGGCAATTGGCCAGCCCGGCGCTCGGATCGATCGGTTATCATGTTCATGTAGAAGTTAATCACCTCGTCGTTCAACCACTTTCCTCCGAGCAGGGTGCGGATATCGCTGCGATGTATGTTCATGTTGAATTTCGAAATCAGGACCTGGTCGGGGAGCAGAGATTAGTAATTATAATGTTATAATGAGGTACTTTCTAGCCCACCTGCTGTGCCGCCCCCTGCATCAGGTCGGTGAACCGACGTAGCAGCTCATCGGTGAGAGGCTGCCGGGTCGATTCCTTAGGTTCCGGTTTACTGTCTGTAGATGCAATGACAAATATGGGCTTGTGAGGCAGCCTATACTTGAATATATTCTCGCGCAATCCTTGCTCGTAGGCGCAGCGTTCTTCTCGCAACTTCTCGTATCTGAACATTATAAAATATAAGAATATGTATGATATTTAAAAAAAAAATATATAAAAATATAGCTTCACATATAGTACTGGATATTGGATGCTTCAATACTGAACCCTATATGTGATGTTTGGATTGTCTAGCAAGGCTTACTGCTTGCAGGACAAAATCCCGAATGATACTCACTCTTCGATGGCCCGTTCACGCTTGAGTTCCCTCTCCTTGCGCTGGCGATCCGTCTTCTCGCAGAACTGGGTGGTATAGTCTTCTTGGAAGAAGAGCGAGTTCGCGAAACGAGCCACCAGCGAGTTATTGAGCGAGGTGTTCAATCCGCCAGATGTCTTGGCAGTCACACTGGTGTTCGGCTCCCCCTGATCGCTTATGTCTTCGCTACTGTCATCGATTCCGGTGATAACGACGGACTGACCATCCGAGCTGGTGGAGGCATCGCTATGGGAAATGGTGGAGGCGTGGCTGGTGGCGCTATTGACGCTGTTGTAGGGCTGGATAGGAGCCGGAGCCGACTTTGCCTCATCGGCTTGGGCCAGGAGCTTGGCATAGTTGGTGTAGGCGCAATTCTCAGGCGGTTGCGGTTGGCTCTCCTGCTGCTGCTTGTTGTTGTTGTTGCCCAGAATAGTGCTCCATGAGATGCCGGTGGTTTTCGACGGTGTGGCTGGACGAACGGTGGACTTGTCGTAGCAAAGATTACGGATCAGGCTAAGGTATTGTTCGCGCTCCGAGCGCTGCTCCTCTTGAGCAATAACCGAATCCTCGCCATGGCCATTGATGCGCGAGTCGTTGAAGCCATTCTGACCCAGACGCACGGCGTCAGAGTAAAGCATTGAGGTACGGAGTGATCCCGAGCCGTGATTCAGTGATGAGGCCGCTTGTAGCGGACGAGAAGAGGAACTAGAAGCCGTCAGGGCTGCGGCTGTGTTATTGGTGCCGCCGCTATTGTTGGCGAAGCGCGGGATATGTTGCAGTTCATCGTCATCTTCATCGGAAAAATCGAGGGGACTGTTATTCCCAAAACGTACGCGATACTGTACCAGCTTCGGCGAATCAAAGATCGACATCCGCTTGGAATTGTTTCGCTGAGCCATCATCGGCTCTCGTTCGCGCTCCGACATTAACCTGGATGGTGGATAGTCCTCCGCAGCTTCATTAGCAACGAAACGCGGAAACGAATTATCCACCTTACGGTACTTGATTAGTCGAGGATCGTTATCCTGGTATCTAAAAGATAGGGAGTTTGAATCGCAAATCAAATATGAAATATTGGAATTTCTGAAAAAAAAAATCCCACCTTCTCTTCCGTGCAGAGTTACCAAGTAAGTCCTGTGGTGGATCCTCTCTGGCCGGCAAGTCACCGCCTGTTCCACCGCCCGCTTCTTCCGGACTGGTGCCAGGCAATGCTTCCTTCGGCTTGTGCCAGCCGGTTAAGATTTGACGAAATCGGGTTAATAAATCCAATCCCATTGGATCGTTGTTCAAATTATTCCCTGCGCAAGTTGCGCCGAGATTGGTCAGCTCGAATGCGGCCTGCAAGCCCAGGAACACTTCAATGATCAGGGTCCGGAGCGGCGGGTTTCTGCGGGTTTCCGTGTGGCACTGCACCAGATAGCGCCACACATCGGTCAACTTCTCGCGCAATAGGAGAGATACTTTGTGCAGGGATATGGCGTTTTCACGATTTGGTACGGCCACCAAATGCTCCGTGATATCCCGAATAAACTTGAGAGTCTGCTTAACACACTCAATCAGTTTCTCCAGCTGCGGAGGACTGACTTTCGGATTTGTACTCGGTTCGAATTTTATCTTCGACACTGTTTGCTCGACATTAATGGTTTTGCGCGCAAGGCCCAGGAATATCAATTGATTTTTAGTTTTGTTTGTCGGTTCGGTTGGCGATTTGCCTCGAGCAGCCTCGTGCTGTTCTATTGTCTGAAAATTGTTTTCTCCGGATTGTACTGATCCTGCTCGATCCTGCACAGACACATGCTCTTCCTCCCTTCCGGACACGGACGCTGCCGGACGTTGAACACTCAGCTCGGATGTCGACGGATCGGCTACAGGACGAGAAGGTGGCGGAACATGATCCGAACCACTGGTGGCGCCATTGAGGTCTAATTGCCAGTGTAACCCATTGTTAGGAGTTAGCGACATGCGTGTTGGATTTTCGTATTCCGCGAAATACTCTGCAATGCCAAAGAGCGATATTGTAAGCCGCGAGTACGATATCATTACAAATACTATCCCAAACACCTCGAAATGCAAAAATTTCTGCACGAAATGCCGGCCGAAAAAAAAAAATGTTCAGGCTTCCCGCTTTTCGCGGCGGGCCGTCAAAAAATTTGGCCCGCAATTATATTGATTGCAAGCGGCTTTTTAAAATGCAAACTCACCGGTCGTTGATGTTTTCTAGAAGTTATAATAAGCCGATTCGGTTTCAGTAACACTGACAGATTAAGAACGTCGACTCAAATGAAATAATTTTCATTTCATTTTTTTTGGCGTGCTATGATGCCAGTGTTACCGTTCGCTAGATAAGTGAAAAGGGACGCCAGCGTTGCCACTGTTTTGTAGCGTTGGCATTATTCGATTTATTTTTTCTTTATTACTATTATTATTGTATAATTATTATCAATAAACGTATGCAGTTTATAAAGATATAAATATGAATCCCTTGTATACAACTTGTTATTATTTTTAATTTATTTTTATCGGAACTAGTTATCGTTGTTCCTTAAATGTTCGTGTGTGTTTCCATTTATTTCCATACCAACTTTTTTGTTTTAAAAAAACATTAAATACTATGTTTAAAACGTATTTAAAAGACCTTTTAAGCGGTTTAATAATAATAAATGTACGAAAGGTGGCGCTACCATTTCCCTTTTAGTGATTTTCTCTTAGGAATTTAAAATTTTTTACAAAAATTTATATGGGATTTGGTAAATTACTAATTTAACTCACAATTATATTAAAAATTTTTTTTTTAATTTCTTTCCCAACACCCTTAAAATTCCATAAAAGTTTTATAGGAAACTATCAACCGTAGGTGGCGCCACTGGTAGCTGTAACACATTTTGGTAAAGTTTAAATAAACAAAAAAAAATGTCATGCCGATTAAAATATTATGAAGCTATTAAAAAAGCGACAAGTTTATATAATTAGAAATCTTTCAACCTTAAATTAATAAAAAAATTGGTTTCACAATAAATATGAAGTTCTATAGGAAATCGTACCCGATAGATGGGGACACGGGTCTTATTTAGGAAAGTTTTTAAAATAAAAACATTACAAAATTAAATTCCCTTAAAAATTATTATTGATAAGATATATTTCTGACACCTATAGTTTATGTTTTATTTATTAATATCACTGCACAAAAATACATCCACACATCAACTAGAACAGCAACTGCAACAGCAACAACAGCAATCTTGAAATCGTCCTTGTAGAATCCTTAGTCCTTGCTTTGGCAGCAGAAGAAGAGAAAGTTCCAGAGCAGCATACTTAGTCCATAGATGCCCCCGGCCAGTCCCACAGTGGCCTGAAAGGAGTACCTCACTACAACCCAGTGGGCCATGGCGCCCCACAGGAGCACCAGCAGGCCGTTGGTGAAGTGCACGGGTCGCCTGATGGCGGTCCAGTTGGCCCTGGTCATGCCCATTTGGAAGACGAGCTCCTGGAGAAAGGCGGTCACCACTTGGCCGAAACCCAACAGAACAGCCGAGACACTGAGCAGCAACTTGGAGGTGCTGAAGCTGATGACTGTGGAAGGATGAGATGTTTTAGTAAAATTTTTAAAGTTAGGGTAGTATTTTCTATAAAGAAGGGTCTTTTAAAACGGGATATAATCATGGGAATCTTTTAATGAATTCTAGATCTTAAAAGTCTTTAGTATCTGTCTACATAAAAGTAGTCAATTAGTCTTACGATTCGATTTCATTTTATTCATGTTGGGTTATATATTGAGGAACTTATGATATAGTATAAGTTTGTGTCAAGTTCTAGGTCTATAGCTCTATGATAAGAGTCACAGTTCCCTTAGAAACAAACACACGGACAGACGGACAAAACGGGCATTTCTTGTAATGAATTCTATAAGATATACATCTCCGATTTAAGTCATTTTAGTTATATATTGGGGACTATCTTAATACAAATTTGTGCCAAGTTTTAGCTCTATAGCACTAGATCCTTATTTCCCTTAAACTATACTCACAAATCAGAGCCAGACACTTGCATATGCTGCCCAATGTGTGCCACTGGAGCTTCCTCTTGTAGAGACTCGTTCCGAATCGCGGGGTCATCAGGGAGAAGCACATCCAGGGAAATGCCAGAAGTGAGAACAGGAAAGGTATCTCGGCATTTTTCAGGGCATGATGACTAACCGCCAATCCTGGCAAGACGGTCAGGCACATCACATAGCTGAAGATGTCCGCCGAGAGGAGTAGGGTGGTGGCATACAATTGAGGCACCAATAAGGCCTGTTGCAGCGGCATGGCGATCTTGTCCAGCAGATTCCACCACAGGTGAGAGGTCACGGCACGGGACATGCGTCGAAAGCGACGCTTTTGGAGAAAGAGTTTATTTAAATCTATTTTTAGAAGATGGATTCATTTACTTACCAGATTCACATAATCCGGAGGCAAGGGGGAAGAATTCCCGGTGCCTGTTCCAGTTCCAGTGACGAACGCAGCTCCTGGAGAACTAATTGAAGGCAAGGGATATAGCCTGCCATTGGATAATGACTTGTGCGAGATCTGAGAAGCGGACATGGCATAGTTATCAATGGTGGCATTACTAGAACGCATCATGGAAATGGTTTCATCTTCCTCCGGAATGATCTCCATGATCTCCACCCCATTGGGATTCACGTAGGTGACATAGGCCTCGTCGGTGGCCAGAAGGTAGGTGCTGTGTGTGTCCACAACGGCGGCAGCCACTGCTGCTCCTGGCGGCGCTGTCGAGGTGGTGGTCATCTCTGTGGCTGGATTACGCCATGAATGAGTCTCAAGACCATCCAGCTGATCCGCCAGAGCAGCTCTCAAAGGCAGAGCAGCGAATCCTGTTTCTGCCTTGATCACCGATATCCTCTTTGTGGTGAAGGCATCTTCCCGATGCTTGGTGATGATCAAACTCAGAGGTATCAGGTTCACCAGCAGGGCAGACATCAGCACTATGGATTGGGCTGTTCCATATAAAGTTCTCAAGCTGGTAAACACAAACGACAGGAAAAGCTGGCAAAAAGCCTCCCCACACAGGTGTATTGTCTTCCGGACGTATTTATCCTCTCGCGGACGTACTGCCTCTAGGATCACATGGGTCTTCCACAGAAAGAGACTGGAACCGATGCCTGGTGGAGAGATGGAGGGAAATAGTTAAAAAGTGGCATTGGAAAACATTGTATTTGGATATTGGAGGAGATACTCGTTCGAGTCTATTCGGGGTCACCAAAAAAGAGTTGAAGGTCACCAAAGACGCACTAAAGGTCAAAGGTTTGCCATCAGTCATCTAAAATGATTTTGTAGATGTCTCCTTTTCTGTAAGTTATTTTACTTAAAATGTTTTACAAATATGATAATATACTTTTATTTAAGTGAAAAATAAGTGGATAATAGATCGGGGTCACCACTTTAGAGTTGAAATTAAAAAAAAAACTAACCAATGCCACCTATATTTTACTATTTACCACCAAGAGTTCTAGATCGGGGTCACCACTTAGGTGGTCGACCGCACCAGAATAATAATGGAAAAGTCTTCAAGATATCTATCATCTGCGTCATTAACCCTCTCGAAAAATACCCACTTAATACAAAAATATATATCATACCTGCAAAAAAACCATAGAAAACTATGGCCACCACCTGAGTGGTAGTGGTCACCACAATCCAGGCGGAGGAGAACAGTATTCCGCTGGCCATCAAAGAAACACAGGCGATTAGGGTGGCCAGGAGAAAGACCCTTCGGTACTGGGTGGTCTCCCTAGATCGGCCACTGTACTCTGTGTCCAGGTGCTCCATGATCGAGCGACATATCTCCCCAGTGGCCTGGTAGACAATGGCGGGCCATATTCTCAAAACCAGGTCCTTGTCCGACTCCACAACATTGCCATACAAATAGGCTGGAGTGGCTAGAAAGGCCTGTTGGAAAAATTATATACTTTCTATATTATATAGTATTGGATATAGATCTTTAATATTTACGTGAATGGCGAAACCGCAGAGCATATACTTTTGTTGGATATGTTTCTTGACCACCCGGCGTCTTTGAATTCCGGCAGTGGCGCGGGCAGTGGGTCTTCTAACTGTTGGAGAAGTTCCCCCTACACTTGCCACACCCACTCCTCCTCCTGTGGCTGCCATGGCTGCCTGGTTAAGCTTGTGATTGCCTTCCTTCAGATATCAATAGGTATGTCGTGATAGTTTGCCGTAGATCCGTTGCCGTGGATTTTTTTTAGTGTTATGTCTAGCCTTTGGCGTTCATCATCGCCAAAAGCCAAAAGCAAAAAGCCAAAGCCAAACCCAAAAGCGACACAACAACACACGACGGGGGATACTGATAAAAATCAGGCTCTTATCAAACAGATATAGTAGATATAGCAGATACCCCGACATCCACCAGATACAGTCCACCCTTCATACATATGTACGGTTCGTTCTCTGGCAGAGTATCTGTGAGATAGCCAGGCGGCGAGATATCCGACAGATTAACGTCAGATATGTAAAGCAGAGTTTGTCTTTGCTTTTTGACTTTTTACTGGGTGCTGGGTGCTTTCTGCTTTTTTGTGTCTTTGCCTGGAAATGTGGATTAAAGAGTCATAAAATTTTAAAAAATATAACTAGAAAAACTAGACGCTATCAGAACTAAGGAATTTGTTATAATAAAAAATTAGAGTCTACTGAAGTCTTATTTTAAAGAAAAAACTGACAACATTTTTGATAAGATTTTATAGAGGAAATAGAACATGGTCTGTTTTGAATAAAATTATGAGTCATTTGAGTCTAAAATACTCTTATCATAATCATCTTTTTGGTTGGGAATATTATTTTATTTGTTAGGAAATTTTTCGAAAAATGAAGTGACTAACTTTAGCTTTAATATAATACATATATTGAGTGGTTCTTGAATTTATATTCCTCAAATTTTTATTGTTAATTCCTCAAATTGTTAATTATAAAAGGTACAAGATAGTGATATATAGATAGATGTTATATAGGATTTTTGAGTATGATAGTAGGCATAGCAAGATATAATTTACACTTTAAAATTATTTATCATGGATTCATGGATATCAATTTATAAATAATGGATAATATGGAGAAGTAGGCCTGGAAAACGATTATTTTGTTGATATAACAATATACTCATGGTATTATCGATATGGTTATCGACCCCAAATATATATGATCCAGACCAAGTAGGCTATGTACCTTGACCTTTTTGAGACGAGTCGCGGAATTGGTATTTCGATGTCAGTCCGAGGCAGAAAGCCAAACTGCTCGGAAGGATATTCAATAATATTTTTATTTGATTTTTATTTTTTTGTATTTTCAATTATTTATTTACTTTTTGGTTTACTTATAAATAAACTTTTTACTTCCTTTCTGGTGGGTTTCGTATATATGGGCTGCATTATTATAATAATAAATATATCTAATTAATAAAACTTGCTCTTTCCGGTTAAAATACTATTAAAATACTATTAATCATACTTTATTTTAATTTTAATTTTTTTTTTTTAATAATAATTCAATCGTTGGGTTTCTTATTTTTTTTTAAATTATTTATTTACTTTTTGGTTACTTATAAATATTTATTTATCTCATTGCGGGTGAGTTTCTCGCGGTTTCTTAGTTTCATGTAAATGGCTCCATTTTTGGTTTTTAATTTCGCATTGAAAAATATATATACTATAAATTAATAAGATTATTATATTTAATCTATATCAAATTACTATCTATATCAAATAAATTAAATTTAATTTTCAATCATTCGATCTCAAAACCAGAGATACAAGAAATGGCTTCGATTCATATTGGATGTCTTTTTTATTTTATTAATTATTTTTTTTTTTTGTTTGGAACCTTGATTTGGCAAGTCACGTTGTCCGATGCGTCACTTATTTTTGTTTTTGGTAAAGATTGAAATAAAAAGTACAAAGAGAAGAGCATATTGGCCAAGTAAACATTTAATCTGGAACTCCTAACGTCCCTTTGGCCGGGGAATGTGATTTATCTGGTCGTGAAGATGGATTTTATCTTTACACACTTCCGTTTCACATCCGCGGGAGTCCGAGGGTGCTACTGATGGCCTTTCCTCCTTTATGGGTTTACAACTGTATTTTGAAACCGAAACACCGAAGAAAAAAACCCGCCTAGAAAGACGTCAGAAGGCGATGAGGGGGACATATAGAGTCTCACCCATACACTCCGAGCCCGATAAGAGATCGGGCTATATAACCGCTGGAGGTGTGGATAGTCAGCTCATACAACGATCGACCTAGACGACGTTAGCCACTGGCTAGACGATGACGAGAAACCACAACACAACCGAAATCACAGAAGAAATCATTACAACCTTTACAGTTCGCAAAATGACGAGCTCCAGAATCTCCAAGTTCTCCGCCATCCTGGTGCTGTGCGCCGCCCTGGTAAGTCGCTCAAGGATTGCCGTTTTGGCCGACATCTGACCCTGGCTAACTTTCAGTTGCTGACCAAGTCCTGCGGCATTCTGGCCCTCAGCGGCGATGGCTCCGGTCAGGCTCTGGGCCAGGCGGAACCCCTGCTAGACACCACCACTGTCGGCAGTGTAGAGGGTTCGGGAAGTGGCTTGGAAGACGACACCACACTTCTACCCGAAGAGGAAACCACAGACGGTAGCCTAACCACTATTCCTGAGGAAGCAGGCTCTGGAGATCAAGATAACACCACGGAGAGTTCAGGAGATGATGAGACCACCAGTGCCCCTGAGGAGAGCTCTTCCGCTGCTCCAGAGACCTCTGCCGCCCCAGAGACCTCTTCCGCTGCTCCAGAGACCTCCTCTGCCGCCCCAGAGACCTCCCCTGCTGCTACAGAGACCTCTTCTGCCGCTCCAGAGACGTCCACTTCGGAGGCTGAGACTACCGCAGCTCCTGAGACTTCTTCCCAAGAGCCTGAAACAACCACGGCTGCTCCTGAAGAAACCACCACCTCGGAACCAGAAAACTCACCCTCCAGCGAAGTGACCCCGACCCTGGCACCTACTCCAGCTCCTTTCGTGTGTCAATCGGCAGGACTCTTCCCGGTCAGCGGGGACTGCAAGCGCTATCACAACTGCCTCTACAACCCGATCCTTCGCCGGTTCCTGGACATCGAGGTCACCTGCCCGCCACAGACCGCCTTTTCGTCCATCCTGAAGCGTTGTACCCGCGACGTATCCGAGTGCCAGGACGATAGCTTTCAATGTCCGTCCGTAGGCCGTTTTGCAGGACACGATGACACCTACTACTACTACTGCGTGGCCAGCCTACAGGGAGGATTCCACAAGTTCGTGGTGAGGTGCTCGGTCGGCCAAAAATTCGAGGCGACCATTGGCGGATGCTGGCGTTATGACTGGACCCAGATTGTGCCCGGCCAGGAGGCCACAGAGATCAGCGATTTGTCGGCTATCAAGCGGGAACTGAAGCAGTACAAGGCCGAAGAAAAGCTCCGCCAGAAGTCCCAGAAGCAGCAGGAGAAGCTGGCCAAGAAGCAGCAGAAGCTGGAGGCGAAGGCGGCCCAGAAGGCAGCCAAGGAGCAGGCCAAGCAGCAGGCCAAGGCCGAGAAGAATAAGGCCAAGGGCGAGTCCATCGAGAGTCCCGAATCTGAGGAGTAATACCACTAGTAAACCTTCTTTGTTGGTCATGGCGCTAGTCTAGTAAATTATCCTATTTTTTTTGCTTACTTGTAATCTTTTTTTTTCTGCATTGTGGTATAAATAAATATTAAAACTAAATATTTAATGAACTATAAATTTATTAACTATTAAATTTATTAACAAAACGAAAGTTTAGGATAATGTAGGATAGTGTAGAATAGTCTGTACATGTACGTGTTTGATGTGAGGTGTGCTGCTCTCTCCTCCGAACGATGGATGCTGCCAATGCGGTCAAGTTCCAGGAAATGGTAGGAACGTAGTAGTTATCTTAGAATCCCAGGAGTTCGTAATACTATCTTGTAGTGTAACTTTTTAGCCTTTTGCGGTATCAGTTTTTTAATAAGAGTTTCCAAGTTCAGCTCTGGACACGTTTCTTCCTTAACGACTTCGTTGAATATATCCGTGTAGGATGGTGTAGGATAGTTTAGAATAGTTTAGGATAATGTAGAATAGTTAAGGATGGCATAGGATAGTGTACGATAATGTATGATAGTGTAAGATAGATAGTATAGAATAGTCTGTAGCTGTACGAGTTAGATGTTAGGATGGATGCTGGCATGCCGTGGTAAGAACTCAATGAACAAGTCTAGGGAAATGTATTCAGCTATTAGAAGTCGACGGTTGAACCACCATCCGTGTAGCTGGGTGTACAGTGCTCCAGCATCCACCTTAGTGGAGCACCTTATCAGTACATCAAAGGTCTGCCAGTCGATTTGAATGTCATACTTCTGCGAGGGTTCGGCCATTTTTGCGTGAATCAATCCGACGATGTAGGACTTGGAGTTCACAGTTGGCTTTTCGGTGCCATTCATGAGATTCGATACCTTCAGGCAACTGGTGGAAAGTGCAGTCAAGTTCAAAACCTGGACAACGGGTCTCTGCCACATGGTCTTCAATGTGTTCGGGTTCCAGGAAATGGTACGAATGTAGTCGTTTTCATGTTCATCGTCGCGTAGCACCACACGTAGATCTTCTCTCAGGATATCGAGAGCCCGTAAAACTATTTTGTCGTACAACTTATTAGCCTGTTGCGGCATCAGTTCTTCAATAAGGCGATCCAAGTCCAGCTCTGGACACTTTTCTTCCTTAACGACTTCGTGAAATATATCCGTGGCTAGTTTTTCGGCAAAGTCCTTAGCGACCTTTGTCTTTTTTTTATCAAAGAACTCCCAAACGACGTATGTTATGGACCCGATGCTGATTGCCAGGCCTAGAATGCCTACCGCCATGAGGAATCTTTTTTTTTGAATTTGAAACACGCACAGAAGAGGCAAATTAATATCCTCCAAAAAAAAAAAAGCCCCCCAAGGTCCTCATCGTCGAGCAGTCGGATATTCCAATTGCAATTCAAGCTTATCAGATACTTGGCATCCTGGAAAGAGGTCTTGAAATTGTCATCAAGAGAATACTTGGAAGTTTTTATATAGTCGTTGGCTTTCAACATGGCGGTGTTTGCATCATAACAGTAATGATCTATGGCTCGTGATTCCAGTATTTCAAATATATCCTTAGCTATTTTCAAAGCATCCTTAATAGAGTCCTTATGAATGCAGTCGTCCCGCAAGGTAGTCTGACAAAGGACATACTTGGTCGGAAGTCTGTCGACGAGGTTGTTTTTTGTATCATAGACGCGCGAAATGTAGATGCCAGTTATTAAAGCCAAAAAGATCAAAAGAAAAAATTCCATCCAATGGGACCTAGCCCAGTTTAAGTTCTTAACAATACTTTGAATGAGTGACGATTTTTCTACTATAGTCTTATCTTCTTCGGGTAATGCATCGCGAATATTATCTAGCAAATACTTTGTATCCTTGGCCTTTCGTATTTGTTCTTCAATTATTTCTCTTTGCTGATCACTCCAAGTCATTATTAACATATTAATTATTTCGTTCCGCGAGTCGTCTTTCACCGGATAATCCGATAATCCATTCTGGAGCAGCAATAAATGCAGTTGAGTGTCCGTCAAATTAGCTATATCCTCCACCTGTAAGTAAAGAACAAAATTGCGTTTATTATCTTTCGGTTATCGGTCGAGATTAGGCGGAAAAGCTTAAACAGGTGTGAAATATTTTCAACGAAAAAGAGGTTAGTCGTAGGTCTAGATAATGCTTTTATTTCTGCTGCGACACTTTAAATTAGTACTGAGAATTATTTATCTTTGTGAGACTGCATTACATTTAAATATTTATTATAATTGCCTTGATAAGAACATTTTTTTTTTAGATTAAAGGGTTAGACTCTTGGTAAAGATATAGTTTGAGCATGGGGGGTAATCAGCTCATTCACTTTTGGGTAAATAGTTTTATATAAACTAGTTTCTTGGGAATAACTTGTCGAAGGTTTCTACTGGATAGTCCCGATGCATTGAGCGGTGATCCCGGAAATATAAAATATCTTGTTTAAAAAAAAAAATACTCTGGAGAGGTGATCAGATTGATCAGATTAGATTAGACGTTGATTTCTGGTCCAGAAAGAGATCACGATTAATGAAGTGGTGACCCCGAAAATATATCTAACAGAAAAGGACTGGTCAGCTCGGTAAAGGGGCCCATCCACAGGCGAGCATGTTCGTCAACCTGCTCGCCTACTTGAATTTCATTTTCCTCACTAACTAAAACCAACATTCGTGCGAACATCATTTTTCGATAAATTTTCAAACTATCAACATGTCAACGGACAACGACTGCGGCACTGTAATTGCACTTATGGCAATAAGTATTTGCTGAGAAAAAAAGAAAAAAAATGAAGCGAAAAAAAGAAAGCACAGTGCTCATCGAACTCTTTATATTTTTTGAGTAGAACTTCTTATGCGTTATTACGCAAATGCTTGTTTTTATATTAATCGCTGTTGGCGTGACATAATGCAGGCTCATTTTTTAGGCAACAAATAAAATCTAGCAGGAACTTTTATTCATTTTTCTCTACCAAAACGTTTTTCAAACTGACATTCGTGCCATTGCCATCCATTGGCGAGCATGTTGATGCAAACGTTGTAAAAATAGAACGATTTCAATTTCATTCGAACATTTTGACGAACACAAAATTTGACAACGAACACTACCATCCACAGGAAAAATTTCGTCGAGCACAACATGTTCGCCCAACATGCTCGCCTGTGGATGGGCCCCTTAAGTCGAATCTGAGAACACAGTTTCATGTTCAAAAGTCTCTTAGGGCTAGTTTCGAAAAGTTTATACTACTTGATGATACCAAAAGATGCTGACGGGACCGCGAGAAGTAAAGTGGTGACCCCGATTAGAGCTCTGGCAACACCGACCACTGACGTATAAATAGGTGACCGTAACCTCTATCGATCTGCTATTTGAACGATTAGTCACAATTCTAGACACTTTTTTTGACCACTTCTATTATTTTTTTCGATAATGGCGAAGACCACTTCACGCACTAGGTGTTTATTGGCATTCTGTCTTTATCAGCTAATCGCACGCAATCGGGAAGATTGGTTTTTTTTCGGGGTCCGGTCCGTCCCTGTGACTATAAAAGAGCCGTTTCGATTGTCCAACCAGTTACTCCGTCGAACCTAGAACCGAATATAACGAAAACGAGATCGAGAAAAGGAGAAATCATGTTCAAATCGGGCCCGAAAGCATTCGCCCTGATCCTCGTGATGGCCGTTTTGGCTCCGGTGATTCAGACCAAGACCGTGTACGTCCGCGTCGAGGGAATTGTTCCGGTCGAGGATGGTAATATCGAGAATCCGACTGTTCCACCCCAGAACGAGGATGAGAGCTCGTCGTCTCCGGAGGTAACGACCGCGGCTCCCGGTACTGAGCCGCCCGTGAGCACTGCTGCTCCTGCTTCTACGGCTGAGCCTGGTACCGCTGCTCCTGCTTCCACTGCTGAACCTGGTACCGCTGCTCCTGCTTCTACGGCTGAGCCTGGTACCGCTGCTCCTGCTTCCACCGCTGAGCCTGGTACCGCTGCTCCTGCTTCCACCGCTGAGCCTGGCACCGCTGCTCCTGCTTCCACCGCTGAGCCTGGTACCGCTGCTCCTGCTTCCACCGCTGAGCCTGGCACCGCTGCTCCTGCTTCCACCGCTGAGCCTGGTACCGCTGCTCCTGCTTCCACCGCTGAGCCTGGTACCGCTGCTCCTGCTTCCACCGCTGAGCCTGGTACCGCTGCTCCTGCTTCCACCGCTGAGCCTGGTACCGCTGCTCCTGCTTCCACCGCTGAGCCTGGTACTGCTGCTCCTGCTTCTACTGCTGAGCCTGGTACTCCTGCCCCTGGAACTACTGCTGCTCCTGGAACTCCCGCCCCTGGAACTACTGCTGCTCCTGGAACTCCCGCCCCTGGATCTACCGCTGAACCCGGAAGCACCGCTCAACCCACAAAGGAACCAGTCACCACTGCAGAGCCCATCGATACCACCACCGACGATGACTGGGAACATTCGTGCCCCACCACCGGATTCTTCCCGGAGGACAACAACTGCTCAATGTTCGTCCTTTGCACTTATTACCCGGAGAACGTCCTGACCGGTTTCCGCTTCAAGTGTCCCGGAGAAATGCAGTTTGATCCAGTTAACGAGTATTGTTCTATTGATTACGATTGTAATGGAACTAGTTCGTCTGCGGGAGCTACCGAAACCACTAAAGCCTCTACTGATACCACTGACGACACCACGGATACCACCAAGGCCCCGGAAAGTACAGTGGATACTACCAAGGCTCCAGATACCACCAAGGCCCCGGAAAGTACCGTGGATACTACCAAGGCCGCGGATACTACCAAGGCCCCGGAGAGTACTGTGGATACTACCAAGGCAGCGGATACTACCAAGGCCCCGGAGAGTACTATAGATACTACCAAGGCCGCGGATACTACCAAGGCTCCAGAAACCACGGAGAAGCCCCAGGAGACCACCGAAAAGGATTCTACCACAAAAGCCCCCGAATCCAGTGCTTAAGATTTTTTTTTTAACAAAAAAAAAAAATCAATTCAAAATCATAAAAAAGTCCCCAAAAAAATTATGCCAACAACCTGTACCTTTCTTTTTTTTAGTTACTTTTTTTTTTTGAGTGAATAAATTCTAGTTTAATTATTATTAATTTATTGAAAATAATATCTGGCATCTTGATGGGTTTTCGAGTGGTCAGCCTATGACGGCAATTTTCAATTCAATTTCAAATTTAATTTCAATTTTGATAAGAACACTGGCGTCTAATCGCGAATTGTTGTTTCTGGCCCGAAATGCCCATTGGAATGTAAAACAAATAAAATTGAAAACAAATATATTTCTGGGGAAATTTTTCGGTTTTTGTTTATTATCTTATCATCATTGGGACTACCATTTTCGCTAAATATTTCATTCAAGTTTCTTTTCGGGGTTTCAGGAAATAATTACGTTTTTGATTAACGATTAAACTGATTCAGTGATTTAATCAAGGGCAATTAGAAGTCCTCTTTGAAGAGTTCCTGGAATTGCAATCTAATCGAAATATTTTCTTTTTTCTGATTGATCTTGACCTGTATTGGCAATACAGTTATTAAAGGGTTAATCATTTGTTTTGGGTTTTCTTTAAAAACTCATTAAGACTCTTCATATGTAGACAAAACTATCTCCAAGTTCTTGGTATTCTAGTATCTTATCATTTTCCAATTATATATTATATAAATAATTACTAAATGTTTTTCACTTTTTATGAAATTAACAGTTTTGAAATTAAATAATTATTCAGGGGAATTATTTTTACCTATTTAGCCATATTTATTGTGTAGTTTAAAAACTAACTATCGAAATTTAATAAATCCAAGTAGAAGATTTTGAAGACAAAATATTTGTATTATGTATTTCAAAATAATTTGTATAGCCAAAAACAGTTTAGAAATTTTTCAACAAATATTTATTATTTTCTGCAAATACTTAATAGTTTTTTTTTAATATTTTGTATTACAAAACGTAGTCCAAAATAGACAAAAATGGAGGAAAATATGTTTCAATCTGTTTGCAAACATATTAATATCTTTTAATGTGTTAATATTTATCATAAAATATACAAATTAAAGCAGGCTTAAAAAAATTTAGAAAAAACTTCTTATTTTCATAAAATAGGTAATTTTTCAATAAATTTTTTCTTCTTAATAATTGCAAATATTTTAGGCATGAAAAAAATTAAGATTCAATCACGTGTTGGCTTTGTATTTTTATTTTTTTTGAACATGCGATAATGCATGAATGAAACCACCGAGTTATCTGAACCACTTGCTTGGCGGTTCCGTGTCGTTTGGTGGCTCAATTGGTCAGTTTATAAACCCAGTGGTCGATGGTTAATGAAACCTAATAAACTTCCGCATCGCAAAGCATGGGGAATCTGCCTTGAATGTGCAAATAAATGTGCAAAAGGTTTTAATGCAAAACGCAGACTGCCGTCCATAGCCCAATGAATTCTCAAATGAGAGAAAGTCTCTCACCGGGTTGCATAAAAAAATACTATGTATATATGTATATATATATTACACTATATACATATATATTATGTGTAAAAAAAATACGGCGTAGTCTGAGATTCAACGACACCGCTTGGTTGGAGAATTGCGCATGCGCGTAGCTCGTTAAAATGCTTTTGTTTTTTTGTACCCTAGCTGAGGGTATTGTCATTTTGGTCAAAAATGATCAATGGAGTCTATTAATTGATGGACAGAACACATAAGGGTATACTGGAGATGTACCGTAAACTGGGTATATAACACTCTATCTTAATTAAGAAGACTAGTATAAGGATGCATAGCTCTACATAGGAGGAGCTAAATAGCTCTTAACTGCGATGTTTTGGGTTGGTGGTTCGATTCTAGATTTGTTTGACTATTTTTTGTAAGTTTAATTATGTTATATGTGGAAAGTGGTGTTCTCGAATATAAAAGGTCATAACTATCGTGATTTTTCAGATAGAAACTTGAGATTCTATTTTGAGAAATGGGTCTGATATTAAAATTCCCATAAGGATCGGGCACCTATAACCAATATTTGTAATAAATATATTTTAAAATTAAAACTATTTATCTGGAAAGGGTGTCTAAGCTTCGGCTTCGCCCGATGCTAGCATTGTTTATTTTATTTTTTATTTTTGTCTGCGGAGGCGACAATTAAAGCAGGCCATATCTTTTCGGCTACTTCCAGGCAGTCCAGGCACGTCGCTGGCCACCTCCTCCGCCATCCTAATGCCCCTTCTACCCTCTTCACTGATCTGGACTACGTGCCTAGTGCCATTTTGGCGGTAAACGGTCATTGACAAAATGCGAAATTGCAGTGTAAACTGTACACTAAAAGAAAAGTTGTTGTAAAGACTTTAAAGATCACAGAAGGCAGTTAATCTTGGTAATAAAATGAATACATTAATATTTTGGGCATATTATATTGAATAATTCATTTTCGACATAAAACTTTTTAAGAACGTTTTGTTTTTATCAATTTTTGAATGAAAAAAACGTCATAATAACTACGCAGCTTATAATTTTAAATATTTAACAAAAATAATAATTTCTGTCAATTTTCCAGTCTGAGTATTTCGGTTTGCATTTCCCAATTCACACATTTTCTGAGGTGTTTGACCAACTCATCGTCATGCCCCCTTAAATATTGACCAGCTTGGTGTTGGTTTTTTTTCGCAGTGCAGATGTCAGCAGGCAGTGTTAACGGGGTCAGAGACTTGGCCATTTGGCCATCCTGCATCTGGAATTCCGAACAGTGGGCTGTCTTTTATGTTGACCGGAGAGACTTTCTTTTGGACAAACTGGAGGAAAACAATCGACGAACCGCACAAGGCAAACATTTGCGTGCGAAAGTATTTCTTTTTTTTTTTGTTGAATATTTCTGGGTGGGGACACCTCTAGCTTTTTTTAAAATTTATTTTTATATTTGTTTACTTTTTTTTGGGGGGAGAGATAAATAGCCAGATACAATTGTATCTGTATCTCACAGTCGTACTTGTTATGTCATTTGCACATTTACACGTTGTCTTCTGGGCTTTGTGCTTTTGGTTTTTATTATTATTTCTTTTCTTTTTTTTTATCTCGTTTGAGCCAAGATCAACATTTAAATGTTGTACAATTATGCGAGAGCTGTCATCTGGCTAAATGTGATGTGATGTGATGCCTCGAAACGGCCTCACAAAATGCCTTAAAAATGTGGCCCATTATGATTATGTATAGCAGGCCGTCAGAAAGTCAGTCAGTTAGTCAGTATGTCAGCCGGCAGCTTCCTATTTCAAGTTAAGTAACTTAAATATTGTAATCATGATTTGGAAATTGAGAAAATTGTCAACTACTCTTCACATCAGTATAATTAGCATTTGTCTTTACATAAATATCATAACGTGTCTCTAAGCATTTGGCCAATCGATCTGCTAATGTTGCAACACCATTCATAATTGAGGAAATATTTTGCTCAAATGACACAATTAAGGGAGTTTATATTTTTATAAATATATTTACATATGTAAGTTATTAAATAAATTTAATTTAGCACCAACTTTTAAAGAGTTTATTTAAAAAGTTTAAATTTAAATCCTTTAAGTAGCTTGAATAATGTATTTTTTGTATTATTTTTTAACATTATCCAATATTAAAACATACAAATTTTTAAAATGGTTTAAGTTATATAATGGTTACTTTTTATGAAGACGTACCATATAAGCCCATACCATACCCGTACCATATATACAAGTTTTTTAAATATTTTATTTACGCCTATGTTTATTATTTATGGCTTACAAAAAATTAAAGTTCTTAGAAAACTTCTTGAGGATTTCCATTTTTCCATTAAGAACACATTATTTTACACATATTTTTAATGCTCAAATATTTTTTAAACCCGTGTAATTGTATCTATTCACGTAAATTTGAAGTTATTTTATTAATAAATATTTGGTGAATACGAATTTAAAAAATCTTTTAAAGCCCTTTTAAACCATAATTATTTATTAAGACATTAGCCCACATTTAAAGGCCAAGTACACGTGTAGTTAAAATAATTAAATTAAATGCCAACATAAACTGTTTTACAGTTAATTTATATTATTTTAAATTTATGAAACTTTAGCCTTGGAGTTTGGAAATAAAACTGTAAAAACTGAAATATTTAATTGGTTGTGTTGCAAGGGAGGCCGTGCCCCCAGAGGCTGCAAGTCCCTCTGGGGGTCATCATACCCCTCTATCCACCCATCATAGACTACATAGAAGCTGAAACATAATTTATTTTTTTGAATTTTCTACCGCTGTCACAGATATTTGCAACATTTTGCATGTTGCCTTTGAGCAGATGCCGCTCACGTAGCTTTTGTTTTTCCAGATTTTTGTTGTTTTTTTTTTTTTTGGTTTTGTTTTGTGAAGCCATGGGGCAGATATCATGTCACGAAATATAGTAACTCTCCAGCACTACTACTGGAGTAACTCTCGCACTCTCTCTTTCTCTGTTAGCGGCTATAGGTCTTTCTCTTTCTGGAGGAGGTACTCTCGCCGCAGTTGGCACAAGCAGCGTTTAGTTCGTGGGCGCCTGCGCGCAAGTGCAGTCACAGATTCAGATACTCGCGGATGCGCGATTCCTATACACCATACTCAAAGATACCAAAATACAGATACGGTGCGGTTCGAGATACGAGTTTACTGGGTTGCGTCCATAAATACAGCATCCCATTTCCATTCTCATACAAAAAATTGCAATAAAAGTGAAATTTTTATTGAGTGTGTGTGTCCACAAATAATATAAAAATCAAAATCAGATTTTTTGTTTCCATTTTTTCTTCGAGTGTGCTAAGAAAGTGTTAAGATAAAGATTGATTTTTTTTTCTGTTTGCCAAATTGCCGAAGAAATTCTTAGGAATTTCAGGTAGTCACTCGGTGATTTCTCGACCAATAAAATCAATCACTAGAGAATCGGAGAAAAGGAGAATCTAAAGATCGTCTCACCGACCGAGAGAGAGCAAAGGCGTAAGAGAAAGAGGATTAGAGAAGGGTGCTCCTGAGACACCTGAGAATTTTCCTGGGAAAAATGGTAAGTCGAAAAGTGTGAAAAATCTCTCGAGGAAAATAGGAAATAAAAGCAAAAGGTAAAAACCCTAGACGAGAACTTGAAAACCGAATTACCCAGAATTCTTCACACGGAACCATTAAAATCGGGTTTACGAGCTCCGAAGGGGTCTCCTAGGTCAGGTTTTATTTTTTTGCTTCGTTATTTTGCTTTTTTTTGTGCATTTTTAGATTTTTAATTATTGTTATTTTGTGCTAGGGAACTAGAGCATTACTTGAGCACCCTGGGGATTTGAGAATTATGAATTTTAATAGGGATTTTTGTTGTATTATTTTTTTTTTTTAATTTGACATTCAATGGGAGAAAATTAAAAACGGTATCGGTATAAAAAATGCAGACAGGAAAATACTGGAAAATGTACTAACATTTTAGGGGAATTGTTAAGTCAATTTTAATCAAGATTCCATGCCCGATTTCTTTAAAATTTAAAGAGGCTCTCGAAATTTAAAAATTTTTAAATTATTAAAAATTGTATTTGATTGAATAAATTTTTTAAATAGAAGTAAAATTAAATGCTTTAATTTAAATTTTCAAAAAAATATCTTCACAATATTCGGTCTTTTGCTATAAAAACCATATATTTAATATTTTGTGTTTAATAAACGTACAGAACTAAGCTTTTATTTTTGGGATACTCTAATTTTTTCGTGAAGATCATAAAAAACCGCTTCAAAATCGTTTAAAAATTTCATCCTAAATCCAAAACTAAACTACCATTAACAAATATTTACCAAAAGCCTCACAAAAAACAAAATCAAACCACAAGTCAATTAGCTAATGATCATTATGATATAGATCGGTGGTCAATAGCTGCCAATTGATCGGTGATCGGAACAAACAGCTCAATTAATCAAATCATCCGGCTAGGATGATTGAAAACGAATTGCCAAATTGATCCCACAGCCGAAGAGATCGTGATGCCGGTGATCCAATAAAAAAAATAACTTTATTGATTCCATTACAAATCCAATAGTAGTGGCCTTTCCCATGATCTGACTTTTTTTGTGGGAGAAGGCCTTTGAGGGGCTTTATCATCCCATAGATCTGATGGATTTGGACAAACGGTGGTATGCCAATCACGGAAGATCGATTTGTGGGCCTTACGCAATGACTAACAAAAAAAAAATATATAAAATAAAAGAGCCAGAAAATATTACCAATTGGGTGGCTCAGGTAACACGCGTAACAGGTGCGTTAAGTGCATTTCAATTGTAATTGAAATTTTGTGCTTTTTACCTCTCTTTTTGTATTATTTTTGGGGGGCATAAAAGAAACGCGAGATGCATAACGAATATTCCACGTAATTGTAACAGACCCACAGAATTGTTGTATTTTGTACATATATTGTATTTTGTGCAGATACTTATTTTTTGTGGGTATTGTCTTTAGGCATCCACTAAAAATAATTATATCATGCCAAATGTCAAAAAGAAAAAACCCGAAAACCAATGGCCATTCCCATTGTGTAATTGTTCAATTGCATTTTATGAGGTGGTATTTTTTTCGAATTTTTTTTTGGGTCTTTCTGCTTTACTATATGGTTGTTTTTGATGGGCTTTTTGGGGTGCCAGAGACTGACTGACTGCCATGCATCATAAAAACCAATAAGCAGCCAAGCATGGATCTGATGATGACCACTGGAGCAGATGGATGTCTGCTTGGGGGTTAGAGAAGAGCACTGAGAAAATGTTATACTTTTTTGAGTAGAAAGTTTTTATATAATATTTCTTAAATTAAGTATTCTATTTAAATATAAGACATTTTTTTAAGTGTTTTGATTAGACAAGATCAGAGAGATACCAATGTGATATTAATTCTAGGAGAGAGTAAAAGTGGGTGAGAAAGGTGCGTTTGTCTTTGCTCTCTGAAAGCAGGTACAGCAATATGCAGGTATGCAATGCACTAGATAAGGACGCAGCATGTGAAAGGAACAAGAAGCAGTATTAACCCTCAGTTGAGATCCTTAAAATAGGATATAAAATCATTATCTAAATATGGATTTTAATTAATATATTTTATAATATTATTTTTCTAATTAACTTATGTGATTAGCCATACTTTGGTTTTCTTAAGTGCATTTAAGGGGTTAAGGTGTCAATGACTGGTTAATGCGCTTCCCGTCAGATGCACACACACACACATACGCACACACGCACACCGTTGCATAATCGCCTTTGATGATGGCACTTTAATTTACCAAAGCCGACTGTCAACGCTTTAAGAAAGCAGGGGGGAGGGGTGAAAGAAATGGCAATATAGACAAGTGAATGAAAAGAAAATGGGTGAAGAAAATTGGTGAAGCGCAAAAAGGGGGGGGTGGTGGCGCAAGCATGTGTTGATGCGATAATTCCTATAATTGCAAATGCACTTTAAAACGCAACCAAGCAAGTGCTAAATGTTACAAAAATAAATCTATAAATTATTCATAAAAAAATAGAAATTTATGATTTGTTAACAATTTCCTTTAACATTGATACTTTCACCCACATTTTAGCCAACTCATTGGTTACCGTTTAGATTCTTGGGAAAAAATACACCCAAATCACAATAGAAATAAATCCAAAAATTTACATTTCCTGAAATTCAATTTCCGATTATGAATATTACGCATACGCAGTGTGTTACATATGCAGTGCCAATTAAGAGCAAATATCTGGCAATTAACGAGGCAAAACCAAATCATAATTAAAATATTATCTCACACACAACATAAGACAGAAAAAGAAACGCTATACGCTATAGTTTTAAATAATCAGCTACAATTTCACTTTAATTTTTAATGGCCTACGTCAGAGTGTCTGTCGGCTTATTTATGTGACAGCCTCTGATATTTTATAATTGAGGTTTCTGGACATTTTTGGTTTTGGCTTTTAGTTTTTCCCTCCAGAGAAGAAAACCCCATTTGCAGAACTTGCATAACAGTGAGAAAAAAAAAAACTGCATATTCAAGTCAGACCCACCCTCCTTATTTTTAGGGCACACTCAGACGACACCCCACCCCTTTTCGACCCACTCTCCAGCTGACCAACGTAACTTAATTGGCGTCACTTAGGCCGGCGAACAATCTTAATTACCGCATGGACCAAAGAGCCATGGCCTAAAGGGATGGGAAGGGGGGAATGGCCGAGGGCACAGGTGGGCCGTCTACCGAAGGTGCTCGACTTTTTATTGCCAACTCGGGAGGGGCGAGGAGTTGGAAAAAGGCCAGCTACACAGTAGAAAAGGCAAAGAAAACTCGCCCCGACTTGCAGAAAAAAAAAAAACAAAAGAAAAACAAAAGAAAAGGCTTTGGAAAAAAATAAATAAAATGAACTTCAAAAGTCCAAAAGACAACAATGAGAGCAACAACAACCACTTTTACTTTTGTTTTCATTCAAGCCGCTTTTTGTTTTTTGTTTTAGCGGCAACTTCTTTCTTATTTTGGACAATTTCGAAAAGCCAAGTTCAGCGTTGGCGGCAAGGTACAGTGGATGATAAATAAACTATAAACCTTAGTAATAAATTTAAAAAAAATATATTTTAAACCATATAATTATTAACAAAAGCTTTAACTTAAACATACATAATTTATTGTATTATTGGTTTGTATTGTATTGGTTTCTGATAGGTAATTATTCTACGGTTAAAACTATCTATAAATTTGATTCATACAATTAGTTTTGTAATATTTTTTTTTCAAATTGTGTTCCACTGTACTCTATCATACCCGCTAACCCATAAGCCAGGTCGCTGGAACACCGGCCAGGCCTCCAACCCCATCTCCCCTGTACACAGAAAGAAATCGTAAAGTTATACACAATAAAAGGAATAAACTTAATAATAACATAGATAAAAATAAAAAAATCTAGATTTTTTCATTCCAAATGGTTTTCAATACATAGATGAGAAAATTATTAAAAAAGGTCTAAAATCTTTAAAAATAAAAATATATATTTTAATTCCATATTTTCCAGAAAATTCCATACTTTAAAAAAAAACTTGTTAAAAATATTTTTACAGTCTGTATCCCCTTGTTCTAGGGATACAGAAGGTAAAACCTATAATTCTAAACCTTTAATTCCTCGTTTTAAAACCTCGTTAAAATCTTTAATTCTTGAGCCTAGCCATGTTTTTTAGCTTAATCATTATACTAGTTGCCAATAATAAACAATAATTTTTCTGAGTGTAACATCAAAGTAAAGCAGATCAGCTTGTCTCACAAAAAAAAAAAAAAAAAAAAAAAAAAAACCGAGATTTCAAACCGGAGTCAAGCTCACGTTGTCACACGACAATTACACGCAAGTGTTGAGAGTGAAGCGGCCCCGGCACCGCCCCCTCTTTGCCAGCCCAGCCCCTCTACCTGCCTGCCTACCTACCTGTCTCACCGGCCCCCCCAGAGTGCCCCCATCCCCGCACTCCTTAAAAGCACTCGAAGCGCGTGTGAAAAGCGCATAATTTTTGGACGCGGACAAATTTTCACTTTTTTCCTAGAGTGGAGAGTGGATAGTGCTCTTCCCAGACTTTTCTTTCATAGACTTGGGCTTTTCTTATTGTTCCACACGGTCACACCACCAGACAGGGGTCTTGCAGAGGGGAGGGTAGTGGGTGGTTTTCAAAGAGGCGGTACAATGAAAAGAGACAGCAATAAAATCCACAATGCGCCGATTATGCCAGCAATCTTGGGAAGTATTATTGTTTTTGCTTCTATTATTATTATTATGTGGGGTTTCTACTCTAAACTTGGTTAGGGTGGCTACCGGGGGTTAAGGGGGCTTGAGAGAGCTGAGGGGCTGCAGCGGGTTAGGGCTATATAGCCATCACCTATATCACTGTCAACTCTTATTATGGCCAATTATGGGCTGTCGTCTTACCATGCTGCTTGATAGATTGCCGCTTGGTTGAAGATCGAAGATAGGATTGTCCTTCTTAATCATTTTTATAAATTGTTCCAAAATGCTTAACACTTATTTACTTGTTTGTTTTTTTTTCTTAGAACTTTTTTAGATATTTGTTCCGATTCGGTTGACTGGTGAAATAATTGTAAGGTTTTCAGGGAGACAAGTTAATAAATAGTATTGTTAAAAAAGTCAAGGCTAACTGGGATTTGACATTTTTAGTTATCTGATATATGAGGTTTATTCGAAGCTACTATGTTTTATTAAAAAGACAGGGGAAAAATCCTTAACATACATCTCAAAATTTTTAAGTTAATTTTTCAACAATATTATCATTATAATGGTATAATATAGTTATATCGATAGCTCTAAAACAGTATAAATATTTTTTTAAGTTCATATTCTTAAATGATCCAATATACATCTTATTTAATCCTAAACAAAAGTTTTCTTTACTATTAAGTCCTAGAAAATTATTCATAGAAATTCTATTCATAACTATAGTTTATATTAATACTTAAAAATCCAACCCCAAGACATCTATTTCTGCAAAAAGTTTTCTATTTCTAATCTATCCGAAGACCCCAGTCTTCCTGTCTATAAAACTCCAGTCTAAAAGCCAATATTTCCACTTTCATTTTAGCCTTTCTTTGCTGATTTCTACCGATAGACCTATAGACATTATAGCCGTGAGACTGATTATGCGAATAGCAGAGTTCAGAAAGTGGTAATTGATATAGCCAGAGTTTAGACCGCAAGTCGACTAATAATAAACGATAGATGTATGATTCAAGTCTTCCGGGACTTTGTTTGGGTTTTGGGATGATTTCTTTTGCTTTGCCAGTAATTGTTGCATTGGAGTGTGATTATGCAAAGTTGGTTGTTGCAAGTTGAATCGATCGATGCACTAATTTGTTTATAATGAACGTTACGCGACAACAAAAATAAAAGAAAAATTAAACAAAGAAATGAAAAAACAAAATAAGAAACTGAAACTTGTTAATTGCTCGCGTGCTGTCACAATTGCTGGCAATTCCGCATTCATCATTACATTTGTTCATCCAACAATTGTGTCTTACATTTGGATATTCACCAGCCATGACAAATATTTCGCAAATCACAAGATTACTTCCCAAATTTGTAGGTAATAAGTAAGGGTTCGATTTTTAAACGAATATCGTATGACCTTTCTGCGGGTTTCTTCTAGATCTTTATTTTCAACAATTTTTCTAGAATTAATCAAGTTGTGGCCTTTTCTTGTATAGTTTTATCCGATATCTTCAGAAATAGGTACCTGATCCGAAGCATTTTAAATTGTATTGTGTATTTTATTAAAATAAGCATGATAGCCAAGTTTTAGCTTGATAGCTTGAAAACTTTTGGGAAATATGCCATCTAGAAATCAATACGCGGACAGACGGACACACGGACATGGGCTTAAGAGCATAGGAAATATTTACTTATGAAGGCCACGGATATCCCTAACTAGAATTCCTTCAAAATCTTTAAGCCCTAAACAAAAATTTAAATATTAAAAAAAAACTCTTTTAAAGGACAGAGTGCTAAGTTTCTATCCTTATAAGAATTAACTTGGAAATAGTTTCTTTCTAACCAATATATTTTTGGCCAAAAAACCGCTTTCTGTAGAGTATAAAAAAACTACTTTTTAAACCCGAATATAACACCCAGACATGGCTAATCAAATCAAGCAGCTTCATAAATTATTTCTGTGCTTTTTTTGGGAAGGGGTCTCGGTCTCGACAAGGCCAATGGCCACGGATACTTGGCCACTTGGTTACTCATTTATTTACGAGACACTCTGCCACATTTTGTGGTAAGTCGAGGTGAGATTCATTATTTCATTTGCAATTTACATGTCACACGGGATATAGCCATCATCTCTGATGGTTTCTCTCTGTTTCCATAATGGATGGGTGTTGTTTTGCAAAAGTATGATTAAGTGTGATATAGGAGGTTTTGGTTTTGCAAATGACTTGATTTATAGTTGGAAATTTGAGTCATAATAGAGGCTTAGTTAGAGTCATTAAAACAAGAGTTTTTTGCAAAGATGTTGTATGAGGAGTTTTCCAAAATTTTACTATCAAAATATATCCTTTCTCTAAAGATTTTTGGACCAAAAACCCCTATGGTATTTGAAAACCCAGTCTTTATTTACTAATCACACCCTTTTGACTGACATCTTAATGGCCTAGCTACTCTTTACAAATTTCCTGTCACTGCAATGGGCCAAGATATCGGGCCAAGATGGCAATTCTATTGTTTTAACCAATCTCCCAAACATGACACTATTTGCTTTAAAGTAACGCCTTTGTAAGACCTCTATCGATCCATTTATCTGAAGCTATACTTTCGCTTTCCAGGGGGAAAAAGGTGGAAAATCTTTTCCGTATTTACATTTTGGCCCAGTCCCCTGGTAGTCTTCTCTCTCTTGCTCTTGGCGGAAATGTCTGTTGTGGTAACACTTTTTTTTCCAAATGAGTTGGCTAAAATGTGGCACAATGACAATCAATGATTTTCACTAATATCGTTGCAACTACAACGTTGTAGCTTATCGATATGGTATATAGTCTTATCTGTGGATTCTCCAGGGACAGGTGTCTATCATATCTGTTCACAAAATATTTTGGAGTAATACTTGGTAATATTTTATCTCCATGAAGAGATATTTAATGGCCTGATTAGTTTTTTTTTGTAAAGAAGAGGCAGGAAATTGGTAGAGTTTTTTATAAATATTTATAAACTATATTTAGCTTGAAGGATAATTTCATTTTGGAACCTTTTGTAGGATCTTAGCAAACATTAGTAGTTACTAGGTATTTTTCCCATTTTTTTTAAGATTTAAATAACCCCAATAAATCTTACTTTTAGGTAGGTTTTCCTTTTTTTCCCCAAGGGGTCATTTCTGGGGGCAAGGCTGCCGCTTTTTATGCATTTTTTTTGCAGTTTTCTCGGTTTTTGCATCTAAATTTTCATCTCCACGTCCGCTGGCCCATAAAAAAGCTACATTTGTTGGCATTACTTTGTTTTTCCTTTTTTTCTATTATTTCTCTTCGGGTATATTTTCATAATTAATTTCTTTGTGGAAAAGTGAAATATGACTGCAAGTTGTTGTTTGGAAAACCTAGTGACAGTTTTTTTCTCGTCTTGTTGCATTTTTCCTCATATGTATTTTATTTATTTTTGTATTTTCTATTTTATTATATTTTATTATATACCTCCTTCTCCTCAATCCTCCCTCCTCCTCCTTGGATTTTATCGACAATTTCACTTTTGCGCAGCCACAAAAAAAAATAAGAAAAAAAAAAGACGAGGAGGTCTTCGTTTTTCATATGTGATGACGATCCAACAATTGCGGTTTGGTTATTTGCCCCCAAAAAGATTCCCAAGCACATTGTTGGATCGCGTGCAATCTGCCACACTCCCTCTGCGCCGCTGCCTCGCTGGCCCCATGCCCCATGCCCCATCGCCCATTGCCCTCCGCCCATGGCTCATTTGTCAAGACCATGGGGCCTCCCGCTTGGGCAACTAACTATTTTTTTCAAGTGCAAAGCCAAGGTTGCATGTGCCCCCAAAGAGGCAGCGATGCAGTTCGGGGAGGGAAGAGTTGCAGAAAGCAGGCGGGGGAGGAGGATCTTCCAAGTTGCTTTTATTATCGACACGAAACGGGTTTTTCTACCAGTTCCCAGACCCCGACCAGAGAGTTCCAAGACGAGACTTCCAAGACCAGACCAGATCCAGACCCAAACCCCAAGCTCAAGTCCCCAGACTCTGTGTCTGCACTTGCAATTTTTTTTCGTTATACTCGGATATTGTTTTTAAAATATAAAATTTATTCTTATAACTTTTATAAACAAAATTAATAAGATAATAACATAATATAAGTTATGAGAGTAATAATTACTATTAATTATTTAGCTCATTATCTTATAGAACTTTAACGATCATAAGAAGCCTAGATCCTTTGTAGTTTCAATACATTAAATTTTCTTATTGAAATATTATCTATGCATATTGCTTCTATATCCAATTACCTATTTATCTATATTTTATTTTTTATATTAATCCCCTTGTATAGAGTATTTAAAAGGGGTATTTAAAAATATCTAATTAGTTCGTAGATTGTTTCTTGAAAACATGCAAGTTTAAACCTTCAAAAATGTCCATAAAACCATTTACCTCAAAAATAACATTAATATTAAAATTTAAAATACCTAAAGCCTTAAAAAAAATATGCCGAACCATTATGTATTATATATTTTTCAAGAAGAATCTATGATGATTGATACAAACACCAAACAAGAAACCTAAGAATATGTTGATATATTCTCTAAATAGAATAGATCCACCAGAAACTTCAAAAAATTAAAATTTAACTCAAAGAAAATTGTACAAAATATTTTCGTCTGTGTAAGAGGCGACTCCTCCATCTGTCAGCTGCTCAGTTGTTTGCCAACAGTTGCAGAATTTCACTTTCTTTTCAAATTGCGGCGACCTCGATTTATTGCCCAGGTGGATGTGGATGTGGACGTGGATTTAAATTCCAGCGGAGTGGGATGACTCCATGGTGGATCACTGGTGGTGGATCCACACCAAGTCGAGTCAAAGCAAAACCCAACCAAAATAAACCCGATCTGATGTCTTTGACAGAAAGTAAGAAAGAGAGACCCCCGCAGATTTGCTTTTGTTTTGATACCCGAGGGCTTAATTGAATTACGTTTTTTTTTCTAAAATTTGGAAGCTCACAGACTCCATGTGACTTTGGTTTTTAAAACATGGAAGTGTACACCAAATAAGCTAAGACAACAATAAAAGTTATTTAGAAAAAAAAAATGAAACCGGGCTATAAAATAATAATAATTATGGGAAAGTGTACGCCCATTGTCTTGGGTGTCTGTGGCTTTAGACCCATCTTTTTTTTTGTCTTTTTATTGATAATTCGCATTAATGAGATTTAATTTTCACATAATTAGTTGTAAAGTCAGCCAGCTCTCTGGGTTACTGGGAAATTGGAGGAAAATTTTATATTTCGGGGAAAATATGTCTGGCTTTTCTTTGGGGCACGAGGGGTCTTGTATGTATTTGAACACAAAAGTTTACTTACAAGACTGGATTCTACTTCTCCACTCTTTTCGATTCTTGCCATTTTTTTTAAATAATCAATAATAAATAATTTGCCAAAAAATCACTTCTTTCTGCAAGTCAAAAAATCGATAGAATAAATTCAAGAGAACTGTTTCTTGCTTTGATGATTTTCAGACTGAATGATTTCAGATTGTGAGAGTTCTTAGCTTGGAACTTACAGTATTGGTTTACTTTGTTTTTGAAAAATATTTCTTGTTTCTCTGATTGACTTTATGGGAAAAGTTTATTCCCACAATTTTCATTAAGTTTTTTTCTTGAACCCAAAAGCGACCTTGTTGTGGAGGTGGCCACTGGACATACATGCTATTGGATGCATTGCTTCCCAGTGACCATAAAAAATTGAAAATTGTAGCTGATTTTTACTGAAATTATTTCATATGGGAGTGAATCATATATAGATATTTTCGTTATTTTTTTCATACTTTTTGAGGTCAAGAGGAGTACACACATATGTGTGGCTTTTAGCCATTTACCTTGGCTAATTACCAATTTAGAGAAAGTGTTTGCCAAGCAAATAATCAATGAGTGTTTGTTTTTTTTTTGCCATTTTGTTTTTGTTTTTTTTTTTTTTTTAATTCTTTGGCATAAAAAAAATTTTAATGCTTTCTTAATGGTTTTTAATTTTATGACCTGATAGTTATAGACCATATCTCGCTTAATAAGTCATTCCGTTTGCCCGTTTAAGTTTCAAGTTCTAGCTTTATCAGTTTTTCGATTTAAAAGCAATTATTGATTAAAAAAGGTTAAATATTAGAAATGTTAGTTTTTTGTTTAGGGAACTTAATGAAATAGCGAAATAATATGGAAGAAATAGCTAATAGTCTATGAAACGTGTTACCAACTTTGGTAGTCGCTGATAACATGGATTTACCTGTTTTAGTGGCACTTATTAATTTTAATGTTCCTCAAAGGGATCTTCGTACCTTTGCCCCCTTTCGGATCAAGTACCACAGGGCCAATTATCTTTTAAATGAGCCGATTGAGCGGGCTCTTTCATATTTTATCTCTTTGCCCCCTTGCCTCTGAAAGGCTTGATAATCAGGCACCTATTATGTAGTATGTAGTATTTGAATAAGTAAATAAATCAAAAGAAACACCACAAAACAGTATAGCCATGAACAAAAATTGTCATTTAGCTGGGAATAAGTTTCGTTCTATTTCCTCACTACAAACTGAAACTGAAAGCCGATCGGAAGTATAACTTTGTAAATCTTGTACCGAAGTCAATTTTTTTGGATTTTTGGGAATTTAGTTTTCCATCTTGTTGTCTTCCGGCTTATACACTATTATTATTTCTTGAACGATAATGAATAACCAAATGGGAGACGACTACCAAATTCTTAGTGAACACATCCAAAATGCGATGAGATACCATCAAGTTCTCCTGATGACCACACATGATCTTCTCCACCAGCGTCAGGAGCTCGTCAACCAGTTAAGGGACAACAACTTTCTACTGGTTGAGTTGGCCCATCGGGGCTCATTACACACAAATATGGACGAGAGTGAGATCGATGACGCCTATCGTGGCATCACCGCACTCAATGAAAGCCTCAACCAGGAGATTATACTCACTGACATGCTGCTGGAGCGCAACAACCAGTATCTGGAGAGCAACAAGGAGGTCCTGATCGATTACCAGGAGCAATTGGAGCGCCACTTGCAGCTCTCTCGAATAATAGCCTTCTTGGAGCACTTTACCGAGATCTTATACCTTGGAATGCAATTCCTTCGCTTGATTGTTCATTATCTTATTTAGGATTCAGTTTCAAGAACATACATATGTATTTTTAGGGTTTTTTAGGGTCAAGGGTTTATTAACCCGTCCAATAAATTAGAAAAGAGTTATTGACAAGAAAATAAAATGTTTACAATTTACAAATTATTTAAAATATGAGTATTTATGTAAATACATACCAATGCGGAAAAAGAGGTACCTTCTAAACATTCAACATTTAAACATTTAAAAGTTTTTCTTTGAAACCTAAACCTAAACCTTTAGTAAAGATTGATCTTTTATAGAGTTACTTAAAAAATTTCAACTTAAGGTTCGCCACTTATGGCACTGACTTAGAATTTTTAAATAATCCTACAGCTAATCCTCGAGCTTGAGAGCTTATATAAATATAAAGCCTATATCGACTTTACGGGTGATCTGGAAAAAGACTACATACTTGATAAGGTCTGATAGTCTGACCCCCTTTTCAAGAAAATTATACTATCCTTTGCAGATATTTTAGAAACCTCTCTTTCAAAAATGAAACAGTATATAGGGGTTTTCTCAAATCATTTTTAAGGAAATCTTCACTACTTCAAAATTTGTTTTGCCTTTGGTTTTCCACATTTTTATGTATCTTTTTTGTGGTTGTTTTTTAAGTTAAAAATTAAAAGCAAATGTTTGCCTGTGGACCGGCTGAACTACTTTTAAGACATCATCTTTCAACTTCACTCGCAACCGGATCAAAGATTGAAAACGAATTGGAGCTGGGACCTGGACTGGGAACTGGGTTTTCGGGTTTTCGGTTTTCTTCTTTTCAAGTCTTTAAGTTTTTTAAGTTTTTTGTTTTTACTTTTTTTATTAATCTTCGCTCTCAATAAATTAGGATAGTCTGGACGTGGAATTTATGGCTTGGAAAGTGAAACTTGATCTTGAATTAATTTCCAACTCTTTTTTTCTATTTTTTCTCGCAGGCTCTTCAGCAATGGCTCATTCATATCCTGATGCTGGGATCTCTGATGACGTCCTCTGGGGTGATAGCCCTGGAGAGAGCTGGTTTTCCGGCCCAACCGGCGGATCATCTTGTGCCACCACCTCTCCCCTCGCATGCTGCCCACCCACCTGCCCTGCCCACGCCCCAGAGGCTGACCCACGCCACGGCGGGTCTGGGCTCGGCTCCGGTGGTGGCGCCTTCTCCTTCGGTCATCACGGAGCCCGGCTTTATGACGCGAGTGGCCAGGTGGTTTGGTCTTGGGGGAGCTCCTTCGCCAAAGGATCAGCAACTGAGTCCCAGTAACTCCCTGAGCTACGTCTACCCGAAGCCAGGACAAAGTTTCGACGCCAATAGTGGCAAGCCTTGCAGTCTGTGCAACAAATATCCTTGGGTGCCGATGGTGGGGCATCAACTGCCTCAACAGCAGCCTCAACAACAACAGGCATTGCAAGTGCAACAACAACAATTGTGGCATTTGCAACAACAACAACACCAGCCTGTAGCCCAGGCCTCCCAGCAACGGCAGCGGGCGGTACAGTTCCAGAGTACTCCCCCTCAGATACCCAACTTTCTGCCCCTGGCTGTGCCCATGCCGCCTCTTTACAATGCCCAGCCCTTCCGGCCCTCAGTTCCCAAGGAGAACATCGTTTCAGAGTCTGTGGCAGTTCCAGTGGCAGGACCTATACCAGGACCAGTGTCAGTATCAGTTCCAGTTCCAACACACCCACCTAGTACCTCAACCTTCGAAATCGTTAAAAGCCATCAGGTCACGGACTTTGTCACCTCTGTGGAGTATCCCGCCACCTTCGTGCAGTCCCATGCCATCGACCTGGGTGCTGCAACCAACCAGAAGGTGATTCCCGAACAATCCGAGCCGAGTACCGTGAGATACCAGCTGGAGGACCTCGCCAGTGGGCAGGTGCACCAGCACCTGCCGGCCTCCCAGCTATTGACGGAACTGGGACACTTCGTAGAGACGACAACCGTGTTGCCGCCACTTCCGGCGGACAACTATCCGGCGGCCTCGTCCCAGCTGCAGCACCTCCAGCAGGAGCAGGATCATGAGCAGGAGCAGGACCTGTATTACGCCGAGCAGGAGGAGACTAGTACTCTGATTTATGGTCCAACCACGACGGAAGCTCCAACCACAACGATGGTTCCACAACAACCTCCGCAGGCCATAGACTTGAACAACCATCTGGTGGCTGGGAAGCCGAACTACAGACAGGGTATATCCCGTGGCCGGGAGACCCCGAAGCGGCTACTAGACTCGCCCATCAACCATGCCGGCGGAAGACCCTTCACCCGCGACCCTGCCGATCTGAACTTCCGTTTAAGCCAGGCCTATACGCCCACCCAGCCGCCCACGCCCACCTCCACATATGGGGCCATCGATGCCAGTGGCCAGTACGCGGGGATGTCGCCACCGAGTCCGAAGCAGGTGATCATACCATACACTACGAGGCAGAGACCCAGGCCCTTCGAGAGCTGGACCCCCCTGAGACATCACCACTCTTCGAACGATCTGGAAGAGGAGCCGCACGAGCAGCAGGAATCCAAGCTAGCCACTGCCACGGTTACGGCTCCCAACTCCCGGAGGACGACCAAGTACCTGACCAAGATCCTGGCCTCCAATCTGAGGGAGCTGCTGAAACGCGAGAGGGAGACGAAGCGGCTGCCGGGACAGAGCCTGGGGGTTGACATCTCGAAGCTCCAGCAGAATATAGATGGATGGACGGAGCAGGAGTACAACTCGCTGTCCCATCGACCCAGTACACCCACCATCCGGGGAAGATCCAAGCATATACCCCCCGAGTACCTGACCACGACGACGACAACCACCACGCCAGCGCCACAGCGGCAGTCCAAGACCACCAGGGGCGAGGGCTTCGAGCTGGGCGGGGCTCCTCCCACGGTCACCGGGGATCTCTCCACCTCTATCAACAATCTGGAGCAACTGCATCTGCTGGGGGAGCGGGGATCGAAGCGATTCCAACACTTGGATGACAATCGTTTGCATTTCGACTACTACGATGCCCGGCCGAAGCCCACGCCGGCTATGGCCTCCTCCACATCCACCAGCACACAAGCACCGCCGACCACCACCACTACGGAGGTCACCCCGCTCTATGTCCGCAGCACCACGCCGCCCAAGGAGCTCTGGAAACAGGTCCAGGTAGCCATCCTGCCCCAGACCAACGAGAAGGTCTACGTGGTGACGCCTCAGCCTCCGACAGCTCCGCCGCGCCACAAGGAGCACCACGAAGCGGAGGCCTCGGCTCCCAGGCCAGTCTATCAGACTCCAGCTCCCAGGTTTCCTAGAATGCGACCCACGCCAGGTAGGTTACTATTTATAGCACACGGTACTTGTGGAGTAAGGAAGATTGGGTAAAGAGGGTTAACTTTCTAGGGGGTATCTTTCCAATAATATATTAATATCCTACATTTTAGGTCCCTTATTAATAGAATTTATTTGAGTATCTACTTTGTCTATATTTTTACATATTTTTCTGCTCATTAATATCCTTTATTAATTTCCTTTCTTTTTCTACTTAGAAACTCTTTTTAATCTTAGACTTTAAAATGTTTTATGGATTAATTTAAACTCTTAACTAAATACTAACTCGCTTATGCTTTATTTTTAGCTGGCGAAGTAAAAGCAGCCACGCCCACTAGTTCATCGCAGCTGAGGAACTATACGCCGGACATTTTCGGTCTAATGGGTCTATCCGCGTATGTTCCGGCGGAGCCAGTGGAGATAATCGATGGAAACTCCAAAGTAAACAGCAATCGTTTTCATATAGATATGTAAACTAAAGTATTATTTTTTTTCTTCCTTAAAACATAAAACACACACATCACAAAATCATTTAATATTTGAAAAATTAATCATTTAAAAAAATAATCATAATTTGATCCCAAAACCTTCTTAAACTTCATTTTAAACCTCCTTATGGTTCGGTTATCCTCATATCATGCTTCCCCTCCCTGATTTCACCAAAAACCATACTCACCACACACTGCAGGTCATCACAATAGTGACGGCAGCGCCGACGGCGGCAGCGCTGCAGCGACCCACACCGAAGCCTACAATTGCGCCTTCGCCGAGATAAAGGTCACAGAGTTCACATGCCCCTCCCTTCGCCCCTGTTGTAATATATTTTTTCACCAAGCCCCTGAGAAAAAAAAAAACAGGATACGCCAGGATGTGCGATCATAAGAGTTGTAGTTTTAAAAAATTAAACAAAAAAATCCTTTTTAGGAATCAAAGTTAGATTTTATCTGCATTTGGTAGCTTTATAAACAAATAGATAAAAACAAATAAATAAAATAAAAATATTACATAAAAGGATAACAGGATCGAAAGGACTCTATGTAATGTTCCCCTTAGATTATATTTTTTGTTTTTTTTTTTTAATTATGTGTCTTAGCAGTGTTTGGCGCTCTCCTTGTTTTAGTTCATAATTCTATGTATAAAAAAAACATCTATTATTTCTATTATATCTATTTGAAACATAAAACATAATAAAATAAATATAATAATAAATCAAAGTGTAACCAAAATATAGGGAAAAACGAAAATGAAACTAAACAAATATTATATTAAAAACGAAAAAATAAAAACAAAGTCATTTTAATGTATTTTATATATTAAGGTGGAAATAAAATAAAATATGTATGGAAATTTCTTTAAATTAAAAACCAGAACCGGAAGCTAACTTCGGGCGGAGCCGAAATTGATATACCCTTGCGGTTAAGATTGGATATTCCTATCCTATTTCTATTTCTAAGATTCGATATCTTCAAAAACACTAAAGTTGGTTTTTTAATATTTATCCAAATATTTTTACCGATTGTTTGTTATACATATGGCAGCTATCGATCCTGGCAGCTATCGAAAGACAATCGATCCTTATGAAATAGGTCGGATTTGGCCCAAACAAAAATCTGTAGGAACTTCCAACTTTCTATTCTCAAAAACAGGTTCTGCAAAGGTCGAGTTCCGATAGTTCAGTTATATGTCAGTTATTTGGGGAAGTGATGGATATGTCGTTTTTTTCCCCCATTTTTCACGAAGTACCTTAAACGATTTCTGGATCGATTCCCCACCATTCTGAGTCAAAATCGTGAGTCAAAATATTTTCTAGATTTTATGTTCATTTTTCGTGATGGGATCCCTTGCAAATGGGGTTTTCCTCTATAGGATCCTTACAAAAAATCCTTGTTATATCGTATTATTTTGACCAAAACAGAATTCATAAGAAATCCAAACTCTCGAACTGTAAAAGTACCAAAGTTACACTATCGGATATAGTCGGCCGATCAGAGTATAGGACCATTCCATTTTATTAAAATGTTACCATTTTTTTTAAGGCAAATAGCATTTAATATAATTTTCATTTTTACAATTTAAACACAAATTATTTGGTGTTACAATAAAATAAAAACATATAAAACAGAGCTCTGAAAATATAAAATGGAAAAATGAATATCAACGATTAACATTAATTCAAAACTTAATAAAATACCTTCATTTTTTTACAAAATCTTCCAAATTTAATTCTTTTACACTTTGATTAACTTCCATTCGGAAACTTATAAGTAGCAGTTTTAGCATACCAATGGTTTTCTGATTTACATCGGATGCTTTTAAAAATTGCATCATTTCTAAAATCTCCGCTTCAACGACTAGGAACTCCGCTGCACGATTAATTTCTTCCAGTTTATACAGAAAAAAAGGGGTCCCCTTCACCAGGTACCATAAAACCACGACAAGAAGTCCAACGACACACGCAAATTCCGTAATCATAATGCCTCGTCGCTTTCGTTAAAATCTACAATAATATTTCGTGATGTTGATAGTTCGCATTGAAATACTCAATTGAAAATAATATTTGAATGAATTTGTTTGGATGAATGCCTTTGTTTACACAGCCTACTTTTTGGAAAGAAATTGTAGATTAAATCGTTAACATAGCATATGTGGCAGCCATACCAAAATAACAACAAACCAGAAAGGAAAGCTAACTTCGGGCGGAGCCGAAGTTGATTTACCCTTGCAGTTAAAACCATATTTAGTTGGCCGATCCTTATGAGAATATCATAATATGACCAATTTATTACAATCCAAAATCTAAAAGAGGTCCCTGGGATTTGGATTTCTTGAAGTGTGTTGTCGAATTCACGAAATGGCGTTTAGGCACACAAGAATCGGCTGAATCCGTGAATTCGGCATCGCAAATAGTAAACACAGTATCAGTTCCCTTTCCTACAACTTCAAATGCTTTTTCTCCAAGACCGAGTGGAGTTTCGTTCGAAACTGTAATATTTGAGAATCCTTGTCCTGGAATTTCTTGAAATACCCCAGGAATGGCTTAACTATTGGATAACAGACGGAAGCGCATTCGTTCTCCTGTTCTTCATTTATATAAAAATATTACCGACACATTTATATAAAAATGAAGAACAGGATAACGAGTGCGCTTCCGTTATATCCGTTGTTATATCAAGACTTTGGAATTGGAATTTTAATTACTTGTTGAATTAAAAACAATAAAAACTAATATTACTTCATCCAATGTCAGAGAGGCGGAAATAAAACAAATAACAAAAAGGAGCACCACCGGCGGGATCATTCTCTATTTTCGTCTTTAAACAAAATTGCCTTCTGGAAGAGTCACTGGAAGAATGTAACTGATGCTGTGAGACTCAAGGCCCCGTCTTTTTAAATATTCCTCGACCTTTGCTTTGAGAGCAGAGAGTTTTTTATCAGACTCCTTTCGAATATTTGGGAACAGGTCAATAGTTTCTATAGATGTCACAGAACTAACTATCATAAAGGTATTTATTTTTGCATTAGCGCACACAGTGGGGGCTTGATAATTTCTTCGTTTAATGACTTGTAAATTGAGAAATTTTGTAAATATACACTCATCGAAAGTACTTCCTTATTTATTTCAATGACCTACACCTTATACATGGGCAATGGGCACACCTTATTCATACCAATGCATTGGTTAATACATGGGGAGAGTATTATTGCCATTTTCTAGTACATTTTTGTATGATATATAAAAATATAACGAACTTAGCTTAAGGGGTTATATACCGTTGCGATATATGAAAAAATCGATTTTTTTTTATTGCATATTCTTTAAGGGGTTATATACAGTTGTACCGCGCCAGAATATGGAATTTTATCGATTTTTTTTTGACACCATAAAAAATATTTATGAAAAATGTTTTACCGACGTTGTTTAGTACATGTTTCTGGGTACCTAATTAAATTTTTTCATAAAAAAATATTACATAACAAAAATGTTATAGCCGAATTCCCAAATCGTCTTTTTTCGATGGTGTCTTGCGGTGGACAGGATTTCTCGAAAACGGTTCATCCGAAATCCAAAATTCAAAAAAGTTTAGTTAGTATATTGTATTGTCTAGTCCGTGAACGAGGGATTTTTAAAAATTTTGATTAAAAAAAAAATGGCGACGTTTTTAACAAAAAATGTACTTTTTCAAGGTATACGATTTTCGTTTTTGTGCTTTAAAAAAGGAGTTTTCAAAAAAATGGAAAATCCCTCGTTCACGGACTAGCTAATATCATAATAAATAAGTTGTCGAAATTTGGTGTTGATCGGATAAGTAGTTTTTTAGTAATCGTGTCCACCGCAAAGGTAATTTCCCAAAAAAAAAGATTCTGAGATAATCGCGTTTAAAGTTTCAAGTTTGTTCAAGTTTTATATGCAGATAGTGCGCTATAAATAGCTACAGCTTCGGTTCTAATGCTCCGATCATTATGAATTTTTGTGAGAGTATTCCCAATAGAATATACTTTCGATTTTCGATTTTTAAAATCGATTTTTTCATATATCACAACTATATATAACCCCTTAAGTATATTCTATTGGAAATACTCTCACAAAAATTCATAACGATCGGAGCATTAGAACCGAAGCTGTAGCTATTTATAGCGCACTATCTGCATATAAAACTTGAACGAACTTAAAACTTTAAACGCGATTATCTCAGAATCTTTTTTTGGGAAATTACCTTTGCGGTGGACACGATTACTAAAAAACTACTAATCCGATCAACACCACTTATTTATTATGATATTAGCTAGTCCGTGAACGAGGGATTTTTTTGAAAACTCCTTTTTTAAAGCACAAAAAACCAAAAATTTATACCTTGAAAAAGTACATTTTTTGTTAAAAACGTCGCCATTTTTTTTTTAATCAAAATTTTTAAAAATCCCTCGTTCACGGACTAGACAATACAATATACTAACTAAACTTTTTGAATTTTGGATTTCGGATGAACCGTTTTCGAGAAATCATGTCCACCGCAAGACACCATCCAAAAAAGACGATCCGGGAATTCGGCTATAACATTTTTATTATGTAATATTTTTTTATGAAAAAATTTAATTAAGTACCCAGAAACATGTACTAAACAACGTCGGTAAAACATTTTTCATAAATATTTTCTGTGGTGTCAAAAAAAAATCGATAAAAATCCATATTTTTGCGCGGTACAACTGTATATAACCCCTTAAACCGACGCATTTGCTTTCTTCGACACTGGAAGGGATGTTGATAAGGAATATGTGCTTTATAGGGTCGGAAGGGTCTCTAAAGGGGTGTAATGAACCACTTTTTAAAATTTTAAATAAATATATGAATAAATTCCCTTGAACGAGGAAAAAGATTTAACAATTTTGAACGTTATCGGAAGTTTTCAACATTTTGGAAATTGCGATTATATTCTTAAGCAATTGCAATCTGATCCTTCTGGGCGGCTTTAAGCTCACGCCTTAATTATGGGTCTCTTTTAATCTGAATAAAAACTATAAAGTATTTTTATAAGATTTTTTTATAAGATGTTTTTTAAATTATGAAGCAATTTTTATTTTTTTCTTTAAGAAACTTAAAGGTAAAAAAAATGGGAAATAAAATAATTAGCAACAAATGCCAAGAATATCCATTCTCTAGGGATGGGATCGGTAATACCTGCTAATAGCTACATCCGTCTCGCTACTCTTTACTTTACTGAACTCGTTTTCTTTTTATTTGAAAAGACAATTTTTATTTCCATACCAAAGTATACTTTTGCTGTTATGTCATTTCCGTTTTTCTCTCAACTCTGAACGTAGTATCCAGATCTAGTGTCGAATCAGGTCTCTACAAACAAACATCAAATTTGCATTCCTTCAAAAGGATTTTCCTTTTTCTAAATTATTTCTCGATATTAACAACTCGAAAATTTTTAGAAATTTTAAACCCGATAATCAAAATGAATCAAAACGATTCTGAGCCTACCACCTCAGAGGGTATCAGCGAAGAAACCCTGTCGGAAAACTCGTTGGAGAAACCCATTGCGACCGTTTTTTTTCTACGAGATGAAGACCCCTGTGGAAGCCGTTTTAGCAGCTCGGTCACCTGTCAGGAAAAATTTATTTCGGATGACTCCTATGACAGCTATAACTCCGATGACTCGAGTGATAGCAAGATCGATGCGGAGTATCAGCCTGGTCTGGATCGAGATTTCGCAAGACCAAGCAGTGGGGTTATAGACTGGAAAAACGACCCTCAACTGCCCACTGGCTGGGTGGAGCGGGTGATGCCCCACACCAAGGAGACTTACTTCTGCGACACGAAGACAGGGAAGGTATACTACACCCTGCCTGGGACCTATGTGTTGGACCGTAAGAGGGGTCCTTTTATTCGCATGCGATTTCGGCACATTCTAATCAAGCACGAGGAGTCGGAGACTCGATGGTGTTACAAGCAGAAAAGAGTGATCCGCACCAAGGCAGAAGCTTTGGAAAAGATAACCTTCATCAGGAATTTAGTTAAAAAAGGCACGATGAGATTCGCTGAAGTTGCAGCGAAGCATTCAGATTGCTGCTCCGCCGTGCGCGGTGGGGACATTGGGCCCATCATGCTGGGCGAATCACTCGAAAACTATGAGAAGATAGTGTTCCTGTTGGAAATGTACGAACTTTCCGAGATCTTTGAGACTGGTTCCGGCTACCATATAGCGCTGCGCATTCCGCTGTTGATGCCAGAGCAGCAAAAGAGGCAAAAAAAGTTGGAAAAGAAAATGCAAAAAATCAAACTCGCCAACAATTTAAAAAAGGAGCGTGGTATTCACGTTCCTAACAAGGATTTCTCGAGGAAGAAGACTTCATCCTACGGTGACGCAGACCCAAGATTCTATGGGATTGATACTGATGAGATGTACTCTCAGGATGGCAGGTTGCCTTTGAACGCGGATTCCCTTGGTCAACAACATAAACGGGAAATGTTGGCCATGCAACAAGCTCTGATCAAGGAAAATGTTGTCGATAATTCCGCTGTCACTGACGAATCAAAGATCAAGCTCGTTAAACCTTCTGCGGAGAAGAGCTCCAGTGACTTTGATATCAAAACTCCCCCAAGGTTGGATAATTCGAATCCCGACGACTACCACCTATGGTAATCTATGTACTGCCTAATCTTAATATATACCAAATGTTAATAATACATAATACAACATAAATGAATTTAATTGTAATGTTTTATGTGCATTAAAAAAATGTTTGAATTAATAATCTAAATAAAAGATTCGTTACTCAGTTTACTTTTCTTTTATTTCAATTTTATTATAATATTTGCAATGAAGCTATTTGTTTTATTGAAGCATAAAGCTACGCCACATTTGTTGCACATGGCTTGAGAATATCCTTCACAGTTTGGATTCTTGGACCTTGTTCTTTTGTCTCCCCATACTGGCCAGTGGCCATGTCCAACCTGATCGTGACGTACCATTTGGTTTGGCACGCGCTGAGCTGGACCTCTCTGCTTCTTTAGCTGTATTTCATTTTCAATGGCAGAGATTCGTTTACCCAAATATGATTTAGTGTTAACTTTTGTTAGCACTTCTGCGATATCAGACCGAAAGTCTGATGAACTTTTCCATATTATTATTCATTTTGCAAAGCCGATCGTGAGGGGAATCAGTTAAACGCAGATTATTATCATTATTGTCAAAATTAAAGTAACGTCTGATTATTTTAAATGTGTTTTACGGCATAATGTTTTAAATGGTCGATATTACAATACTTGCAGATCAGAGCACAGTACAGAGCACATTTTAGAAGACGTGAAACGGACATGTAAGTAGAATATTATTCCAACAAACTGTTTAATATTCAAAGGAGTAATATAAATATTTGCGTTTGGATCTTTTTGATAAATGTAAAGGTTATTTTCATTCAAAATATCCTAAACTTCATCAGTTCTGGAGCTGCAATGCAGTCCTCCTGGGAACTAAAATTGATTATCTTTAAAAATAAAACGGCGTTGTCTCCATAGCGAATTCTTTCTCAGGTTGTATTTGCTGAAAGGTTACATCCTAGTGCCTGTTAAATCCGTGTCAGAAGTCGGAACATCGTTGACATTCTTGCTTGATAGGTTCAAGTAGTCACGGCTTTAAACTTGGATTTCCAAGTCTTCGTCAACAGTGGTACACAAATCGTCCTTAAGACAGAAAAGTTTAGATTATCCTTGCTCGAGGGAAGGAGTTTCCTCGAGTATGCGAAGGAGTTAGCTCTTTTCGTGAAATTTTTCCTATGCGATACTACAGTGAATACCATCTGAAAAAAAACATAATTGTGGTTTCCATAGATGAACATATAACACAAACGACAGAGACAACAAATACCAAATAATTGTATATATAATATATATGTATTAATATGTACATCTTCCCCAATTCTCATCCGATTCTCGAGCGGAAATCATAAACAATTTCCAGATAGATTCCACACGAATGGCATCAAAATCCTGAAACAAAAAATTTTTTATGTTTTTTTTCCATTTTTCGTAATGGGATCCCTTGAAAATGGGGTTTTCCCCTATAGGGTCCACAGTAGTTGCTATATCTTCCCCAATCCTGATCCAATTCTTGAGCGGAGTACCTTAAACGATTTCTAGATCGATTCTCCACCATTCTGCATCAAACCCCTGAAACAAAACATTTGTTAGATTTTTTGTCCGAATTTCGTGATGTAATCCCTTGGCAATGGGGTTTTCCCTATAGGGACCTCAGTTATAGCTTTATCTTTCCAAATTCTCATCCGATTCTCTTGCGTAGTAATTATATTACATAATATAATATTTTTAGACTTTTTATCCATTTTTCGTATTTATGAATTGTCCTTATCAATTGATTTTTATTAATTGATTCTTATTAATTGATTCTCGATTCTAAATTTATGCTTATTAATTGACGGCATTTCCGTTCAATCATGTGGGAGCTATAGTATATAGTCGGCCGATCCGGGCCGTTCCGACTTATATACTGCGTGCAAAGGAAAGAAGGGTGTGTGCAAAGTTTCAAGTCGATAGCTTTAAAATTGAGAGACTAGTTTGCGTAGAAACAGACAGGCGGACATGCTTATATCAACTCAGAAGGTTATCCTGATTATGAATATATGTATATACTTTATAGAGTCGAAGATGTCTCACTCACTCACTTATGGACAAAATTTTAATACCCTTTGCAAGGGATCTTTCTTCTTAGTTCTAAATAATAATAAGCCTGAAAGAAGACTTTAAAAAATATTTACGTTTTTAAATTAAAATTTTCATCGTATACTTTAAGGCACAATAAAAACCAAATTTTGTTTTTATATTTTTTACATACATAACATGTAACATATATTTATTTTTATTCAAAAAAATTCATTTGTTTTACGTCTACAAAAAAAATATTTTTTCTTAATATTTTTGTTCTTATGCTAAGATATCTGAGTTGGACTTGTTATCCTGGCGAGAATAAATCCTTTAATTTAGCTTTCAACCAAACGGTGCTTGCGACGATGGCGTCGAATCAGGGCCTCCAGGGCCCAGGATGCAGCTGCCACAAAGGACATCATATTGAGACAGTGCAGGGTTACCGAATAGTCGTAACGATCACGCACTAGGCCTGAAATGTGAAAGGGGTAAAAAAATCGTTCCAAAATTAGTGATAATTTCAAAATTATTTTTTAACTTTATATAAATATTATTGACATAATTTGATATTAATAGAAAAATTATTTAAAAGAAAAGGTTGTTAAAAAAGGTTGGTAATTACAAAATGAACTTGGAACCGAGGTCCTGATTAGAGTAAAACCCCTTTCCGGTTTTTAAAATTAAAATAAATTATTTTTAAGAAACATACAAAAGAGATGTGTGAAGTATATATAATTATTAACAGAAACTATTTTTAAAGATTTTTTTAAGCACTTTTCTTTAAAAATTATTCATTATTGTTCAAGAAAAAAAATCTTCAAATATTTATTTGAATTTATTTATATTTATTTATTATTTCCATATTTACTCACCCACAAAAGGACCACCCACTAGGGTGAAAATTCCCGAGATGAGTAGTTGTAATCCAGAGGCGCCCGGCAGGCGATTCAACGGCACATAGCCGGGAATGATCAGAGGCCAGAAAATGGTGCGAATACCCTTGCAGAGGCCGATCCAAACGAAGCTGGCCAGGATCATAGAGTAGGATCTGGTGCAGGCCACCACAGTCCTGCCAATGGCAATGCCTACCACACCGATAAGGAAGAATACCCGATTATCCCAGGGTATCTTTTCGGTTAGAAACGGAACTAAAAACCTCATGGTTATATCCAGGCCGGCCAGTATCGACATGGCCAGTGTGATCTGGCGAGTTTCGAAGCCAAAGTCGGCCAGGATGAAGGGTGTTAGGATGGAGAAGTTCAGTTCCCCGAAATTGATGATGGTTAGTCCTGCCACCAGATTCACGAATGTAAAGTCCCTCAAGAGATCCAGATCAAAGAAAGTCACCACTTTGCTGAGGAAGCTCATTTGGGGGTCGTGCTTCGCATCCACATCCTTCTCAGCTTTTTCTTTATTATCCTTGGCTTTATCCTTGTTGTTGTTGTTGTTGTACAGCTCCTTGCGTATCTCATCGCAACGACAGTATAATTTTGCTTCCAAATTGGACTCCACACGCTCGCGGCGGAAATTATTAGGCTTGAGGAAGTCCGGTCCCGATTCCTGGTCCTCACCCAACTCGTCCTCCTCCCGAGGATTGCGCTCCTCGCTGATGGGACAGTGCAGTCGTTGGGTCTGCTCCAGGTCCTTGGAGCTGGAAATGGTGCGGAAACGCAAGCGGCCCGACGTCAAGGACAACCGGGATCCGAACCACCCGTCATTGGCCCGTGATAGCATCGGCGTTCCCGGCTCACAGATCTCGTATCCCGGCCGCTGGGCGTCATCGTCCTGGCACAGATACTGGCTGGAGAATATCCCGCCCGGCTCTCGTTTCTGTTGCCAGGCGCAGTGCGGACACAGGACCTCCGGCTGCTGCTCCAGATCCCGAACCTGAGCCTCGCCGGGCTTGGTATGGTATCTGACTGGCTGGTAGATCAAGGCGCACACAAACGAGTGCAGGGACAGGGCGGCAAAGAGCAGGGTCGTGCCCAGGACGCCATAGAGGGTCAGCAGAAAGGTCACCAGGTAGGGCAGGAAGATCGGCCCCAGTCCGGTGATCGTCCACGAGAATCCGGCTGCACGGCGGCGCTTGCGCTGGAAGTAAGTGTTGATGGCCAGCGAGGAGGCACTCACGCTGATTCCCATCCCGAAGCCTTTAAAAGAAATATACATTTAACCATTTTTTTTTCTAAATATTATTTTAATAATTTGAATTATTTATGTCCGGACTTGTGATTCACTGGCTGAAGTGAGTAATAGAACTGAACTGACTGAGAGAATGAAGCATTAAAGTATTTTTAAGGCAAGGACTTTTAAAATTTTATTTAAAGTGCTTACTATTATTGTTAGTTCTAAAAACTTGTCTACAATTGCTTAAAATTTTAATTATTTTTTGTAGTATTTTTTATTAAATAAAAAAACACCTAAAGACACCTATAAGTTAGGTCAATAAACTATTTACGTAGCCTGCCTGCTTACACTACTATATGCAGACCTACGAGGACTTCCATTCACAATAATTACGTTGAAATGAATATGAAATAATTTTATGAAAAATCTAGTCAATTTATTAAATATTTTTCTTAAAACTTACCAAAAAGCAGAGCATAAGCAAACATATACCCCAAAAAAGTCTCACAGAAGGCGGTCAGAATAATTCCGCCGGATATGCACAGGGATCCGGCCATGGCCACTTGCCGGAAAGTGAAGCGCCGGAACATGGGACCATTCAACAGACCCGTACAGGCCGATACGGCCGGATTTGTATTGATAATGGTCGTAATTTGTGAACTGGACATTCCCAGGTCTGCCAAACGTCCCCGAAAAAGAAACCCAAACTGTTGCAGGCAGGGATATATGGAAAGCTAAATGGAAATAGTTATTAATTAAAAAAAAACATAGGTATAAAAATTATTAAAATTACCTACATTTGATACTCCGGCGGCCACACACACTAGCCACGCCCATCCTGCGTCCGGAGCTACGAAATCCGGACCCAAATCGCTCTTATCATGTTTGTTGTAATAACGATTTCTGGATGATTTCGGCAGCGGTCTCGTCGTATCCTGATATACCTTCTTCTCCTCCATAGTTCTTTAGAGAAAATCAAAAAATATAAAAAAAATTAATTAAAAAACCATTCAAGACTGTATATTATAGACGGAATGGGGAAGTGCCAGTGTCGGGGAGAAATTTTTCCATTGAGTTTGTAAATGATTTACGGTTTCCTTGGCAATTACTTGCCTCAATTTTTTAACGATCACTTGTCATACAATTAAGTGCACGGGCTCTGAAGATGCCTCTGTCACGATCTCAAAAATCTTTAAATACGTCATATAGAAAGTTTGAAAGTGGGAAAAATAACAGAATATATGTAGATTTAATTTTTAAAAAACTTTTTTTGCCCGCCAAACACCTGAATAGTGTTGGAAAGTTATACCTGTATTGGTAAATGTGAAAATCTCTCCATCAGCAGAGTTTGAACTTCTTACTGCTTTCCTAATCCTTTTTTCTCTCATTAATAATCTCATTCCTAGTCCTGTTTCTTCTTAATCCCCTGATCTGATCTAACTCCCACTTGTACTCTCACTCCCACTTTCTTTCCTTTTCTTCCTATCACTACTAGTGCTGAAGTTATCACTAAATTGTACTCTCTCTACATCTTGCGTCCTGCTTTTACTTTTCTTACCTTTCCAAAATAAAATCTATTTCAATTCCCTACACCAGCTCTCACTGGCACTTACTCGAGAGAGTAACCGATGTTAAGCTCATAGTAATCCTTTGCTTTCTTCCTATATTCTGTTTGGCGTATTTTCCTTTAATATTGCTTAATATCCCCTTAAAAACATTCGAAAAACATGATTTGATTAATAATAGTTTAATAATTCAATATCGTTAAAAAAAGCCCAAAATTTGTAATTACATTGAAATTATGGTGCCGGTTATCCACGTGTAATAATTTCTTATAGTTTCGCGTAGTTTTATTAAATCCACTTAGCATAAGTGCCATGTGTTTGTCTTGGGAAGAGTGTATCGCCCATGCTAGTAAAATTAGTTCTTGTTTAGTTATTAAATACATATTTAAATACACCTTTTTAAATGGTGGTAAATGCATATTCACATAGTTTCAAATTTTATTTCTGCAATGTGAATAAAAATCAATGGGGGGCTAAGTATCCCACGTGAGCCCAAAGAGTAACCAACATAAAGTAACGTTAAATAACTGGAGAATTAAAAAGGAAAATGAATGAAATTACACTTAAATGTAAGTTTAATTATTTCTTATACATATGTTCTTATGATTTGCATTTTATTAAACAAAAACAATTTTTCATAATTTAAACTCATAATGCTAGTTACATAGTTCTGGTTTTCTTACATTGAGAAAAAAAAAACATTTAATTCAAAATAATTGATACTTAGAAATAGAATTATTTATAAATATAAAAACAATATATATTGTGTAACAATATATAGAAGCGAAGCTTTATGTAACTAATATAACTAAAAAAATCACCTCCATATTCCTTTCAAATTTTACGCATTTAAAATAATTATTATTTGTGTGTTGCCATCAGACTTAGAGCCGGGTTCATGGCGTTGAAATCTTCCCAAATCTTGCCATTCTTCTCTCTACTGTCTTGTTCCTTTCCTCGCCGTCGCATATTCCACCTGTTTCTTCTAGGCGCTTATCAGGAGTGGCGTCATGTGACAGACTCAGAAAATTCAGAAATATTTGAGACCCAGATACCCAGAATAAAGCGCAAATCGCCGGGAATGAATCATGTTAATGTCCTCTATAGAGAGATTCACGATGCCACCACCTAGCCGCCTCCCAAGGTCAAGGGGGGTGTCTGGGCCGCAAGATTTGGTCCACTTATCAGTTAGTGTTAGTAGTTCCTAAAGCTCAGACACTAGCTTAAAGTCTACAAATTTATTTTAAATTATTATGTAAGCTTGTACCAAGATATGATAAAGTTTTCTGTTACCAAAAATTGTTCAAAAGAGCGTTTTTCTAAGTTCTAAACTAGTTTGTTTACACTAACTGATAAGCATGAATATATACAAATTATTGAACAGCTGCTGAACATTAGTTATTTAAAAGTATTTTTTTACGAGTATTTTTTATCACAAGAATGTGACATTTACGTGGGAAGTTTAACAAAACTTACACAAATATTACATGTTTATATTTTCATGTACATTTTTGGAAAAAACCTTAGACGGCACTTTGTTTGGAAAAAAGAGCTCTACTTTATTATCTCGAGTTGATCGCCAAACAATTGGCACAATAACAGATATTCTAGAAACTAAATCAAGATAAGTAAAGCCACTGACTGGGGTATATAATGGAATGGATTCTCTATTGATAGTATTGATAAGATAGTGGGTGTCGATGCCGTTACATGCTTTGTTTTTTTTTTGTTATATACTCTCTTATGGTTCGAAGCTGGTCAACTATTTATTAGTTTTGTGTTTTTTTTTTTTTTTTGCCAGCAGCTGTGCTTGGAGATAACTTGTGATATTTTAGTGGACTAATGACAGTTTCCCGCCTAGCAGCACTTGTAGAAAATATTAGTTTTTAATATTTTTAATATATATTCTTTTTAAGAACCACCCCGCTCACTAAAGGATGTTATGACCGATCTCGTGCCAGGAGCATGACCAACGGCGTATTCTCACCTTTTGCCGCCGGCGAGTGGTATCCTTATAGTATACACAAAAGTATAGTCCTTATAGTATAGTATCCTTATAGTATATCCTTGGCAAGTGCGCAAATTGGCAGCCTCTCTCTTTTTCCTGCTCTTGTAATTTTTAGCTACTTCGCTTTTATTTTTAGTACTGGCGTTGTAGATTTGCTGAATGCCTTCTATTCTATTATTTCTGTTTTTTTTTTTTATAGATTTATTTATTTGTTTTTTGTTTTTCTTATTTTTTTACACACTCATTCACTCACTGACTGACTGACAGACCTGCATCTAATTGAGAAAAAAAATGCAAGGCAGGTTCAAGGTTGACATTATATTTTGTATTTTAATTTATAGTTTTTACTATTATTATTATTATTTTTGTGTATTACTGGTGGCACCACTCCTTGGCTCACCTGCTGGGACAGGTACTAGAACACTAACTACAACACTAAGTGATTTTGAGCACGTTTTTAGTGGGCTGGCCCGATACCCTGGCATTTGGCAAACGATTTCTAATCGCCGCGAGCTGCGGAAGTCAACTGAAATAAATTTGTGAAAAATATACTGAGACGATCCGACCACAGATCGGATCGGAGCGACTAAGGCGCCCGCCAATCGAACAAAACCCACGTAATAACAGCGCTTCCCACCAGCTCTGTTGGTTAACAGAGCGCTGTCTTCTGTTGGCGAAAAGTATCTCACGGATACGTTGTGCCGGCTCGCCTGTCTTGCCTGTCTGGCTGGCCTGTTGAAATAGTTTCGTTTCTTTACGAAATTCATAAAAGAAACTGGAAGCTGCTTTGACAAAAATATACTTCCCTATGGATGCTTGTTTTGTTTTTTTGAAGAAAATTTCCATTCAACATTTCTGATGAAATCTTTTGTAAATCTTTTTGAACATTTTTTGCAAAAATGCCCAAAAGTGTGCAGGGGTTTTGGAGAAAGGTAAGTAATACCTCTGCCGAAAAATTAAATGTTTATTATTAATCGGATTTTTCGTTTATGTCTTTATAGCTTTAAATGAATTGAACCTAAGATATCTTAATCTATTCTAATCCTATACTAATAGATCATGTAAAGGGATATTGACATATAGGCATGTTGATTTATTTTTGAAAACATTTCTTTCAAAAATAAAACAATGTATCCTAACTAGCTTTTTACTAATAGGTGCGCAAAGATACTAACCTATTCAATCCTGACCTATAGGTCCTAAAAGACTAATAGAACTCATGAAGGCCAACAATATTTTGTTTTCGCATATTAGCATATCTATTCGAATTTTAGATCATATACATTGGTATGGGCACATAATATTTATTGGCATTAATAATGAAATGTTAGCTCCTAACTAATAGGTTTCTCTTAACCTTTAACTATTAAATCCTAAATTGATAGAAAAGACAATTCCCCGTTTCCTCCAAATAACACACCATCTCTTAACTAGCCCTACCTAATAGGTCCTAAATGATCCCTACCTGTTGGGTCCGTATATATAGGTCCCATGATCCCTATAGATCTTAATAGATTAATTAGTAGTCACTTGAGGCACATATATTATTTTCTGATCCTTTCCATTCTTCCACAAACAACCACCATATTTTCGCTTATATTGCAAATTTTTAATCTTTTTCTTTCGATCATGTCTCTTAGAGCTCTTTGGTAATAAATTCTAACTAAGCACATGGGAATTTATTTTTTCTAAGCCTTTCACCTTTTTCCCCCAAATAAAAAACATAAATAAAATACATTTTTGTTTTTTTTTCTAATTAAAAATACGTTTATCCATTTGCCATTGCAGAACATACGTACAGAATTACATTTATGCACTTATAGGACTAGGGTGTAACTCTAAATAGATCTATAGACTAATAAAAAAAAAAAGATTATATATATTTAAATTTCATCAACACACACAAACTTTTCTATCAAAACATACAGAGCACAGAGTATCAATCGCAAAAAAACTTAATTCTACATTTTTTTAAAATTAAGATTTAAGGTATATGTGTAACTGATATCTTTTATGATTTATCTGGTATCGGGTTCTTGTATCTGGTATCTGTTATCTGGTATCTTAGGTATCTTTAAGTACGGTGTGCCGTACCAAAGTAATACTATGCACACACTTCTAGCTGGGACTGTGGACTAGTCTAGGGATACATATATCCTTGGGATCCAACAACTATACTTCATCTCTCTCTCTCTCTCTCTCTTTCTCTGTCTTACACACAACGCAAGCAGTTCAGTTCCGACAGGGTCGGTCAGGTTAAAGGTTAGAGGTTAAAAGGGAGTGGAGGGACAAAATCCAAGTTAAGTATTACAAGTTAATCCAGTCGCTGAATCAAAGTGCAGGCGCAGGACATCTATCCACCAGCATCACTGGCCCAGACCCTTGGAGGGGCGTCCCAGGATGCGTCGCACCAGGGACTCGGTCAGCCAGAGGAGGAGGGCCAGTGCGGTGAGGCCGTTGATGGCGTGGATGGTGGCGCCATATCCAAATTCTTCGGTTATTAGTCCTGGAAAGTGCAGAAAAAAGGCGAGGGTTAGGAATATTGTTACTAAAAGATACATTCTAAGTACCCTAAGCTACGGAAGGATAATTATTCTAGTATCTACACCCATTAGAAACTATTTCACTGAAAGCTTATGATAAAGATTTTTAGAGAATTTAATAAAAAATTGTATATTGTTTGAGGTTTAAGAATCGTTTATATATTGCCATATTGGCAAAAATATAGACATGGATATGGGAAGTTTTTTTAAGGAAGCCCCTAAAATATTCCTCCAAGTCTATGTCTGATGTAACCTTCAAGTTAAATGACCCCTCCAGCATCCAGTATTCTAAGTAAAAATTGTAAGAAAAAAACTTACCCAAAATAGGACCCATGACAAAGGAGAACATGGTGTTGAAGATGAGCTGAAGTCCGGAGGCGGCCGGCAGACGGTTCAGTGGCACGTAGCTGGGGATGATCAGGGGCGAGAAGATGGTGCGGAAGCCCTTGCCAAAGCCGATCAGCAGGAACACGCCAATCAAGGCCTCAAAAGATGTGGCGAAGGCCACAATGACACGGCCCACGGCGATGCACAGGATGCCAAAGGCGAACAGGATCCTGTTGTCCAGCTTGACCTTCTCCAGAGCGAGAGGAGCCAGGAACCGGACGGATATGTCCATGCAGGCCAGCAGGGACATGGCGGTGGATATCTGGCTGTCCTCGTAGCCAAAGTGGTGCAGGATGAAGGGAGTGAGCACCGAGAAGTTCATCTCGCCGAACATCATGATGCTCATCCCGACGGCCAGGTTGACGAACGTGAAGTCCTTGAGGAGGTCGAGGTCGAAGAACTTGCTGACCTTCTGGATAAAGGTCATGCGGCTCTTGAGCTCCTCCTCCTCGAGCTCGGCGGCCTGGCGATCCAGCTCCTCGAGCCTCAGCGCCTCGGCGGTCTTCTGCAGCAGGGCCTTGTCCTCGGAGCAGGTGCACCGCATCAGCTCCTCCTGACCAGGCCGGGAGTAGACACTGGTCTTGCTGGCATACCGGTCCATGTCCTCCCGCTCGCGATTGAAGTAGTTGGGCTTGTAGAGCGGCGCCGACACCTGCTCCTGGTCGTCCTTGTTGTTGTGCTCCAGCCGGTCTAGGTTGTCGCGACTTCTCCCGGACACCTGTCGCATCAGCGCCTGCCGGGAGCGGTACCGGGCTGCGGTCGCGTGCTCGGAGGTCAGCGAGATCTTGGAGCCAAACCAGCCATCGTTGGCCCGCGCCAGCATGGGAGTGCCCGGCTCGGTGATCTCGTAGCCCGGTCGCTCCGGGTCGTCCACGTTGAAAAGGTACTGCGAGGAGAAGATGCCCCGCTTCCCGCGCTTCTGGTACTGGCAGTACTTGCACTCGTAGTCGCTCCATGGATCCGAGCAGGGAGTCAGCAGATTGCCGTTCGCCTCGAGCAGCTCGCCCGGTTCGCCCTTCTCCTGCCCCTCGGTGGCGCCCTCGTTGGCCGGCACCTTGACCTTCTCCGGCTTCGTGACGTGCCACAGAACCGGCTGCAGGGTGAGGGCGCAGAGGACGGCGTTCATGGCGATGCCGGCGTAAATTAGGATGCTGCCCAGGGCGCCGTAGAAGCCGAGCAGGAAAGTAGACACGTGGGGGAACAGGATGGGGCCCAGGCCGGTGATCGTCCACGAAAAGCCGGTGGCGCGGCGTCGCTTCTGCTTGAAGTAGGTGTTCACCGCTAGGGAGGTGGCCGCCATGGCCAGGCCCAGGCCGATGCCGTAGACGGTCGACAGGCAGATAATGTACTGCCAGAAGGTGACGCAGAAGGCTGACATGAAGACGCCCAGGAAGGCCAGGGCGGTGCCGGTCAGGGCCACCTGCCGGAAGGTGAAGCGACGGAACATGGCGCCATTAACGATGCCTATCGGATTGGGGATAACACCCATTAGTGCTGGTACTAATTTTGAGTTTAAACTGAAGTACTAAACTCACCCACTAGCGAGGAGACAGCCATCACCACGTTCACAATAGTTGTGGTCTGTTTGGCGTCAAAGCCCAGAGAGTCCATGCGACTTCTATAAATTAAACCATATTGCTGCAAGGCCGGGAACAGGCAGAACTAAAAATCAACAAATATACATTTTAGGATTATAATTAATTAATTAAGCTTTATATTAGGAACTCACGTTGTTCAGTCCCGCGGCCAGGCACACCACCCAGCCCCAGCCTCCGTCGGGGGCCACAAAGTCCGGCCCCAAGTCGCTCTTGTCGCGTCGCTTGGGCTTCTTGGGCTTGGTGGTTTGGTTATACACGCTGGCATGGTTCTTCTCCGCAAGCTTGGACTTTTCCATTGTCGGGGAATGGGATAATACTCTGGAGCAGGTTAAGAAATAGTATATTAGTGGAAGTTGGGCGCTCTGGTATACAGAAAGACAGAAAGTTTAAAGGATTCTTGAAGAAAGATTCTTGAGTTTATGAAGAAAGAACTTCCTATCAAGTACTTGTAAGGTAGTCTTCCTTTATATATAAATTTATTATATATTACTTATATACTGACTTAATTATTAATTAGTTATTTATGTACATATTCACACCCTATATTATATTTTATTAAGGGGAGGGTAAGGTATTAAATTTTTTTTTTTTTCATTTTTTTTTTTATTTTTTAAATTGAATGCATAATATTTGAAGAATATTGTGTCAAAATTTCAAGTCAATTAAAGCAAAATTGACGAAGTTATTAGTTATTGACAAAGTTGCTTATAAACGTTTTACACTGGATTACACTGGTGTTTAAGACTTTAAAGCGTTTTTCCCACAACTCACGTTTTCAAAGTCGGTGCCCCTCATAACTTCAAAACTACTGCACCGATCATTTTGAAATTTTAAACACTATTTCTGTACATATTTTACGAGGTAACGCTGTCGAGTTTTTTTTTTTTTTGTTCATAATTTTGATTTTGCAATGACAAATTAACCGATTTTTTCCCAAAAATTTAGTTTTTCACTTCAAAGTCTTCGAAAAATTAAAAAATTGAAATTTTAAAAAAATCTTCACAGCGTTACCTGGGCCGAACTATTATCTAACGAATGAATTTTAATTTTTTGATTACAAATGATCCAGCACCGAGTTATGAGGGGCACCGCAATTCAACTTTTTTTGGCGACACGTCCGGACAATTGCTACCATTGCCATATTTTTAAATATTTTTTTGTAAAAATTTTATAAAACATTCTTCTAATGTCATACTTTAATATACCGTTGGTTGAATAAATAAATTTTAACTGTGTCGTCAGGAAAAAAATCACAAAAACATGGCTTTTTTCGCATGATTTGACCTTACCCTCCCCTTAAAAATCAAATACATATATTTTTATTTAATTGTTGGAGATAAGGCAACTATGGCGTAATTTAATTCCATTTAAAAAAAGCTCTTTTTATTTGGGAAATATATATACATATATTTTAGAAAAAGACATATAATATAAGCAAGTTCTTAATCTTAATCAAATATTTCCATTCGGGATTTTTCTATGGGGTTTTTTCGTCTTTAAAGGGGGTCTCCTAGTCTGAAGGTTTTTAAAAATTAATAAAGACTAAGCGTTTGATATTTTTATACCCTTGCAGAGGGTATTATAATTTTGGTCAAAAGTGTGCAACGCAGTGAAGGAGACATCTCCGACCCTATAAAGTATATATATTCTTGATCAGGATCACCTCCTGAGTTGATATGAGCATGTCCGTCTGTCCGTCTGTCCGTCTGTCTGTCCGTCTGTCTGTTTCTACGCAAACTAGTCTCTCAGTTTTAAAGCTATCGTCTTGAAACTTTGCACACACCCTTCTTTCCTTTGCACGCAGTATATAAGTCGGAACGGCCCGGATCGGCCGACTATATCCTATAGCTGCCATATAACTGATTGATCGGAAATGGTATAACTTTGGTGTTTTTAGAGTTAGAGTTAGTTCAAATTTGACATGAGAGCTATTTTTGGCAAAATAATACGACATGCCAAATTTCGTAAGGATCGGCCGACTATATCCTATAGCTGCCATATAACTGAACGATCGGAAATGACCCAACTTTGACCCAACTCGTGTTTTTGAAGATAGAAAGCTGGAACTTGGTGCAGATTATATATTTGGTCAGTTGATCCGACCTACCAAATTTCATTAGGATCGGCCGACTATATCCTATAGCTGCCATATAACTGAACGATCGGAAATGGTACTTGGTAGAAATATCAACTTTTGTATTTTTGAAGATAGAAGTTTGGGATTTTTTTTAGATTTTGTATTGTAAAAAATTGGATTATATATTCCTATTGCCATAAGGATCGGCCAACTATATCCGATGTTTGCGATATATATCCGGTTTTAACTGCAAGGGTATATAAACTTCGGCTCCGCCCGAAGTTAGCTTTCCTTTCTTGTTAAAACCAATTTTGTTTACATTTTTATACCCTTGCAGAGGGTATTATAATTTTGTCCAAAAGTGTGCAACGCAGTGAAGGAGACATCTCCGACCCTATAAAGTATATATATTCTTGATCAGGATCACCTCCTGAGTTGATATGAGCATGTCCGTCTGTCCGTCTGTCCGTCTGTCTGTCCGTCTGTCTGTCCGTCTGTCTGTCTGTCCGTTTCTACGCGAACTAGTCTCTCAGTTTTGAAGCTATCGTCTTGAAACTTTGCACACACCCTTCTTTCCTTTGCACGCAGTATATAAGTCGGAACGGCCCGGATCGGCCGACTATATCCTATAGCTGCCATATAACTGATTGATCGGAAGTGAACCATCTTTCGTGTTTTTGAAGATAAAAAGCTGAAACTTGGTACAGATTATATTTTTGGCCAGTTGATCCAACCTACCAAATTTCATTAGGATCGGCCGACTATATCATATAGCTGCCATATAACTGAACGATCGGAAATGGTACTTGGTAGAACTATATACTAACTATATACCAACTATATCCGATGTTTGCGATATATATCCGGTTTTAACTGCAAGGGTATATCAACTTCGGCTCCGCCCGAAGTTAGCTTTCCTTTCTTGTTTTGTCTATATTTAAGGAGTATGCATACAAAGTTTAAAATAAAATGATTTCTTTTTCATGAAGATGTGCATAAATTTATATTTTTTGTTGGTTTGAGCGATTAGGAAATATATTTAATGAATATGAATATTAATTCCAAATTTTTAAGTAAGTATCAAAAAAAGTAATTTTCTAAAATTTCTGGAGTAAAAGACCCTCCAATAGATCTGCACTTAATGTCCCCATTTCGGAGAAAGACTTCTTATCAGAACCCTCAAGCTCAAGCCAAAGCTCTTGGATGATTTAAAAAGCCGGAGCCAAGAGTCTTGCAGCATTAGTTGAAATTATTCAGTGGTTCTTTTAGTGGAAAGTCAGACGGACAAATATAAAATGAAGATCCTTCCTGTAGTGCTCATTTCTGCAGCTTTTTTCATTTCCGCCGCCCTGGCATCGGATGATGTAATACCCGTTTCGAGTGATTTTAGTTCGAAAATTAATTTAAATTCAATTCCACAGTCCCAATCGCTAACCGAAGGCCAAGAGGTTGAGTGGAAGGCGGTCTGTTATCCGATGGTAAAGCCCCTCATGAAGTATGTCGAGGAGTGTCGTGACAAGGAATCGCAGTACCAAAAAGAATACTCAGAGTTGCAGAAAAAGTATGCGGACTTGGAGAAAAAGGGTCAGGAACATAATGGCCAGATATCAAAGTTCCATAGAAACTACTTCGATTTAGAGAAAAAATATTTAGATTTGCAGGTAAGGGGACAGAAGGAAAGTGAACAAATATTCCAGTTGCAAAACGACAAGGTGGAATTGCACATTCAAATATATAAAAAGAATTTGGAAATCACATTACTGAAAGATCAAATAAGAGCGCTGAAAAAAACAAGTGAAGTGGACAAGAACCAACTTCGCAAAGACATTGCCAAATTGAGCGAAATATTGAGGAAACAAAAATCGGATAATGGAACAGCAAGTCCATCACCAACCAGGACAGTCCAGCAACAGCCTCCACCCTCCAAAGGTAATGTGGCAGAACCCAACAATTTGGAAAATTAAACATCGAATACCTTAGCACTTTTAGATCGTTGCCCGCAAAGCCAAAATAAAACCACGATCCTCCAAGAAATCCAAATTCCAGGATCAGATCCGTTTAAAGTGGTCTGTTACTCACTTAAGGATATTGGATCTGGTTGGATGATGGTTTATAAGAAACCCCATGGCGTACATTATTTTAATCGCACGTATGAGGAATATGTAAGAGGTTTCAGAGATCCCACAACGGGGTTGTCGGATAATTACTTTATCGGACTCGAACGATTGCACCTCCTGACAAATCGAAACTCTTATGAGTTATTTATAGGTCGTGACGACAAATGCGAAAAATTTGTCGTCGGCAATCGAAGCGAAGGCTACATGGCGAAAGATACCAAAAGGTGTACTGGACGCGTATTGCCGAACCTTAAGCAAGTCATGTTTTCCACCTGGGACCGAGATCAGGATGCCATTCCCAATCTTAATTTGGCAAAGAGCTATGACTTTGGATGGTGGTACGAAGCTCGGTATGAATTCTGTTTTTGTTTTATACTTTCTTTTATCTCTTATTTAACTACATTAACTAATACCAAAAAAACTTTTTTTTTAAATTTATTTTCATTTGATAGAAGTGGTATTCGCTACACTGGATTTGGTATGATGATCCGAAGAAAGGATTAAAAAAGAACACGGCGATTCTAAGAGGACTTTAAAAAGGGAAAAATTAAAAAAAAAAAATGCATCGAATTTCTAATGTGTTATTATTAAGATTGTATATACATATATATTTAATATAAAATTATAATATAATACAAATTTAATTATTAATTGTAATTCCAAAATAATACCACCCTCTTAGAAGTAATATAAAAAAACCTAAAGAAACATATTAAAATTAGAGAATAAAATTAAATACCCTTTTATATATATCCCTTTAATAGGTATCCAAGATGGTATCCAATTCTAAGATGAAGTTTATTTAAAGTTCGTGCAATATCACAAGGAAACCCTTATCCCTGCAGAGAATCTACCTAAATTTCTGCCAGTGTCCTTATATCACTGACACACCTTTAATAACTTAAAGTCCCCCCTCCAATAACCATAGATATCGCTCTAATTGCTAATTGGGATTGGGGAAACGTTGTCAGATAGCTGGATGGCTGTGGTTATATGCCATTTATGACAATCATTGGCATTCATACGTAGATGATTACCCCAGACTGGGTGTACTCTGTCTCCAGTCTAGTTTCCCGCCTAGTCTATCTATCGAGTGGTCTATCTTTTAGATATTTTTTGATTGCAATCCCCCCCTGAAATGCTCTCCTGATAAATGGGTGCGACATGCCATTGGTATGCAAAGCATTGATTCCATTTGGGGAGGCAATTGAACGATCTGGAGCTCCGACAGAGAGTGGAAGTCACCAGACCGGACTCCTCAGAGCAGCATCTTCAAGAAAGACTAAGAACCAGCCTGTTGTCAACGTCTGAGGCGGAATCATGAGACAAGTTGAAAAAATAAAAGCACACTGGGAATAAAAGAGAGGTACTAACCAGGGGCTTATATAAAGATTTCCAGTGAGACTTGAAGGACTATAGAGGTATGTAGAGGCTATCAAAGGGCCTTGGTTCTAAGCAATTAAGTCCTTTCATATCCCTATAAAATAATCCTTCTCTAAAGGAAATATTTTCCAGTATATAGAGCCCGGTTTGTGGTTTCGCGGAACGTGTGGCATCTTGTTTATTTATGCATCGATAATGCGAGGACAAAGCCAGTGCCCTGGAGGAAGAGACTTGGGCCACGGGATGTCTTCATTCAGACACACGACGTCTGTACTGCTGTCTGTAGTCTCTTCACCAGCGATTCTTCTCTGCGATCGCCCCGTTCTTCTGAATCTTTTTAAGTCTTTTGTTGCCATTGAACTTCATCGAAGCGTGCCATAAATTGACGCCCGCCCGCTGACGCACTTTTGTAAAAAAGATCAGACGGGGGTTTCTAGGGGGGGTTCTACAGCTCTACAGTCTCTACAGTCTCCGATGATGACACTCGCCAGACGCACACAGACATGGCTTGAGGCAATCGATCAAGTGAGTGGAAAAAACTCACTAGAGAATTTAAAATGTAGTCGAAGTCTAAGATACTCTAGAAGTTATAATGAGATATATTTATAACTTCTAGACCAATTACCCATTTAGATGAAATACCTCACCTAATCTGCAACGATTAAAACCTTCAAATTCCCACTAAAAATTCGTAGATGTCCATAATATATAGTATAATGTTTAAGAACCACTATGAAAACCTTGCTAATCACGCCATGACTGGGATTTCTAATCACCAATAGTGCTCGGTCACATTGTGAGTGTATGGGAAATCGAGAAACTCTGAGTAACTCTGAGAAGGCGATCTACATACTGCTACTACTACTTTCCGGTTTTTTTTTTTTTTTTGAGAGAGGTCTTCTAGTATTTGCAGTTTTTTTGTGCAAAGTCATGCCGCGTGCGCTAAAAATTCTCTTCTATTTGGAACTACATATATTCTCTACAAGTAGCTGATAATGTCAAAGCGTGGGGACATGATTCCATTTATGAATTTCACAACATTATTAAAGGGTTCTGTGGGGTTTCTTTTTATTCCGATTTAGATTTTCAAGACGATTAGACTAATTAAAGGTGGGTGCTGATACTGGATCCTATTTTTAGAAGCGCCGTAAATTAACATTAAAAAAATAAAAAGGCAAATAATATTATTAATGGCAATGAACAAAGGGCTGCAGTAGGGTGGCTTTATCTCCATAAAGTGAGCCCGATAACAAATAAGAGCCACCCCGACAAAGATAATAAAACATGAAATAAGGTAACGCTTAACGTTACGATTCGAACTCGAGACAAAGAGCTACTGGCGGAGGAAGGACTGCTACTGCCTTTTGCAACGCCCTGTCTCTTCTCAGATAAGAATTTCACGAGAAACACGTGCTGGGCTTTAAAAATCTGTTAAATACTACATGTTTTGGGAAATAATATGTATCTGAGGCCATCTACCTTATCGTTTGGGTCGCCGTCGAGTGCAATTAGGCGGGACATTTGGATGAGTCATTATTATTAGATATAGATAGGTTATACGATTGCAGTGCTTGGCGGCCCCATTGATTACGTTTCGTTTTCTATTTGTCGTATCTCTGGGAGAGGGTCGGAGCCAGAAGACAAACAGAGAAAACACTTGTAGCCCTCAAGTTCATCAGGCAAACAAAACAAAAAAAAAAAAACAACAAACAAACAACACAAAAAAGAGTGAAAAAGAACAGGTGCAGCTAATGGGCAGACAAGTATCGAACAAGTATCGGACAAGCATCGGACACGTATCGGACAAGTATCGAACAAGCCTCTTATGCCTACACTGGCACTAAAAAGAGGTAAGTTTGAACAAAAAGGTTTATAGTTGTTGCCTATTTATAGTTTTTTTTAGCTTTGATATGCAGAGTTGCTTGAATATTGAGATTAAATCTGAGGTACATACATTTGTATATTAGACAGGCTTTCTGTTTTATCATTTGAATTCTATTTTGATCGATATGCGATATTTGGTGATAAAACATAACTATATTTCAATATATATTATATTACATTGCGTTTCTATACCCATTATTATACTATTTTCACTTTTAAAAGCTCAATAAATATTTAATGATTTTATTAATTTATTATTTTGATATTACGAAACATCAGATTACTAGACGTTATATTGATTTTATTAATATATCCATACTTTCTACATTATTTCGATATTTTTTATATCGAATATATTTTCGATTTCGATTTTGGTATCATGATATTTCTGTAATACCTTAATTCACTAAGTTTTTAACGATTTTACTAATATTCCGATATATTCGACATTATTTCGATACTTTTAGATTCTTGATCCTTTACTTTGATACTACTTTACTTTACATTTTTAGCGGCTTTACTCAAAATATCAATTATTTATTTATTTTCGTTTGTTTTTGTTTGATTTTTGCTTAAAACATTTAATTTAAAAAATCTATCAAACTATCAAAGCAAAGAGTTTAAAACTTCAAAATTTAATTCGAAAAACAAATGTTTTTTAAGCAAAAGCCGCCAACCAAAAGCATAACCCCTCTCAAAAACTTTTCACAAATTATTAAAAATTTGTAGAAAATCCTAAAAATAGGTTTTTATTCTTAAAGAAATATTTCAACTATTTAAACTCCAAATTTTTAAACGTGTAATCCGAGGCAGCGGAAGTTTTCTCCAGCATTTTCGCTTAGAGCCTCAATTGGCCTCTAATTGAGATTAATCGGCTGGCTTTGTGTGCAAGTAATAAACGGAATCGAATTGTATATAGAAACACATTTCAGTTTTCACTCAAACATGCATACAAGTCTATATATGATATATACCATATATACACTATTCTGTCTGGGAGAGAGAGGCGTCAACAAATTGTCGCAAAGTGATCACTTTTTATTTCCCAAGCTAGCGCCTCAATTAAATTGTGTCAATGAGAATTGATTAAACCCCAGCGATATGAGTATAATTGATTCGCGGTCAATAAAATTGGAGGCATTGGAGTGTGCGGAGTACTGCAGAGAGTAAAAGATCACAGCTGATCAAATAGGAATATCTATTTGGATATATACGTATATATTCTTTTGAAAATGCACTTTTTATTTTAGCAGATCGTTCTGTTTCCTAGCACTTGGCCTAAGAGCAACATTATGGCTCTTTGCGTTTTTGTAACTCTTTCAAAAAAATCGTAAATAAGATCATCTGAATCACCTAAACTAAAGAATACGTTCCATAGAGATTTGATGTAAAAAGCAACAGAATTTCATCAGAAATTTTTGAAAAAATAAATTAGAATATTGCTTTGATCTAAAGAACTGGAAGGAAACTTGAAAATAGGTAGGAAAATTTATTGGTTTTTGTCTTTTTGTCTTTTGCGGCTTTTTAGTGGCCAATAAATAAATGGCCCACGCTTGAGAGTTGTGAGATACATATCCCACAGGTCTTCAGACACTTACAGGTGTAATTCGTTAAAGTAAACAAAGGTAGACATTGGCAAGAAGTAAGTGATCTGGTTTCCTAAGGAAACTTGAACTAGTAAATATTCTATACTTAAGTATATTGTCAATACAATCCTTTACCTATTTTTAAATACATTGTATTTACAAGAACCGAAATCTGAAAGTTTAAGGAATCATTTCAGGAATTTCAGGAATTGTATTTTCAAATTTATTATTTTACATATGGACTTAGACCCTTATCTCTTAAAAGATCTATAAATAATATCTTAAAAAAGTTCAACAATTTAAGCTCAAAAATAAACAAAAACTGAAAACCAAAACTTTGGTTTTTTAATCTATTTACTAAAAATTTTAAAACCTTACTTCTTTTATTATTTTTGTACTATTTTGCATTGTTATAATACCATGTTTTAGACCGTCATGCTTGGCTTCCATAGAGAGGGCCTACAAATAGGCCCATTTTTACACCAGTGGGCCTGGACAAAGATTATCTCATTCATGGTGTTTGGGGGATAGCTCGGATATAATATATTTAGTAGATGGATGGTCTGGCTTTTGTGGCAGTTGCTCTGTCAGTGGCAGTGGCAGAGGCAGGGGATGGGGCAGTGTCAGTGCGGCACTCAATTGCATCCGAGATTATGAGCAACGTGTTCCACCAACGGCAATGGCTATTTTTAGGTGCACATTTCGAGTGATTGTTATTGCCCTCCGGCCACAAAATAATCCCAACACCCGGCACATTCTCACATGTGTGTTGTCTACGGTTTTGGAATGGTTGTGGGGTCTATAGAAGTATCTCCATACTGGCATATACATATATGTTTGTAGAATGGAAATCACTGGCAATGTCAAGCCCGATCTATGCAAAGCGGGCTTAATGCGCATTTAGGGTCATTCCTAGGCACTTCTTTTATTTTTATTATTATATATTTTTTCTTTAGGTTTTAGTTTTCAGTCCGACTTGGTGGAATAAACTCACGTACACTTCAAAATTAAAGAAATGGAGTTCTCTCCATTCCACAAGTGTCTTCGCTTCAAAGGGAAAATAAAAAATAAAGTGCAACTGAAATACAATACCCCGGAGAGACCCAATTGAAAAGGAAAACCCAGAAACCCAGAAATGCACTTTGGTTAACCAATTCCCAAAAATGCTAATTCCACTTGGTGGGTGTGCTGTCAGAAAAGACAGCCGACGCTGACACACGATCCTCGCTTCAGAATTAGGGACCACTTTTAAAAGTAATGCTGTCCAATGACACATGTACACATACGTATAGTTCTTAGGAGTTCTCTAAGAAAATAAACAAATCACGCCTTATCTGGCCATACAAATTATATATTATATTCTCTGTCACAATGATTGGCCATAATTTTGGTGAAATGAGTCATTTTATTTTATCTACTTCGTAATACCCATTGGGTATTACCCATTTCATTGTCCCATATGGTTGTTGATTTTTTCGCGCCATCTCTGATTGCTTTTGGATTTCCTCGCACATTGCAACAGGTTATCTCGAGGGCAAAAAAAAATAATGGAAATAATGAAGGAAAACAGCATCTCTGGCTGGTATAAGCTTCTATCTATTGTGCATGCTGGAGAGGCTTGCATGGAAATTTGCAGTAAACCCTCCTGGAAAGCCCCTTTCTTAGGGAAATCTCTATGGAAACTCCTCTTGACTGGGCATCTGTATGCCCAAAACTAGGTAGATTCTGGAGGGCTCGCTTTTAGTATCTATTAAGCCAAGATTTAAGGGGCTACTTCAGTTTGACGGGCCAAAAACCGGTATATTTTTAATTTTTCTTAAGTTTTACTTAAAATATTAAAAGGTCCCTTGTTTATTGACTATTTTGATGTATCTTGACGATTTGTTTCAAATTTCATCAGGATCGTAGCTGATTATTTTTTACGAAACCGATTTTTAAAACATGGTTTTGTGAAAAATATGTTTAAGATTTTGAGTGGCAAGGGACCTACATACCTCCAAAAGTGTTTCTTTCTCACTCAGATAGATTTGAAATTTTGGGTCTTTCGACTTGTTTTAAATTGAAAAACAATGCTATAATTATTAACTGATTATTTCCATTCGAGTTGCTTTATTTTCTTTAGTCTGCCTACTCTGTAAACAAAATTACTTTTTAATTGTCTTTTGTCTATCTTATCTTGTATATATATTTTTTTCTCTGTTTTTTTTTTTTTTTTGTATGTCTAGCCCTCGATCACCTTTAAAGTTTAAAGCAATCCAAGTCAAAGTACAAAAATCCGATTCAGTTATCAAACCAATGGCGCCCTCCTCTTTAAATGCATTCATATCGTCAATTGCTGTTTCCGTAGCGGCTCTAAAAAAAAGTGAAAAATATATATATACTCATACCCTTAAACAGACAGAAACGGACTCGAACCCCCAGACCCCAAGTGTAGTACACATGCATCGCCTTGCGCCCCAGACAGGTCCACGGCAGGCACCTGGGGCCTGCCATGCTGAGACGGGAAAAAAATAACATCACATCATAAAAATGTGTAATTCAATTTGGTAAACATTTTCTGCCGGTCTCTCCAGCTCTCCAGCTCCACCCAGCAGCTCCTCTTAGCTCCTTCGTGGCTCTTCCCAGCTTCCCTGTTTTCCAGCTTTTCAGTTTCCCTGCGATGGTTAGATAAAAATAAGCCGACATGGAAAATGCTGAAACCTTTGGCGAAACTCAATTTGGTGCCCGGGTACCGGATCATCTATTTTATGAACGGAAAAAGGGCTTCACACCACAAAAACTCTGCAGCTTAAATTATAGAATCCTTTTTACAAGTTTTATTACAAATATTGCTTCATAATCTTTAATTAGTTGTTAGTTTAGAAGATACCTTTATTGGTTAGTTATACAAAGTTCGACCAATAGTTTCTCATTTAAAATTACATACATTTTATTTGTTAGGTCTTTTTATTTATTTTGATTCTAGTTTTAAGCTTAAAGTTGTATATGAATTAATTATTGAGCTCAAAAGATCATAAATCAACTTAATTTTGTTTCAAACTATGAATAAAAATTGAAAAAATAACTACAGTAATTTTAAATACTTTACACAATTATTAATTAGGATTTTAAAACCTTTTAGAGGGTATTACTTTTCAAACAAACATTCGCAATCTGATAAACTTTCTTTTCACTTTGAAAACATTTTAGACTCTTCAAGTTTAAGTTCACAATCTTAAAAAATATTTGGAACCTCAACAACAAATTAACATTTTTGTTCAAACATGACAGAAAAACAAAGCTGTAATCTGTTTTAAAATCTTTAATGTCTTTTCTTTCTTGGGATACCGATATAACATACATAAATATCACAACCAAAAACACAACTCAAAATAAATTTAAAAATAAGTATTAAACATTTCAATTTCAGCAAATTTTTTAGTTAAGAAAATAAGTCTTTAATAAATGTTCTTATAGACTGGTTTGAATTCACCATTTTTTTAACAAAACAACTTTAAAAAGAGTTTAAAAATTTCAAAGACATTTTCCATGACATGTCTTTTCTTTTATGTGACAAAAGATCTTTTTGAAATTCACAATATTTTTCAAAACATAAACAAAACATAAAACGAAAGTATTCCAAACAAACACAGACTGTTTCAATTTAAAATATAACATTTTTAAAATCAGCAATTAGTTAAATACAGAATATTAATAATTTAAGCTTAACACATTGTATTCAAAATTTACAGTAAACAAGGTGTTTTAACCTTAAAGAACCTTAAAAACTTTTTGTAACTTTCAAAACATTTTAGACTCTTCAATTCTTAATTCACAATTTTATGCAATATTTTGATCCTTTAATACTGTGTTTTGTGTTCAAAGAAAACCATTTTCCAAAAACCTTTATTTCAACACTCTCTTATATTTGAATATTCTTAACATTCTTAGCTTAAGTTTTTCGATCAGTGCACTTAATACTTTTATCTTCACTTCTCAATATGGGACTTACGTTTAGATGTTTGGTATTTAGAGTTGGAATTGTTTGTTATCACTTCTCCGGCCAATTATGCTGAATGAATGGCCCGCTAATTTTGACACTTTCCGGGTTTAGTGTTGGCACAGAAAACAACAAAAAAAAAAGCAACAACCACAAGAAGATGCAACTCGTTGCACACTCAGATTTTGATAAAGAATGAGATACTTGAGGTGCCCGGATTGAGATACTATCCAGAAGATACAACTTGGCGGCTCAGCTGTTCGAATGGTAATAATTCTGTTCGGTGATGTTATTTGTGTTATTGTTGTGCGTTGTGTTAACAACAACCATTCGTGTGTTTCGGCGTGATTCGGTTCGGTACGACTCGGCTTTCGTCACGTTTCGGTTTCGGTTAAGGGCGGGCGACGGACAGCGGGCTACGGGCACCTTTTGGCTCGGACTTCGGCACTTAATACACTGTATGTTCCGTGTTCTGACGACGGTTGGATATTGGTACGGCTTGGCTTGGCTTGGCTCGGCTGGCTGGTGGGTGGTGGGGCGCTTGGGGAGGTGCTCGGTAGGCGGTATTTTGATATGTTGGCTGTTTCACGGCCAGCAAGCGACTTGCTGGCGTCAATTGTTTCACTCCGCTTTATAGCATTTCTCGTTGGCAGCGCGGCGGAGCGAGCGAGAGCGGCCGAGAGTGGCAGAAAGAAGTGTACAACTGGTGGCCAGTGTGTAGTTCCCCCTCACTCCAGTGGCATTGTTGGCAATGGGAGTGGGAGTGCAAGCATGCGAGTGTAACACTGTGTACGAGCGTGCCAGTGAGAAGTGGAAGTGGAAAAAGCATTGGGTGAGAGTGGAGAGAGTGTGGCAGGAGAGTGAGGCCGAGAAAGATAACGAACGCCGCCGCCTCGCCTGTTGCTCTGTTTGTGTATTTTGTTTTGTTTTTGTTTTCATGTTTTGTTCAGTGCGTGGGCCGGCAGTGTTGGCAAAATATTTTCAATGCTAAAATAATGTTATATTAAATATTAAAAATTAAATCTAAAAAATCCTTTCTTCAAATTAGATTAGAAAATTTTTGATTAAAAAATATTTATTATAAAATAAATTGTAAGGAACATTTCTAAAGAGTTAGTACAAATTTTTTTATAATTAATAGTTATTTTAAATTATTATTCATTCTCAAATATATACATATGTATGTTCATTACAAGATACGTTTTTGAGGTATAAATGCCCTATGAAGTAGGCAACAAAAATATTATTTGGACGGAAATGAGTATGAATGACAGTTATGCTACAAGATGCATGCCCTATAAGCTAGGCAATACTTTTCTTCCGTACAATGTGGTTTTGACGAAACATTTTGAAAGAAATTCTTTAAAAAATGCTTTAAATGTAAAAAAAACAAAAAATACATTCAGAAAATTCCAAAACTTAATAAAAATATAATATACAATGGATATTATACATAAGTACATATGTATTGACAAATATCCATTTTCGAAAAAAGTTTTAAAAACTGTTAGCCATAAAATCCAGCCAAAATCTATCCATAATATTATAGCCAACTTTGCCAACACTAATTGGTAGCAGGATTACCCGATGCACGACGTTGTAAGTGCCGCTGCAGCACCGGCAGAAGCAGCATAAGTGACCGAACCTGCCGAAGAGCAGCTGAGGACCATTTAGCCATGGCAATTGGCACTGGTCAAGTGGAAGCTGTGTTGCCCTCTTTCCCTCTCTAGCCCCACTTTCTCTCCCACTCTCTCGGGCTCTGAGCGTCTAGCTGGCTCTGTCGCTCAACATCTCTTCGAGTTCAAGTATCTCTCGTTAGAAACCGGGCTTAACAGTGGGCAGCAGAGATTTGTTAACAACCAGCTCATCGTGACGACGACAAATACCAGGCCGGCGGAGAGAGATCACCGGAAGGGAATCCGGCAAAACCATATCATCAGAGAGATAATTGTCAGAGGGAGAGAGAGCGTGCCTGGGAGACGAGTTGTAGGAGGAGGTAGAAGGTCGAAGGGGTGGTAAAAACAGTGATTCTCTTATTTAAGTGCCGTTGACCAACTGTTGCTACCATGCTGGCCACACAGCAAGTTCAAAGGTCGCGCTACAGGTAGACGGCAGTTACTAATTGGTCAGCATGGTATAATGGCTACACTGAGAACAGCAAAAATTGAAAGAAATTTAAGAAATTGCAAATATATTTTGTGTTAAACATTAATATGTCTAGTTTATGTAAACTATTTTTTTGTAATCGCTAAGAAATATGTTTAAATAAACTTTTAAGTAAAACACAGATATATTTTTTCACGTGTATTTTTTTAGGATTCCCTAGGCAAAAAATGGTTAACCGCTCATAAAAATGTTGCCTAATAAAAATTAAAGAAAATTAGTTTCCCCGGAAAATTTCCAAGATCCTTTTTTTTCTCGCAGGATTAAGGACGGCAATAAAGTAATTATGTAAACGGGCCTTACCTGTTTCTTCTTTTTTCAAGCACCAACTGGTCATAAATCAACTGATAAGAAGACATCGATCATCTGGCTAGATCGGTGAGCGGTGTCATCAATCAGCTTGGCTGCTTGGCGATTAACAGTCGGCGGATTAATCAAGATGACTCATCCTTATCAGGTGTTTCGTCCCACTGTGCCGCCCACTGTCAGCCCGGTCTGGGCTGGGACTCTATCCCTCTTGAAGACTCCTTGGTAAGTTTTTGTGGTTAAATTTACCGTTCTTTTCGACAATTTTTTGCCCCTTCTCCGTCATTCTCTCCTCTTGGCAAGTTGGGCCTATATGGCCTAAACGTACACTTTGGAAAATTATATTTTCAAAATATTGATTGAGATCATTTATATTCAGTTATATTATTGGTATTTTATTTCAATACATCAAAATCTTCAATATTTTTTTTCAGCATTTACTTATTTCATACTACGCATTTCATTAAGTCCTGGTCACACTTATATATAATTAAAGCCATATTCTATAGTTTACTTTATGTATGTACCTCATAAAATTCAATTGATCTTCAAAATGTGTTCCTTATTTTGCTCTCCTTTAAGAATATCATGAATATTTTTAGCAGATGGTCACACTTTCTGAAGTCATTTGCATACTGGTCCCTCTACATACTACAAATAAGCGTATGTATATCTTACCATTTAACCATAGAAGTTACTTTATTTTTCTACAGTGTTATCTTGGTGACTTTGTAAGAGCATAAAGCTTTCCCACTCCCTCCATGTAGCCCCATCCTGCTACCCCACACACAACAGGTGGTTACGTTTCGGTTGCCGATTCGGAATGGGAATGGACGTAAAAATATCAACAAATATGTATGTCGGCATGAGAATCGGAATCAAAATCGCATTTCGTTAGTCTCCGCCAATTGTTGGCAAAAGTAATTACAATTTTTCCAACCAACGGCAAACAAATCGTAACCGTATTCCCCATACAAATCGTATGTGTTCCCTGTAATTATGCCAGAATTATTATATATATTTTTAAATATACCTCTCTATATAGTAGATAGAGAGGTATTAAATAAAATACAATCTTCTACATGCGTATGGAAATCTGGCAATTATCATTTCATTCAGAGCTCGACATGAGGGATGGGAAAGCGAGTTCGAATTTGCTCAATTTTTTATTCTATTTTTTATTGACGATCCCCAATGACTTAGCAACTTTTTGCCAGTATTGTTGTTAGTGTTGTCGTTCTTGATTTTGAACAAATACGAAAAAAATAACAACAAATACTCGTTTTGTATCGTCGTATCTTTGTATCTGTGCCGTTCCCCGTTTTTATTTTTGTGTTCCGTTTGCGTGCTTTGAAGTTTTGTTTTTATTTTTTTTTTTAGAGAGCCCTAAAAAAGAGGGCTAAAGTCAGTCTCTGTTTTGATTTGTTCTGGGATTAGGAAATAATATTATTTCAACTAATTGTGTAGCGAAAGTTCTTCTTGCTTTCCCAAATAATTATCGATTATCGTTGATAAACCTGTTAATATCTCGATATGTATTTGTAAATAGAGCTTTTATTTTTTTGTAGGCCATCTATGAGTCGTATAACGGTAAAGGTATTGTCGGTAATGAGACAACGACAACAAACAACTTGTTGAACTTCAATTCGAATCGTTCGAATCACAAAACGACATTTCTGATAAACGACAGAAACAATCAAAGATAGTAAATCAAGTGAAGGAAAAACATAGATTACAATTACGTAAAGAAATTAATTTCGTCGAGTGTCGAAATTCTCGGGAAACGGTTTAAGCTAAAACTACTTATTAATAATGAAGAAGAATTTCAACTATTTGAGGGTTAGACCTCAAGGGAAAAGAAAGCAATACGTATACACTTATCGAAAAGTAAATCAAGAGGGTGCAAAGTTTCATTATCTTAGAAATGTAACAAAAATATATTTGTAATATAGAATTCGAACTCTAAGTCTAGACTCTAGAAATTGGAAAAACCTAATAAATATGAACTTAGAAACAATTGCCATAAGAAGTTGCAACTCTATTCTTAGAATCTAAAAAAAAAGTTTATGGAAATATATTTTTGTTTAACAATGAGTTTCAACTTTACTCCTAGAAATATAACTAATTTTAACAACTATAGAAATAATGTTCAAAACTATATTTTCCCTCCAGGTTTAAACTCTAGGCCTAAAAATAAGATAAGCCAGAAAATGAGTGAACAAGTTCAAACATTTTTCCTAAAATTATAAAAAATAAATATGGCAAAAATTAATTTCACGACATACTTTCACAACGAGTTCGTTGCTTTCCACTTAACCTATGTATATCCTAAAGATACAAAAAGTATCTAACTAAAAACCAACATAGATCAAAACTGAAAGAGCTAATGCCTTGACCATTTCGAGACCAAAACAATCACCTTCTCTGGTCACAAGCGGATTTTATTAATATATTTTCTTAATCCCACTATTACATTGAAATTAACATTCTTTTGACACATTTAACTGCAAATTGTCAAATATAAATTACCCACCAGTGCCATGAAAACAGTTTTTCATGTTCCCCTTGAGTACTTTGGGTGTATTGTCTGTCAAATGACATAGTCAGAGCCACAAAGCCCTCTTCCCTCACCTCTTTTAATTAAAAAACAAGAAAGGAAAGCTAACTTCGGGCGGAGCCGAAGTTAATATACCCTTGCAGGTAAAACCGGATATATATCGCAAACATCGGATATAGTTGGCCGATCCTTATGATTACATCATAATAAAACCAATTAACTAAAATACAAAATCTAAAAAAAGTCCCAAGCTTCTATCTTCAAAAATACGAAAGTTGATATTTCTACCAAGTACCATTTCCGATCGTTCAGTTATATGGCAGCTATAAGATATAGTCGGCCGATCCTTATGAAATTTGGCACGTCGTAATGGTTTGCCAAAAATAGCTCTCGTGTCAAATTTGAAAAATTCTAAAAAACTCTAAAAACACCGAAGTTATACCATTTCCGATCAATCAGTTATATGGCAGCTATAGGATTTAGTCGGCCGATACGGGCCGTTCCGACTTATATACTGCGTACAAAGGAAAGAAGGGTGTGTGCAAAGTTTCAAGACGATAGCTTCAAAGCTGAGAGAAACGGACAGACAGACGGACATGCTCATATCAACTCAGGAGGTGATCCTGGTCAAGAATATACATTCTTGTATATTCTTTATAGGGTCGGAGATGTCTCCTTCACTGCGTTGCACACTTTTTGACAAAATTATAATACCCTTTGGGTATAACAACTAGACAAGCCGCACATACATAGTTTCTAAACTATAGTTTCATAGGAAACTAAAACGGAAACTTTTACTTCGTTTGTCCACAAAAAAAAAAAACTAAAGAAAATTAGCCTTATGAAAATATTTGCTAAGATTTTTAAATTTTAATCTTCTGCAACTGACGGATTCCCCCAAAAAATACCACTAAAGTCCATAAATAAGAGTGAAAAAAACCAGTGCGATAAAGTTATTACTGTCATAACCCGGCCTAAAGATAATAAAAAAAAATAATGAAAAAGAAAAACTTGGCACTTGCTGAGAATTTCTCAGACATTAAATATTTACAACCGTAATTTGTGAAGGGGGTGCTTGTGAAAAAAATCTTTGCACTATTCATGAAGAAATGCGTCACTTGGAGGCTAAAAAAAAGTACAAAAACATGGTAAAATAATTAGTCAAACAATTTTTAGTTGCCAGGAATCGTGATTATGGCAGAAAAAGGGCAATAGTTGAGTCACACTTGCAAATTGTCATATAATTGCTGCTAATAATTGCTTTGACAGTCTTTGAATGGCGAAGAAAGTATCGTCACCTGTCAGAGGCTGCAATCAATTCAATTATCAAATTATTAATTTTTAGCCACGTTTTTGGCTTGTCTTTTGGACAAAATCTCTAACGGAAGTATTGACTTGAAAGTTTTAATTGTTGATGATTAAGTTTTGACAAAAAAATACGTCATTCGTTTACTTGATTGGCCTTGAAAATGCAAAAATGTTCGATTTGTTTACAATAAAAAAGCGTATTTATTGAGATGCCTTATCGGGGACTGTGATGAAATAAAATTATAGAAGAGGGCACTGTGTCTCCGGGTGTCTGTGTCTCAATAAGTCACAGCTCATCATGAGAGCTCACGAATTGCACAAAAAAATATATAGATTCGCTAAACAAATACAATTAATTGATATACTTTATGAACTTGAAGGCATTCATTTTAAGAATGAGAATCATTGCTGTAGCAGGGGCTTCTTAAACATTTATTCCTGGAATTTCGAAAAGATATCTTCAACTTTTGTCAAGCATTTATGCAAATATTCACAAAATGCAGCAACATGTGCTGAATTTTTCTCTTTCCTTTTTTTTACGAGAATCGCTGCTGTCTTAAAGTTTTGGCATCAACATATTTGTGGTTAGTTTATTGACCGAGTTCAGTGGCGTTAACCGGTTCCCTTAGCATCCAACCAAGGAAGGGAACCTCTTTGAGGTTCGGAGTTTCTCAGTTTCTGGGGGTCTACCAGATAATTTCGCCACATTGTCACACACTTGGCTCAGTTGCAAGCCATTCGGTGATAGCCGTAGCATAGCCTCCATAGCCCCTATAGCCCCCAAAACTATCCAATTACCGACCATGTCATGACACATCCACCGGCGGCGATGAGCCAACATGACAATGACTTGCCATTTCGAATGCCAAACCGCGCTTAGATACAGATACGGGTACGGGTGCGGATATATAATTGAGATACAGATACACTTTGCATACACTTGGCATTTTTTATTTGCTGTTGCAATAATGATTTCCCCAAAAATATATTTATTTTAAAAATAAGTAATCAAGAAATTTACTATCACTTAGTTGCGATATCTTATCAAGAAATGCCATAAATTTAAAATAATGCTTTTGTGCATAATTTTTTCTAGATTTGAAGTCTACTGTGATAAAATATTTTTGTAGTTGTTAATCAATATTTATAATAATTTTAAAATGTTATTTAAGTAATTTAATTTTTTATTATTATTAATTTATTAATTAATATTTTTTGTTTCTAGCTCGTTTTGGAAAATATTTAGAATAGTTAGGACTTGTTTTGGGAAAAGCGTTATAACCTCAACAATTTTCATAATTATACCCTTGCAGAGGGTATTATAATTTTGGTCAAAAGTGTGCAACGCAGTGAAGGACACATCTCCGACCCTATAAAGTATATATATTCTTGGTCAGGATCACCTCCTGAGTTGATATAAGCATGTCCGTCTGTCTGTCTGTTTCTACGCGAACTAGTCTCTCAGTTTTAAAGCTATCGTCTTGAAACTTTGCACACACCCTTCTTTCCTTTGCACGCAGTATATAAGTCGGAACGGCCCGGATCGGCCGACTATATCCTATAGCTGCCATATAACTGATTGATCGGAAATGGTATAACTTTGGTGTTTTTAGAGTGAGAGAGTTCAAATTTGACATGAGAGCTATTTTTGGCAAAACATTACGTCATGCCAAATTTCATAAGGATCGGCCGACTATATCCTATAGCTGCCATATAACTGAACGATCGGAAATGACCCAACTTTCGTGTTTTTGAAGATAGAAAGCTGGAATTTAATACAGATTCTATATTTAGTCAGTTGATCCAACCTACCAAATTTCATTGTAAGTTGTACCGAAAAAATGGCGTCAAAGTCCAAAAAACACTACAAAAACTCAAAAATGTCAGTTTCTGGTGTAAAATTTTTATACATTTTGTTTAACTAAATTGAAGATTTATTTGTATACCCTTGCAGAGGGTATTATAATTTTGGTCAAAAGTGTGCAACGCAGTGAAGGAGACATCTCCGACCCTATAAAGTATATATATTCTTGGTCAGGATCACCTCCTGAGTTGATATAAGCATGTCCGTCTGTCCGTCTGTCTGTCTGTTTCTACGCGAACTAGTCTCTCAGTTTTAAAGCTATCGTCTTGAAACTTTGCACACACCCTTCTTTCCTTTGCACGCAGTATATAAGTCGGAACGGCCCGGATCGGCCGACTATATCTTATAGCTGCCATATAACTGAACGATCGGAAATGGCCCAACGTGTGTTTTTGAAGATAGAAATCTGGAACTTGGTACAGATTATATTTTTGGTCAGTTAATCCAACCTACCAAATTTCATAACGATCGGCCGACTATATCTTATAGCTGCCATATAACTGAACGATCGGAAATGGTTTTTGGTAGAAATACCAACTTTGGTATTTTTTAAGATAGAAGTTTGGAACTTTTTTTAGATTTTGTATTGTAATAAATTGGACTATATATTCATATTCCCATAAGGATCGGCCAACTATATCCGATGTTTTGCAATATATATCCGCTTTTAACTGCAAGGGTATATAAGCTTCGGCTTCGCCCGAAAATAGCTTCCTTTCTTGTTTGATTATCTATTCGATGATAATTAAATAATAATAAGTGTGCAGTCCCTGTTTTGTGCAAATCATAATGAAAATTGATATGATTTTAGAACAATTTAATAGCCAAAATAAAGATATAATTACCCCTTAGATACCAGTCCTCCGGATACCAATAAAAAACAGTCCATTGCTTATTTTTGAAAATCTTATATATAATTGTTTTTTTTTATATTTTTTTAACAATTATCAATAATATTTAATACAAATAATTGGCTACAGTCAAAAAAATAGTATATACACAATGTACACGCAGTATATAATTTACAATAAACATACAGAGTAAAAAAAAAAACATTTGGAAAAAATATGCCATAACATGAACAATTTGCTAGAGTTAGGATGGAGTTTGGTTTGGTTTTTTTTTGTTACTTCAAGTTTTGTGTTTTGATTATTTGTTGTTGTCTTGGAACCAAAGGCACTGAGTACGAGACTAGTTAGGTGGGCAATCCAGTGGAATTAGTTAAGCTCCTTCACAGGAGCCGACTTCCGGGTGCGAGCCCGGATAAAGTCCTCCAAGTACCAGCCCACGAAGGCTATGATACAGAGGGCATTCAAAATGTTAAGGGTCACTGCGTAGCTGGTGTGATCTCTGATTAGGCCTGTAATAATCAAAACAAATTTTTATTTTTATTTTTAGAAGAAACCAATCACTGACTATGAAAAATAACAATAAAAACAAGAAAGAAAAGCTAACTTCGGGCAAAGCCGAAGTTGATATACCCTTGCAGTATAAACCGGAAACATCGGATATAGTTGGTCGATTCTTATGAGAATATCATAATATAACAAATTTATTACAATAAAGCATAAAAAAAAGTCCCAAGCTTCTATCTTAAAAAACAAGAATAACGCAAGAAACCCGCCCAAAAAGGGAAGATTTTTCAACCCTGGATTTTTATGCCATAAATATATTATATTAATTCATAATATCATTAGTTAAATAAAAAAAATAAACAAAATGAAGGATGCAAATTTGGATGTTTATGCCCTACAAAATATTGGAATTTATAATAATTATCAGTGGAAAAAAAAGAACACAAAACCTGGCTGAACGCTTATGAGTTTCAAAGGTATTCTTTTAAAAAATTTAATTAAAATAAAAAATTATTGCTAATAAAACGAAACGCATGGAAACTGCAGAAGAAGGTCAATACACAAAACCCCATAGCATTTAAATTAATTTGCAATATATTATATTAGTTCAAAATAAATATTATTTAAAATAAAATAAAAAAAAAAAAAACAAAAGATTCAACTTTGGATGTTTATGCCCTAAAAAATATTTTAATTTCTGATAATTATCAGTGGAAAAAAAGAACACCAAACCTTGCTTTTTTTCTTTTTAACAATTTAATTAAAATAAAAAATAAATGCAAATAAGACGAAACGCATAAAAACTGGAGAAGAAGTTAGATACCAAAACCCCATAGCATTTATTTCATAATAAATATTATTTAAAAAAATAAAAAATAAATGCAAATAAGACGAAACGCATGAAAACTGGAGAAGAAGTTAAATACCAAAACCCCATAGAATTTATTTCATAATAAATATTATTTAAAAAAATAAAAAATAAATGCAAATAAGACAAAACGCATGAAAACTGGAGAAGAAGTTAGATACCAAAACCCCATAGCATTTAGTTCATAATAAATATTATTTAAAAAAATAAAAAATAAATGCAAATAAGACGAAACGCATGAAAACTGGAAAAGAAGTTAGATACCAAAACCCCATAGCATTTATTTCATAATAAATATTATTTTAAAAATTAAAAAATAAATGCAAATAAGACAAAACGCATGAAAACTGGAGAAGAAGTTAGATACCAAAACCCATAGCATTTAGTTCATAATAAATATTATTTAAAAAAAATAAATAAACAAAATAAAGGATGATTGAACTGGCTCGTTTGGCTGCCAAGCTCTGAATGACTAAAATGTGAAACAAACTTCACCAGGACAACTTTTTGGCATTTAGAGTGTGGCATTTAAACTCTCAGAAATAGATCCTGAAATTTCTAAGCAAGAGAAATGCAGAGTGTGAAGCAGAGGGTCACACTTTTTTAGGATTTTATCGATTAATGGCAAGGAAGACTTGATGAGTTACCGTTTAAACCCTTAGGCGGTAATTCGAAAGTAGTAGTCATGGTATTTTTTAAAGATTCTTTGAATTTGTACGCCCCTCTCTTAAGCGGACATATCGGACATTTCCTCCCTTAGACGGACAGGAGGGTATTTTTTAATTCAAAGATGTCCGGTCCTCTATTAGGCGGACACCTATGTCTTATAAGGTAGAATCTTACCAATCAGAGGTCCAAAAACCATCGAGAAGGTGCCCGACATGAGGAGCTGGAGACCCGCGGCTGCCGGCAAACGCTTCAGCGGTACATAGCTGGGAATAATCAGGGACCAGAAGACGGTACGGAAGGCCTTGTTCAGACCCAGCCAGAGGAAGATCCCGACCATCGCGTAGAAGTTGGTAGTCATCGAGAGGAACATCCTGCCGATGCACATGCCCAGAATACCCACCACGAAGAAGGTGCGATTGCTCAGATTGATCTTGGCGGTGATCAGCGGAATGAGGAAACGCACCACCAGATCGAAGAAGCCCAGCGTGGACATGGCCAGAGCTATCTGGTCAGACTTGAAGCCCAAATCGGAGAGTATAAACGGTGTCAGGATGGCAAAGTTGATCTCCACAAAGTTTATTAGGGTGATGCCCACGGCCAGGTTCACGTAGGTGATGTCCCGTAGCAGGTCCAGATCAAAGAATATAACCACTTTCATGTAGAAGGGCAGCTTCTTCCTGCGCTGGCGCTCCTCCTCGTCCTCCAGCTCCTGCTTCTCCTTTTCCGTCAGCTGGCCGTTGTTGGGATGCGTCTCGACATCCGACTCGTAGCCCAGTGCCTCCTCCTCTTTGATGCTGTGGCTCACCGAAATGCTCCTCTGCTGACGTCCCGGTCCCGACGAGTCCTTGCTGGTCATCCGCTTTAGCTCGATGTGACCGTTTGTGGCGTCGCTCTTGTCCCAGGTGTTGACCCGGTTCCGGGTCCCGGCACTGTTTAGCGAGGCCCTCGAACCGAACCAGCCGTCGTTGGCGCGCGGCAGGACCGGCGTCTCCGGCTCCACCACGTTCTTGATGATGTCCTCGTCCTGGTCCTCCTTCTCCGCCAGCGGCTGGGTCGGCTGCAGTGCCTCAGCATCGCGATCCCGCTTCACGACATGCCACTTGACCGGCTGGTAGATCAGGGAGCAGGCAATGGTGTGCAGGGAGGCGCCCGCGAAGAGCAGGGTCGTTCCTTGCACGCCGAACACCTGCAGCATGTACGTCGCGAAGTAAGGGCACACTATCGGGCCCAGACCGGCCACACCGAACTGGTAGGCGGTGGCCGTCCTGCGCTTGACCTTGAAGTAGGTGTTGACCGCCAGCGAGGAGGCGGACACCGTCAGTCCCCGCCCGAAGCCGTAGATGATCGAGAAGCTGAGCAGGTAAACGGTGAAGGAGGCGGCGAAAACCATCCAGAAGAGGCCCACGAAGGTGAGGACGGAGCCCCAGAGGGCTACCACGCGGTAGGTGTAGCGTCGGAACAGAGGGCCATTGAGAAGGCCTGAAAATAATTAAGAAAAGGTGATTAGAAAATGAATGAAAATATTTAAAAAAGAAATCCGAAAGGGGAGGACAAACACGTAAACCCGCCCACAGTCCTGGCTACCTAGGAACCACTTGAAAATTAAAGCAATATTTTAATATTTTTTATTCGCTCTTCATTTATTTCCACAACTTAAAATCTTAAGGAAATAAAACCAAAAAAATAAACTCAAAAACTAGAAAGGAAAGCTAACTTCGGGCGGAGCTGAAGTTTACATATATACCCTTGCAGTTAAAAGCGGATATATATCGCAAACATCGGATATAGTTGGCTGATCCTAATGAGAATATGATAATATAACCCACTTTATTATAATAAAAAATTTTAAAAAATTCCTAAACTTCTTTCTTAAAAAATACAAAAGTTGGTATTTCTACCAAATACCATTTCCGATCGTTCAGTTATATGGCAGCTAGTTGATATAGTCTGTCGATAGTTATGAAATTTATAAGGTAGGTAGGTCGGATTAACTGACAAAAAATATAATCTGTACCAAGTTCCAGCTTTCTATCTTCAAAAACACGAAAGTTGCGTCATTTCCGATCGTTCAGTTGTATGGCAGCTATAGGATATAGTCGGCCGATCCTTATGAAATTTGGCATGTCGTAATGTGTTGCCAAAAATAGCTCTCGTTTCAAATTTGAACTCTCTAACTCTAAAAAACACCAAAGTTATACCATTTCCGATCAATCAGTTATATGGCAGCTATAGGATATAGTCAGCCGATCCGGGCCGTTCCGACTTATATACTGCGTACAAAGGAAAGAAGGGTGTGTGCAAAGTTTCAAGACGATAGCTTCAAAGCTGAGAGAAACGGACAGACAGACGGACAGATGGAAATGCTCATATCAACTCAGGAGGTGATCCTGGTCAAGAATATACATTCTTGTATATTCTTTATAGGGTCGGAGATGTCTCCTTCACAGCGTTGCACACTTTTGGACAAAATTATAATACCCTCTGCAAGGGTATAATGAATAGATAATAATTTAAAAACCACCAAATAATATTATAAATAAAAAATACCTAACGTCTAGGAGTATGCACCAATTGTAAGTTCCAAAGTATGTATTAAGAAATACAAAAAAAAAAAATAGCAACTACCCAGATTGGCTTTCAGTTTCATTACCGCCAAATCAGTAAATCCAAAAAAAATTTAAAAATTAAATCGAAACCAAGGAAGAAAGTATATTCCAGCACAATAAACCAAACATAAAAAATGGGTTAGAGAAAAAAAATTCAAAGCAGATTTTCAAACAAAAAAAAATAATTAAATAATAAGACGGACTGAATATAAATGAATAAAAATATTATAAAAAAATAAGAAAAGCAGATTCATAAAGCCTTTAGCCAACGTACATATTTTTATACTTTTGACAGAATCTTGGTAATGAAATCAAAAAAAAATAAATAAATAACCAACTACACAGCCCAGATTGGCTTTCAATTTCATTACCGGCAAACCAATAAATCCAAAAATAATTTAAAAATAAAATCGAAGCCAATGAAGAAAGTATATTCCAGCACAATAAACCAAATATAAAAAATTGGTCAGAGAAAAAAAAATTCAAAGCAGATTTTCAAACAAAAAATAATAATTAAATAATTAGACGGACTGAATATAAATGAATAAAAATATTATAAAAAAAATAAGAAAAACAGATTCATAAAGCCTTTAGCCAACGTACATATTTTTATACTTTTGACAGAATCTTGGTAATGAAATCAAAAAAAAAAATAAATAAATAAACAACTACACAGCCCAGATTGGCTTTCAATTTCATTACCGGCAAACCAATAAATACAAAAATAATTTAAAAATAAAATCGAAGCCAATGAAGAAAGTATATTCCAGCACAATAAACCAAACATAAAAAATGGGTTAGAGAAAAAAAATTCAAAGCAGATTTTCAAACAAAAAAAAATAATTAAATAATAAGACGGACTGAATATAAATGAATAAAAATATTATAAAAAAATAAGAAAAGCAGATTCATAAAGCCTTTAGCCAACGTACATATTTTTATACTTTTGACAGAATCTTGGTAATGAAATCAAAAAAAAAAATAAATAAATAAACAACTACACAGCCCAGATTGGCTTTCAATTTCATTACCGGCAAACCAATAAATACAAAAATAATTTAAAAATAAAATCGAAGCCAATGAAGAAAGTATATTCCAGCACAATAAACCAAACATAAAAAATGGGTTAGAGAAAAAAAATTCAAAGCAGATTTTCAAACAAAAAAAAATAATTAAATAATAAGACGGACTGAATATAAATGAATAAAAATATTATAAAAAAATAAGAAAAGCAGATTCATAAAGCCTTTAGCCAACGTACATATTTTTATACTTTTGACAGAATCTTGGTAATGAAATCAAAAAAAAAATAAATAAATAAACAACTACACAGCCCAGATTGGCTTTCAATTTCATTACCGGCAAACCAATAAATACAAAAATAATTTAAAAATAAAATCGAAGCCAATGAAGAAAGTATATTCCAGCACAATAAACCAAACATAAAAAATGGGTTAGAGAAAAAAAATTCAAAGCAGATTTTCAAACAAAAAATAATAATTAAATAATTAGACGGACTGAATATAAATGAATAAAAATATTATAAAAAAAAATAAGAAAAACAGATTCATAAAGCCTTTAGCCAACGTACATATTTTTATACTTTTGACAGAATCTTGGTAATGAAATCAAAAAAAAAAAAAAAATAAATAAACAACTACACAGCCCAGATTGGCTTTCAATTTCATTACCGGCAAACCAATAAATACAAAAATAATTTAAAAATAAAATCGAAGCCAATGAAGAAAGTATATTCCAGCACAATAAACCAAACATAAAAAATGGGTTAGAGAAAAAAAATTCAAAGCAGATTTTCAAACAAAAAAAAATAATTAAATAATAAGACGGACTGAATATAAATGAATAAAAATATTATAAAAAAATAAGAAAAGCAGATTCATAAAGCCTTTAGCCAACGTACATATTTTTATACTTTTGACAGAATCTTGGTAATGAAATCAAAAAAAAATAAATAAATAACCAACTACACAGCCCAGATTGGCTTTCAATTTCATTACCGGCAAACCAATAAATACAAAAATAATTTAAAAATAAAATCGAAGCCAATGAAGAAAGTATATTCCAGCACAATAAACCAAACATAAAAAATGGGTTAGAGAAAAAAAATTCAAAGCAGATTTTCAAACAAAAAAAAATAATTAAATAATAAGACGGACTGAATATAAATGAATAAAAATATTATAAAAAAATAAGAAAAGCAGATTCATAAAGCCTTTAGCCAACGTACATATTTTTATACTTTTGACAGAATCTTGGTAATGAAATCAAAAAAAAAAATAAATAAATAAACAACTACACAGCCCAGATTGGCTTTCAATTTCATTACCGGCAAACCAATAAATACAAAAATAATTTAAAAATAAAATCGAAGCCAATGAAGAAAGTATATTCCAGCACAATAAACCAAACATAAAAAATGGGTTAGAGAAAAAAAATTCAAAGCAGATTTTCAAACAAAAAAAAATAATTAAATAATAAGACGGACTGAATATAAATGAATAAAAATATTATAAAAAAATAAGAAAAGCAGATTCATAAAGCCTTTAGCCAACGTACATATTTTTATACTTTTGACAGAATCTTGGTAATGAAATCAAAAAAAAAATAAATAAATAAACAACTACACAGCCCAGATTGGCTTTCAATTTCATTACCGGCAAACCAATAAATACAAAAATAATTTAAAAATAAAATCGAAGCCAATGAAGAAAGTATATTCCAGCACAATAAACCAAACATAAAAAATGGGTTAGAGAAAAAAAATTCAAAGCAGATTTTCAAACAAAAAAAAATAATTAAATAATAAGACGGACTGAATATAAATGAATAAAAATATTATAAAAAAATAAGAAAAGCAGATTCATAAAGCCTTTAGCCAACGTACATATTTTTATACTTTTGACAGAATCTTGGTAATGAAATCAAAAAAAAAAATAAATAAATAAACAACTACACAGCCCAGATTGGCTTTCAATTTCATTACCGGCAAACCAATAAATACAAAAATAATTTAAAAATAAAATCGAAGCCAATGAAGAAAGTATATTCCAGCACAATAAACCAAACATAAAAAATGGGTTAGAGAAAAAAAATTCAAAGCAGATTTTCAAACAAAAAATAATAATTAAATAATTAGACGGACTGAATATAAATGAATAAAAATATTATAAAAAAAAATAAGAAAAACAGATTCATAAAGCCTTTAGCCAACGTACATATTTTTATACTTTTGACAGAATCTTGGTAATGAAATCAAAAAAAAAAAAAAAATAAATAAACAACTACACAGCCCAGATTGGCTTTCAATTTCATTACCGGCAAACCAATAAATACAAAAATAATTTAAAAATAAAATCGAAGCCAATGAAGAAAGTATATTCCAGCACAATAAACCAAACATAAAAAATGGGTTAGAGAAAAAAAATTCAAAGCAGATTTTCAAACAAAAAAAAATAATTAAATAATAAGACGGACTGAATATAAATGAATAAAAATATTATAAAAAAATAAGAAAAGCAGATTCATAAAGCCTTTAGCCAACGTACATATTTTTATACTTTTGACAGAATCTTGGTAATGAAATCAAAAAAAAATAAATAAATAACCAACTACACAGCCCAGATTGGCTTTCAATTTCATTACCGGCAAACCAATAAATACAAAAATAATTTAAAAATAAAATCGAAGCCAATGAAGAAAGTATATTCCAGCACAATAAACCAAACATAAAAAATGGGTTAGAGAAAAAAAATTCAAAGCAGATTTTCAAACAAAAAAAAATAATTAAATAATAAGACGGACTGAATATAAATGAATAAAAATATTATAAAAAAATAAGAAAAGCAGATTCATAAAGCCTTTAGCCAACGTACATATTTTTATACTTTTGACAGAATCTTGGTAATGAAATCAAAAAAAAAAATAAATAAATAAACAACTACACAGCCCAGATTGGCTTTCAATTTCATTACCGGCAAACCAATAAATACAAAAATAATTTAAAAATAAAATCGAAGCCAATGAAGAAAGTATATTCCAGCACAATAAACCAAACATAAAAAATGGGTTAGAGAAAAAAAATTCAAAGCAGATTTTCAAACAAAAAATAATAATTAAATAATTAGACGGACTGAATATAAATGAATAAAAATATTATAAAAAAAATAAGAAAAACAGATTCATAAAGCCTTTAGCCAACGTACATATTTTTATACTTTTGACAGAATCTTGGTAATGAAATCAAAAAAAAAAATAAATAAATAAACAACTACACAGCCCAGATTGGCTTTCAATTTCATTACCGGCAAACCAATAAATCCAAAAATAATTTAAAAATAAAATCGAAGCCAATGAAGAAAGTATATTCCAGCACAATAAACCAAACATAAAAAATGGGTTACAGAAAAAAAATTCAAAGCAGATTTTCAAACAAAAAAAAATAATTAAATAATAAGACGGACTGAATATAAATGAATAAAAATATTATAAAAAAATAAGAAAAGCAGATTCATAAAGCCTTTAGCCAACGTACATATTTTTATACTTTTGACAGAATCTTGGTAATGAAATCAAAAAAAAAAAAATAAATAACCAACTACACAGCCCAGATTGGCTTTCAATTTCATTACCGGCAAACCAATAAATCCAAAAATAATTTAAAAATAAAATCGAAGCCAATGAAGAAAGTATATTCCAGCACAATAAACCAAATATAAAAAATTGGTCAGAGAAAAAAAATTCAAAGCAGATTTTCAAACAAAAAAAATAATTAAATAATAAGACGGACTGAATATAAATGAATAAAAATATTATAAAAAAAATAAGAAAAGCAGATTCATAAAGCCTTTAGCCAACGTACATATTTTTATACTTTTGACAGAATCTTGGAAATGAAATCTTAAACAAACAAAATTTAAGTTTATTTAACTACCCAGATTGGCTTTTAATTTTATTCACAGCAAATCAATAAACCCAAAAATAACTTTCAAGAAAGACCCATACAAATGATTACACCAATTTTTCAGTACGATGAACCAAACATAAAAAATTTGAACAAAATAAAAAAAAATACAACAAAAAGGAGCTAAGCACATTCATAAAAAATAAAAATACCAATAAATGAAAATATTCAAAATATATATTTTTATACTTTTGACACAAAAACTGCAATAATTAAAAAATAATAAGAAATAACAAAAATTGAAAAATAAAAATCAGAAAATAAGAGAGGGTTTTGGGTCTGAACTGGTCGCAGGCCCAAAGACGAATGAAACTATTTTAGCCTCAATCTGTAAGGAAATCTCAGGGCCTGTAAATAGTGTGGCCTTGCCTAGGTAAAGCAATTAATCCAGAAATCCTGGATATAAGGGATTGCCATTTTTCATGGTTTTTGTTTCAGGATTGCCAAAGAAAACAAGATTTCCACTTAAATATTTCAAATTATACGTTTTTGTGGTCGAAACCCTAGTATAATCATTATAGATCTCTGATCTCTGGGAATTTCTTGTTTGTTGACAAACAACCTGGCCAAGAACTGAAATGCATCTAAATATAAATGCAGTAATGGCACATTTTGTGAATTCCTCCTCAAACCAGTGCCAAAAATGTTTCATTGGGTCTTCTATATTCGAGACTTTATATGTACTTTTTATTATAGACTTTCCATAGAACATTTAGGTATAGAATTCTCACCCGTAAATGCAGATACAGCTATTTGTGTATTAATAATGGTTGTCAGTTCGGAACTGGAAATGCCAAGATTTGCCATACGATCCCGGAACAGGATGCCAAACTGCTGAGCCAAAGCGAACGTTACCAGCTGGGGATCGGAAATATTTGCATATTTTTATTATAGATATCGTATGTAGATAAGTCTTGAAGTACTAACAATGTTAACACCGCTGGCAACGGCCACCAGCCAACCCCATCCACCGTCGGGCGCCACAAAATCCTCGCCTAAATCACTCTTGTCCCGCCTCTTTTTCTTTTTTGGTTTCTCCACGGGTTGTGCTGCCGATTCTAGGGGCTTTTGGGAATAAAATTGGAGGACAGGTTGTTCTTTCTTGGTCTCGTTAGCTCCATTCTTGGGCAGCAGTTGCTCCGATGCCGCCTTTTCCTCGGGCAACCTCAGTCTGGATAGCTCATTGTTATGACTATTGTTATTATTATTGTTGCTTATGCTGTTGTTGTAGGGACTCCGGTTATCGGTCATCTTGGAATAAGGATCTTTAGTTTATTTATTTGATGGGTGGAAGGGTGAACAGAGCTTCAGAGTTGTTGCATCACTGGGATAAGTTGTTGGCGGGCGGTAACTGGAAGGTGAAATAGGAAAAATAATTAGTAAGAAACTATCGAGGAAGTTAAGACGTCTGATGAAATAGTAAGAGTCCATAGAGAAGAGAGATCCAATAAGTAAAGAAATCGAAATGAAAATACAAAACAAGGTCATGTGGTCCCTTAGGATGGAAAATCTTACTCTTTAGATTATTTTTTTTCAGAGTAGTATTTACTTTATAAATTCCAGACTCAAAATCCATTGCTATAAACCATTGTTATAAAACCTTGTCTTGTAAATACTTTCTAGGAATTTTTTGTTTTTAAGAAAATGTAAATATAAAATTTCGCAACTCGGCACTCACTTAAAAAGATGTAAGACAAAAATCAAAGCTCACTGATATTAAAAAAAATGGTAACTATTGTACTAAAAAAACGGTAATCTTGCAAAGTAGCTGTGTTCTTTTAAAAAATCTTTCTTTAATATTTTAATAACATATGGAACAACAAGTATCCCAAATAAAAATTATAAATATGTTTTTCATAAAAAATCCAAACATTGATAGAACTCAATTTCAATTGATCCCTGTTACCTTTAATCCTCGAGGCTTTCCAATTGGAGACCCTCCAAAATAAAAATCCAAACAAATGCCCTAATTAAAAACGAAACTGAAGCCGCAAAAGGATTTCAACACATTATTGAGACACAAGCGAAAAAAATTGAACAAATAATCACAAATGCCAAAGGCCAAAAGGCAAACGCATCAATATTTGAACTTTAAGCGATTTTATTTGCACACAGAACCGCCTTATTGAGTTCGACACTTGTTTGCGAATCAATTGAGTTTTCTGATTCTTATTTTTTAATTTGATTTTTTTATTTATTTATAAAAGAGCTAAGCGATACACCAGAATGAAAGTTCAAAATACAACTGACCGATCGAGCTGACAGTATTACACTTTTTTTGGACTAACTCTCACTCTTGTATTTTTTTTTTCTCGGAATTTTTAAGATATTTTGAGGCCTGGAAACGTGACTGCCAAAAAGCAACAACTAAGTAAATAATAACAATTTAGCACCAAATACAAATACATATACTTATAAATATACAACCGATTGTGGCCAAGAAAGCAAGAGAGTCTCAGACTTGGAAAGAAAAAACAGAGCATTATCTTTCAGAGAGCATTACGATCCGAGAGTTGAAAGTATAACATACTCGTAAATACTTTAGCGACAAAGGAACTGAGATATAAAGCGCCTTCGGTATTTTCCAGATATCAACAACTGCCCACGGTCTGGAGGTCTTGAGGTCTGGCGGCGTATTGGGTTTTATATGAGATCATTTTCGATGGGGCACCTGCAATAATATTCGGGCCATGTGATAAGACCCACTCGGGCGATATCTTCTAATTATATTGTTGCCCAACCCAGATATAGATATCCCCATGCCTAGCTGACTACCAACCCAGCACGTTGTTAAGGAACAAACGAGGTTCTCAAGACCGAATCATTAGAGGGGGCGCCCAGGTCCACTGGCAAAAATTAGAAAAAAAAATTAGAATATTGTATTAAAACTGACTGAATAAATGAATTATAATATTATTTCTAAAACACAACGATGGAAATATATCCTTATATTTTATATAGCTTGTAGAAACTCAAAAAATAAAAACAATAAAATAATGATTAGTTCTTTGATGATTTTATCTAAAATCAGACATTTTATTAAAAGTAATACCAACTGTATATATATTTTAAAAAAATATTTCATCTTCAAAACATCGTCGTTCAAACTCACTAATTAATTAGAAATACTTTGGTTAATTAAAAAAATTTTTATAAGATAGCTTCCGTATTGTTTTTGTCACTTGCTTGCTCTGACTAGCTTGCTTACTTGCTTTATCGGACTCTGACTGACTGACTGACTGACTTGTGAGTGATCCCAACGAACCGAATAAACGACAAACCGATTCCATTCGATTCGATTCACAAATGACCACTAAAAACATATGGCTATAGGTTCGTGGCAGGAGATAAGATTCCCAGAAAAAGTTCGCTATACATTTCGCCGATATATACAGTACAAACGTATGTATGTTATATGTATAAGTTACTAGTATTAAAGGTCGTTCTCTGTCAGACCATTAAAAATAACGAAACAAATATCAAATATCAATTTTACAATGCTTTTATTATACGACGGCAATCAACAGTAAACACTTATTATGGTGCACACACTGTTTAGACTTTTGACTCTCGTTTATCTCAGTTCAGATATTAAACCAACCGCATGCCCACATTATAATTGCTGCTAATTGACCTTAAGCCTTCAGAAGTCCAGAAGTGAATCAGCTCTTTCTCGTTATCGGCTGGGTATCAGCGAGTATTAGAGTAGAGTTATGGAATATTTCAAATGCGGTTCATCAATCGATCAAAAAATTAGATGTATATATTCATCAAGCACGTGGCTTCCAGAAGTAGATAGTGATAGTTATTTCTCAATTTGTTGTAGTTCATAGGAAAAATAAATATTTGTTGACTTAGTTTTTGGCTTTAGGCTTTGGATTTGAGGGCCTGAGACTTTTTGTGCCTATAATAACCTTCGAGACTACTACTATACCTTACCTTCCTTTGAGAAGTATCTTTAAGTCTAAAAACCATTACTTAAAAGGCAGTTTTATACGAAGAAGTAATATTACTACTTAAATACCCCTTAATATTCTAAATATAAAAGTAAGAAAAATTAAACTTTTATCTGACATATTTTGTACACCTTATGCGCGGAGAAGCGCGGAGAAGGATTCAGGTTTTTTTTAAAAAATTTAACTGTTAACTTATTTATTTTAAGCTATTCTACTCAATTGCTCATATCTAAGAGTATACAAACGACATTACTTATATGAATCATATTTTTATTTAAATAATTTTCAACCTAATAATACTAATGTCAACTCAAACCTCTAGCAAGAATGATAAAGCCACTAAACAGCCAGAAAATAAATATTTACACTCACATCCACTGAAACATAAAGCTATATTTTTACCGCAATTATAAATTCCGCGATTAGCATTACGAGGTGCAAGGAGATATACGTAGATATAGAAATGCCGTGAAAGAACTTTAAAAACTTGAAGTGTATATACGATTATAAAATACAAAAGCAAGTACTTGTTGGATTAACACGCATTGTTGTTGTTTCTCGTGTTTTTTTTTTAAGTTAATACTTAAAGATTTTTAAAGCCAAAGCAAACATGGGTATAATTAGAGCTTTCCGCTTATTATACGATCCCCCTGGCTAACAAAGCTACCTGTCCATCTTGGCACTCTATAAAAAGAGTATTTGCATGACGGTCATAAAAACATTTACGATCTGTGGTGGCTGGCAGACGCCTTTTGGCAGCCACTGTATACGGCTCTGCGGCTACGGCTCTGTAAAAACGTAATCACACTACTTTTTGAGAGGAGAACGACTTTGATTGATGTTTTGATTGATAGTCGGTGGCACATCACGTATGTACTCATAAAAAAAAAAAAATTAAAAAAAGAACTCGAATGAAATTTTAAATTGAAAAATTGTATTTAAAAAAGAAAAAATTGTGAAATTCTGTTTATCAGAAAAGTATTTAAATACTCTAAGGGCTCGTTTAACAAAATGGTTTATTCATCATTTTATTATTTGTGTTCTTTCCATGAATATTAATATGATAAATATTTTTTTTTTACTTTTTATTATTTTTGCTTTTACTTATATCTTTTATTAGCCATTATAGCCCAAATGGCCTTTCATGAAGCCAAAGTTTATTGGCGATTAACCTGCAAAAGTCATGCTCTTTTTGTTTGTAAATCTTTTTTGTGGTTATTAAAATAATAACATATCATAAATTACCATAAAAAGTAATTCACCTTTCTCCTCGATTCTCACAATTTGAAGTAACTTGTTTTTTTTTTGTAAATAATAATATATTTATTATATTAGGATATATCCTACCAAAAAGGATTATCAAAAGTATTTTTATTTCAAAACTGATGAAATGTATGACATGTTTTTGAAAACAAAACAATCTTACCAACTGATGAAAGGTTTTTGTACAATACATTAGTTTTATTTCATATAATGGAAAGATATATTACCAATATATATATTTAAATTTATATTATCCCCCAAGTCTCAAGTGTTATGCATATTCTTATTTACAGTATTGCCACTTTTTGCACGTGTCTTCGTAAAAAGCGCGCGCTTTGGTTGAACCAAAAAATTAGTCTAATGCTCTAGTGCTAATTGCTAGACTAAACTAAAATACCAAGACACTCGAGCCCACACACGTGCTCACAAATACACTAAAGTATACATATATATACATTTTTTTACAAAATAAAATTATTTTAGGCCGTACGCTTTATTTTTGGTTTAAATGCTGTCTCTTTGATCGGCTTTCCTCCTGTATTTTGTTATTATTTAGTCTTCATTGGTTGTTCTTGTTTTATTTATGTTTAAATTTTTTATTCTTCACATTGCTTGTAGAGTTACAAATAAAAACAAAAACAAAACCGAAAAAAAAAAAATTAAAAACGAGCCGCGTAGTAATTAGAAAATCAACAGGCGACGATGCCGGACGACGAGTATGACTTTTCCGTTGCGTTCACCAGCGCGAACTGAACTGAACGATTTTGTGAATTATAGTATTAAACGGCCAAACACTCATACACTGAAACATATCTCCCATGTATTTATTTGTCACACAAACACAACAACAACATAAAATAAAAAAAAAAAAAGGCGAAAATAAAGAGAATTCAAATTGGTGTGTGTGTTATTTTGGTCTTTTGCTTCAGTTCTGGCACAAGCTTTTTTTTTTCTTTGTTTTGATAAGACATATGTATGTATATATATATTTTGTTTTTTGATTGCAATGTTACCTCAGTATTTGCCTTATTTTTGTTGTAATTAGTTTTGTCGTCGCAGGCGCGATTATCAGGGGCAAATATACGCCACCCGACCACCCCACCGACCGACCGACCCACCAGCCAACCGTCCACATATCAAATACAAACAAATACCAAATAAATACATGCATATATCTATATATGTATATGGACGCATTACGTCTAGAACGCCAAGTAAATTACGTATACGTGTGCCGCGAAAAAAAAATGAGGAAAAAACATACGTACTCATAAATACATTATGATAGCGGAGCGGCGATTAGAATTTGATTTTGTCATCGACAGTGGAGCACAGTGGGGCAAAGTTCTCAATTAATCATCACAAACTAATTAAGCTAAGTGGCGTTTGTGGTGGCATGTTGCCAACGAGGATGACATTTAAGATTAAACAAATAAATGGAGGGGATGTTCAACTCTCTGGGGGCTCGGGATATTGAGTTTAGTTCATTTGCCTAAAGTATGCTACGATTTTAGAGTTTTTTGAAAATTTTCATGGCTCATGATTGATTAAAGACAACATTTGATATATATTTTACAATAACTTATATAAATTATTAAGAACTAAATATCACAAAATATAATAAAAAATAATCTATTCCAATTAAAAATTCTATATTTGCTTAGCTTTAAAAAAATACATATACATAGATTAGATGAAAATTATATTAATTTTCTTTTTAGCTTTAGTTCTAAAAACGAAACTATTCTACTAATTTATTCTAATAACAAAAGATGTTCTAATAACAAATAATTAGACAACAGAAAAAATGTTGATATTCTTGTATAGAAATACAAGTTCTTACCTTTTCAGAACCCTTTATTGATTGCGAATTGTTCAGAAAATTTAAATACTAAAATAGAAATTTAAATCCAAAAAACAATTTTCATATTACATTTTCGAACCCCCTGAGACCACTGTATTATGTATATTTTTTTCGGGGATCCATCAGCAGTCGCGGCCTCCTCCTACAGGAAATGAGAATCGTTCGGCTAGGAAGAGGAGCTGCCCCCAACACTTGGCAAATTAAGTCCAATGTTGACAGCTTGTCACTGGCCGTGGAGAACTCTGACCAAGACCGCTACCAAGATATGGCCAAGGAGGTGGTGTCATAATAACCATATCAAAAAATATATATATATATATGTATAATAAGCAGAAAAAAAAGTTTGCATTACATTCCAAGGCCGACGTAATCGCCATGACGCAGATCTTGGGGATTATTTGCACCTCGATTCTGCGTTGGTAACTGGTTCACTTTTCTGTCTTATTAAAAAAATTTTTTTTCTTGGGGAACTTCCATTTGAATGATTTCGGAAAAGTGAAAGGATCGACTTGAAGTAGTTCTTGACTTCCCAGGCCCATAATCAGTTTCACAAAAATATACATATAAGCTAAAATAAAAATAAATATAAATATTAAATAATCTATTTTTTGTTTAAGATGACCTTTGAGACGTTTAGATCTTTTGTTGAATTTTGGAGGAAATAACTCACATTATAAAAATTTACAATTCTGTGATAAGGGAATTTTTATTTGATATTTCGTATTTTGCGACCTGGGTACAAAGAACAAGGTGGGTGTGTCGGGTTGATCTATAAATAATACTATATATATGCAGGTGCTGGAACAGATCTTAAACGTCAACGCTAATCGTGTATATGTGTATAAAATCACCATGTACCCGAATAGTGAGGACACTAAAGACCTGCCTCCGAAGATAAGAAGTTTTTCGGTTTTTTTTGTCAGTTTTTTGCACTTTTTGTTCTGTCGGATGTCGCGGATGTTATAAAGATTTGATAAGCATGGAATATATATATAAAGTATTGTTGATTAATAATTGAAAAATATTTATTCGAGAGGCTCGTGTTTTATGAGTATTATTATACACCAAATACTTCGCTTGATCGTTGCTTTAGTTAAATATGAATGCATCAGTCTATTATGTGGAATATTAAAAAAAAACACAACCGAGCTCGACTGATGTAACAGTTTTTAAATTATAATTTTCAGACACAATCACATTTTATTTATTTTTTTGTTACACTTTTTACATCAGCCTAAAAGCTGTATATTTTTATTTCTTCGTTCAAAGCCTAAAAGATGCAAAAATTTTGTTGACCTCAAAAGAGGCAACACAAATATTAACATAATAAATAGGCTGCAGTTTTTTTTTTGGTTGTTAACCTAGTTAGTTTATAAATTATTTTTCCTTTTGGGTAACACTTAAAAACAAATAGCTAAAGCTTAAAAATTAATTATTTTATAGCTGCACTAACATGCAATGATTAAAAAAACTACATTGCAGTTAATGCAGATCATACAATAAAGAATGTTTCGAAATAAATCAAATAACATCATCTTTTATATAAAAATACTGAACCAAAAACACTTATCCTTCTAAACTGGCTTTCTTTATGTCTGACTGTTTTTATGAAGCTTGAAAATTAATTATTGGGAGATTGTATCGACTGTAATGATATTAAAAACGACAGTGCACTTAATGCAATCATCCAAATAAAAAATTTGTATCAGGGACTGCAAATAAGACTTATGAGTTCAAAAAAATTGAACGACAAAAAAGCCTTTGTGGGGAGTGGGAAAAGGACACATATACCATTTTTTAACGCTGAATCCAGAAACACAATAAACTTTTATTTCAATTTATATAGCTAAAATTGAAATGTAACTCCTATTTTCAATTTTTATAATAATAATTAAAAATAAGAATTATTTTTCAATTTTTAAAAAAAAAAAAATAAAAATTATGATTCAATTTTTATTAAAAAAAATTGAAAATAAGTGTTACGATTCAATTTTTATTATAAAAATTGAAAATAAAAATTGAATGCGAATAACTTCTGAACCGAGTGGACTATTAAAAAACCGCTTACATTTTAATGATCTGTGGCGCAGTACCTTTCAAATGATGTATCGAATGTCCTTACAGGACATAATCAAGGATTCCTTAATAATTCAATTTATTTAGTTATATTTCTAGTGTGGGTCAACAGGGCTATATTGGGAATCAATGTCCAATACTATTGAGACCACCGCATTGAAGTAAAGACGCTTGGAGTGATTGCGCTCCATGAAGCATGAAAATTGAAAATGTGCTGAACGAGTTTTTAATAAAAAAGGAGCAAGTCTACACTGTCACTTCAGACAATGGCAAGAATGTCATTAAAGCGATCGACTTCATGAACAAAGAATTGAATTCTGAATTTTTTGACGAGTTTGACGATGACGACCTTATTAAAGATATTCGCGTTCACTCTATACATTCGATTAGATGTGCCGCCCATTCCATGCAATTAGCTGTTTATGACCTGCTAAAAGAGAGGAGTCGGAGATTCCTTGTCGGCATCGCACGATCCACAATAAAAACATTGCGAACTCCGACTTATAGGTAAACAAATAAAATGCATAACATGACACTTAAAAATTACAATACTATTTTAAAATTATGGATACATCCCCAACCTCTACTGGATGTGCCAACAAGGTGGATCTCAATGTACACTATGTTGAAAACCGTATGCGTATATAAGGAGTTTTCAAAAGAAAACCTAAGTGAAACATTGCAGGTAACGGAATCAAATTGGGAGGAAATTAACTTGCTGTTGGTGGCACTAGAACCTATTTTTATAGCCACTGAAAAATTGCAAAGCAAACCATTATATTTCGGCGATTTTTATAAGCTTTGGCTTGAAACGAATTTAGTACAAAAAATATTTCAATATAATCGAAATAATTTTAAGAAACTAGGTGTGTACTTTTACATGTTTGGCCCTCTCTTGAAAATTTCTAGTAGAAATATAACTAAATAAATTGAATAATTGAGGATTCCATGATTAAAACATTTTTAGTACCTGTTTTTTTAATAAAGAGTAATATTGTCATTGCAGATGCCATTATTAAAAAATTGTTCTTCACATAATTTACATAATCGAGTCTTCCTTTTGTAATGAACACTGTTATTTATGGAATTATTAAGGAATCCTTGATTATGTCCTTTAAGGACATTCGATACATCATTTGAAAGGTACTGCGCCACAGATCATTTAAATGTAAGCGGTTTTTTAATAGTCCACTCGGTTCAGAAGTTATTCGCATTCAATATTTATTTTCAATTTTTATAATAAAAATTGAATCGTAACACTTATTTTCAATTTTTTTAATAAAAATTGAATCATAATTTTTATTTTTATTTTTTCTATAAAAATTGAAAAATAATTATTATTTTTTATTATTATTATAAAAATTGAAAATAAGAGTTATATTTTAATTTTTGTCATAAAAATCAATAAATAATTTTTATTTTATAATTTTTATTTTAATAATTATAACAATTACGGTCCCTGACGGTCCCCTAAACAAGTAAAAACTATTTTTTTTTAGACTTCTGTATTAAAAAAAAAATTTCATATACAAATACTGAACCAAAAACACTGATTATCCTTCTAAACTGGCTTTCTTTATGTCTGGCTGTTTTTATGAAGCTTGAAAATTAATTATTGGGAGATTGTATCAAGTGTAATGATATTAAAAACGACAGTGCACCTAATGCAATCATCCAAATAAAAAATTTGTATAAAAAAGTAAAAACTATTTTTTTGTAGACTTCTTTATAAAAATACTAACCAAAAAGTAGTTAGTTAACCCACAATTGGCCTTGTGAATAGGCTTTGGGTTTTTAGTGGCTAAAATTTGTAGATAATGTTTTTGTTGTTTTTATGTCCTTATAAAGCTCGAAAAACGATTGTTGGCTGGTAACATATAAGTAAATTGCAATGATATTAAAAACTACTTTGCAGTTAATGCATTCAGCAGAATTCTTTGATAAGGGAATTTTTATTTGATATTTCGTATTTTGCGACCTGGGTACAAAGAACAAGGTGGGTGTGTCGGGTTGATCTATAAATAATACTATATATATGCAGGTGCTGGAACAGATCTTAAACGTCAACGCTAATCGTGTATATGTGTATAAAATCACCATGTACCCGAATAGTGAGGACACTAAAGACCTGCCTCCGAAGATAAGAAGTTTTTCGGTTTTTTTTGTCAGTTTTTTGCACTTTTTGTTCTGTCGGATGTCGCGGATGTTATAAAGATTTGATAAGCATGGAATATATATATATAGTATTGTTGATTAATAATTGAAAAATATTTATTCGAGAGGCTCGTGTTTTATGAGTATTATTATACACCAAATACTTCGCTTGATCGTTGCTTTAGTTAAATATGAATGCATCAGTCTATTATGTGGAATATTAAAAAAAAAACACAACCGAGCTCGACTGATGTAACAGTTTTTAAATTATAATTTTCAGACACAATCACATTTTATTTATTTTTTTGTTACACTTTTTACATCAGCCTAAAAGCTGTATATTTTTATTTCTTCGTTCAAAGCCTAAAAGATGCAAAAATTTTGTTGACCTCAAAAGAGGCAACACAAATATTAACATAATAAATAGGCTGCAGTTTTTTTTTGGTTGTTAACCTAGTTAGTTTATAAATTATTTTTCCTTTTGGGTAACACTTAAAAACAAATAGCTAAAGCTTAAAAATTAATTATTTTATAGCTGCACTAACATGCTATGATTAAAAAAACTACACTGCAGTTAATGCAGATCATACAATAAAGAATGTTTCGAAATAAATCAAATAACATCATCTTTTATATAAAAATACTGAACCAAAAACACTTATCCTTCTAAACTGGCTTTCTTTATGTCTGACTGTTTTTATGAAGCTTGAAAATTAATTATTGGGAGATTGTATCAAGTGTAATGATATTAAAAACGACAGTGCACTTAATGCAATCATCCAAATAAAAAATTTGTATAAACAAGTAAAAACTATTTTTTTGTAGACTTCTGTATAAAAAAAAAATGTTCACATAAAAATACTGAACCAAAAACACTGATTATCCTTCTAGACTGGCTTTTTTTATGTCTGGCTGTTTTTATGAAGCTTGAAAATTAATTATTGGGAGATTGTATCAAGTGTAATGATATTAAAAACGACAGTGCACCTAATGCAATCATCAAAATAATAAATTTGTATAAAAAAGTAAAAACTATTTTTTTGTAGACTTCTTTATAAAAATACTAACCAAAAAGTAGTTAGTTAACCCACAATTGGCCTTGTGAATAGGCTTTGGGTTTTTAGTGGCTACAATTTTTAGATAATGTTTTTGTTGTTTTTATGTCCTTATGAAGCTCGAAAAACGATTGTTGGCTGGTAACATAAATTCCAATGATATTAAAAACTACTTTGCAGTTAATGCATTCAGCAGAATTAAAAAAAAATAAAATTACAAAAATACTGATGTTGGGAAACTTATTATATTTAGAAGACACGGCGCTAAAGTGATTGCAAAATATAAACCTCAACGCCATGTCTTCCAAAAATAATAATTTCAATTCTTAGAAGCTTAACACAATTATTGAAGACTGGAAAAACATTATTCTTAGATGGCATCGCTCCAGTGTGATCAAAAAAATATGCCAAAACAATGCCACCAATGAAAATTTTTTTTCGTTTTTCAAAATATTTAAGTACACATTTTTCACGGAAATTTGATTCGTTAAAGGAATTACTTCGCCACTGACACCGCAACTACTCATAGCATATTTACTTGAAAATTAAAACACTGAAAAAAAATTAAATAAAAAAAAATTACATGCCCCGGGTGAGGCTCGAACTCACGACCTTAAGATTATGAGACTTACGCGCTGCCAACTGCGCCACCGAGGCCTTGCAATTTTGGCAGGATAATTTCTTCCATTTTGCATGACTCATTATCACCTGAAAATATATTTTTAAATTTGCATTATCACATGTATTTTTATATAAAAGGTCGCAAATGTCAGAAGAAAAAAAATGTCAAAGGTGGATTTTTCAAATGGGTCTCGATAGTAAAGAAATAAATTAATATTAAGATAATTACCAAAACGTTTAATTTCTTAAGTCCAAACGAATCATTCTGAGTAATAAGTAATAGATATATGTATATTTCCTTTCAAAAGATCATTCATAAAATGATTCCTAATTGATTATATGATCTCATCTCTTGTGATGTAGCAATAAAGTTTAATCAAAATTTGTTTTCCCATCCGGCAGAAACATCCTCCTTCATCCAGAATTCTCAGCTCCAAAGTTCGAAATCTAACAAGAATCTTGTGACGGAAGAAGCACGTGAATATCACGAGGTAAACCATCAACAATATTGTACATATTTATAAAAAAAAAAAAAAAAAAAAAAATGAAAGAAAAAGTATTTTTTATGAACGGAACCGATCAATGACATGTCAGCGGGACAGTATTGATTCGATAAAGAAGTTAATAGGCCTATTGACTTGAATTCCTAACAATTACAAAACAGAACCTGGAAGTTCTGGTTTTTTTTTTAATAAAAACGCTATAATATTTGTTCCTATATTCTCCTATGTGATAAGAGTATGACTTTGATTAAATTTGTATGTATGTATGTATATAGAATATTTTGCCATGAATCAGTTATCAATGCAATTCCCTGGGTACACCGTCGAGATTTTCGACCCAAAACCAACACGTGCAAATTAGGCGATTACGATTAGGTTATAGAGAGCAGAACCAGTTTGCCCCCGACATTGCCATAAACCCGTACCCGATAAAACAATAAATACCTGTGAAATGGAAATCAAAATTAAATGTAACTCTCGGAGCGGAAAGTTACAAGCTCGTGTTGGAAAAAAAAAAACGCAGAAAAAAAAGGGGGGAACACCTACCCAATGTTGGATGATGTACAGATTATGGGGTTCAATGCACCTTGGGGGCTTATCAAAGAGACATGTCCCCGATACCTTCCTACCTTTCCACCCACATTGCAGGCATTGGAAATATATGCCAAAAGCAGGCAAAAAAATAAAAATTTAATAAAAGTGTGTACATGACGCACAGGAAGCAGTCGGGTTCTCTTTTCGAAGCCAATGCTAAATAAATTTGTCGCAGCTCGTTTTTTGTTGCCACTGTCAACATCAGCGGAACTCAAAGGCAATATGGGGAAAGAATGGATCGATTTGGGAGACTTGCGAATACAAGATACCCGCTACAAGAAATACAAATTTATTATAAAAATGGTATAGAAACAATTTCGGCGGCACCAAAGATACATATGTACATATTTGGCTCCTAAAGATATAAAGGCCCAACATGAAAGAAATTATAAAATAATTTATTTAATATGATGGTATAAAAAAAGTTATAGAATTAATTTTGTAGGTAAAACGTCTGCGGTTTGTAGGTAAAAGGTCCGAAAAATAAGGCTAAAAAGCAATAAGCCTAAACTTAAAATGGTTAATAACCAGCGATATAAGACTTTAAGAAGTCATTTATTCAAAGTGTTTAAAGGTCTAGACTCTAGAGAAATGTGTTAAAATCATAGATATTCCAAAGCCTGTTTTATCCAGTTCGTCCCCCTATCTACAGAAACAATATACCCCTGATGTATACCCCTCATATCTGGGTTGTAAAACATAAAACCAAACACAAACTACGTCACCAGCTCAAAAACACATTTTTTTTTTCGCTCCTCTAGCTGACTTCGTTTGCTCGCCAACAGTTTTGTATTCGATTTTCTTAGTTTTGTTGTTGTTTTTGTTTTTGGTTTGTTTGTTTGGTTTGCCCAATTGCCATACACTGGAATTTATGGGGGCCAACTGTTGATTGGCAACAAATGGGGAAAGACAGATGAGGGCCAGAGAGAGAGAGACATTGCCCAGATATGTACTTCCTGGTTATTCTTGCATATTCGAATTCGAAAGTAATTAAATATATTTGTGTGCCAGCCTTAATATTAATCATTTTCTATTGGAGGAAAAAAGTAAGAAATGTAAACTGCAATTTAATGACTACACTAACAGCTTCTTGTTTGTTCCATCAAAAAATTATGATGGCTTTGGTAAGCGCTTCTTAAAATTTCAATATACTTTCTGGCAGTTTAGCTGCCTGGAATCCGTCCAAGGGTTAGGAATACTTTGTAAAGGGCACATAAAGCCTGTCATCCACTTTCACCCACTCAACCACTTTCCCTCACTTTTCTCTGCTCTTATCAGCTGCTTCCTTCGTCCTTTTCAAAGGAAACTATAAAAGCACATTGCCTGCGTGTGGCGTCACCAACTGAGCAACAAGTTGGAACAGGAAGCAAACAAAACCAGAAGGTTGAGACACAGAGATGTTGCTTTGGAGGGAAAATATTTAATAAGAAAATGTAAACAAAAAAAATATTTAAAATTACTTGATATAGTGATTTTAAATCATAAATTTACTAACAAAAGATTACGTTGAAATGGATTTAATAAATTGTATTGATGTAATAAAATGATTTAACCTTATTTAAACATTATTTAAGTCTTAAATTTTAAGAAATGTATTTTCTATTTTAAATAAATAAGTAAAAGAAATAGTAATTTTAATTGGTATGAACCTTTTTAGATATTTTCTAATGAATATTTTAATTTTTCATCTATTAAATGTTGTCTTAAACATTCAATATCCTTTCGTATTTTCTAAAACTTTCTATTCAAACTCTAATCTTGGCTAGAATTTGGCCAAACCAGATGATCTGTGCTTGATGAGCTGGTCGGCAAAAGAAGGCAACAATCTGCTGAAGGCAGAAGCAGCTTGAGTAAGTACTCGTATGCAAATTCCCCCCCACCAGCACTTTGGTTGTGATATGATGTATGTTTGCCGGTTCTGTTTTTATTTGTTTGTCTGTTTGTGTGACTCAAACATTTATCGATTCTTTGTCAAGCTGGGAGAAGAGCCAAGCCCATGAATGGTAAAGCATTAGCACAGAATGAGGACACACTCCACACTGTGCTCGCGGGGACACTTTCATTTTCATTTTCAATGCTAATATCTTCCCTCTCTTTGAGTTGCTCAATTGCCAGTCATCAGAGCATCATCGCCACTCCATTGAATCCGTGGCAATTAAAAGAGCTTTGCCTGGCCAATTAGTTGGAAAAAGAGGCAGAGTTCTGGTTAAAAGACCAAAGGTCAAATGGCAAATGGAAGCTTTTACCTGATCCATGATGTTCTTCAAGGCCTTAAAGGGTTGTTAAACCTAAAAAAAAAAAAAATATTAAAGTTATAGTTACATATATATAGTTATAGTTATGGGCTAAAAAACACAAATTTTAAAAATACCTTGAAAATTGCTTACATCTTGGACCTTTATCATTATACACTCACTGCACAAAAAATAATTAAAATGTTGCTATGATAAAAGTTTTCCGAGAGGCCTACCCATGAGCATGATGCAAAAAAAACATGTTACAAGGATACACCCTCGAAAAATTATGATCTATTATTTATGGTTATCTTATGTGATTTCACTTATGTTCAAGTCATTATGATGGTTACAAAATAAATATATTGTATGAAGAAGGTACAAAGTTTCCTTTTAAAATTAAAACTTTTGGCCCTTGTTCATAAAAAACATTAATTTTAAGATTTAATAATGTCTAGATTATGCTCAAGTCATTGAGCGATGATGGTTACAAAATAAATGTATTGTATGAAGAAGGTACAAAGTTTCTTATTAAAATTAAAACATTTGAACCTTGTTCATAAAAAACATTAATTTTAAGATTTAATAAGGTCTAGGTTATGTTCAAGTCATTATGATGGTTACAAAATAAATATTTTGTATAAAGAAGGTATAAAGTTTCTTTTTAAAATTGAAATATTTACACCTTCTTTATGCAAAACATTAATTTTAAGAATTAATAAGGTCTAGATTATGTTTAAGTCATTATGATGGTTACAAAATAAATGTATTGTATGAAGAAGGTCCAAAGTTTCTTTTTAAAATTAAAACATTTGAACCTTGTTCATATAAAACATTAATTTTAAGATTTAATAAGGTCTAGATTATGTTTAAGTCATTATGATGGTTACAAAATAAATATTTTGTATAAAGAAGGTATAAAGTTTCTTTTTAAAATTGAAATATTTACACCTTCTTTATGCAAAAAATTAATTTTAAGATTTAATAAGGTCTAGATAATGTTTAAGTCATTATGATGGTTACAAAATAAATTTATTGTATGAAGAAGGTATAAAGTTTCTTTTTTAAATTAAAACATTTAAGCCTTGTTCATACAAAACATTAATTTTAAGGTTTAATAAGGTCCAAATTTTTGTTTTAGGCAATACTTACTGTGATCAGCTGATGAGATCCTCATTAATGGAAAAAGAAGGCCAAAAATCTGGCAACGCCAGGCTACCCCCATCTTGATCGCTCACACTCACACCCACACTTGAGCAGAGGGCCCAAAAAAGAGAGCAAGCCTTTGGACCAGAGAGTGTTAACTGAAAAATAAGAAAATAAACGTAAAAAAAGAGCGAGGGAGCATTTGCGCAACTGCAACGGAATCAAAAACAAAAACAATAACGTATCTCCACGAAGAAGGCGCTCAAGAGGGGGTAACAAAGGGCGTTGGGGTGGCTGCTGAAGGGGTGGCTTGCAGGGGAAGGGATTGTGTGCCTGGGGGACAGCAGACCAACGAGGCAGGTAACACATTGCAGCATGACTTTCCAAATGCAATGCAACACTCCAGACAAAGAACGAATGTAAACAAAGAAGGCAGGCCTTTGTGTTGTTTGTGGATTTTGGCAAGCAAAGTGCAAGCAAGTTCTACGATGTACGTCTCTATCGTTCTTTCTCGCCCCAAGCATTAGCCCTCTCTCTTCCACGCACCGCATTAAAACGCGATCTTGAAACATACCAACAATAAACACATGCCAGGCCAGGCCAGGCCAGGGAGACACTCTCACTGTTCACTGGCGCTCTCTTACCTGCTCACTCACTGACTGACTGGCTCTCCCCACATTGCCTTTGGGGGACGTAGGCACAGTGGGGTCCATGAGGGTTTCGGATGTTCGAAGGTTTAGAGACACAATAGATCCTGTAAGAAAAATTACTATTAGAAGGATGGAAGGATAATTTTTTTTCAAAGAAGGCGTTTACAAAAAAATAAGAAATTTAGTAAAATTGATAGATTAGTGATAAGGAAAATACATTGAATAGAAAAAATGATAAAATATATAGATAGAGTAAAGTACATATACAAATTCAATTTTTTTTATTTAAAGATCTGCAAAAGTATTGCACACTAAAGGTATTTAAAATGACAAACTAACAATACTAAAAGAAGGTAGTAAAGTTTTTAAAAATATAAGTAATGAATAAATTAAAAATATTTTAAATATTTAGGAGTTTTGAACGGTTATTTTGAAGGGTTTAAAAATGAAATTAGTAAAAGTGTTACATTTATCACTAAAAACTAGCCTAATCAGTAAAAAAGTAAGTATTAATGGTGATATAGTTTTAATGCCAATACTAAAGTTTGGAAAAATTTACATATGTATGTATGTATATGTATAGAAAAAGATGTATAATAGAAGGTATAAAATTAAGTATAATCTTTAAAACGACCTCAAACCCTCTATGAACGAATTATGCCTAGCCCAACTTACGATTAGGGTTCATTATCGCTGTGCCCATTGACCATTTGTGCCCATTGTGCAGCAGCGGCGGCGACAGTGGCGGTGGCGGCATCAGACCAGCGGCGACGGGACAGCAGTCAGTATCGATTGAACAGCCGCGTAGCGCGTAGCTCATCGAACCGAGGAAGCGACTGAGTGAGCAAGCGAGACGGAAGACGGCTAACTAAGGCCGAGACGTTTAGAAGGAGACGGAGGAGACAGAGACAGTGGCGTACGCCTGCCCGCCGCCCCCTCTTTGAAATAAATAGCGCTTGCGAGGCGACCACGCTACCAAACGGCAGAAGTCCGCTGAGAGCGACGCACCGCACCGCAGCGCAGGCCCCAAAAGCCGCCCGCCCCCCTCTCGCAAAAACCAACACAAAAACACACACACACACACCACCCCCTTGGACTAACTAACAAAAAAAAAAAAAAAAAAAAAAAAAAAAAAAATTAAAAGGGAGACTATCCAAAAACAGCTGGAACCAGAATAAAAAAAAAAAAAAAAAAAAACGAACTCGGGCCAAAACAAAAGCAAAAGAAATAACTGAAATAAATTAATTTTAAAACAACGCGCGCGTTCTCCAAAAAGTGCCTTAAATAAAAAGTAAACCCACCAATAAAAAATATATCGCGAAAAGATCAAAAAGCGTGTTCGATCAACACGCCAAAATCTAAAACGTAAACTTGAAATATAAAAGAAATAAGCAAAAACAGGCTTATTATTTTTTTCAAATACATTTTTTTCAAGTGTTTACAAGAAATAAAAAATACAACAAAAATTTATGAAAATAATTAACATATTAAAAACAGCGCAATAAGCAAAGAGAAGAAATTAACAAAGCAGTAAAACAAAATATCTATAAATCCATAAATACAAAAAAAAAAAGAATACACCTTGTCCAAAAAAAAAAAAAAGAAAAACCAAAGCAGTCCAGAAGAAAACTCGAGGAGAACACCAAATAAAAACAAAACACACAAAAGAGCAAAGAGAAGCGAAGAAAAGAAAAGAAAAGTGAAGGAAAATGGCAACCAAACAGCCAAGAAAAGTTGCCCCCGATGGCGGTTGGGGATGGGTTGCCTGTTTTGGTGTTAGTTTGGTCAACGTAAGTCCCCCAACCCAACTATCTACCTACCTACCATTATCTTGTATATGCACTAAAAACTATATAAGCAACCCTCGCATACCATACATTCCAATATACAAAAAAAACATGTCAGATTCCAATTAATTAGCTAATAAGAATGGAAAGGCTCTCTCTGGTTATTATTACCTTTCCCTTGGCCATTTCTCTTAGGATAGGTTAGTGTTTCCCCCAAAAACCCCAAACCCAAGCCAGAAAACCGTCAAAATCAAAATAAAGGCCTCCAAAAAAATATCGATTCGATAAGATGTATGACGAAATTCATTCACATATGTTTACACGACGATTTATGGGGGGGGGGGCTATCTACCCTTATATCTCTGTAATATGGCCTAAATTATTCAGAGGCGGGGGTACTTGCAATTCAATCAATAATTATGGATTTATGGGCTTCATCTTTATATTTTATTATTCTTATCCGATAGTATTTTATTTTTTTTAAATCCTTAAATAAAAAGAATTATTTTGAAACGCCCCTCATCATTTCTACCTGATAATCATTAGTGCAACTTGTCTTGCTTGGTTTTCAGTATCTGTATCTGTAAAATGTATCTGCATCGTTGTATCTGTATCTGTGTGAACTGTGCACACCCCCTGCTGTTTTGAGGAAACAGCTGCTTCTACTTCATACTCCTCTTCGAAAAAGACTCTCCCCCAGTTCTCCAGAGGTAGAGAAATCCTACATAAAAACAAAAAAGGAGACCCCCGATCATGGCCAACAGAGATCCGATCTCGGATCGTCTCTATATAGACGTTCTGTCAGTCAGTCACGCATCCGACGCGTGATCTCGAAAATGCGCCTCTCAACACATTCTTTTTTTTTTTTTTTTTGCTGTTTCTTTAAAGGCCTACACACTACACACTACACACTACAAAAAAAGGAGGCTTGTTTTGTTTGCTATGATTTACGATTTAGGAGGTTTTTTGTTTTCATATATTTATGTAGTATTTTTCTCTGACTTCATATAGCTTTTAGTTTTCTACAGAAAAAAATATATGTGATATATACAATTTCTATATCTTGCTGTTATTGTGTCAAACAAACAGAAAAAAAATGAAACCCAAATTGGTTGACACACTATTTTTCCCAAATTTTAATCAAGTTAATTCTTTTGGAAATCTTCCAAAACAAACACTTACCGTTCAAGCTATAGACCATATGTATCATGTGGTTTATATCTGAAAAATTCAAAACCAAAAATTACTCTTAGAATATATAAAATATTAAAACTTACCTTAATAACTAATATGATGATGGTAGTGGTACCATCTTCTTTAAAGTGGTAAACCTTAAAAATCAATGTCATAAAGATTTTAGTAATTATATAATAGTCCAAAAAATTACCATTATCTTAGTTGATATAAAAAGAGGAAGCCAAACCCAAGTGCAATTAGTCATGCTAATTCGTCTTTAGTCTCGAAAATCGACAATTACATAGAGGCATTATACGATGATAATAGCATCTGAATCTCAATCTGGATGGCCTGAAAAGAATCCAACTTGTACATATATATATAAATACTTTGTGCGTTTTTGAATATACCTTGTGACAAAAATATTCCAGTGGCAGCGAGGGCAGCTAGAGTAGTTATATACCAATACCAAGATGTTAATACTCCATTTGGAAATATCACTTTTGAATGAATGTAGCTTAACTTTAACTCTTTAGGTTGAAATATATAGCATTTTTCTTATGTTCAAAATGCAGTTATGAATTAAAAAAATACATAAAAGCACTTTGGACATGAGAAAACACTATACATATTGATTTTATTATTTTATTCGCACATTTATTTCTTTACTTAATTTTTCACTTTATTTTATTATTATTTTTTTTTTTTTGAAGATTTGATTATCAATTAAGCCAAAGGAAGATATAATGTAATAGTTTAAAAATATTTATTTCACTATGACTCCCCTTGTAGTAATTAGATAATACTTTTTTTGTATTTTAACACTTTTCTTCTCTTTAAACTTTAATTGGAACACTTTTTTGTGAAACACTTATTTGTGGCTTTGATTATCCTTTAAATGGATAATGGATAGTCGCCTGTTTTCAATAAAAATACAAACAAACTACTACCGTTATCCAGGCAAAGGAAAATACTTTTAAACACCTTTGTTTTCTTTGTACTTTCATTACAAAAACATTGATTGGTGGCTTTGACTATCCTTTAAATGGAAAATTTTTAGATACCTATTTTCAATAAAAATAAAAACAAACGCCCACCAATTCCCAGGCAAAGAAGAATACGTTTAAAAATGTATCCTTTATATCAATTATTTTTGTATTTTCTGTTGTTTATTTTCTATGAAATCATAGAAAATTGACGTATACTAATTAGAGGAATAATAATAATACCAGTAGTTGTAGTTGAAACTATTTTTGATGAAGCTTTGATGATTATAAATATCCTAATGTCCTAATCCTAATAATTTCCTAATATCCTAAATGTCGACCAATTTATGTAAGTTAATAACTCATACATAATCTTGATCTACATCTAGATACGTTATACTCATCTGGGCATTTATTTTAAATAATATTTTTCACTAATTTATTATACTCTCATCGAGGATATATTCTTTATTTGCTTTGATGATCATAAATATAATATTTTCTTTAACTCTTTAGGTTGAAATATATAGCATTTTTCTCATGTTCAAACTGATGTTATGAACTAAAAAAAAAACATACAAACACTATGGACATGAGGAAACACTATACATATTGATATCATTATTTTATTCGCACATTTATTTCTTTACTTAATTTTTCACTTTTTATTATTATTATTTATTATTTTTTTTTTTTTGAAGATTTGATTATCAATTAAGCCAAAGGAAGATATAATGTAATAGTTTTAAAAATATTTATTTACCTATGACTCCCCTTGTAGTAATTAGATAATACTTTTTTTGTATTTTAAACACTTTTGATCTTTGAACTTAAATTTGCACACTTTTTTGTGGAACACTTATTTGTGGCTTTGATTATCCTTTAAATGGAAAACGGGTAGTCGGCTGTTTTTAATAAAAATACAAACAAGCGACCACCGTTATCCAGGCAAAGGAAAATACTTTTAAACTCTTTTGTACTTTAATTACAAATACATTAACTGGTGGCTTTGATTATCCTTTAAATGGAAAATAGGTAGACCTATTTTCAATAAAAATACAAACAAACGCCCACCAATTCCCAGTCAAGGGAGAATACGTTTTAAAATTTATCCTTTATATCATTTTTTAGTGTATTTTCTGTTGTTTTCTATAAAATTAATATATATTTTTAGATAACAAGACGGCTCAGATGAAATATTAATATATGCACATATAAGCTTTTTCAAACTCCAAAAAAAAACATGTTAATATTGGGTTTACACTGTTGTTCTTCTTACACTGTTACTATTTTAAATGTTTTTAGTGGCTTTAATTTTTTTCTTTTTATCATCTTGTTATTATCAGTGGAATTGGATAGGTAATCCATTTTTTTTATTTAAATATATTTTTTTTATAATTTTATTGAGGTTTGTGATATTTTTTTAAATATACCATTCTCTATATTTGGGGAACCTCATATGAAGTAAAAAATTAACATATAAGTGAACACCAAACATAAAAATATAGTATTCTGATTTTGAAATACATCTACATTTGAAACTTTTTATTATTTTATGTTTTATTTTTATTTTTATTTTTAATTTTATTTTTTTTATTTTTATAACTTTGACGCATACTTGATGGATATATTTTGTGTTACGATGTGTGTGTATATTGTGTGTTTTGTGTTACCTACTACAAGGTCAATGATGTTTTTGAAATATACTATTTTCTACATTTGCATACGCTTATATAAAGTAAAAATGCACATATAAGCGAACTCCAAACGTAGAGATATAGTATACTCATCTGTGGATACATTTAAGGCACATCTTTTTTTCTGGTTTAAGGCGTTTTTCACTTTTTATAATGATGTTTTTGAAATATAATATTTTCAAAATGTGAACGAGTCTATATGAAGTAAAAAGTCACATAAATGTAGACTTGTTCGACATTTTGGAATATAGTATACTCATCTGGGGTTAGATTTTAAACACAGTTCTTCTTAATTTTAAAAAAATAATACTTTATATATTTTTTAATCACTTATTGACTTTTATCGCCAACCAGCTCGTATAAATGATATAGTTTTTGAATAAAATCATAGTAGGAATACATTATAGTTAAAATTCCCATTATAAATTATAGTTAAAATAAGTGATCTTCAAGTATACTCATGTGGGGTTACATTTTAAACACAATTTTAACATTTTATGCTTTTAACTTTATTTGTTTTAGATTTTTATGTACTTTTATCACCCACTAGCTAGTATAAGTCAAAGTTTTCAAAGGTTTTGAATAAAATCACTTAAACTTGACGTATATTTGATGGATAGATAATACTTTCTGTATGAAAAATTAATATATATTGAAATAAACTATTTTCTACATTTTCGCACGCTTATATAAAGTAAAAAATTCACAAATAAGCATTTTAAACACTATTTTTAATGGATTTTGGTGTATATTAATTTTCCAATTTAAACCTTTATTTTATTATTATTATTTTGTTTTTTTTTTTTTTAATTTTGTTTGTTTTATAATTGGTTAGGGATGTTTTTGAAATATAATATTTTGAAAACGTGTAGCCAATTATATGTTTAAATTAACATATAAACGACTTCCACATTTTCAAATATAGTATAACTGGGGCGACGCTTTAAACAAAATTTTTTATATTTTATATATATTATGTTTTTTAATTTTTAAGGTAGGTCAGTGATGTTTTGGAAATTTACCATTTGTACTACTGTACTACTATGTACTACTCATTAGAGGGATAATAACACCTTGTATTTAAATATATTTTTGATGGAACTTTGATGATTAAAAATATAATGTATCCTAGATGTTGACCAGTATTATGTAGATTAATAATTCACACATCATATTGATCTACATCTAGATACATTATACTCATCTGGGGATTTATTTTAAATAATATTTTTCACTTAATTATTATACTTTTTTTTTACTTTCATTGAGGAGATATTGTTTTGTAATTTTGAAAGGATAGAACTTTATATATTTTTAATTTTATTTTTTTTTAATTAATTGGTTTTTTGAACTTATTACCAACTATTTAGTATAAGTCGGACTGCATGGGTTTAGAATGAAATCCGACGTATACTAATTAGAGGGATAATAATACCTTGTAGTTAAAACTATTTTTGATGAAACTTTAATGATCATAAATATAATATATCCTAGATGTTGACCACTATTATGTTAATTAATCATTCACACATAATCATGATCTCCATCTAGATACATTATATCTTGGGATTTATTTAAAAAAACATTTTTCACAAATTATTATACTTTCTTTTCCCTTTTATTGAGGAGATTTTTGTCTATATTCTTTTATAGTTTTGAAAGGATAGTACTTACTATTAGTATAGTACTATTAATAGTAGTAATAGTAAATAGTACTAGTAGTAGTACTATTTATAGTATAAGTTAGACCGCATGGGTTTAGAATGAAATCATAGAAATCTGACGTATACTAATTAGAGGAATAATAATAATACCTGTTGTTGTAGTTGGAACTACATATTTTTGATGAAGCTTTGATGATTATAAATATAATATATCCTAGATGACGAACAATTTATGTAAGTTAATAATTCACACATTATCGTGATCTACATCTAGATACGTTATACTCATCTGGGGATTTATTTTAAATAATATTTTTCACCAATTTATTATACCTTCATTGAGGATATATTTTTTTTTGCTTTGATGATCATAAATATAATATTTTCTAGATGTCGACCCCTATTATGTAAAATAATTTACACATAATCAAGATCTACATCTAGATACATTATACTCATCTGTGGATTTATTTTAAATATTTTTCACTAAATTATTATACTTTGTTTTCACTTCCATTGAGGAAATATTCGTCTAAAAATGATAACGTCCACAGAAACACATTGTTATAAGAAAAATGTATTCCCTAAACCACGTTAACAACAGTAGATGTATACTTTTTAGTGGGAGAAACTTAGGCACCTTCTAATATTCAGTCCTTAGCTTCCCTTTTGAAGTTTTTACAGTGGAGGTTCTCTGTGGCAAGAATATTTATGGATATAACCACTGTATAAAAAAAAACCATTTCCAAAGCCCATATACCCACCCACTTTTTCTATTTTTTTTTTTTTTTTGCCCGTTTTGTTGTCTGGCTTTTCAAAACAAAAACAAAAAACTAGAATGCGCCATTTGAAAAACAAATCGAGTGTGTTTTACGATATTTGCCTTTTGTATTTGGCCTTTTATTTGACCGACAATACGTATAGATTGTATATAATATAGAGCCATATAGTGTGGCAGACCTAGGGCAATTTGGCCTTAAATTTTTGGGGTGTGACAAAGGAAGTAAGAGGTTCTAGGAAAGTATGTATATATGTATCTATATATGTATTTCTTCTAAGAACTATCTACAGAATCTATAGAATCGCGTTTTACCTTAATCACTTCCGAATTAAACAATTAAAATCCCTGATTCATGCTTGAGGAAACAAGAAAAACAAAAACTTATAATTCTATCCACTAGAAACAAGATAGATAAGATATATTTTGGCAAAGTGACCCACTTGGTCACACGACCAATAACAAAAAACTTTGAAACTAATAAAATCTCGAGTACTTTGAGTTGTTGCCAGAAAGAACGAAAAAATTTAGAACTATCGTAAAATTTAATTGATCTTCACAGGTATTACGGATCATATAGGCAACAACAACAAAAAAAAAAAAAAAAAAATGGAAAACAAAATCTATTATCATATTGGGGATCATATTGGGCAATCGCCATTCTGATTGCCGGGACTGATTGTAATACGACAATCTCACTTGATTATGGAGGAGAGTTATAGGTAAAAAAAAATCGAACTTGTTTGTTTTCCTTTCGGCATTATCTTTAAGCCGGGGCACGTCTAATCGCTTTTTAAATCATTCAACGAGGCAAATTAGCACTTGAACCTTATACAACACGAAGCCCCAATAAAGAATGTGAACCCAAAAATGCCACAATAAATTTTCTACAACATTTTCTCTATTGCTTAACCAAAAAAATATATATAATATATATAAGAATTATAATTTGTTGCCATGGACCGATGAGAAAAATTTTTATTATCTAGCCGGAAGACTGACTATACTGGCGGTTGTCAAGATAAAAATTCTTACAAGGTTCGTTGATGATCGTTAACGCTTTCAAATGTAAGAAAATTATTTTAAATATATAATGGAAAAATATTGTATTCATTATTGTAATCAATAATGTAAGATTTTATAACTCTATTGACCCAAAGGTTGAGTTTGAAAATAAAAATCTGATTATGAACCCTTTTTTAATATATAAAAACTTTAATATATAAAACTTTTTGTTCTTCGAAAAATATTATCAGCAAGAAATATAGAAAAAAATAATGCCTAGTAGTCTGTCTGTCTACAAAGTCAAGGCAAAGATAAAGACCTAAAAAAAAGCTAAATAGCCAAATATCTGGGCCATAAAGAATTTAAATTAAAACTGCAAAGTGTTTACATAAAGCTTTAAAAAAAACTATAACACGTGAGGCAAATATTTTTGAAAAAAGTAGATAAATGTGTATAGATGTGTATGCATATAGAATTTTAAATTAGTTTTTTTCTGGTTAGTGGAGGTTGTCGACACACATTATTTGTATGTATATTGGATTACTTTTTTTGGATTTTGCCGGAACAAAGTGGTGGCTAGTAGTTAATGGATAGAATCATTAGAATTTGAACAAAAAGTGTGTGTTAGGTTTACTCATAGACTTTCTACAAAACAAAAAAAAATAAAATTTAAATACATTAATTATTGCCATAAACAATCCCCTAATATATATATGATTTCCTAACCTTTGTAGCTTTTTTTTTTTAATTTATTTTAATAATCACTTTAAGATAACATGATTCTTAAGAATTATTCTCTTGTAACTATCCTTGTAAATGTTTAACTATGTTAATATTATTTGTCATATCTTAGTGAGATCTGAAATCAAAGTAATAGCCTATTAAATATTTATTAATGTAACTATTCATAAATCTGAATAATATTTTCCATGAATAATCTTCTAATTTATGATTTTCTGACCTTTTTAATTATTTTATAAAAAAAAATTCTCTGATGCAATCTCTTTAAAAATTAAAGAATCTACATAAAATCATAGAATTCTTCTGGCTTTCTTAGACTTTGCCCTTTAGAATCAGTTGTCTTTTTGTTCTTACCCATCTTTTCTGATTTTGGTTCTCCTATTTTTGTTTTTCTAAGCACCTATTATTTGCTTTTGTTTCTACTGATTTCTTTTCTTTGTTTACCTATAATTTATATTCAGTTTTTTTTTTCATTTTTTTTTGTGCGGCGACAGTTTGCTCATGAAACCAAAGTTAATGTGGTGGGTGGCTGATACTGCTACTCCTCTTTCCCTAGAAGACTATATAATACTCTGAAGATATCTGTTGAGGCGTCTGGGTGTCTCATTTTGTGATGTATGATTTTATTTTATGATCACCACCAGCTACCCCCGAGCTTTTCCATCAAAATTCACATTTATTAGCCACAAATCTTAGGAATTGGGTCGAAATAATTTAGATTCTAGAAAGTCTTGTGTTTAAACAAAATATTTGGTTAATTAATGTTTAAATAAATATTTTTGTATAAAGTTTTGAAGAAAAGAAACTAGAAAATATCAAAAACCATTATTTCTTCAGAGAGTATCTAAGAGTCTCTAAAATCTGAGATACCTTGTATCTTATGTCTTATATTTGTTTTCTATTTGAAGAGCCTTGGTCGTTCCACCTCCTTGACGTTGAGCCAATTTAATTTGTACAAAACAGCGCAAAACAGAAATTAAATTAAAGAAAAATAAATCAAGAAAACAAGTCAATAAAAGCAAGTAATACAAGTAACGAAAAAAATCACAAAGAATCGTCATTGATTTGTCAAGTTTGTTGGCTTTTTTTCCTATTGTTATCATTATCAGGTGCGATTAACACCTTTTTCCGTGGGTCTTAAGATGTTACCAAACATTGAACTGAAAACAATAACAATAATACTGCGAGGAATACACATGAGAAGAAAACCCCCGAAGGCAATTAAGCTTTAAATTTAGCACATCAGCTTAATTGATAATTAGACAATGCGGATTAATTGGACATGTAAAGCAGGCGTGTTAGGACAGACACTCTGCAGAATGTCAATAAAAAAAAAATAATAATCATAAAAGGAGAGCGTGTTGGGTTTATAAACGAACTTTGTATACACTTCGATTCTCTGAAGGAATTTGTTTGATTAGTGAAGGTTTTGGTTACCCATTTATTTTCTGGAAACTTCATACAATATCCTCCCAAGATTTCTCTGAAAAGTGGAAAAATGTATAGAGTTACTTCTAAAGAAACAGGTGGACACACAGATAAATACTAAAAAATACGGATGATAAAAAAAAAAAATATAAATACCACAATACTTGGTAGATTTAGAGGAAACGGTATCTCTATAGTATTATAATACATTATTAAATTATATTTAATACAAGGTTCTAACTAATGACTCTGGACAGGACTCTAACTAAAGACTCTGGACAAGACTCTAACAAATGACTCTCTTTTTTCCCTTGAACATACCATTTGAAAAACAATCTATACCCCCTGAAAGAGTACTCATAAAAACAAGAAGCAATATTATTTGGTGTAATCACCCTGCTTCTGACCGATCCACGACCGTTTAGCATTCGACTAACGCATGCTCACACACTCAAAGCGACTCGACTCGAATCGACTCACAATACGTCATAAAAGTATCCGGCATGCTTCACTCAAGTCGAGCAATCTATATCTGGGCATTTGTTCATACATATACATACGCATATGTATATATTTTGTAGATATATAAGAGTATATACATATATAGTATATTTTGTGGAGTGGCGGCATTAATGTCGTCGCACTTCGCGAACCAATTAGAACATTTCCGAATTGTGTTGAAGTCTCTCCAGAGGCAGATCTGTTTTGGGTTTCAGGAATTTCGACAGGGGAGGTCGAAAGGAAGGAAAACTTAATAGGATTTACTATTTTAAGGAAAGTTTCTAAAAATTATGGTTAGATATCAAATGATCAAGAGCAACTATAAACTTTCTCTCTAATTTCTTAAATTCCTGAGAATTATTTTCTTGTTAATTGTGACGTTTGTTTGGTTTAGATTTTCTGTTTCCCCATTCTTTGCACAATTGTGGCCTTAAGTCGTTTTTGTTTTCGCAAATGAGAGCTAATTTCTTTGACAAATTCCGAGTACCAGGCGCGAGAAAAACAATACTATAGAATTAAAATAGAGCGCATACAGAACAGAGCCAAGTAAGTGGCGATACAACACAATTACTATGTGTATACATGTATATATATTCCTTGGATCTTGGATAATCGTTCAAACGAGATGCAAACAAACAAGAAAGGAAAGCTAACTTCGGGCGGAGCCGAAGTTGATATACCCTTGCAGTTAAAACCGGATATATATCGCAAACATCGGATATAGTTGGCCGATCCTTATGATTACATCATAATAAAACCAATTAATTACAATAAAAAATCTAAAAAAAAGTCCCAAGCTTCTATCTTCAAAAATACGAAAGTTGATATTTCTACCAATTAGCATTTCCGATCGTTCAGTTATATGTCAGCTATAAGATATAGTCAACCGATCGTTATGAAATTTGGTAGATCGGATTAACTGACCAAAAATAGAATGTGTACCAAGCGCCAGCTTTCTATCATCAAAAACACGAAAGTTGGGTCATTTCCGATCGTTCAGTTATATGGCAGCTATAGGATATAGTCGGCCGATCCTAATGAAATTTTGTAGGTCGGATTAACTGACCAAAAATATAATCTGTACCAAGTTCCAGCTTTCTATCTTCAAAAACACGAAAGTTGGGTCATTTCCGATCGTTCAGTTATATGGCAGCTATAGGATATAGTCGGCCGATCCTTATGAAATTTGGCATGTCATATTATTTTGCCAAAAATAGCTCTCATGTCAAATTTGAACTCTCTAACTCTAAAAACACCAAAGTTATACCATTCCCGATCAATCAGTTATATGGCAGCTATAGGATATAGTCGGCCGATCCGGGCCGTTCCGACTTATATACTGCGTGCAAAGGAAAGAAGGGTGTGTGCAAAGTTTCAAGTCGATAGCTTTAAAACTGAGAGACTAGTTTGCGTAGAAACAGACAGACGGACAGACGGACAGACGGACAGACGGACAGACGGACAGACGGACATGCTCATATCAACTCAGGAGGTGATCCTGATCAAGAATATATATACTTTATAGGGTCGGAGATGTATCCTTCACTGCGTTGCACACTTTTGGACAAAATTATAATACCCTCTGCAAGGGTATAAAAACACACTTCAATGAGCATTCGCAAGTGAATGCTAAAACCGAATGATTTGTCGGATAGATCCCAATTCATCCGATTCAGTCAGTCCAAGACTGACACTCACTATTGGCTGATTTGTTAATTAAATTCTAACAACTGCTAAAAGAAATTCTTGGTGTTAACCCACAACCCACGCGCCAGACTTTAAAGTCTATTAACTGGCCTGCGAATATTTTTCAGAAATTTATGACTTGACTTGGCAACAGATTTTCGCAAACTTCGCACCTTAAGCTGCAGATGTTTGAACTGGTGATCGAGTAAATAATAAATCGAAACAGATATCTAATTAATTAAACTCTTAGATCAGAAAATGCTCACGTGATTTTTAAAATAGAAATAGAAATAGAAAAAAATAGGAAATAAAAAATAGAAAATAGAAAAAACAAAGAAAAATAAAAAGCCTCAACAAGAGTACCAATCAATATCATGACTAAAAGAGAAAAAAATAGAAAACAAAAACCTGCAACATGTTGCAAATCCAGTTTTTTGTTGCGACAACAAAGGCCTGCACAGCCCGTAGCCTGTATTTTTATAGACAGCTGATGCTGTTGTGTGGCAATCACGTGACTTTGTGGCAAGTACACCAGGCCACCACACACAGCAGGCTTCCTCAACTTTTTTCAAGTTGAACAAAAAAAAAAATGTAATAAAATAAAACTCGTTTGCAGCGGAATACAAACAGCTGCTTGCCACAGACACAGACACTGCCACTGCAACAACTGCCACTTCAAACTGTAAATGTATCTGTTGCTAAGGCAATGTTTCTGTGTATCTTTGTCATGAAACTGTATCTGTGGGATAAATCACATGATTGCGATCATGTGCTGCACCACAACAACAACAGCTACAACAAGAACCACAATATGAGAGCACAACCCCAACATTATCCACAAAATACGAAAGCCAACACCACCACTGCCACCGCAAACGCCCCCATCCGATGCTGCTCCGTTTTGTTTTCCAATTAACAGTGGTTACTGGCTAAAGAGGAATTGGATCCAATAAATAAATAAAAGGAAAACTTGTAAATAGATTTCTTAGATTTTCTTTTCTTTTTCAAAGAAAATTTGTGAAACTTCTATGAAAGGGTTTTAAGTTTCTTTGAGAACTTAAGAGAAAAGGTAGCAATAATATAAAAATAAAACTTAAATAATTTATAGTTTAATATTGAATGCACAATATTAAATTTAATTGAATATAGCTATTTTTATTTTAAATATTCCCAATGGCTTGTTTCTATTTTTTTCGTTATTTATTTTTCTTAGCTTTCTATTGCAAGCTTGAGTATTTAGAAATGAAAAAAAAAAACTAATAAATATGAATAAAGAAACAAGGCAATAGTTAGCTTATTTCAGTTGTAATTTAAAGCTGATTTACATTTTTATTTTTAGGTATTTTTTTAAGATTTAAATTAATTAATAATGGCAGGGGTTCACTGGAAAATATTTTTCAAAAAATCTGTTTTGGTTATCATTGTTTAATGTTTTAGATTGTAAAGAAATATAGGAATAATTTATAATTTCATAACAAGAAAAAAATATTTGCATTAATATTTTAAACGCAGTGGTGTAATTGAAATGAAAATTCGAATAAATTCTTTGAAACTTGTTGGGTTTTAATAATAAAAACATCTAACCTTTAAGCTCTTCTTATCCAACAACCAACAACTTGTATCTTCAAAACTTAAAAAAAAAAAACTAAAAAAAACTTTTTTTTTTTTTTTGTATAAAAACTTTGTTGTATTATTTGGTTACGGTTCAATTGAAACTCGAGTTTGGCTTTGGAACGGGCTTTTGTTTGGGTTTTTATGGCAATTGTCGAGAAGACAACCTCAAGTTTTTTTGCTTTTTAGCTTTTAGTCATTTTTTGTGGCTTTTTTTGTTTTAATTGAAATGTTTGGCAGCGGGTCGGTCTCGCTGGCCCGTCATATGTTCAACAATTTTATTTTTTCGGTGTAAGGAAACGTACTTCACAGTTAATTGCTTCAATTGCCGCAACAGCAACAATTCAATTTCAATTCTCATTTGAACATTTGTGTTTATTTTTATTTACTGACGATCTTGCAATGGGTTTCTGGTTTCTTGTTTGTCTTCTTTTTTTTACACTTTTTTTAAACAAAATTCTGGTTAATTAAAGCAAATTAATACTCAGAATTGGAAGTTCTCAAGTTGAAGGGCCTCTCGTTCAAAAAAAGGAATATACTTTTTATATAAAAGTCATACATTATGTAAATTTAATTTTAATTAAGTCAAGGTGCCAGTGACTGATAAAAAAAAAGGAGAACGAAACATTGAACTTTGTTTAATTAATAAAAGATATATAAAATATTAAAAATGTTTCAAACTGCTTTGAGTTTAAAATAGTATAGCTTGGCCTTATAAACTGATTTTAAAATAATCAAAAAAAAATATTAAATGAATAATAGTATAATTATAACTCATTTTAAGCTCTACTCCCTCAACCCACAACACAAATTAAACAATTTCCTCAGACAATTACCCGTAATTGTTACATCCAAATAATGACTCGAAAACTTTTAAAGGTTTCCGGAAACTTTTCCGTCAAATTCTTATCAGAAGACAGAATTTAAATTTATAAAGTTCATTTATGAAGTTATGAAGGGCACACCGAAGAGACAGAACAGTGATGAAATATAAAAAATGCCACGCAAAACTTAATGGGAAATCGATAGGATGAATGGACTTGATTTACGATGGTGGTTTCCTGCTGGTCCGTAGAGGAGGAATGGGCTGGGAGAGGTGGTGGTCATCAAATGGTCATGACAATAGGTGACGTCTGTCTTCGGGGGATTGGGGACACTGAGGTCCCTATATATAGATATATCTCTGGAGGGGTTAGAGGCGAAAGAAGACGTCATGAACTTTGGACTTGAAAGTTGATAACACGCCAAAAGTTAATTTCAAAAGAGTGGAGAACACGCGCCGCCAAGTGTTACCAATATCTAGTGGTTTCTAGATACGAGAACAGGTGGAAATATCAACGATTTTTACTTATTATTAGCTAAGATCTATAAATAGTTTTTTTTTAATAAAACTAAAAAAGGGTAGAACCTTAGAATATGTAAGATTCTAAAGACTATAACTATAGTATTTTCTTTAAAGCTTTCATTAAGCCAAGATAAGTTACTTTGTTGTAAAATTAATATATTTTTAATATCTAAAGTTTAGGCTTCTGAACATTCCTTGTAATTTACAACCTTAGGCAACAAAAACAAACAAAAAAGCTAAAAACCTAAAACAAACCATAAATCAGAGCAAACTAGAGAGTAAACTTCCATAGAAAAAGTTCCATAGAATCGCAATGACAACGTGCTCAAATAAGTGTAAAGGGTCGTTAAGTAATACAGATAGAACAGGGTTACATATATCTATATTATATATAGAATATACGTATATATATAGATTTATAAACAAATGAACTTTCGTTGCGAACACTCAAGTGTCACGTTAATTTCACGCAGCCATCGGGCCAGCCAGAGTGAGAGCTGTGTAAATTGGATTCGAAAATATTGCACGATATGTTTAAAAATAAGTTAGCATCTAATTGTGCAAATTTCGCATCTAAACTGGACGATGGACGTAGATTCGGGTCTAAAAAACATAAATCAATAACATCAATAAGCCGATACAGAGTGTCGCGGGCTCAAAACGAGAATCCCACATCCAGGCTGTGTTTATTGTTTGACTTTTGCTGTTTTTCGCTAAAAATGTCGAACCAAATAAACATGCCTCTCTCTATATATATATATAGCTTATATATATATAGTTATATATTATTTACAAATTACAACCGAAAACTGAAATGTGCAAATTGAAAATGAAAATATGACGCTGCTGGAAACAAAAAAGGAAAAAACATATGCCCCGTTGAATGATATTTCCTGGTGATAGATCGAGCGCTACTGCATCGTAGGATAAATCAAAATTACTTATAAATGAATAATCTTTCAAGGTTCAAGAGAAAACGTTTTCTGCGAATCGTATATCCTCCTTTTCGATCAATTACCAGTAATTTTCTTTCACGAAATCAAAGTGTGGCCAATTTAAACTCAATTATAGTCCAACAATTACCCCAAACCGCTGTCCATACTACTATTTTATAAACTTCCACAAACCGATACCCATTTGGGGGGGAATAATTTGTAAGCACTTTGCGAGCGCGTGGTTCTTCGACGTTTTTTCAATTATGATTTCTGATAACTCAATTATCAGGCAATTAAAGGCTTTGAATGAAATGCCAGTCTATAAAACGCCTCAAAAATACAAAAAAAAGTAAAGACTCGTCTATCAAATGCAATATAAACTCGAGCCACAAAAAACAAAAAATCAATAAGCCTCCAATATATACCCACAATCAATAATAATCGCAGTCCAATACCAGTTGTATTGTGAAACAAATAAAACACTTTAAGTAGCCGTGTGGAAACAGAGAATAATTTCATTGAAAGTTTCCATTTCGAAGAGATTTTTTGAAGAGCCATTTAGGGATGTCCCTCGGAAATGGGCGATAAGCAAGTCATTGAATTGTTGCAATATGTGAATGACCTTTAAAATTTTATGTTTTTATATAAGAAGTGAAGGGAATGATAAGGTGGAGGGTATTTGCAAAGTTTGCAAGTTGGAATTTGACACTCTGACAAGAGATCTAAGAGATACCTACTTATGTCTATATAAATCAATAGCTTTTTAAACTAAGGCATCTGTAATAAAGGGCTAGAAATGGAAAAATAAATCAAAGTCAGTAGCTTTTAAAGCAAAGCCATATATATAGCCCAAAATTCCCTAATTGTCTTACGGACAACGACTGACACCAACCGGAATGGCGAAATTCAAATGCCCAACAACCCATCGTTATCATCTAATAACAAATTCCTAGACAAGTTTTCGGGGATCGGGCCACTTTATGAATACAAATTGGAAACACTCGAATTTCGAGTCATGACAGGAACCAGCCAAAATATAAAGATATGGGAGGCCAGCCAGCCGGTGGGCAGAAGTCGCTTGGAAAAATCCATCAATCAAACTGATCATCATGAATGAAGAGATAATGGAACTGGAACTGGAACTGACGTCGCCATCCATTGACAAGACGATGACGGTCATATATATACATACATATATAATATATATGCATATGTATATACATATATATGAAATATTGCACAATCATTGATAAGGGCAAACTAAGGGGATTCTGGGGGATCTGAGGGGCTCGAGAGAGGTCTATTTGAAGTGCATTGATAGTGGAGTTATATGGCGGTTCTGACTTACCCATTTTTTTTGAAGGGCCCTCTCGCCGAAAGATAAGTCCACTTTGGCGATACGGTTATCCAAGTAGTGACGTTATTGTGTCAGTCATCTGAAGTCTCCTTCGTCGTTTCCTCAAGGAGAATTGTACTATTCCCCTCCAGATAAGGTATAAGCACGAACTCTCTCCCGCTCCGGGTTGGTAAATCACACGGATTATGCCTCCAGATTAGACCCGGACAAATTGGCCCACATAAAAATGTACGAAAAATAAATAAGATTGAATAAAAGTCGTAAAATGGTAGGCGTTTATGATTTATGGGTCTATGGGTTATGGCTGAAATTACCTCCTATAGGAATGCAGTTTTTGATTTGGTTTTGGTTTCGCAATTATTGGTAGGGTTTTTAGATCCAATTCCAGATACAATTCAAGGTTCAATGGAGATCCTAGATTCCCAGAAAAAATAAAAGATTAAAATAAAGTTTAAAAATATATATTTTTCAAAGGTCCGAACCTTAGACCGTGATTCCTTGATGTTTTGAAACAATTCTATAAATATTCTTGATAAAATATCTTGTATCTTGATCTGAAAAATAAAAAGTATGAAGTATATAAATAAATATTGTAATTTAGACCTTCGAAAGCACTTACTTTCATATATTATCATATCATGTATCATATATGTAAGTAATATCCCAAAATATAAAAATTTTAGGTTCTCCTGCTTATAATTTTAAAATTATTCCTAAAATTGCACTTAATTCTTAATAAAATAATGTAATAATAAGTGAGTAACTTTTTCAGAATATTTTAAAGATGATTAAATGTTTTAAAATTATCCTCATTAGATTTTAAAAAATTCCAATTCTCTAGTAACTCTACTAATCTTTTACTAAACTGGGCCTACTAATCAAAAAAACATTTATAGAAAAAAAACTCATCCACTTGATAATAATACATACCTTTTCCTATTCCAGCTGGCCACCCGATCCATAGAGCCTTCATTTGGTCTGCTCTTCGGAGACACCCTCAAGGAGCTGCAGGTGGGAACCACAGGAGCGGCCATCATTATCAGTGCCCTCGACGTGTGCATGAACTTCTCGGGCCTGTTTGTGGGGCCTCTGCTGAAGGAGTTCTCCTACCGGAAGGTGGCCATTGCGGGGTCGCTGCTGTGCGGCCTGGGCCTGGCCCTGACGTCGCCGGCGACGAGTATGGCCCACATCCTCAGCACCTACTCGGTGATCAACGGCATCGGAGTGGGTCTGTCCACGTCGGCGGCCTTTGTGGCGCTGAACCACTACTTCAAGCACAAACGCGGCCAGGCGGTGGGCCTGTCGATGGCTGGGACGGCCATGGGGATGCTCATCATGCCGCAGCTGGTGAGGATCCTGCTGGAGGCGTACGACTTCAGGGGGGCAGTACTGCTCCTGGCCGGCATTGCGCTGAATGCCACGGTGGGATCGGTTCTGCTGCAGCCGGTGAAGTGGCACATGAAGGAGGAGTTCGACGACGAGGAACTGATGTGCATCTCGGCCCTGCCCACGCCCCAGCCTCAGCTGACGATCGGGGGAGGGGTAGGAGGAGGTGCACAGTCGGCGGTCGCTGCTCCGGAGTTCAAGGTGATCAAGGAGGATGGCAACGAAGAGGATGCCCTGCCCGAGATGAACACCCTGCTGTTCCATAAGCACAATCCGCACCAGCACTCGATCAGGAAGAATTACTCCGAAATGGCCATGAACACGATGAACGGCTCCCGGCTGGGTCTGCCCAAGAGGCCGACCTTCCCGCGGATCATGTCTCTGGCTGGAGTCCAGTCCGCCGCTGGCGGCGAGTCCGGCGGATATCCCTCCCAGGCGGAGATCAACGCCACACAGCTGCGCTGCCGCAAGGCCTCTGTCACCTCGAACCTCTCCTACATGGACTTCACCGGCTCGATCCTCCAGGTCCACCTCAACACCGGCGACGACGAGTTCGAGCAGAACGATCGGGAACTGCGCCGCGTCGGCACCGCCACCGGCAGCATCGTCCTTGGCGGACATCGGGACAGCTTCATAAAGATGAAGCCCACGGAGCTGGACAAGCAGGCCGAGGCAGCCGCCGCCCTTGACGAGGCCGAGGCCAAGAAGAAGCAGAAGAAGCCCGGTTTCTGGAAGAGATTTGCCGATCTGCTGGACATCGACATGCTCAAGGACAAGATGTTCCTGAACCTCCTCTTCGGCCTCTCCATCTTCTACGTGGCGGAGATGAACTTCAAGATGGTCACGCCCTTCTTCTTCGCCAATCTCGGCTACGAGAAGGCCGACGTCGCCTTCTGCCTCTCCATCACCGCCATCACGGACATTGCCGCCCGTATCGTCCTGCCGCCCATCTTCGATCGCACCACCATCAAGAAGCGCACCATCTTCCTCGTCTCCATCATTTTTGTGGCCCTGACACGTTCAAGTGAGTACAAGAAAAGTTGAAATGTATTAGGTATGTGGTACATATAGGCACATAATTGAGTTCTTACTTGACATCCTTTGGGATTTGGCTTCAGTTTGGTGATTTCTTGTAAAATGATGCCTTTTGAAATTTTTTGAATATGTTTACCATCCAATTATCTTTAATATTTTTGCAAAAATGCATAGGAATCTTATATAAGAATAGTCTGAATATTTAAATTTCTGATACAGCAAAAATATAGCCATCGTCGTGGGATATTTTTGAGCTCCCATGGCTTTAGTAAAATTTTTCAAGATGGTATTGGACAAAAGATATATGAGAAAAATAATTTAAAATTTGGATTTTTATGCAGATTGGTGGGGAATAGATATATAAATCGTATATAAAGGTATTCCGCGTGAGAACCTGAGGACTTATGGCAATGATATAGCCTTTGCTCTGGGCCATACTGTCCTCCGCATGCTTTTTCCAGTTTTTAAAAAGAGATCCTCAAGAAAATATAGCAAAAAATATTACAAATAACTTTTTTCGACAGATTTTGAAGCTGAATGATGATAATTTAATCTAGAAATCGTTTGAGATATTTTCCGCAAGAATCGGATCAGAATCAAAGAAGATATGGAGAAAGGCCCAATTTCAAGGGGTAACATCAGAGAAAAATTGAAGAGAAAAAACGTAAAAAATATTTGAAATGAAAATAAAATCGATCTAGAAATAGTTTGCAATAGTTTTGCGCAAAAAATCGCATCAAAATTGGAGAAGATATAGACATCCGTCTGGGCCATATGGGACGAAACCCCATTTCAAGGAGTTTATTAGAATAAATTGACAAAAAATGGGGGAAAAAATATATTTATCAGGATTTTGAAGCAGAATAAATAATTAAAAAATAGGGAAAAGAAAAGAAAATAAAAATAAAAGAAAAAATACCTACCTAAATTATTTAGTAAGAAAACAAAGAAAACAAAGAAAACAAAAAATTCAAATAAATGCACTGCCTTATAAATTTCTAAGTTAAAAAAGTTGGGCCGCATTAAATTCTAATTTTAACTAAATAATTTAAAAGTTACTTATAGTTATAGTTTCCAACAAAGAACTAATTGTTTCTTCTCTAAACCTAATATTTTTTTAACAAACTTTTAGTTATGGCTGAGCAAACGGAATGGACTCAGTTAATGGTTTGGCTCTCAATTTGTGGTTTCTTCAGAGGATCGGCGTTGAGCAACTTCACCCTGACTGTCTCGGAGTATTGTTCCTTGGAAAAGCTGCCATCGGCCTTTGGCTGGCATTTGGTGGGCAAGGCCCTGTTTGTGATCTCTTTTGGACCATTGATTGGTAATTATTGAAATTTTAAGCCTATTTTCCAAAGAAAGAAATGCGTTTGTTACTTATTGATTTATTAATATAGATATATAGAATATAGACAATAGAGATACATGTAAATATTTTCTTTTTTTTTTTTTAAATACCTCTGAACCTTGAAATATTTTTGTTTTTCCTAAAAACCGAAGCTCCGTGAACTTCTCAAAAACTTATTAAAGACCTAAATTTCTTAAATTCCCAGCTAGTATCCTAGCCTCAGACCTTATTCTTATAAGCCTAGTATTTCATACTTTTCTCCTGAACCTATGAAATCTATTGACTTTTGGCTTTTCCTCCAATGAAATATGAAAAATCTGTACTTTTTCCTAGAGAACTAATTAATTCAATTGAACCTGACATCAGTAGTTACCGTTGCTGACATATTTGAAAAGACAGAAAAATCAAAAGAAAAAATAAAATGAATTTGTCATTCAGTCGCTGTAAGTTGAATCCCAACATTAAAAAAAATTGGAAAACTTTGATGTTTTTAAAATCTTCAAAAGAGGTGCATATGGCCTAGAAAAAAATAATTTTGCTTCTTATTAACTGGGATTGCCCATCATCTTTCTACTACAGGTCTCATTCGGGACGTGACCGACAGCTATCCGATTTGCATACACACCCAGAGTGTGTGTATCATGATGTGTGCCTTCGCCTGGGGCATCGAGTACCTGGTGGAGTACATCCATTCCCGGCGTCGGACGGCGGATGCTGCCCAGTTGCCCACCCAGGATCAGGCAGGACCTGGAGCTGGAGCGACAACACAACAGCAGCAGGATGTCAAACTGTAAAGGATACTACTACTTTCATTGGGAAATCTATCTACGAGACACACACACACACAAAAATATATGAAAAGTGGGCCACGAAAATGTATTAAAAACTCAATTTAGTTAAATCATTTTTTTTTGCGCTTTATTCATTAAGTCTAAGCCTTAAGATTTGGAGAGACATTAATTAAATCACAGACGACGAAAAAAACACACCCACACACTCCACATCATAACTAAAACGTAATATTAATTATTCAATTTTAAGTTAATATGTGCTTTTAAATTTTTTGTTCTATATTTTTTGATGTTGTCTATTTTGTTTATTGGTGAACTTGTATGTGATAGTTCAAAGATAGTTTATAATTTAGTAATAAAAACTTAATATAAAAAACAAAATAAATATTGATCGGCTTTAAAAAAAGTACCTTTAGTAACAACAAAAAAATATATACTACTTATATACATACAAAAAAAATATATATATATATAAAAAAATTTATAAAAAGACCAAATTGTAAGTGGTTTTTGGAAAGAGTGTGTACCAACTATGAACTGAATACAAAAAATTCAACAGATATCCCAAGAAACGAACTTAAAATCCCTCTATATTCAAAATGCCAGATATATACATATATACATATTTAAGACTTATTTTTTAAGGTAAATTATGTAAACGAAACAACTGCAACTAGAAACCCAACCGATAAGCAATACAATGAAAATTCTGTGGCATACTTTTGGGCTTGAAAGTAAATCCAACATAAAATTGAAAAAGTTGCCACTTGATAAAAAAATAAATAAATAAACTACTAAAATATATACACAAAATATAATATTAAACTTTAAGCATCTATTTATTGTACTTAAAGTCAAGTTTGTGTATATCTTTTACATCTTTTTTTTTTGTCGGTCAGTAGAACGAGATTTTGATAAAAAGATTGTATGAAGTTGAAAATTTTTTGGAAATGTATTGCGCCGATATTGTAGCCTTATAACTTGATATATATATTATATATATAGTAGTACAGAATATACATATATATATATTTAGACGTGTGTAAAATAAATTGAAAATAAAAATAAAAACAAGTAAAATATGAATTCTTTTTTTCGGAATGAAATCATGCGTCTCTGCAAGACAAACAATTGTAATGCGTGAAAAATAAATTTAAGTTTCTATAAATTATGCACAAATATGGTATGTATCTCAACCTCACGAGGACGGGTCTGTTGTAAATCTAGAAACAAAACTGTTTGCCAGAAGAATTAGTTCTTAAAAAGAAACACTTGCTTATCAGCAGAGAAGGCACAGCAAACAACTTGTTTTCTCGATATGCCACGGAATATGATAAAAATTCTCAAATGGAATTCCGAAAACTAAACAAGTTACTTTGATTTGCAATTGTAATTTTACAATTACAATTTTTGAAGAGATCGCTCTCGGTTTTTTGGGGGCGTGGCGCAGAGCAGTACAGGTTGTTTTGTTTACTTTACTATTTTGAAAGGTTACGGAAATGCTAGATAAATAGACAGCGGAATTCGGGAGGGCGTTTTATCTTATCGGGAAAGTCTCCGAGTCTCCGAGGCTGTAAACCTTCGGTCATAAGAAGCTTAGCTTGGCCATAAAGACTCGACCCGATAAGCGGGCAATCATCATGAGGTGCTACCGGGCACTGCCTGCCGGGGCCGGGCAACCCTGATTGATGTGCCCACCGCCGTAACGGTGTCACTTGCCACCCAGCAGGCCGCGGAGCAGCATCCCAGATGTCCAAGTCCAAGTCGGAGTCGAAGCGCTACAAGCTGGAGGCCCCCGATGGCGGTTGGGGCATCCTTGTCTGTATTGGCATGGCGTTGCCTTTTGTAAGTTTTTGTATTTTAGTGCTTACAGTTTTTTTTTTAATTTACTTAAGTGAGAAATTAAGTTTTAAAAAATAAAAATATTTTATAAATAAAATTGTGAACAAAATACAAATCTTATTTTGAAAATCAACTGAAAATTCGAACTGAAGAAGTGTTCTTTCCCCTTCAAGTAACCTACATTACGAATCAACCTCCAAATTCCAAGCTTATATTAAATTTTACTCTTAAAATATGAATTCCTTTAAATTAAAACCACTAAAGAGTGTATTACCTAATTTTACCAATTTTAATTAACTTTTAAATAACTAAATAATTTTAAAATGAACTAGAATTTATTATTCAGCACATTCCTTGATTTTTATGACTTCTTTGTACGTAATACGTAAATAAATGTACGTAATTAAAGGAATAAAATACAATAAATAAATATATATTTATAGTATAAAAGATAATCAAAGATAAAATCCTTAAAATAATTTTCTTATTTAAACTACACATACAAAAAATTAAATTTTTTATATTCATACTCCTTTCTTTGTTTTATTATTAAAAATAATTACACCCAATCCATATGTTTTTTTTTAAATCCAATACGCACTTTTCCGAAGACTTTTCTCAAATACTTTCCTCTAGCAAAAGCAGATATTCATTTTTTTAAATAAATGAATGTTTGACCTTATTAGAGCAGAGGATCAGGAATTAATAGAAAAACAATTGATTTAAAAAATTTAAATATAATATTATGATTTAAAATTAATGCCACTTCACTTTGCTGTAGACTATTCTCAAATACTTTCCTCTAGAAAAAACAAGTCATCATTTTTTAATGATAAATGATAGTTTGTCTTTATTAGAGCAGAGGATCAGGAATTAGAAAAACAATTAAATTGTAAATTGAATATATTGTCTATTATTGTCTATACATATATATTGTCTATTTATTGTAATCTCATATAGTTTTATAGTTTTATCTCTTTTTGTTAATAAATACCACTTCACTTTTTTTGTAGACTTTTCTTAACTTATTCTCTCTATTAGAGTCTATGTATTAAAAAACATAATACGCACACTCATAATAGAGAAAATAAATATAAGTATGCTGAGATACACATTTAGATTTTTTTACACATAGCGCTAAACACATATTTTTATAAATTTGTCAATTTTTTTAAATCAATGCTACTGTTGTGTAAGTCTTGTAGAAAATTTCACCATCTAACGCGCATCATTTAACCATTCACTTTTTTGTGCAGCCTTTTTCTCAAGTTCCATTCTCTAATAAAATATCTATTATTTAAAAAAAAAATAAATAAAAATATTTTATTAGAGCATAGAAAAGTGAGTAATAAGAAATTTAATAAATTTAATTAAATTAAATAAGCACTAAAACATAGATATGTATATAATTGTAACATTTGTCTATTTTATAAAAATATCTACCAATTGCTGTTTTGAAGACTATTCTCAAATTTCATCTTCTGGTGGAATGACTTTACAATTTTAAAAATTAATGTAATGCCATTCCTCTGAAAATAAACATTTGAGAATTAAATAAATTTCATAACAAATACAGTTCATATGTTATTATTTCACAGGTTCTCAAGTTTCTCTTTCTAATTTCAGTGGCCATAGCCTTTAAAAGAAACTGCGATCTCACTGCTATTAGAAAAAGAAAAGTTAAGAAATGATTTTTTAAATTGTTTTTACTTTTTTTTTAATTTTTTTAACCATCTAACGCGCATCATTTAACCATTCACTTCTTTGTGCAGCCTTTTTCTCAAGTTCCATTCTCTAATAAAATATCTATTATTTAAAAAAAAAATAAATAAAAATATTTTATTAGAGCATAGAAAAGTGAGTAATAAGAAATTTAATAAATTTAATTAAATTAAATAAGCACTAAAACATAGATATGTATATAATTGTAACATTTTTCTATTTTATAAAAATATCTACCAATTGCTGTTTTGAAGACTATTCTCAAATTTCATCTTCTGGCGGAATGACTTTACAATTTTAAAAATTAATGTAATGCCATTCCTCTGAAAATAAACATTTGAGAATTAAATAAATTTCATAACAAATACAGTTCATATGTTATTATTTCACAGGTTCTCAAGTTTCTCTTTCTAATTTCAGTGGCATAGCCTTTAAAAGAAACTGCGATATCACTGCTATTAGAAAAAGAAAAGTTAAGAAATGATTTTTAAAATTTTTTGTACTTTATTTTTTTTAATTTTTTTTAACATTAACACTGAGATAAAGTCCATTTTAATGAACTTGGAGTATAGAATGTACTTTAAAAAAAGTACAAAACTGTACTCAAAGTACACTAAGATAGAAAAATATTTATAGAAACACAATTTATAAAAAAACGTAATTTATTTTCATTTTATTTTATATATTGTTTATATTTTTTAACACTAACACTGAGTTAACGCCCGTTTTATTGCATTTTGAATATAGGATGTAATTTAATAAAAAAAAGTACTATGCCCTACGCAAAAAACACCAAAATAGAAAAATATGTATTTGTACACATTTTTTTAAAGATTTTATTAGATACCGAGTTATTTTTTTTAGGATTTATTATTAAGAACAAAATGTGAAAAAAAGGTAGCATACTTATTTGGGCTTAAGATTAAATGCCAAAAATATACCAAAATAATAAATGTTTAGTTAAAAAAGGTTCATAACTCACCGAATTTAATCATCTTTCTTGCAGACCAGCGCCCTGGCAGCTTTGCCCTCCTTTGGTCTGGTTTTCGGTGACTTCCTGAAGAGCATTGGAGCGGAGACGAGTGCCATGGCCATCATAACGAGTGCCTTCTTCTCGGCAATGAGCTTCGCCGGCTTGTTTTCCGGCTCGCTGTTCCAGCGCTTTGGGATGCGTCAGATTGGCGTTCTCGGCGGTGTACTCTACTTCTTGGGAACGGGCCTCCAGGTCTTTGCCACCTCGACGATGGACTTGCTGGTGGCCTTCAGCCTCATCCAGGGACTGGCCTTTGGTCTGATGGTGCCCACCTGTTATACAACATTCAATCATTATTTTGTCAAGAATCGTGTGATGTGGATGAGCTTCGCCCAGACCCTGATCGGACTGGGGTCGATGCTGTATCCGATTGTGATGCAGAAACTCATGCAGATGTACGGCTTCCGTGGATGCCTGTTGATACTTACCGGGATTAATGCCCACGCCATCTTTGGGATGCTCGTAATGCATCCCGTGGAGTGGCACATGCGAAAGGTGCCCATCGAGGAGGATGAGCAGGAACTGAAGCCATTGCCGGCCACTCAGGAGCCGTCCAAACCCACCACGGTGGTGGTGCGAGTACAGCCGGAGACGCCCATGAAGGTGAACATGGAGGAGCCCACGTTCCAGGCCCCGGATCCAGTGGTGGACAGACGCCTTTCTCACGCCGAAGAGCAGATGCTGAAGGTCATCTCCCGGCGGGCCTCCAGCATCACCAGCCTGGGTAATTGGTCTGGCCCGGTGGTGGTCAGTGACGCCTCTCCTCAAATGATGCACAGCCTCCAGGCCTCGCGTCGTCAGTCGGTGGCGATCTCCTCCTCTGTGACTCCCGGCCAGGAGCCACCAGTTCCCGCGAAGAAAACTTGGATACGCACCATTGTCGACTTCCTGGACCTGACGCTCCTTAAGAAGCCCATCTACGTTAACATTGTCTTGGGCATTACCTTTGCCCTTTACTCGGACATAACCTTCTTCACCATGCAGCCCGTTTACCTCTTCGAATTGGGCTACAGTCGGGTGAGTTGTGCACAGTTTCATTTACCTTTTACCATTTTTTAAGTTTTAGGAGTAATTAGGTAAAAGTTAGTGTAAAAGTAAGTGGTTTAATAGATAAATAGTTATTTTAATAATTTTTAATTAGTAGTTTTTAATAGTTTGTTTGGTATTTATTTAATCGTCATTTTAATTGGGCAGTTGAATAATCATAAGTAGGTTAAGTTATTATTTAAATAGTTATTAGTTAATAGTGTAATAGTTAAAAGATTAATATTTCAATGCTTAGCAAAAGGTTGAATATTTCAACTTCAAAATATAAAAATATAATTTTCAAATAAAATGTGTATAAAAATAATATTTTTTTAACCTAACCAACAAATAATATACAATTTCCAGCTTTTTTTTATAATTTTGTTTACTTTTTCAAAAACCCAAACTTTGTTTTAAAGAATCCTTTTTTTTAAATTGAAATCGATTAATGGACAAAAAAGAACAAATTATGATACAATGTTTAAGCACTCACCAGCAGCGGCGGCACAGTCGTTTCACGTTTCCGATTTCTTTGAAAATTATATTTAATCTTGATTTTGCAGAACCATTTTTATTTTCCATAATTTCTTTGGGGTTTTGTGCCTTTTTACCTCGAGAAAACATTTGCTAAAATTTAAAAACAAAGAAATTAATTAGAATAGAACAGTTAAATTTTTTTTTTACATTGATTGATGATTTCGTGGAAGTTGTTTGCTAGTCACTATTAAAACAAATAAAAATTATTAATTAGCAACTGGAAATACCTTTTTACTTCTCCATGTTGTTTTTTTTTTTTATGTATGTAAGAATGTAATACACATTTTATAACAAAAATGAATCTTCTATGTTTAAATAATTAAGTGCAAGTCGTTAATAGAACAGATAATCAGGAGTAAATAGAAAAAATTTGAAATCAAAATAAATATATGAATAGAAAATAAAATAAATTATATAATACATTGAATATACATATATACATATATAGTATCTATGTATTATAGGAATAACACTTCTTAATAATCACTTTTTATTAATTCACTTTTATTTATTCACTTCACTTTTTTTGCAGCCTTTTCTCAAATTCTATTCTCTAATAAAAATTAGTCATTTTTAAAAATAAATGAAACTAAAATTTATTAGAGAATAGAAAAGTGAGTAATAAGAAAATTACAAAAACAACAAACACTAAAACAGATATTTAAATACATTTGTTCGTACATACATATATAATTCTAATACCTAATTTTGTTCATAAAACCAAAGCGTAAAGCGGTTTTTTTAAACTAAAAATAAAGCGTTTGCGCGTGCGCGGCGTGGCGACAAATGAGAGCACAAAACGGAATGACTCCTTCTCACACACACACACACACACCGTGCGTTGCAAACCAAAATGGCAGACGTTTGAAGCGTTCGCGCATGCGCGGCACGCGACAAATGAGAGCACAAAACAGAATGATTCCATCTCACACACATAGACACAGACCCCGTGAGATGCAAACCAAAATGACCGAAATTGCGCTCTCTTGAAATTTTGAGTAGCGCACACACACGCACATTTACCAACTGAAAAACGTTAGCGCGTGCGCGACAAGGCGACAAATGAGAGAACAAATATCACACACCCACACATGCATGAAATTAGCAAAGAAAAAATGGCTTGGTTATTATGTTTATGTTGGTGATTTTCGCGCCGTTCGGGACTTGTCGTTTTTCATTAGAAAAGCAGGAAAATATAAGCATGGCAGACTTTTTGTTCAATAGGAATTGGTTTAACCCATCATACCAATTCCTATTGAACAAAAAGTCTGCTTTGCTTATATATTTTCCTTTTCCAATGAAAAACAAGTCCCAAACGGCGCGAAAGTTTTGCCATTAATGTGGCCGGCACCCCAATACATTGATTTGATTTTAACGTATTAGTGTTAGTAAGGAATAGCTTTTCATTAGAAAAGCAGGAAAATATAAGCATGGCAGACTTTTTGTTCAATAGGAATTGGTTTAACCCATCATACCAATTCCTATTGAAAAAAAAAGTCTGCTATGCTTATATATTTTCCTTTTCTAATGAAAAACGACATGTCCCAAACATTGATTTGATTTTAACGTATTAGTGTTAGTAACGAATTGCTTTATGCTTTATGATTTTTATGCTTACCCTGATGCGTTCCGTCGCGCCTGCGCACGAAGGAAAATATAAAAATACAGACAGCATTGACCTGCTGTGTGAAAAAACACACACACTTTTTTAACTTTTTTTTTAAAAGAACACTTTGTGAATTTTGTATGGTTTGAGAAGCTCCGCTCCGTTTAGCTGAAGCGACTGAAATGAAATGAAGTGGTCGTCAGAAATACAAAGGCCTCTGCGCCTGCGTATGTAAAGCGTAAAGCAGAATGTTAAAATTTTAACAGTCAGACCGTCTCTTTCTCTCACTGCTGATGTCGCCAAGCTGTCTGGCACCTAACAAAATGGCCGAAATTCTCTCTCTCTCCCCTTGTTACTACCACAAAAATCAAATTGCATTAAATTTTGTTTCGCTTTTTTAATTTTTTTTTTTTCGCTAGAGTTTTAAATTTTAAAGGGCTTTCATTGGAGTCAAGCTTATGAGGTAAATAAATAAAACAAATTCCTAACAAGAAAGGAAAGCTAAATTAGGATATACATATGTATATCGTAAGCACCGGATATACATACATAGTTGGCCGATCCTTTTGATAATATCATAACAAAACCAATTAGTTTCAATCAAAATTCTAAAACAAGTCCCAAGCTTCTATTTTAGTCCCAAGCTTCAAAAATACGAAAGTTGATACATATTTATACCAAATGCCATTTCCGATCGTTCAGTTATATGGCAGCTACATATAAGATATAGTCAGCCGATCCTTATAAAATTTGGTAGGTTGGGTCTACTGACCAAAAATAGAATCTGTCTTAGTACAGACAGCTTTCCAGCTTTCTATCTTCAAAAAACACGAAAGTTGGGTCATTTCCGATCGATCAGTTATATGGCAGCTATAGGATATAGTCGGCCGTTCCGACTTATGTATATTTTGCGTGCAAAGGAAAGTGTGTGAGGAGAGTGTGTGCAAAGTTTCAAGTCGATAGCTTTAAAACTGAGAGACTAGTTGGCGTAGAAACAGACAGACTGACGGACAGACGGACATGCTCATATCAACTCAGGAGGTGATCCTGATCAAGAATATATATACTTTATAGGCTTCACTGCGTTGCGCACTTTTGGACAAAATTATAATACCCTCTGCCAGGGTATAACAAAAGGGAAATGCCAAAATATCGGCCATTTATTCGACTATCGGAAGACATTTTGTCTTCTATGCTTGTTGCTAATATTGTAGTATTGGTGTATGTGTAGGCCACACTCTCATTTCTCTTTTTTTGAGAGAGTCTGGGAGCTATTCCGTCAACTCTCCTTCGAATTTTTTTGTGCATTAATGTGTGCGCTTTGTTCCGCCATGTGTTTTTTCTGCTTAAATAGCGATTATTTGTTAATTTTTATAAGAAATAATTAAATTGAGTGAGTAAAATGATTAGAACCCTAAAGGGCTTCAAGGAAAAGTAAAGTTAAAAGTTTTTAAAGGCTTTTCAGTGGGTATTCTTTAGCGTTGCTGTCGGGAAATTGCTGAAAAATGTGCTTAACAAAGATATTTATTAATTTGTTATTTGAATCTTAATTTTTTAGCCCGATACTGCTACTATTATAGCCATTGGTGCTGCTGCCGATTTGTCTTCTCGCATTTTCTTGGCCGTCACCGCCGTTTGCATTCAAGTGCCTTCCCGCTACATTTATTTGGCCGGAGCTGTTTTAACCGTCTTTGCAAGATTTGGTAAGTAAATGGGCCAAGACTCCTAAAACCACAAGAAATCTAATAGGAATGTATGTTATTTTCCAAAGTTTTCAATGGCATTACGGAGTTCACGGGCATGGCCTGTATTACGGCTGTAATTGGTTTCCTCCGCACTTGGCTGCATGTGCCACTGCCTTTGGTTTTTGCCGATTATTTGTCCAAGGAAAGGTGAGTCCTAAGCCCCCAAGAAAACTATAAAATTGTTATTAACTTAATTTTCTAATTTATTTCAAGATTCGCCACTGGCTATGGCCTGTTCATGTTCACCCAAGGCAATGCCATGTTTCTAATTGGCCCCATTGTTGGCTTCATTCGCGACAAGACCAAGAACTATTTGCTTGTATTCCATATCCTCAATGGCTTCATGATCCTGTGCGCCGTTCCCTGGGTCATTGAGGTCCTAATCGTCAAATTCCGGCGACGCAACAAGATCGAGAGGAACAATGTGGATCACGAGGAGACGGAGACCCAAAACCAGGCCTCCAGCAGTCCAATTGCTCACTGAAAATATATCTTAAATAGTGGCTTTTTTTTGTATTAACAATACGTATACATGTATGAACAACCTTTATTAAAAAAAATAATAATAAATCATAAAAAAAACTAAAAAACAAACTTAATGATACAGAATTCTGATTTATTCAATTGGATTATATAATAATAGACATACAAAAAACCTTATTTAATTAAAAATCTTTAAAACTAAGGTTTAAATTATTTATTTTCATTTCTTTCAAATTCAAATTTTTGCGGGCTTTCATAAGGAAAAGCTTTTATTGATTTTCCGCACACTATTTCTCGGTGGCTTTCCTCCCAGGGCATTTCCAACATCTCTTGGTATGGTCACACTTGGCCGTAATTTGGTAAATAAAAGGTGACAATGCTACAACAAATCAAAATGCTGGTACTGGGCATTATCACCCTGTGCCGGCGTGCCCTCTGCTGTTTCTCCCGACGCCGGAAACTGAGCCACGGCTCCGGCGCCTCCTCCGCCGGCGACCAACTCCAGGCGGTGAACGTGATTGTGGAGCGCGGTGACTTCGCCACGGTTCCAGGGGCTACCGGCTACAATGGCCAGCCGGTTGGCGGTCGTGGGGGTGGTGCTGGGGCCAAGGAACGGGACTGGAACTCCTGGGACGACAGTCCGCGTACAGTGGAGGAGCACATCGAACAGTATCGCCAGCGTATGGCTCAGCCACCGACGCCGCCCAAGGAGGAACCCGAGCCGGACTTCTTCAGTGTGAGTTGGCAGTGTGAAACACCTGCGTACAGGTGGCTAGGAGCGGTTTTAGATTTTTAATTAAAGAGTAAGATGGTAGACTTTGTTAGGGGCTTACTTATAGGGTTCTAAATATCATAATTATCATAATCAAGGTCAACATGTTTGCATTCTATACTCTATATATAATATTTAAGATTTAAATTTTATGAATAATTTAAAAACTTAGATATTCCCTTCATTTATATAGTGTTAAAAAAACCCAAACCCTTTTTAGTGGGTTTTTACTAGATTTTTTAAACTACACGCCCATGTATACCATTTTATTTGTATATATATATACGTATTACGTATGCGTAATATTTACTCGAATTCTAAAGTCCATAACTGTTGTACAAATAATCTATTGTTTACAAAGAACATGAAACCACAAAAAGGATGACTATTACTCTACGAAGAATTACAGAGAAAAGTATCTCTAGAAGCAGACCTTTTAAGTTATATACAATTTCGTTAATTAAGCTTATCTCTTATTCTAATTAGAAACCTGTTTAATCTTATTTATTTTGTACATCTTCTAGGAGCTTACGCCTACCATAAAGCCGCAGGTGAAGTACTACCTCGACGAGGGAAACACAAATGCCTCCGCCAGCCAACCAAGTGACTTTTCAAGACTGCAGGCCCAGGATCTGGTGCCAATTAGCAATAATGTGAGATAACCAAACGCTCTTATTCCATCTCATATGCTAAAATACTTTACATAATTTACAGGCCGATCTCGAGGACTGGGTGGACGACAATGCCGGTGGCTGGGAAGAGCTGGACACGTCGCAGACGAAGCAAATTTTACGTGAAAAGCGACGCGAGTTGCGCCACCAAAGACAGCCCGCCCATCGTCCTGCCCCGCCCACGGTCGGTGCCCAGCGACTGAGCGATGTACAGCGCGTGGCGTAGCCCCATTTCCATCAACATCTCCACTTCCACTTCCCCAATTCCATTTCTGACCAGTTTCTTGCTCACCCGATTACCACCATTCCAATTCTGTTTTCTGTTTACCCCTTACTTTTTGGATTTAGTTGATTGGTCACGATCTGAAATAAATCATGCCTTTCGCTCGCACTTTCCTGCTCCGCCAAGAAGTTGAGACACCATCGTTGACTTCCTGACTACCTCTGCGGTTGTCCGCGCTCCACGCTGAACGCTCCATTGGTCACGGCCTGGAGTCCATAAAAGCGTCGCTAATCACTGGGATTTGTAGTTTTCATCGAAATGCTGCTGTTGCCGCCGGATCTGTTGTCGCTGCTGCTGGTGTCCCTTGCCGCCTTCTTTCCCAAATCTCATGGCTATGATAGGAGCATTAACTACTGGGAGGCTTTTGCTCCGGGTAAACTGCTCCAGCGCCTGGACGCCATCACCGATGTGGACGGCGCTAAGGCGGCCCACTTACCAGAAATGAAGCAATTGGTAGAGAACCACCCACCGCCACAGGCTCAGGCTCAGGCTCAGGAGAAGCTGGACGAAGATGTGGATACGGATGCAGAGCTGGATGTGGATGTGGACGCGGAAGCAGAGGCGGATGAAGTAGATAGCCACAGTGCAGAGGGCTTCTCCGGCGAGGATTACGAGCACAACTACGAGAACTTTGTCAAGTCGTATTTCGATAGGGCGGCGGAGGACGACGACGACGACCTGGGCGAGGAGACCCGGCCAGTGGCTGCTAATGTGAAAAAGGAAGAAAAGTGCAGGAAGACCAAGCGTAAGGACGGGCAGGTGTGCGAAATATGCAGGCAGCCCAAGAACAACGAAGTATCCGAGACCTGCAGCTACTCCCACGACGATCAGCCGGAGAAATACAGCTTCGGCAGTGGCACCCAGTACAAGAAGTACCGCCATGATCCGGAAACAAAAGAAGATGATTTGGATGAGCGAAAGGCATCAAAGGAGGAGCAGGTGTCCCCCAGCAGCCTGTGTGTGCGACGGCAGCAGGGCAAGAGTGTGTGTTACGAGTGCCAGGACAGCAAGGGCCAAAAAATCGAACGCTGCTACAAAGTGAGGGCAAATGGAAAGGCCAAGAGGCTTAAGAAGAAGGCTGTATCCTCCTCCTCCTCATCCCATAAGCCCCGGAAACCCCGATCCAAGCAGTCCCAGCAATCGGAGCAGGAACAACGCATCTACAAGCGCACCATTAGCTACAGCTACGCCCAGGAAATGGACGGCACTCCTGGCAATCGTACTCTAGCCAAGAATCCTCCGCTAATACGCCGCCGGCGGCTGGTAAAGATCAGACGACGTCGTGGCCCAGTTCCAAATCAATAATGTTTTTGTTTTATTGTTATATTATTAAAAATTTTTTTTTGTTAAATTTCAAGCCTCCCTCCTGCAACAACTCATCGCAATCCCCACTCAGTAGCTTAGATTAATTATTACACACATTATTTTGTTGCAATAAAAACAAGAATTTATATGAACAAATTTTTAATACTTGTGGTGTAACTAGCTAGACATTTAAATAAAATATAAAACCAAAAAAAATCTGCAAAAGAAATATTTAGAAATCGAACTACTTTTGGAATAAAACAATAAATGGCAATGTGATTAAAATAGAAACAAAAATAAATTGGTAAATAGAAAAAGTTATATTAAGTTAAGATGGCAACAAAATATAAGCACTAAACTATTTATAATTTACAATGTTGTAAATCGGGTTCTGACTTTAAAAAAATGAAACTAAGAAATAAAATACAAATCAGGTTTAATGGAACAATAATTAAATTGTATATCAAAATATTCCACTTAATACATCTCCACTTGTGTTTAATTTCCAAAATCGTGTTCTGAAAAGCCTTGAAAAAGAAAATATAATAATTTAGCTGTATATCAAGATATTCCCCAATATATAACCATATAACCAATATTTTTTAATATAAATAAAACACATATTTCAATTAAACAACAAAACTTTCACAAAAGTCGTTTATTAGCGCGCCTCGTTCTCTGGCGATTTCAGCAATTTCTCAATCGTTTTTTTCACATTTTCTTTAATTTTTGATTCACAAACAAATATTTCGATACATTTGCGTAGAGCTGGAAGCATTAATTGGCAATTAAATATATAATCCAGGACAGAGTTCCATCAAACATAAAAACATTTACTTAATCATAGTATTTTTTAGCTGCCGGGAAAAGATTACATCGTTTAGAAAGTGACAGATGCATAGCATTCGTAAATGAGAGAGACACAAAATAGCTTATAAATGCAGCTTTTGGAATATATTTTTTTTATTTATTATTTGCATGCTGTTAAGATCACAACGCTTTAATTATGAAACCATATATTTAAGAAATACATTAAAACGGGAGCCTGAAACCGACTTTTGAGCCTTTTCTTTCCTCTTGCTTTTTATTTTAAATAGTCAACGTCTTAAAATTGAATTTTAATTAAATCTTACTTAGCAATTAAAGCCAAACAATATTTAATTAAAATCAATTTAGAACTTGAAGATTGGTGCAATTTGTGCTTGTGGCAAAAAATGAATTTTTCGAATATTTTCGAATATTTATTGTGATCTGAATTGCTTTTTTGTGCTTCGGTGAGAGAAAATGATTTAATTGGAAACACTCAGCAGTTATATGTCTATATATTTCTCCGATTTCCATGGCACAACATTAAGATGGATAATCTGGTTTGGTTTCATATTTAAGCTTATCATACTTATTTTGCTCTGCCGTCGCTTTCAACTTTTTCTAGGGCCTTTTTGATTTCAAAATTTTGAAATTTTCAAATTTCAACAATGACATAAAACTTTTCTACTTTTTGACACATTTTTAATATTTTTTTTGGGCCTGATAAGAGTTTCCTCGTCCGCTTACAAAAAATGTTTTGGTTTTTCTAACTAAGTTTCGATCTGCTCTCAATCTGTTATTCGTTCGTTGACTATATTTCTATATATATAATTATATAGGTTGTAGGTACATTACATTTAATACGTGTTGTATAGATATATCTATAAATTGGCTGGCCTAATCGTCGATCGTTTGTGTAAATATTGACGTATATCGTATTATTTCTAAAGCTTTTCCTTATTATTTTAACTCCTAGAACCTCATCATCCTCATCGTTTCGAACATTTTTGTGGCTGCGTTGCTTTTATCATGTTAACATTTGCGTTTCAACTAGATATTAGGGTCTAGCAGTACAATTATACGCTATACATACATCCGGGTGTACATATATAAGTATATACGGTAGACTGTTAGTTATATTGCGGTATGTACGTGATGCACTTTTTTCTGTGTATATGAATATAAATTTTTAAAGCTTCGTTTTTTGTATGGAAATGCCGGTGAGGGCACACATTCTCTACGTTTTATATTTAAATATATATAAATGTCAGATGCTTTCCCCATACGTTCTGCACAACCTCGAACAAATCGATGTGGGACGTTTCCAAGAACAAAAAATTATACATTTAATGTTAATTGTGTAAAATGAAAATTTTTAAATACAGACACACGCATAAAAAATACAACTTAGGCTTAAACATTTACACACACTCACATATATAAATATATATATATATTATTTTGTATTTCTATATGGATATATATATATATATAATTGCAATATACTATTCAAAAACAATTTAAACATTAAACGAACATTGGTGGTTGATTGTTTAGTTTTGTCATGTGGGTTTTTGTTTTCGTTTTCCAGTGATTGGCACAAAATTGTTTAGATTTAAAAAAAAAAGACACTCACTAACAAAAAAAAACAAAAAATTGTGCTTAATTCGAAATTTAAAAATAAAACAATTTGTATAATCAGATATATGGGTGTATTAACTAGGATGCAATCTAGCTTCTGGCTGGGAAGCTGGCCCTTGACTTCATCTTTGTTTTTGGGATTTGCTTATGTTGCTCCGGCAGGAGATCCCACTTCTGTCTCACCCACAGCTCCAGCTCTAGCTCTAGTTCCAGATGTTCCTGGTCCGGCTCCAAATCCAGGTGATTCAGCAATGGCTGCCGTTGTCGGCGTAATGGCCTTGGGTGCAAAGTAGACCTCGTAGTTGTAATATCAAAGTTCTTCGCTGGCCGTTCTCTGTTCCTGCACGTACTCCTTGGGGAAGTAGCCCACCTACGAACCCAAATCGAGAGTTAAATTGATTCTAACATATAGGCTTCGCCCACTCACAGTATCGCCTATCTTGCCGCGCCACCAGCCTTTGCTGTCGCCATCCTTGCCAATAACCAGGACCTGACAGTCGGTGCGTAGTTGCAGCTGATTGCTCCCAGCTTTTGGTTCATAATCATACAGGGCAGTGGCAAACACCTCCTTGAAGGGCCACTGCAGCGACTGGTTGAGTCTGAAGACGAGATAGTCACCAATCAAAACCAAATCTTAGATCCAAAATCATCCAAAATCTTACCCTGCGAAGTTCTCGCCCAAATCATTGCGTTCATAGTAGGAAACCAGTTCGACAATGGTCTTGAAGTGCCTTCGCGACGACAGGCAGTACAACATGGACTCGCCGGCGTTCTCCTGGTTGATCTTCATGTGCTTGATGACATGATCGTCGGTTCTACAAAGAATGAACTATGAAAACTGGAAAAACACCACAACCATCCTTGCAACTCACTTTAAACTCAGAGCATACATGGTCTCATGGGCCGTGGACGGTCCCTGGGGACGGACGCGCAGGAGATAGGTGCCTATGCGGCGATTCTCCAGCCTGTTGGCAGCCGTTTCACGGTCCATGTTGCCGGCAAACCAGTTGAACTCGGACAGCTGGCGATCGCAGACGGGTGGAGGCATACTGACGGGATTCTGCTTGCACCGCCCGGTCGACGAAATACAGCCCTTGTGGACACTGATCTGGCACACCTTGCAGCGGTAGCCCTGGTGGATGCGGCCCTTGAGGAACTTGGAGCAATGACGGCATGTGGTCGGAGCATCAAACGTGTATATCTCCATTTTGTGGTCTGTGCTGCGGCAGCCGGGTGGCTCCAAACTTTCCCTGAAATGGACCGAGGGGTAAGTAGAGAATCAAAGAAACAAAATGAATGAACTTACATTGCCTCCGTGAGGGCCTTGCGCCACTTGTCCCGCTCGTGCTCGGATTTGAGGTACAGTGTGAAGGCCGTCTTGCCGGATTTACGGGCCAACAATAGCTGATACTTGAAGCGGGTATCCCGGCCGAGGGTGCGCCTCGAATGACTCTGCTCCACGCGGTAATCCGCCAGGTTGTGCGAGTCCTTGTAGGTGTACTGCATGTCGCCCGTCTTGATGTGCAGCGCCTTTACCATGATCAGGATCTTGTCGAACACAAAGGCGTAGCGCAGCTTGGTCTTCTGATCCTCGTGGGCCTTCATGTGGAGTTCTCCATCCAAAAGCAGACGCCCATATTGCAAAAGGTCGCTGCCGGCTCCGTTCTGGAGCAGATGCAAGTCGAAAATGCTGTCCTTGACCTTTTGTATGATCACCAAGTGATCGGAGTCGCGCTTAACCTCGTTGATGTATTGCGACACATCGATCATGGCGTCCTTGGCGCGCTCCAACGAACGGTAGTCCTCGTGGGACGGCGACGTCTCCTTTACCAGCTTGTCGAGAAGCAGATGGTACTTGAGAATGCGCTGCATGGGCACGGAGAGAATGTCCCGCAGCTGGAGCTTGCCCACGTTGTAGTCGCGTTCGCACTTCTGGACCAGCTGGTCGATTATCTGGTTCTTCTTGCAGACATCCGCCAGGTTGTCGATGGCCCCCAGCAGGCAGGAGCAGTACTCGCCGTAAATGAGGAAGGGTTCACGGAACTCCATAAAGACCTGGGCCATCTTTATCTTGGCATTTGGTGTGAGGGATTCGCGCAACTTGTGCAGGAAGTTGGTGTGGATATCAGCCAGTTCCTAAGCATTAAGTTCAGTGTTTAGTTCATACAATTCGAATAATTTGAAAGTTCTTACCCTTATGCGTGGAAAAATAGCCTTTAGCTCATCCTGACCGAGAAGCCGCTCCAGCGGCAGCATAAACTTGCTCTTGAGGGCGTTCAGCACGTCCAGGTAATTGGATTCGGTGTCGATTAGCTCCCGGATGACATAGTCCCTCTGCTCAAAGCTTGTTGTGGAAGCAGTCTACATGGGAAAGATAAAATCACAGGGATTAGCACGGTCAGAGCTGGCAGGGATTCGAAAGGCCACCAGTGGATGCTCATGCAGGGCCAACTAAACAAAAAAAAATAAGCTACCTGGCTTCTACTCGTCCTGTGCAGGGCACACAGATCTTGGTAGACTTCCTCTTCTTTTGTATTGGTGTGGTCATAACCAGTTCCATTGCATGCAATATTGTCGGTTGTACTAAACGGAAAAAATGTAAAAAAGAATCAAAAAAATAATGCAAATTATAAAAACCAATATTAAATTATTAAACAAGTTGGTAAATAAAATTATACATTTTTAAAAAAAAATTTTGAGTTCGATAAACCGATAGCTAAGCCCGCGTGCCCATTTATTGGGGGATACCAGCGTTGCCACCTCCAACAATTAATTAATGTTCGCCTAAAATAAAAGTCTTAGGGAACCATGCACGATCTTAATTCTTAATTTATTACACAGTTTCATTAAACACAATCAAGCAATAGTGTCAAAAATATTGATGATTTTTAAATTTTTTATTAAAGAGCTAAAATGTCATCTACATTCTTTTTCGATTCAAATGTAAATATAATATATTTAATTCAAATAAAAAAAAACAAACTTGAGAATAAAAATAAATAATCATGTCATTATTTTTAAATTAACAGAAATGTTTAATTAAAAAAAATAAATATTTTTTAAGACAAGAAAACGACGGTTCGAAAAAATATCGAAATCAGCACAGCTAAGGTGGCAGCACTGAGTTCTGAGTTCTTGCCAAGTGTGACCATCCGATAGTAGCTAAGTTTGACAGTCGACAACAATCGAAAAAAACAATCACCACATTTCCATTAGGACTGCAGCTTAACTAACAACTCGGAGCAGAAACGTACGTTAAGGGGCAAGTGGATTCGTCTTGGAGGATGGAACATCATACATATGCCAAAACTGGCTCGAAGAAATGTAAGTGTCAGCCACCAGCATCACGTGTGCCGCCAGTGGTTTAAAATGTGCAACATCGTTTTCTTGTCAGGGTCGGCCCAGGAGAAGAGGGAATTGGTGGAACAGCGCATAGCTGCAGATGATCTGTTTTCGAAGTATTCGCCGAGGCACCCGGAGCCATGGAAGTGAGTAATATTATTTTGTTTTTTGTTACATATATGTACGTTGGGCATTGGGACACTAAGACAGTGAGGAAGGGAGGAAGTGAAACCATAAGACATGGAAAGGCATGGACGCGATCTTGGTTTTTTTTTTCCTAACATATACATTGGGCATTACGGCCGGGAGGCTCACTTTACACAGGGCGGGGCAAGATTATGCAGGGCGAACCCCCAAAATTCAACCCATTACAGTTTTTCTTGCATTCCTGCATTTGAAACGGAAGTGCATGTGTCCAAATTTTGGAACGAGACGCCATGAGGCACACATGGACGAGATCTTGACAGTGTGGACGTGAGGCTGTTGCCATGGAGACCGAGCTTCTTCCACTCATTACAATTTGTTTTTGCATTCCTGCTAGAGGAGTGCAGATGCTTACAAACATTGGACGACGCCGTGGAGCAGGACCGAGATCTTGGTTTTCTTTCTCTTTTGTTACCTATCCGTTGGTCAGTAAGGCACTCCTGCTAGAGGAGTGCAGATGCCTACGAACTTTGGACGATGCCATGAGACAGGAAGGGGCGGGATCTTGGAAGTTTGTGTTCCATTCTTGTGTGTTCTTGTGTTCCATGTTCCAAATTTTTGCCGGCACCATGGCCTTGACCAAGTGAAGCAGTGAACCCGGCACAAGATTGCAGAGAGGTGTAGATGTGTGTGAATGCCATGAGGCAGGGTCGTCCATCTTGGTGTTTTTTTTTTTGTTTTTGCAACCAAGGCGTTGGGCAGTAAAGCAGTGTGTCCATGAGGCTGGGGATAAGATGCTGCAGACCTGGGCCCCTACTACTACTACAAACTTAACAATTTTTTTAAATTATAATTTTAATTTTTTTGCATTCTTGAAAGTGAAGTGAAGATGTTTAAAAATTTTTTCCAACTCATTTTCTAAAAAAAAATAAAATCTAAACATTGAACATTGAAGTGGAAAACATTCTCCTTACTAAATAAACATTGCAATTTACAGGAAGTTCAAGGAAATCGTCAAGATCGGTGACTACAGCGAGAATGCTTTGCGCCGTCAATGGTTCTCCATGATCCAGCGCTATAGAGTGCTCAAGTCGAATGCCGTGGGCAAGCCGCTAAATCGCCAGACCATCGTGGAGCTCAACCAGGAGTGGGAGTTTTTTGGGCTGATTCACGCCTATATGAACCAGAAGACCGCCGACCTCCACTCGTATGCTCTCAAGGAGCCCAACGTGGAGCCGCCAGTCAACACTTTGGCGATTTCCAGCGTCTTCTCGTGTGAAGAGAGCCAGCTTTCCCCATTGATGCTTGGGGTTCTAAATGACCATAACTTTGGGGAGCGTTCACCCCCAGTTGGTAATGAATCTGATGATCTTAACGATGTTGATGATTATCAACAGCCGCACGGTGGTGGCGGTAATAACGACGAGCTAAACAAGCTATTGGCCGAGACCCAGGCCCCCAACAAGATGTCCGAGGAGGATTATGGCATTGTGGACGAGGTGGAGTGCGGTCCGGTTATGATTGGCGGCGAGGTGTCGCTCTCGAATAGTCACTACAACGACTTGGATTCTGTGCCGCAGTCTGGTTCGTCATTCGAGCCCCAGATTGTTGAGGTGGAGCTAGTGGCTCCGATGAATGGGGACGGACAGGACCCCTATCGCCATCGTTTCGTTCCTAAGCCGAAGAAGAAGCGCTTCCCCAAGGGACTCACCGAGAAGGAGAAGTATTATAGGTATTTCCCTATTTTTTTTTTTTTTGTAAAACAAATGCGGAATCCATTTACTAACTGCACTATTCCTCATTCTAGACACCGTCGTTACTTCGAGAAGCGCTTGGAGAAGCGTCTGGCTGGGATCTGCACCGTGGTGGCCAATGTGATAACTCATTCATTACCGAATGTTGACGTGAAGCCGATATTGGAATTCGGCGAGATGGCTAACAATTTGCTATCACCAGCCAGCACTGACAGCGAGGACGAGGTCGACGACGAGGGAGAGGAGGAAATGGAGGAGGAGGAGGGGTTCTAGAAGGATGGGTTTCAAATGAATCCAGGGGGGAGGGGTGGGGTTCGAAAAAAACAACGCAGGGACGTTGGTTTTTTCAAAACGGATTCATGTTAGTTCCTAGCTGATTCTCCGCATCTTACAAGCCGGATGGCCTCTACCATACACACGCACACATAGTACACACAACATTAAACCATATTCCTGCCCAAAAGACTCGGAGGCTTGACACCAAAACAAGGCTTGAGGACGACAAGACGAAGATACTACAAAACAACAAAAAAAACTACAGAAGAAAACAAGAAACAAAAAAAAATGAAAGCTCTCGAATGTGATGCTGATGGCCAGGCACTAATCAAAAAAAATGCATGGAATGTATCAGACACCTCTCGCACCAACAACCATAGGTTGAAGACGTTGCGAACACTATATACAAAATACAAATTATACATTATAAAAAATTATTACAAAAAAAAAAAAAAAAATCAAAAAAAAAAAAAAATCGAGAACCAAAAACCAAAAAAACAAAACTGATGGAAGCTTATTGGTTTTGAAAAACCTACGTGTGATGAATGTACATAGATTTTAGTTTATGTTTTCTCATTACACGTCTACACTAACACTATATTTTATCATAATTATATAAAACCACCTCAATTATTGTAACAAATTGCAAGACAATTTGAATCATAATAACTAACAACCATAACAACTCATTGGCCATTAAAACGACGAATGACATAAAAAACTGGCCTTTTAAATGGAATATTATTTTACATTCGTTTTTTGCAAGTTTCTCCAAATGGAGCTAAAAATAAAGACTCATTTTTTGATAACTAATCGCTTTTGGGGTGACAATTATCGGACAAATTGGATGATAGTGCGTCATGTTTCTGTTCTATATTCTCAACTGGGAAACTCTCTGGATATTGGATCGATATGATGGCTCCTATCTACCAATTCACTTAATTCCAATGACTGTACCAGGGTTTTCATAGGTATTTTAATGGCATTTCATTGCAATTGGCCAGTGTACTTGGCTAGTGAGGGGGTCAGTACTTCCGGTGGCTCCCATATTTGGCACGGCCTTCGATTGGTGTCAAGAGTGGGTCGATAACCCAACCATTCCCATTCCCATTCCCCATCCATGTTCCTCCGCCCAGTTGCCCCTTTCGGTTCGAGATAATACGAGAAGTACAAGAAATAGAAACTGAGGCCAAAGAATGGGACTGTGGAGATATGGTTGTGGACTATTATCTGGGGGATGCGGGTGCGAGTGGTTAATGTGGTTCTGGTGGTAGTAGTAGAAGTGATGGAGTGGTGCTTGTTTGGGGGGCGGGGGGGAGTGGAAATATTTGGTGTGGCACAGCTCAAGCAAAAGCGAGGCAAGCGGTTCTAGTGGCTCTTAGATCTATAATGGTTTCTAAAAAAAGAAGGATTCAAGGATTCAAGCATCAGACAGGTGAAAGGAAGGAAGAAATAGGAGAGGCTTCGGAGGGAGTCGGGGGCGGTGGAGGGCTGTTACACAAGACGTTACACTCAAGGTGGGTCAACTTTTTGAGGTCGAAGTTCCAGAGCTAAGAAACTAATTTATTTTAAAAACTAGGGTCATACTAAAGAATAATAGTATGACCATTTTCTCATATGATTAACCGTTATTTGAATGAAAATCTTTGAAAAGCTCTAGGAGATCGACCAAAATCAACCCACCCCGCTTGGACACAGAGATTGTTAGTATTTTGGACAGCACACCTCGGATTTGGCCTTCGCCTGGAAGGTGACATAGCAGAGATCCTCGTAGACCTTCTCATCGTCCTCGCTGTAGATGTAGGCGTACTCGTGCTCCGCGGACGCCATCGAGGATCGGTAGTTGTAGACGGCGGCGGCGGCCCGCTGAAGCCTCTGGCTTTCGCTGACGAACAGCGACGCCGAGGAGGAGGAACCAATGACATGCCGGGGCAGTGAAGGACCCGTAGCAGCAGCTGGAGTGGCTGCAGTGCCGGCGCAAGTACTGGACTTCGTCAGGGAGTCTTCGTTTTGCTGGGCGCAGGACTCCGGAGTGGGTGTAACGGCATTGGACGAGGTCGCCCCCATCACATCCAGGCTGAGATCAAAGGAGAGATCACGCAAATGGCCATCTTGGATATTTCGAGGCGTCACTCCTCCTCCAGGTGCGGTAGCTCCAACGCTAATCAACTCGCCATCATTCTCGATCGCCGAGTCGCACATGTTCGATAGCGAATCCTCGAGAAAGTCCTCAATGTCCTCGGTGCCGTTCTCAATGGTAATGTCACTGTTCTCATCCTCCACCGAGAGGGAGCCGCTGTGCGAGGTGCGATCGTAGTATTCCGCCGACGATGAACCGGATGCGGCATCAATGCTGCTCGTCTTGCGCATATTTAGCTCCCTGGTTGGAGGTTGGCTCCCCCAAAAAGGCACACCCACACCCAATCAGGATCACATTCACACGCATAGAGATTCAAAGGATAATAGATTCAGGCACACGGGTGAGTGGATAGGCAGTGTGTTAGACAGAGAGATTCAGAGAGAGACAGAGAGAAAGAGAGAGAGTGTGTTAGATAAAAGCTAATGGTTGGGTATTAATCGCACGATATATTCTTCATATAGAGAAGTTGATGTTTTTAAATCTTTTAAAGATTAAAGTGATTTATTTGAATATTTAATATATATCTGAATGGATTTCAATACTGGCAAGGTCACACTTGACGAGGAAGTGTGACCCCTTTGGATTATTTACAGGATAATGAAAGGGTCACTCTTGCGAAGACACTTTCTCGCATGACATTTACATTGCGGCTTTAGGATTTAATAGGAATTTCTACGGATATGTAAACGGAAGTGAATCAATCGCAGAGATAAGTAACTCGGATCTAAAAACATCAAGTTCAAGAATATAGACTTCAGTGAGTACGTGTGTGGCTTCTTCTGGCTCCGATAAGCAGCCAGACGAGGGCTTATGGATTAGGGATCTCCGGGAACAGTCCGGGAAGTACGTGATCGCATAATGAGGTTGTTGTTGGTAGGGTCTGTATGGGGTCGGGGTCGAGGTCGAGGTCAGAGATGATAGGGGCGATGAGTGGATCGAGGGAGCAGGGGTTGCAAAAATGCAATGCAGGAAGTGCAGGCACCTCGCCTGCGGCAGCAGCGGGGCAAGCAGGGGTCGCGGGACTATAAGGCACTAGGGGCTAGGGGTAATCTTGCCCTAAATTGGCGTACTCACGTGGAATGCAGATCCTTGTAGATGGCCTCGTCCGAGTGGGATCGTTCGCTGGGCGAAAGTTGCAGGTTAAAGCCACTAGAAAGGATACGGGAAAGATACGGGATGATTAGCCACAGGAGTTTCCAAATAATAATAGTGTATAACTATTGCCACACCAGGTACATATGTACTTAGAAATATGTGATTAATTTCATGTATTTATACTTTGCTCTATTTAATTTCGGCATTTTAGGCGTGCAGTTATTTCGAAAATTTGCACTAAACTGTTTGTTTCCGTCGGCTTGTTGCGGACTTTTGTGATTCAAAAAGTATTTTTCGGCGCTTTCGGCGGGCGCCAAGAATGCATTAAATGAAAATGATTCGATTTCGATATGCCTGCTCGAGGTACGTACATATTATGTACGTACTCAAAGGTAATGGTTCCAGTTCCCTGGTGTTATGGATTTTCTTCTCGAAACAATAATGGTGTGTGCGTGTTTGGATTGCCAACAAATAAAAAATCACTTTGAAAACAAACCAAAGTACATGTATGGATTGTAATTGGATTAAATATTCTCTAAGTTATTTTCCAACATAACATACTACTTGCAACACTTACTCACTAATATTAAAAAATAAATAAATATAAATCATCTTAAAACTAAAACAGAGCTTAAAATGAAACCACAATTGATTGGAATGCTGTGTTAGTGCTATGATGATGCGATCGATATATTCACAGTGATGGATATGGGTTTTGGGTTAGACATGGGATTGTTTCTTGAATGATCTTGCTTTTGTGCGTCATGCTTGCTACTGGGGCGCCACTCGGAGGCACTGCACCCACTTGTTGGACAACTCACATCAGCTCGGGGTGCATCTGTTGCACCTTGCGGCACTGCGACAGCTTCGCCAGCGTGATGAGCACGCGATGGAAGTTGGTGAGGTCGTAGAGCATCGTTGGCTCGAAGAGGTCCGCGTCCCGGATCCCGAAGTTATTGTGGCACACGTCCAGGAATAGTTTGATGTTTTTGCTGCACAGGAACTGTCAACGAAACGAAAGAGATTCGAGATTTTTTTTGTTTAAACACTTCTCTCCTGGACGGAGGTCACTGGACGGAGTTTAATTCTCACCTGAGCCATTTGGGGCTTGCGATTGAACTCGCGCGGATCCATACTACTGGGATCCAGATGGATGACCAGGTTGCAGAGCAGAACACCGTCCCGCAAGGTCATGGCCAGGATGCGAATTTCGGCGTCAGGCTGGGCGGCCTTGTGGTCGGGCGGGATGACCTTGCAGCGCACCAGCCAGGCGACGCATTCGCGCCACAGGTCAGCATTGACGCCACCCGGAACCATAGTGCCTCCTGCCAGTGCGCCCACACCCACACCCACACCCACACCCACTCCTACTACACCTCCGCCAGCTGCTGTTGGTGATGCTGCACCACTGGTGGCCACAGCGGCAGTGGCACCTCCTCCGAAACTGTTGTTCGACATTTGACGTTGGAGGGGTGGTGGTGGGTGGTGGTGGGACCTGGGAGCTGGGAGTCGGGAGGGGGACTGGGCGGAGTTGGGCGGGGATGGTGGAGAGGACAGTAGAGGGCGTGTTTGTTAGCGCCTGTTCCGGGGATAGGTTCGGGCGGCCGAATTCAGGGAACGACACTCGTCGCGCGCATAAATTTCGCTGAACAACGTTAATGAAAACAATTGAGACTCATCAGTTGGCCGTCGTATCAGATACACAGAAACAAAAACAAAAAGCCCATAAACGATTCGGGCGGAGGGAGCGGATAGGCGGATCGGATCGGAGCGGAGCGGAGCGACGGCGGCGGAGCGGTACAGGTACGAGGAGGAGGAGGTCTGGTTTCGCAAATTGTGCACCGATTTTCGCAAGCACTGCACTGCACTGCACTGCAACTGCACTTTTCTCGAACGCTGCGCCTGCTGGCGTTAACTTTGTTTTAATATTTTTTTTTGTGGTCGCTGGGGCACGAGTTGCCAGAGGTCTTTGCCTAATGTGCCTCAGCTAACGCCTCAAGCCCCGCAGCGGCTGGTCACACTGGCCACAAGCAGAGTAACCAGATATCTGGAATGGATAATTTTTTAATTAGCTTATTTTAAAATTTTTAATTTTTTCCCTAATTATTATACTAGATTCTCCGATGTAAACAAAAGGAGGAACCCATTTTTCATTCTCAATAATTAAAAAAAAATTCATGATGGGTTCTCTATATCATTATGGGCTTCTTCAAATTAGACCGATTCTTCCCCAAAAACTTATCAACTAAAAGCCATCATTTTCTGCAGGACCTCTTAAACCTCTTTCTCTCTTATCTTAATCCGTAATATTTCCATTAAACAAAAGCATTTCTTTTAAAAGAATTCAGAAACTTGAAACCCTACAAGGATCTCTACACGTGCTACTAATATTTCGTTAACAAATTTCCTTAAATTAAATATTGCCATAAGCCTACAATAAAAATTACCTATTTATTATCGACCTTAAATTTCTAACAATAGTAGGCAATGAAAACAATTTAAAACAAATCGCCCCAAACATCACTCCATTTTTAAAAAGATATTCTAGTGCTCAGTTCTGCTAAAAATTATAGTAAGATTTTAAAAATTTATAACATAATTATTTGTATTTAGATAACATGGAGAAGGTTTATATCATTGCATTGGTGATTTCCCTTTTTTGCCATCTGAAAGATCTCTTCAATCCCATCGAGGCCACCATGGGGTCGACTGTGTTCATATTCCTCACCATGCTGGCTTTCAATAAAATCTGGCGCCGAAATTCGGGATACAATGCAAATGTTCTGGAGAAGATGGCGCAAATCCTGATCCTCTGGATAGGGGTCCAAGTCCTTTTGGTCGTAGCGTGGTTTCCCCTTAGCGAATATGTTCATTACCTCGTTGAAATGGCGTGCCATCATTGGCGAGGACGAGGCTGGGGACGAGGCTGGATGTTCAAGCAAGTTAAGGATACAGGGGCGTCGTTGATCCTAGTGGCTTTGGAGTTGCTTGCTTTCTTCCTGGGCTTCAAGATGAAGGCTGTGCAGCAATTTTTCGGTGCAAGGGATGACTTAATCTCAAGGAGTGTCATGGCGGTCGTTGGAGAACAGTACAAAAGGGTTTTGAACCGGGAGAAGCGATATCTGCGCAACTGCTATAGAGCCTTCCTAGAACAAGGACATGGATAACCACACACTTGGCGAAATTGAGTCACCTCAGGACTAGTGTACCAGAAACCATTTTGTAAAAGCTTTTAAGCCAGAAACTTTAAAATAAAAATACATCCGATATGTATAACTTATATCGCTGAAAACTTCATGTTTTAGTTTCAATCCTTTAAAATCAAAAAGTGCCTATTATCCTGGAAGAAACTGCATGCTGCAGGAACACAGTATTCTGGAAGCTCTGCTCCATGGGTTGTGATAAACTTTCAGTAATTATTTATTTATTTTAATTTATTTATTTGAATTTATTTTAATTTTATTAATGGTGAGGACCAGCAAAAAATAAAAAACCTATTTATGGATGTATATAAACGGGTGGAAAACAGAAAAGCAGTTTGGTATCGTACATATGTATTAAAGGAAGTCAAATTAAAATTTTAAAATGTAATTTTTCTCTTTTTTTTCAAAGTTAAATTAAAATTAAATTCGCCTTAAAATCAGCAGCCGCCGCCTAGATTTTTATCCTAGGATCAGAGAGTCTAATCCTCGGAAAAGGATATTTATGCTTATTAAAATAAATTTCTTAATTTCATATGTTTTGAAATTTGTTTATGAAATGTGTTTCTGATCCACAATCGTCATATCCTTCAATGTAAACAAAAAGAGTACTTATACTTATTTTTTATAATAAAAAATAATTTAAAAAAATATTTAATAAATTGCATGTTTCTTGTAATTCTCAACCAGTTCTGACTCGGGCTATATAAGAAGGTGAAGTTTTCCGGACTTAATATTATTTATTTTTTATAAATTATTTAAACTTAAAGGGGTATGTATGTATGTATGTTGTGTTACCCCTATAAATTCCACCAGCTTTTCATTTCGAGTATACCTTTAAGTTTAAATATTTTATATAAAAAATATAATAAATTTAAACCCACATTTTTCCTTTGTTTATTGTTTTTTTAATAAAATGTAAATTAACTGTAAAATTTGAAGTGTTTATTAATACTCCTAATTTGCATTCAAGAGTCGTGTTAATATAAGCTTAAATAAAATAAAGTTTAAATCTTATACTAAGTCGACTAAAAAAAAGTTTTAAATATTTGGTCTAAATATATCGATATGCTGCTGCAGCAAAGTCACATGCCTTATCGATAGGTGGCCAATGTGCGGTTTAGACAACCCTGGCCGCGTTCGGTGCGGCAATAAAAAAATGTAAATTGTGCAGCGAGTGCGAGTGAAATTGAAAAGCAATATAACTGTGTGATCCAATTGTGTATCAGAGTGCGTCCGGAGTGTCCTGGTGGTGCCCGCGAGCACCTGAAACACGGCGAGCGGGCGACGCCGCCGTTGTCCCCGCAGCAGCCTGCTGCTTCTGCCAGCGCTGTCCCCAACTGCTGACCACGAACCGAAACAGAAACAGAAACAGAAACGCGAAGCCCCGCGAGATGGCCTCCCTACATTCCAGTTGGCGTTTTGGCAAGCGGAGCAAACAATTACGCATTAAAGGTAATGTAACAAATGTTAATTAACATCAAAAATTGAGCGTAGATAGTCAGTCCCCCAGAGTCCCCTTTCCCACGACCGCTGTTATTTCCGATTCGATTCGATTTCTTTGCTCGCCAACAGCAGCAGCAGCAGCAGCAGCAGCAGCTGTTGCTATTGTTGTTGTTTGTGTCTCATAGTTTGTGTTGTTGGTGTTGTTTGTTGTACTGGTGGTGCTTATTCAATAAATCGGTTTCTGGCCTTACCTATGTATTTACATGGTATGTATGCCTTTCATATTTGTTTACATCTACATACATATGTGAAGTGCAACAATAACAAAAACAACAGCAACCACTGTTCATACTATCATCATTACATATCATGTACATCATCGCTGTTAAGTCAATTGCGCATAACGGTACTGATGTTTCAACAGAATTCTTATTAGCATTCATTGTGCTGTTGTCTGCTTATTTATATACTACTACGGTGTATATTTACTTTTTATTTATGTATTTTTATTTTGGTTTGTTATTGCTGTTATTGTTGTTGGTGTTGGTGTTGGTGTTGCTGCCATTTGACCAAATTCTTTTGCTACATGTTGGCCGCCTATTTTTAGAGTCGGTCGCCACACCAAAAGCAACAATAACACAACAAAAATAATAGCAGAATCAGACAACAACAACAACAATACACAAAATCTAAAAAGAACCACCAATGATGACGCAGCAGCAGCAGCAATAGCAACAGCAATAATAACAACAACAATAACAAAAACAAACGAACAGAGCACATTAAATGCTCGGTTTCTTCCATTCATCACCACTATCTCTCCACTGTCTCTGTCTCTCTATCTCTGTCTCTGTGCCTGCTCATTTCCTCTCCCTCTGGCCGCCTCTGGCACTCTTTGGCTCTCCCAAGTCCCAGTCTCAGTCTCAGTCCCCGTTCCCTGTCTCTGTCTCTGTCTCTGTCTCCCCATATCCATCATACAAGTACAGTTAGAGCTGTAACGACGACAACAATAACAACATACAACCGAATCAACAACAAAATAACAATAACAATAACAATCACCACGAAACTGTTATGACGGCAACGTCGTCGTCGACGTCGATGCCGGCAGAGCAGGTGGCGGTCCAATTCAAAAAATTTTTATTTCATTTCTTGATTGATTTATTTTGGCATTTAATGTTTACATAAATCCCGTGAATGTTTTTTAAACATTATTATGATGCATATATTTTTGTTTATTTTAAACAATAATAATGTTACATAATCCTCGAAACACTTGTTTATTTATTGCATGAGTGCACCACATGTAAGCACCCGTCTGAGATTACAACTGTCGGGCTAATTCCCAGAACCCCACCCGGTACATCTGATTCTACTAATTGAGAAAATCTTTATAATTAAAACTAAGAAAGTACTTTATAACTAATAGTTTTAAATCCTTTTTAGTTTCCCAAGACCCTGAGGACTTCTACCGCCTGGATCCCACACGATCGGCCACCGAGAATGCCTTCGACATCTACTCGATGCTCTGCCAGGAGGAGACCCGCGACACCAAGCGCCTGTTCCTGCTCAACGCCCTGGCCTCGCTCTGCCTGGGCGCCCGAAAGGGCTCCCACCACAGCAGAATCCTCTTCAGCACCGAGGAGCTGCTCTATTGGTACGTAATTCCTGCTATACCCTCCGCTTTGTTAACAAACATCTCTCCGTCTCTTCAGTTTGAGCGCCTCGCTGGTGCACACGTTCACCCAAGTGCGTGCCGCTGCCCTGAGGACGATCCGCTATGCCCTCAGCACGCCGAACGACATCAAGGCCTTCAACGCCCTCCAGCTGCAGCATCTGCTGTGCCGATCCATCGATCTGATGCTGAAGAACGACGACGAGCGCGTCCAGGCCTTGAAGCTGGTCCGCAAAATGCTGGCCATTGCCCCGGAGGACATCAGTCCGGTGGTGGTGCGTTGCCTGGTCTCCCTGGCCGATAGCGGTATCGAGGAGAACGACAATCTGTTGCGCGCCTGCCTGGCCACTTTGGCCGAGATCGCTGTCCTGAATCCCGCCCTGCTCATCGTCTGTGGCGGCGTCACCTCAATCACCCGCAACGTACTGGAGTGCCACAATCCCCGGATAGCGGAGAGCCTGTGCGGTGTGCTGCTCTACCTGCTGGAGTGGCCCCAGACTAGGAATATATGCGGTGTGAGGCTGGACTGCCTGGCGGCGCCCTACTGCGATTTCACCTACCGCCTGGGTATCATGGATAAAAACAAGTGAGTAACAAGAGGAAGGAAGTTCTTGTAGATGTCTACTTACCACAAAACCTTTGTAATCTTTCAGAGATGCCCGGGAGCTCCGCTACACCAGCTGTCGTCTGGCCCTGCTCTCCGTTTTGCGCAGCTGGACGGGCACCCTTGAATTCTGTGATCCCAGCAAACCCTCTGGCCTGAAAGCAATAGTCGATGCCCTCTATCTAAACCAGGTCGAAGTCAGAGTATGTTCGAATCCTCCCAACCACAAACATGACCCACTTTTTAACGGTTCTGTTATTATTTTTAGAAAGCAATACTGGATCTGCTGTACGAGCTGCTCTCCCTACCGCAACCCACTTGGACGGATGACTATGCGGTGGCGTTGCAGGCAGTGGATCCTTCCGACTTCCAAGACACCTGGCTGCTCAGCAACGGCTTCGTGTCCGCCGAGGGCCGTTCCATCCTGCCCACTCTCGCCGCCCGAGCGCCTAACGTGGTGGAACAGCACCTGGCCCTGCTGCTGTACTGCTTCCTGGAAACTGGACTGCTGAACGCCCTCGTGGAGGTGGCGGTGGGCAGTGATCAGTTTGTCTCGGTGCAGGCCACCGTCTTGATCGGGAAAATCCTGCAACTGATGCACACCCATCTGCCGCCGGATATTTGCTGCACAAGTCCCGCACTGCCCACCCTGGTGGGGCATGCCACGCAAGGAAATCAGCAGGCGAATGCGGCGGTGGCTGCGCTGCAGAATTATCAGAAGATGCTGCGCCAAAGGCCGGCATCCTGGAGTCTCTTCCTGGACAGCATCATTCAGGGCGGTGCCCTGATCCAGACGCGACTCTTTCGTCGACATCTGAACGTCCAGGAGCAGGCCGGCGGACCCGTGCTCCAGCTGCAGGAAACAGCCGAGGCGGCTGGCTTCTCGCAATTCCGTTCTGCCACTCTGGGTCGGTCCCGCCTGGACTCGGTCTCCTCCAGCGACGAGTCCAACTCCCAGGCGTCGAGTTCCTCCCGCTCCAGTTTCCGACTAAAGCGAAAGTTCCTGCCCCCGACCTTCTTTGATCATTTCCGGGCCTTCAATCGACTGCTCCAGGACTCGCGAGTCCTCACCCAGCCCGATGCCCAGTGGGACTGGGACGTGATCACCACCATACTAAAGTCGAATCTGATCCGCAAACTGGACTACACCCTGGGCAAGTTCCTCAAGCGCTTGGTGGACTTCTACAAGCCGCGCAACAACCGCTTCTCGCACCAAGATCTGGTCCCGGGCCAGCGGCTTCCGGCCTACGTGAGTGCTGGCCTGGATCTGATAGATGTGCTCCTCGGCAGCAGCGAGGTAAGTCTTAGTCTTCTGGCAAGGATTTCTAATTGTCTTTCGTCCGTTTTTTGGTTAGCTGGAGTGCATGCGCTACATCACCGACTACTTCTCGGACATCAGCCAGCAGCTGGCTGCGGTGACGACGTCGAATCGTGCCCACGACTGCCTCTTCAGTCCCCAGCACATGAACAACACCATGTGCCAGCTGTACTTCCTCTACATTGGTCGGATGTGCCGGACCACCAAAGGCATCGAAGTTCTGAAGAACACCACCGTCTTTGAATAGTAAGTTGACTTTTATTTCTGTCTTTAGGGGTTTGTAACTCTGTAAGGTTCTAATAACTCTGGTATGAGGAGTGCCTTAGGTGTGTCTGATATTAGTGCCTCATTATAGTGCCAAAAACTTGCTATGTCTGCCTTTTATTCCTTCGAGGGTTCGAAACTCTTTCAAAATCTTCAAAAAAATGTATTGAAAATGATGTTGAAAAATATAATTCAAATTAGAGCCCTTCTCCTCGCTTCTCATAAGGTGCAGCTAACGAACAAAAAAGGAGATAATCATATTATTAACTATTTAATTTAAAGAATACAATATAGTAATATTTTGGCAATAGATTATTGAAAATAACAGTGCCCTCAAAATATCTATGTCTCTTCCACGATCTCTTTAAAATAATTGCAGTTGAAGGCTCTTGCCGCTAGTATTGCATACCTTGTTTGTTGGTCTTAGTTTTTAAAATTAGGATGTCATCTAAACTAAATAAATAAACAGTCCCCTCCGCTTCGATTCTCATAAGAAGCACTTGACAAAATAACACAAAATAAATAAATAACAAAAATCAATTATAATTAAAAATATTTCCCTTCCCTACCTAACTAATGAATAAAAGTTAAAAAACTAGAAGTAATAGAATTAAAAAATACTACAAATAATAAAAAAAGTAGTAACTCTTCATTTATAAACAAGAAATAATTAAAAATATATTAAAGATTATATAACGGATTATAAAAACATATTCTTGAAAATAATGCTTTCCTCCTCGATTTTTATGCATTTATTTAAAGAAAAAGTTATAATATTACAAAGAATAAAGAATATAATAATATTTAAAATATAAAAAATATTTAAAAATGTTTAGGGCCCTTCTACAGCTTCTGGATTCATAATAAGGAAAAACATTACATAACATATATTATTATAAAAACAATATACATATTTAACACTAAAATAAATAAAATAAAAAAATTAATAATATGTAATTCAAAACAGCGCCCTCCTCCTCGCTTCTCATAAGTTGCACTTAACAAACCAAAAAAATGAAAAAGAAAATATTTCGAAATTCAAAACAATTTATTTTTTAAATAATATTTAAGTGATTTTAAATATTCATTACTTCCCCTAGATTGTTTTTAACTCAGAAATCTCTCAAACATCGAATAATCCTAGCTTTTCCTCCTTATAAGCCTAAGTTATCTTTTGAAAACCCATTAATCCTTGAATCTCTTTCCAGCTTAATCAACTTAGTCCGAGTTACGGATCACGTTTGCTATGTGAAGCTGATTGTGTCCGGATTGAACTACAGCTACGAGAACCTGCCGCGCCAGGTGCTGGACAAGGCGCTCACGTCCGCCAAGACGCGCAGTGGACGACTGTATGCCACCCAGTTCATGGCGGTGCTGCTGCGAGCGAGGCTGCCAAACTTCGAGGTGTGGGGCATTCCCATGATCATCGTCCAGACACGCGACTCGGACCGCAGCGTGGTCCTGGCGGCACTCGAAGTGCTGGAGGAGGCCTGCCACGACAAGTACTACCTGCAGGAGATCATCAGCCACTGGCCGAATCTGAGCCAGCGCGGAGACGCCGGTCGGCTGCTGATGGCCCGGTACTACTCGCTGCCCCGCGGCCTCAACAGCACCAACGCCCGAGTGGAGGAGGAGATCAAGTACTGGCGGAATGGCTACAACAAGCGGTACGTCCTGCTCGTCGAGGCGGACACCCACTCAAGTTTGACGCTGCACATCCGGAACGAGGACGGCTACTATTCCCGGCGGAACTGCAATCAGCGACCGCAGACAGTGCCCCCGAACATAGCACCCCATCTCTATGGCCAGATGGTACAGACCAGTCAGGGGATGACGGCGCTGAGGAAGCACGGGGACCTGCCCCAGCTGGTGGAGCTGCTGCTGCGGGCCAAGTGCTCGGACGATGCCGAGTGCCTGGAGCTGAAGGCGGCCATTTGGGCGTTGGCGCACGCCTCCACGCATTCCATTGGAATTGAATACCTAGTGGAGCTGAATGCCAGGTAAAGAGGCTCTACAGGGGCTCCTCGTGGCATGCACTTCTAATTTTCTCATTTGCAGACTCTATGAGAGGCTCATCATGTTGGTGACCAAGTGCGAGGTGTACTCCGTGCGGGCCACGTGCTTCAGTGCCTTGGGAATAATAGCCGGGACCCAGGCGGGTGCCAATATTCTCTTCAAGCTGAGTGAGTAGCTCCCTTTTCGTTCGTTATCCATAGATCATCATTTGTATTCCCTGATCCACAGATTGGCTGAGTGTTCGCCATGATAGGAACACGATGTGGCCAGTGCACCAGCCCGAGGACTGGATGTCCAGCCAGTACACGCCTGTGAGGCACTACTACGAGGATGCCAACTCGTACAATCAAATGACAATGCTTGAGGATCAGATCGACGGCTTCTATCTGGGCTCCCACTACTGGAACGTGGTGGGCACTCTAACGGAGTCCATTGCCGGTGGCGGGGGATCGCTGGCCGGAGCCGCCATTCACAGCACACTCAAGGACCCGAATGAGACGGGAACCGATGACGGGCACACGAATCGTGTGGTGGCCGCCAAATCGAAAACATTGCCGGAGGGCAGTAACTTGCGACCCGGGAAGCATCAGCGCTCCCTGTCCGAGTCCAAGACAACGGATGTGATCAGCTTACTGGGCGGTGCAACCGGACCGGGAGCTGGTCCAGGGGGAGTGGCACCGACGGGATCCCTGTTTCCGGTCCCGTACCATCATCGAATACGATACAACTCCTGCACAGATTCCAATACCTCGGGCGTGAGTAGCTGCGAATCGGTGACCGGACGCACTGCAGCCGCTGCGGCTGCTGCGGCGGCGAATCTCAGTGACCTGCAGCAGTTCGTCCTGAGCCCGATACCCAGCATGTCCAACCTCCTGGAAATCGATCCCACCAAAATGTTCCGCAACGATTTGGTCTCCGGCAACTCCCTCTCCTCCGCGATGACCATGAAGGGCTATGCTCAACTGCGCTCCCTGCGCGCCTACAGCCGCCCGGTCTTCTCCGAGTCGGCGTTCTGCGACTTGGTCGGCCCGGTGGACGCCCCCAGCGAGGTGCAGATGCGACGGCACGACTGGACGCACCCGCACCGGCGGCTGAAAGTCCGCAGCCTGGACCGGCAGCCGAAGCTGAGCGAGGGGTACAGGTGAGTTCAGTTACTAATTGTGTTGTGTACCCCATCTAACCTCTTTTTTTTGTCCCTGAATCAGGAGGATGTTATCGGACGAGATGAACGTACTGCTGCCCACTGCGAATGCCGTCAAGTACATGCCGCGAAACGATCAGAAGGGCCCCTGTTACGCCGGCATTGGTCTGCCCAAGAACGTGCTCGACCTGTTCCCCACCCGCAACGTGAACCGCACCTATGTGTCGCGCGACATCCAGGACCAGGATCTAATGGGTGTCAACCTACTGAGCAGCGCCGGCAACGGTGGCGGCGTCGGGCGGCAACAGTTCTTCAACGACTCGCTGACGAATGAGGGTGGCGACGAGTCCTCGGTGATATCCTCCTTGTCGGATGTTTCTTCGGCCAGTCGTCGGGGTCCGCAGCAGCGCGGTCCGCAGTTCCAGCAGCAACAACAGCCAAACGATGGGAAGCACGCCCGGAGCCAGTGCCTCCATTGTGCCAGATCGTCGCGCCAGCAACAGCGCCAGGATAGCCAAAGCAACGGAGGAGGAACAGGATTGAGCGGTGGCAATGGAGGCGAAGCATCCTTGGCCCCCTGCGAGCTCTACAGAACGGCGGCCGCCGCTCTGTTGGCGTCTATGGCTGGACCCGTTTTGCCCAAGAAGAGTAGCTCCTCGGGCTCGGGCAATGTCCCGACGACCGGAGCCGATATCAGTTTCCATTCGCCGGAGAGCATGCTCAGCGAGGACAGCCTCCCGGACAGACTCACCGCCTCCATATTGTACAATGTCCAGCGCCTGGCCAATCCCGTCAGTGCCAAGCAGTCAAAGATGGCTCTGCTGGAGCTGAAGCAGAAGCATCCACATGCCTTTCAGGTGAGAAAAATGGGTCACATCTTTCAATGGCAATACTTAATTGAATCTTTTTGTCTTTCAGGACATTTGTCTGTACTCGGAGTCGTGCAAAACGCTCGGAAGGAGCAGCTACCGGATGAGTGCGCGTCGCTTCTTGCAGGAACTGTTCCTCGACCTCAACCTGGACTCGTTTTACGTGGAGCCGCAGCTCATAATTGCGGCTCGAAAACTGCCTGCCGAGGAGAAGGCGGATTCTGCTACGACACCCGCAACGACGCCGACCTCCTTGCAACCGACGGTGCCTCTGCGGATGCCGGCCATGAAACCGAAGCCCAAGAGTCTGGCGCAGCTGGCCAGCGTGTACGAGACCAGTTGGGAGAACCTTCTGATGGATTTCTCGCCCCGAACGGGTCCCACTGCCGCCAAGTCGTCGTCGCTAGACGTTCCGTTTCCCGCACCTACCCAAGCCGTACAAAACAAGTTGCACATCGGCGAAACGGAGAGCTCGGTGTCCGGCAGCGGTAGCGGCAGCGAGGACGAGGACGGAGAGACTGGCGAGGATGTGTGCGACGGCAGTTCCGTGACCACTGGCCACACGGCTCTACCCACAGGTAGGTCAAATGCTTAACATTGAGTCTAAAGAGAAACACGAACATGTACCAACTCCAGGCAACAGCAATCGCAGCAGCATCTGTACGATCAGCCAACAGCCGCCGGGCGGGGCCGGAGTTGCAGCTCCTGCGGCCTCAAGTGGCGGTGCCAGTGCCTCGACGGACGAGATGCGGAACGAAAACCGGCAGTATACGCGCGGACGCTTCTACACGCTGGAGCTGGACTTGAGCTGCACCCGCAACAAGTTTCCCATCAAGGACCGCAGCCAGGCGGTGCCGATACTGACGCGGCAGGTGAGCGCCAGCGGCAGTGCCGCCGGTAATGAGTCCACCTCCTCGGAGCTCAACTACTCCACGGTGACCAAGAGCCTGGCTGCCTCGATGGCCAAGGCGATTGGCAGTCTCTACTGCGAGAAGCGTTTGCAGAGCTCCAAATCGGAGGCTGTGCTCGGAGCGGGTGCGGCTGCGGCTGCGGGTGGATCGGCGACGGCAGTGCCCTGCGGGGTGGGCAGCTGGCAGCAAAAGTCAAAGATCCTGGAGCCGCTGGGCGAGGATCCGGTGAAGTGACCAGCCGCCCTATCGCCGCCAACTGCCACCTGCCTTCCCGAATGAGCGTCTTCTTTTTTGTAAAATATCAAATCAAAGAAACCTGCAGCAACACCACTTAGTTTTAAACCGAAACACACACACACACCCACACAACAAACTACTATAGCTATTAAGTTTATTTCTTTAAGATTATTTTTACGGTCACCAAACACACACACACACACACACTACACACCCCCCCTATAAATAGTTTTTAATTTTAATGAAATTAACTAACCTTAACCAGAGAGAGAGAGAGAGGAATCCCCAAAAACCAATTAATCTTCCAAAGTCAATTGATTTGGAAACTATGTCATGCTCCTTACCATAAAAAACAAACAAAACTTGATGAAAAAAAAAATACCTAAAGCAACAACAACCAACAACAAACCACCGCAATTTATTTAATCAATTGTACTTAAAATAAAACGAAATAACTAAAGTTAAAATAATAAGCCAGAAGCCGTAAAAACCAAGAAGATATCAGAACGTTTGAAAAACAAGAAGTCGTTCACCAACAATTAAAACCAAAACTAAATAAATAAATTGAAAAAATGTTAGCGATGAGTTTCATTTGTGGTGGTCTAAATATTAAACTAAGAAATTATTTTAAAATAAAAACACATTTTTAGTTTCTTTTTCTAGGTTTTGAGTTAAAGTTGATTTATTTAGATGTTTTTGTTTTTTGTTTTTGATTGAAATTAGCTAAGCAATTGTATTTGGTTTGAGTCATGCAATTTGAAGTAGTTTTTGGAACTATTTAATTATATATTTTCTTGTGTGTATATATATCGATCGAGTCGTATCGTACGATCTTAGGTGTATATATGGTATGCTTGGGAAACTGCAGATGCGCGGAGACTGTTTTTAGGAATTTTCGTAGTAAGCTCTATTTTTGTCACTATATATGGAATGCATATTATAATGTTAGGTAAATGTAGGTAGTATAGAGTGACTGACTGTGTTTCAATCCGATTCGACGTGATTCGATTTGGGTTGAGTTGAGTTGAGTTGAAAAGAGGAACCGTATGTTATAGTGCCTTTGATTTTTTCCTTTTATTCGCACTTCGTTGAAATTTTTTTTTGGTTTTTTCTTTTTTTTTTCGATAAAGCTACAATTAATTGAGCACTAATCTTCGGTTATATCTATATATATAATATATATATTATATATATATATAATCTGTATATGTGTGTATAAGTACAATTACATGTATCAAAAAATGCAATCAACAATATCAGTCCATTGCCAGCCTGGCAACAACAACATCTTCTATAATCCTTGAGCTCCAGGACCGCACTGTAATTACAAAAAAAAAAGATAAATTAATCAGTAAAATTAAAAAAATCCAGATCAGAACAGTGTGTCTTAGTATTTGTTTTTAACAGTCCATTAATGGAATATTTTGTTGAAAAACAAAACTGGGTAATAAGCACATTGTTGTATGCGTTTTACCATTTGGCTATAGAACTATGTATATAGCAGTTGGGAAAAAAATAAAAATAAATAAGAAATAGAACAGTTGTTCTTTTTTGGAACTATATGTTTTTATAAAAAAAAAAAAAAAAAATACATACAAAAGAATAAGAATATGTTGAAGATGCACCATAGGTGGATAAATAATAACAAGTTAAAGGTACCTGAAGAAAATTGTTCAAAAAGTAACCACCTTTTTGGTTTAATAAATAATTAAAATAAAAAAATAAATAAAACAAATAAGTCAAAAATATGGGCCATACGATTAGCCTTGTCTCCCCGGAAGGCGGAGACCTACGAAAGGCACTGGCTCGCCTTGTCCAATTCTAAGGACTCCAAAGTCGTCACCCAGAAACACTCTCCAGCAGGTTCTTGAATCCAGTGTATCCTCTCCAAATGTCAAGGTTTTAAGAGTCCAAGTAATATAAAAAAATCAAATCAAAGAGGAATAATGAGCTTAACCATTTTTCATGAGCTTAACCATAACCATTCTTCATGAGGTTAACCATTTTTCAAAAACGCATTTTTTGCGAAATAAATAAAAAAAAATTACAGGTAAAAAAATAGTTTTTTAAAATAAAATCATAAAATATGTCCTGAATCGTATCGGATTTATCATTGGATTACAAGGGTCCGAATGAAGGAGACAAAAAAAACAAAATATTAGTTATGAAAAATAAAATAAGGAAATCAGTTCAGAGTCGTCACCCAGAAACACTCTCCAGCAGGTTCTTGAATCCAGTGTATCCTCTCCAAATGTCAAGGTTTTAAGAGTCCAAGTAATATAAAAAAATCAAATCAAAGAGGAATAATGAGCTTAACCATTTTTCATGAGCTTAACCATAACCATTCTTCATGAGGTTAACCATTTTTCAAAAACGCATTTTTTGCGAAATAAATAAAAAAAAATTACAGGTAAAAAAATAGTTTTTTAAAATAAAATCATAAAATATGTCCTGAATCGTATCGGATTTATCATTGGATTACAAGGGTCCGAATGAAGGAGACAAAAAAAAAAAATATTAGTTATGAAAAATAAAATAAGGAAATCAGTTCAGAGTCGTCACCCAGAAACACTCTCCAGCAGGTTCTTGAATCCAGTGTATCCTCTCCAAATGTCAAGGTTTTAAGAGTCCAAGTAATATAAAAAAAATCAAATCAAAGAGGAATAATGAGCTTAACCATTTTTCATGAGCTTAACCATAACCATTCTTCATGAGGTTAACCATTTTTCAAAAACGCATTTTTTGGGAAATAAATAAAGAAAATTTACAGGTAAAAAAATGGTTTTGAAAATTAAAATCATAAAATATGTCCTGAATCGTATCGGATTTATCATTGGATTATAAGGGTCCGAATGAAGGAGACAAAAAAAAAAAAACAAAATATTAGTTATGAAAAATAAAATAAGGAAATCAGAAAAAACAGGGGCAGCGCCAGCACCATCAACAAATAATGAAAAACAAATAAAAATGAAAAAATTAAAAAGAAAAAATAAAATAAAAGGAGAAAATACGGAAAAATAAGATGTTCACCCGACGAGGCTTTCGGGTGAACTGAATATTTCTGGGGCTCCTTCCAGGAGCGTCGTAAAGCAAAGCCTCCTTGTCAGACTTTTGAAATAATTTGTCACTTCATGGATTGCTGTGATTGAAGAATATTTGAAATTCTAGATTTAACGAAAATGGCGTATGTATCGATTTATGTTTGATATCGATATTCTACATTATTGAAGCTTGAAGAAGCGTGAAAGAAATGACTATTTAAAAGATTTGTATCTAAAAGGAATCTAAAAGTATTTAAGTAATTTAAAATCCGCAAGGTAGAATTCTTAAGGAAAGAGAAAAAAATAAATATGAAATTATATAGATATATTAAATTACGGTATTCCTAGCATTCATGAGTTATTATCGCTTATTTTGTTTCAATATTGATAAAATATTAGAAAAAACAAGAAAGGAAAGCTAACTTCGGGCGGAGCCGAAGTTTATATACCCTTGCAGTTAAAACCGGATATATATCGCAAACATCGGATATAGTTGGCCGATCCTTATGATCACATCATAATAAAACCAATTTACTAAAATACAAAATCTAAAATAAGTCCCAAACTTCTATCTTCAAAAATACGAAAGTTGATATTTCTACCAAGTACCATTTCCGATCGTTCAGTTATATGGCAGCTATAGGATATAGTCGACCGATCCTAATGAAATTTGGTAGGTCGGATCAACTGGCCAATAATAGAATCTGTATTAAGTTTCAGCTTTCTATCTTCAAAAACACGAAAGTTGGGTCATTTCCGATCGTTCAGTTATATGGCAGCTAAAAGATATAGTCGGCCGATCCTTATGAAATTTGGCATGTCACAATAATTTGCCAAAAATAGCTCTCATGTCAAATTTGAACTCTCTAACTCTAAAAACACCAAAGTTATACCATTTCCGATCAATCAGTTATATGGCAGCTATAGGATATAGTCGGCCGATCCGGGCCGTTCCGACTTATATACTGCGTGCAAAGGAAAGAAGGGTGTGTGCAAAGTTTCAAGACGATAGCTTTAAAACTGAGAGACTAGTTCGCGTAGAAACGGACAGACAGACAGACAGACGGACAGACGGACAGACGGACAGACGGACATGCTCATATCAACTCAGGAGGTGATCCTGATCAAGAATATATATACTTTATAGGGTCGGAGATGTCTCCTTCACTGCGTTGCACACTTTTGGACAAAATTATAATACCCTCTGCAAGGGTATAAATATTATTACTGTATTCCATTTTAATTTTGGTACAACAGTTTTAAGAAATTGAAAGAATTGATAACTTTTCCAAGAATATATAGGAAAATAACCTTAAACTCTATTAAAAAAGTGTTGTCCGCTACTGTGTCCGTGATCGAAAAAAAACCATACATATGTATGTTTTTAAGATATATTGTATATTTTATTCCTTAAAGAAAAGTATAAAATATAAAAGACTTACCCTGAAACTACTCCAGGAGTTCCATCACCAAATAAACGATATAGCCTATGGCCAGGCAAAATTAATTCCCGTCAGTTGATAGAACTTGTTGTTAAATGGGCGATAGAACTCCCGGAGTCGCTCGATGGCCGCCGGATCGATATGCGGATGATTTCGGCCCTTGGTCTTGCCCAGGCAGTGCGGTGTGGACCTGGCCTCCGATTTGAAGAGACACGGAAAGCCCTTGGTAGCATTAAAGTAGAAATGCTTTTCAGTGACGACGCGCTTCAGTCCCAGGAAGTCCTGAACACGTCCGATCTCATAGGCGGGATCCATGATGAGACGCTCCCCGCTGATAAAGAGGAGCTGGGACAGCGGAAAGCAGAGAAGCCAGCGCTCCAGGTAGCGGGCATAGACCCCGATCTTCACCGGACCCCAGTTGGTGTCCACCACCGAGTAGGTGCCATTGATGAAGGCCAGCTGCTCGAACCGCTTCATGTCCGCCTTCTTGCTGGCCGCCTGGGTATAGTCCGAGATGGCCCTCGTCACCGGATCCCGCACCACAATAAGCAGTCTGGAGAGGATTAGGAAAGGGAAAGGTAAGGGATACTATACAATTCCTTTTCTTCCTAGCTTCAATCTTGTTTTTTTTTTCAGTTTACTCACTTGGTGGCCGGATTCATGTGATAGACTCTGTGGGGCACCTCCTTGGTCACAAAATAGCTGGGAGTCTTCTCCATGGTGATCTGGCCCTCGATAGTGTAGGGCATGTGATGGCGGTACCATCTCAAGCCGCGTTGATAGTGCCTGTCGAAAAAGTGCACCTCGGAGCCGGCGGCCCTCACGTCCGGATGCAGTCGGATGAACTCCAGCAGCGCCCGAGTTCCGCTCTTCTTGACCCCGATGATCAAAGTGTCCGGCAGATGACGCGATGGCCGGAGTCCCTGCTGCCGGAGCAGCTGATACTTGGGTGCTCCATCCAGGCTGCTCGTGACGGACTGAGCTGGCGGAGCATTGGTGGATACAGATGTGGAGGCATTGGTGCTACTGGTATTGGTGGAACTGCTACTGTTTCCCGTGTCACTGCTGTCATTGCGGGCTGTGGATGTGAGTGCCAGGAGGTTGCGGAGATTGCTCTGGGTAAGTGGAAAAAATGTATAGGATTTTATTATTATATATATGCCATGTATGATACCTGGTACTTTTATTAACACTGTTTTTATTTAAAAGTAATTTTTTAAAGGCCACTTTCTCATAAAAATGAACTATCCAATAAAAAAGCTCTTATATTCCGCATATAGAGAAAAAGATATATACCAAAAAAAATTAAAATACCAGGTTTAAAAAAAGATAAAAAGCATTATTTAAAACAAGTACTTTAAGTAACTTTGTCTTTATCTAAAAATATTTTCTGAAAGAGCGACAGAAGCCGGTGCTTTTCAAGTACCTTAACCTTTAAAGAACTCGATTTCTACAAAGAAGATATAATATATCCGTTACTTATATAAAGCGTATTCTAAAGCAACATGATTTTTAAAATATACTCATTCAAATTATGAGAAAAATGCATTAAAAACTAAAATTGATTTTTTATTTCGCAAATAAGAAACATCTTCCAAATAAAAGATGTAAGATAGTCGGTATTTGCCTCAACCTTATTTCTAAATAAAAAAAATGATTAAAAATTATAATTAGCTCCTCGAAGCTCTTTAGGAATCATATAAATATAAGAAATCCGCCACTTTCTATTGACTTATTCTTTGGTCCTAAAAATTAATTATCAAATAAAATATAAGACTTAAAGCCCTCTGGCCCTAAATAAAAGTACCGGGTATGAATACTTTATGTGGCCGTAGCTCGAAATTTACATTGCAGATTGGCTTTTAACTTTTAATATGTTTTAAAATTCATGTCAGGCACTCGATGTCAATGTATGCACTTATTAAATATTCAACACATCGCAGAAGCTCAATCAAAATCGCCAATTGGGGTGGTTAATATCCGCACTTCAAAGGGTAACCAATCGCAAAAAAAAAGAGATAAGAAAAAAACCGGAACTTGAACCGGATGTTGAACCGAAACCCCGCTCCTCACCTGCTGGAGGCTGCGACTGATGCTGGCCAGAAGGCAGGCATTGAAGCTGTAGGAGAAGTAGACCAGAGTGATGCACACCACCAGGGCGATGGCCAGACTCCGGCTACTCAGGCTGAGGCTGCTGCACCAGATGCTCATCACAAACATGGTCACTCCGGAGGCGTATGGCTGCTCCTCCAGGGGCTCTCTTATGCCGGTGCAGGTGCAGGTGCTGGAAAAGGTCCTGGTGCAGGTGCAGGTGCTGGTGGGGATATGTATGGGAATCCACTGCCGGATTCCATAGCCGGTTCTTTGGCCACTGCCCTTACAGCATTCTTGTGTAATTTTGCAATCTGCAGCTGTCTTTAATCCTTTTTCCTCGCCAGGATATTTTTTTCCTTTTTTTTGCAAGTTCCTTGCCGTTTTTTGCAGCTACTCACTGTTTTTGTTGTTATCCTCGGCAGCCGAGTTCCGGAAGTGAAAGCCACGGATAAGGCGAGCCCAAGACATCGGGTTGCCTGTCCTGAGTCCTGTGAGTCCTCTGAGTCCTGCCAGCGGATAAGCCGACACTCTTGGGCCTCCAAGGAAGGGGCTGCCAGCTGGCTGTGCTTAAGAAACCGAAGAGAGCAACTGACCTGCGCAGGACTAAAGTGTCCTTAACTCTCTCTCTCTCTCTCTCGGTCTGTGTTAGATTCTTATGCAAGTGCACTTTGAAAAAATAATTGTAGATAAGTTAACAATATTATTAAAATATTTTACTTAAATCTTAGAATGAAATCTATTAAACATAATTTATTATTGTACATATTAGCTTTAAAAGGTTAAAGATTAATTCTAAGATTGCTTAAGTGGACTTTAAATTGTACCGGGTATTAAAGACATTTTTAAGATTTGTCGTAAAATAATAAATATATTTGTAAAAAATTCCTCAGAATTCTCAAGGAAAAATTTAACAAAACCTCAAAAATTTAATTACTTATTTATTTGTTATTATATAATATTTAATCCTTATCATTCAAAATTGAAAGTAACGAACTGATAGGGTTGCCTGATAAAAAATGCAAATTGCAAAGAGCAACTCTGCAGAAATCTCTGCTCTCTCTCTCTCTCTCTCTCGGGGGCCTTGGTTCTCTCTGCTGAAATCACAATTTCCTCTCAAAGGTAAACAAACTAGCTAACGGAACTTGCACCCACACCTGCAGCCCACTTTCTCCCACCACCCACCACCCACCACCCACTGCCCACCGCCCACTCTCAACCAACAAAAACAAAAGCCGATAATAACACTTGGCTGGCATACCATATATGTATGTAATTCAATAGAAATCAATTGGCCAACTTTATCGGCCGAGTAACCCTTATCAATTATAGCCATTCCAGATTAGTTTTAAGCCTTATCACAATTAATAGACACGCCAGGGCTTAAATATGCACAATATACGTTCATATATAAATAGCCGGAAACTTTTTGCGACCAAGAAATAGAAACTAATGGGCATTGGTGCCATTCCGGCCGTAAAGCTTGGGGCAACTCCCCGAGGGGCTTATCGTTTGGCGGACATCTGTTTATCTGTCCGAGGGGCTTACTCCAATGCGGCATTAGTCACTCACCAACTGGGTACACTCAGCGAAATGGGTGGTAGACCTATAAATAGAAACACCTGCCAAGTTAATGGCTGGATGAGGCATCTAATTGCGGAGCCAAAATAGAAAGAAATCTTCCACAAAAAGCTATAAAGAGCTGAGCTATGGCGTTGTCACTATTTCTCTCTCTGCAGCTCCACATGCACCTGGCCTGGTCCGTGCCAGGGCTTATCTTATCGCCTTATCGTGGCCGTCTTTGCCGCAGTCCGACTCCTTCTCCCACCACGGCTACGCAGCATTTGTGCCCGGCGTCTGGCCATCACACATCGTGGCCGTCACACACGCAACATGCTCTAAGCCTTGAGCTCTAAGCTCCTCCATCTCTCCGCCGGATAATCAACTGGAGTTCGACTTTGTTAAAAAAAAAAGGAAATAAAATGGCAAACGTGTGGGGAAAGCTGGTTATCCAGTTCTTTAAGTACGCCCCCAGCTATGTGGGTGAGTCATGCGGATTTGAAGTGGGATATCTCCGCTCTTTACCCATAAAGATTACCAACAATAAATACTAATAAATTATAAGGTATTATCAGTCAAAACCATAATATTTAAACAAAGTGTTGAGACCTTTTCAAAGTGGTTGTGGAATTTCTCAAAAAAATATTAAAGAGAATCATGGTTCAGTTTGGCTGCTAAAAGTGTAAGAATTTCAAATTAATTATTCCTTAGGAGCACTGTCTTTCTTAGAAAACTTAAGATTTAGGTCTTTAAACAGATCTACTAACGGAAAGAAGTACAAGTCTTACAAGTACTGGTAAGCCAGTTTGGAGTTGGGTATTAGAGTCATCTATCTTTAATACACAACTCCAAACTGGCTAACCAACAACTAATACTCTAATGGGTAGGATAGTCTCCAGAGATATATGGGGTTTATGTCTTTAAAGTTTAAACAAACCTAATACCGTAATAATAACCTAATAAATTCGTAAGATATATCCTAAGCCTTAGGTACACATACCTCCTAACAGACCTAATAGATCCCTAGGCCTTAGGTTTGTAAACATATAAGTCTCCTTCAGAAACACACACATCTACAAAATCACCTTAGAGTTTAAAATTTAAGCTTTATATCCTTAGGACTTGAAACAGACACACGGAGAGGCTTCGATAGATCCTTGAAGTAAAGGTCTTTAAAAAAACAGACACACGGATAACTCTTCATAGATTCATTAGAGGACTTAGTAGGACTTTAAACGAAAAAATGAACAAAAGGACCGGATATGTAGATACCCAAAGGAGAGACTAACAAGTCTTCGTAGATCCCCCAGGTCTAGGTCTTTTAAGAGACCTCCTACGGACATATATGAAACCCCTATTAACACTTCCTTTTGGTCTTTATAGTGTGTCTGAGTTTCATGCCCTGTGGCATGATCTTTGGCTACAGCATTTGTGCCTTTGTGGCGGAGAGGAATCTAAAATCCGGACTCATCCACTATGGCCCCTTGATTCTGGGCGCTTGCTGGGCAGTCGTCACCGCCTTGGCCATGTTCTCCCTGAAGCTGGTGAAGAAGTGCATCATCTACTGGCAGCCGTGGCTGCTCATCTCCGCCGGGATATTCAATCTCATTGCCAGTTGTTTCTACTTTGCAGATGGATTTGGTAAGCTTAAAACAAATATAGTCATTAAATAAATTAATAAAAACCCCTTCCGCGTTTCAGATCACGTGGGAGCTTATATATCGTATGTGGCCCACAGCATGACCTTTGTGGCTGGATACAGTTACTTGCTAACGATGACCTCCAAGGCGAGTCGCTCCATCCTGATCTCCACCAGCTGCAGCTGCTACCTGCTGGGCGTGGCCTCAGCCGTGAGCCTCATTGTGGCCGCCTACAGCCGGAATAAGGAGCAGTTGGCCGGCCAAAGTGCCACCACGGAGCAGTTGATTGACGGAATCTATGTGAACTTTGCCGGAACCTATTTGAGCGTGGCCGCCGCCATGCTGGCCATACTGATTGGCATCAAGGTGCTGGACTTTCTGGGCACTGTGGACCTGGTGAATAGCCTGGACAACGACCTCCGCATCGCCAACTCCAACGGAAGCATCTTCGAGAACAGAGACGAGGTCATCAAGCGGCTGCAGTTCTTCTACGTGACCAAAAACCAGCAGTGGAATGTGATTCTGCTGCTCCTGTTTACGGAGGCAGTGCAGCATGCCCTGCTGGTGTACTTCCTCTACTGGTTTGCCCTGAATCCGGCCATACGGCTGACGTCCTTCTCGGACATCGATGCCATGTTTTGGGTCATCTTCGCCGGCAGCTTAGTGACTCTCCTGTGCCAGTGGTTCCTGTCAGTGAAGGTGACTTTTGTGGGCTCCCAGGTAGCTCTGATCTTCTTCACCCTGCTGGCCATGATCCTGTGCAATGTGACCGACTCCCGCTGGTCCCTCTGGCTGCTCCTGGTGCTCTTCGGCCTGTCCTACTCCAACCAGACCATAGTCCTCCTGGAGGTCACCCACTTGCGATACACGGAGCTGGTTGTGGGCGCCTCGTACATCCTGAAGCTCCTGGACACCAGCATTGTGTACTTTTACTTTGTGGCCGATGCCAAGAATTCGTACTTCTACTCCACGGAGTCGAGCACCCTGATGGCCCAGGGATTCGTCTTCATGATCATCACCGCCCTGCTGGCGCTCGTGGTGGGCATGAAGGTGCCCCGCACCCATCGCACCCAGCTCCTGGAGATCCAGTACGAGGTATACGGCATTATCTTCATGAAGCACCAAATCGAGCAGCTCAATGTCCGGTGGCTGAACGACGGCACCATTCCCACCATAAGCCAGTGACCGATCGCCCGCCAATGTAAATACAAATACTCAGTATTTAATTGAATTTTTTTATCTAAAATATATCAAATATATATATATTAATCATTTAATCACGTGCCCTGTCGATGCAGCTCGATGCATGGAATCGATTAGGTAATATTGTGCAATCTTTTGATAAGAAGTCATGCCTTCCAGTCTATCTCTGTGTATCCATCTGGAAAAACGTCATTGGAAAGAGTGTATTAAATGCGAAATCCTGGAGATTGGCCACCTAAGCACAAACCAAATAGCCTAACAATTAAGATCTTAACTGAGATCCAGATAGTTAGTGTTTGTTTTGTTGCTTTTAGCTTGCCGTCGGTTTATTTTAGGACTAAACTAGCGTCTGATGGAGATAATTTGAACGGCGGCGGTGTGATCGCGACAAAAGTGGCTGGCACAGGCTGATACATTCGCACAGGGTGTCACCTTGTACCCATGGGCACCTGTAAGTAAATAATTCGAAATTAAACAGAATTGTTTACGGACTTCTGTTACAATCATTTCATAAGAATGGGAAGTGCCAGAGTCTCGATTTTCACTCACTCAATTCCGTCATAAACTTGTGCAGTGTATCCACATTCCGCACTGTACTGGCCAGAAGCATTTCCAGCTGATTGCTTCTCTGTATGAACAAGTAGTCCAGTGCTCCTAGCAGGGCATCGAACTGGGAGTCATCGTAAATAACATCCGCTGCCAGGAGCAGATCTGTTTTGGCGTATTTTTCCCAAGGAAACTTTGCAACTGCATCCCAGCGTAGAGTCTCCGCTTGAGGCACTTCCCCCGCCTCGTCTTTGGTATCGAAATTCAATGCAATATTTTCTCGCATCAGCTGTACACATGGTTCGCTGCCATCTGTGAGGAGCACCTGTCCAGTGTGCAGTTCCAGGGCAGGTAGCTTCAGCAGAATTCCCACCAGACCGGCACCAGCCCCGAGTTCAACCACATTCTTGCCTTTGACCACATCCTTGTGCTGCAGAATATAGTCTGCCAGGGCCAAAGCAGCCTCCCAAGTGCAGAGCCCAGTGGTTCCTTCGCTCACAAAGCTGTTTGATTCCCGAAGCGTAATTTGTGCTCCAGGCTGGATCAGATAGTGTTTGTAGGCATAGGCCGTGCCGGAACTTGGACTCTCTGCCATACGGCCGCACAGGTTCCCGTATAGATCGTCGTGCAGCTCCTCCTGATCCTTTAGCAGGTGCATCAGTTGCTTGAGGAATGCTTCCAGGTAGCTGCGCCGCACCGGATGGCTTTTATTCAACGGGTGACCACATGTGGCTGCTATCAGTTCCTGCTGCTCCGCCCAGTTCAGTGGCAGCTTCACCGACTGCAACGGAAAATAACCGAAACTATTAAGGAGGCTCCACAGGTGGGTGGGGGATTCCCGGCCGTGTAACTTACCGACCAGGCCATCTTATTAACCGGATAGCAGCACAGGAATTGCTGCTGTAGCTTATCGTACTTTCCTGCCATTTTAGATGTCTCCTCCCGGTGGAATACCAACTAAAATTGAAAAAAAACAGTGGCCAACTGGGAAGAAAGAGGCAACGTGAAACCAGCTGACCAGTGTTGGAAAATGGCCTAAAAATTGCTGCCAACCTGTTGGAGAAAGCAGGTGGTGAGTGCGACCGTTAACTATAAATGCCGTAGCTTGAAAGCTAGCCTTAGGCCAAAGTATTTAGAATTATTATTGAGGAATTTTTCATTCCTCCCCATTTCACTAATCTTACAATTATATTCCAATCTTTTGAGCAAAGGGCACCATTTTAAGTGGAAGCTTTTTATGGATGCGTGACAACCCTGCTTTGGTTTGTTTTGCTATCTGAATCTCATTTTCGGCTGACTTGGATTGCATTGGCCTGTGCGTCTGTGCTTGGATTGGGCAAAGTGCACGTTAATGCAGTATCTGGCCTGCGCAAGGTTTTTGCCCTCGAGCTGGGTATTTGCACGCAACCTGTTAATTGTCGCTAGCAGCGCCGCTTTCGTCACAAGCTGTTCGTCTTTCGCCGACACCAGACACCTTGCCGGAATCTCCACTTCCAAGATGAGTAGCAACGACCAGACCTGTAAATCATCGTGCCCTGGGGCACAATATCAGGCAGGCAGCAGCTCAGTGGCATATGTGACCACTCCGGACCAGGAGTCTGCTAAGAAGCTGGCGCGCGGCATCATCGAACGAAAACTGGCTGCTTGCGTGAACATTGTGCCGCAGATCGAGTCCATATACATGTGGGAGGGCAAGGTCAACGAAGACAGCGAGTACCTGCTGATGATCAAGACGCGCACGCAACGAATCGACGAGCTGAGCAAGTACGTCCGGGAGAATCACCCGTACAGCGTGGCCGAGGTCATCTCCCTGCCCATCCAGAACGGCAATCCGCCGTACTTGAAGTGGATCGAGCAAACAGTGCCGGAAAAGGCTGAGAACAAAGACTAATTTAACTTAGCATGAAAATAAAGGGTTCATTTTAACCGAAAAATGTAAACTTCATTAATATTTGTAAAGCTTATGTTTGTGGCGCCAAATTGCAGAGTTGCCAGAAGTTTACACAGTGTTTAGCTTTTCTAAACAAACTTCTTCAGAAAATCCTTAATAGAATTCTGTGGTTGATAATTATGGAGATCAATATTGTCTTTATTATAATAAAAAGTCTTGCTACAAATTATTTTAGTAAAAACATAAAATAAGTATGAATCTAAGAATTATCGATAAAATCATCGATGGAAAACGAGGTGGCAGCACTGTCCGGCCATCAGCTGTTTGAAGAACGCCAACGAGAAAAACCAAGTGCGAAAAATTCCGGAAAGAAACACGCACTGCTCTGATTCACCATGTCCGCCGACGAGGAGGCGGGCGTGCACAGGCTGGAGGGTACCAGCGGCGAGGAGACGCGTGGTGGTCTTGTAATCCGGAAGCCCAAGGACGGAGCGTCATCGAAAAGCGGCTTCAAGGTTCCTCAGGGATCGCTGCTAGGTCTGGACAAGCTGGCGGCCAAGCGCCGCGCTGAAAAGGAACAGGCCGGACGCTTGATTTCCTTTAAGGACAATGAGTACGATGACACTGCGAGCGGTGGAGGATCCACGCCAAGTTCAACACCAGGCAATGGCGGAGGAGGAGCTTCGAGTGAGTTTGCCTTCAAGAAGCCAGATACGAAAAGCTTCGAGAAGCTGAGTCGCCAGCTCCGTGAGCACAAGGACGAGACGCCCTCACACACCGGTGGAGTCTCGGAAAAGGCTCGCGAACGCCTGCGGGAGCACATACAGCGGGACAAGACCCGCGGTCGCCCGGCGGTCAGCAGTTCCTCGTCATCCGGCTCCAGCTCGGAAAGCCGATCGGACCGAGAGAGACGCCGAGAGCGGGAAAGAGATCGCGACCGGAGGCACCAAAGGGACAGAGACAGAGATCGATATAGAGAGCGAGATCGTGACCGGCACCGGAGTAGAGACCGAGATCGAGATCGAGACAGAGATGGCTCCATGTCCGCAAGGAGCGTAAACACTCCAAGGGAGCCGAACACACCAGGCGGCAGCAGCGGCATATCCAACAGTACCTGGGACGATGATGACGGCGACAGCAGCCACCGTAAATCCGACTGGGACATGCCCACGCCCAAGCGTCATGGGAGCCACACCTCAAGTGATTGGTCCGCCCGCTCGAGCAGCCGGCGGAATCAAGGCCGGCAGGATGACACGGCGCGGCCGACACCGGCCCACCGATACAATCAATGGGCGCACGACCGCAAACGCAGTGGAGCCACACCCTGGGGCGAGGACGCAGAGTCGCGGGATCTGTGGGAGGAGGAGCAGCGCCGGTTAGACCGCGAATGGTACAACATCGACGAGGGCTACGACGACGAGAACAATCCGTTCGGCGGCGCCAACTCGGATTACTTCCGGAAGCGAGAGGAGCAGCTGGAGCAGAAACGAACCAAGCGAATCAGTGCCCAGCAGCGTCAGAACAATCGGGACAATGAGCTGTGGGAACGGAACAGAATGCTCACCTCCGGCGTGGTGACTTCGATCAATGTTAACGACGATTTCGACGATGAAGCCCTGGAAAGAGTGCATCTACTCGTCCATCATATAATCCCGCCCTTTCTGGACGGTCGAATTGTGTTCACCAAGCAGCCGGAACCCGTGGTGCCGGTGAAAGACCCCACCTCCGACATGGCCCTTCTGGCGCGCAAGGGCAGCGCTCTGGTGAAGACCTATCGGGAGCAAAAGGAGCGCCGCAAGGCGCAGAAGAAACACTGGGAGCTGAGCGGCACCAAGCTGGGCAACATCATGGGCGTGAAAGGGCCCCAGGACGAGGACGATGCTCGCTTCAACAAGGACAACGATACGGCCGACTACCGAAAGGACCAGAAGTTTGCCGATCATATGCGTGACCAGGAAACGGGCGGCAAAAGCGAGTTCTCTCGAAAGAAAACCATCGCTGAGCAGCGACGCTTCCTGCCCGTATTCGCCTCCCGCCAGGAGCTGCTCAACGTGATCCGCGAGAACTCGGTGATCATCATTGTGGGTGAGACTGGCAGCGGCAAGACCACGCAACTCACACAGTATCTCCACGAGGATGGTTACAGCAAAAGTGGCATGATTGGATGCACCCAGCCGCGTCGAGTGGCCGCCATGTCAGTGGCGAAGCGTGTCTCCGACGAGATGGACACCCAGTTGGGTAGGAGGTGGTAACTTCGTATTAGCTCTTGTACTAATATTTCCCTTTCTTATTCCCTGCCAGGTGAGGACGTGGGCTATGCCATTCGGTTTGAGGACTGCACTTCGGAACGCACGGTGATCAAGTACATGACGGATGGTATCCTGCTCCGCGAAAGTCTGAGGGATCCGGATCTGGACAGTTACTCCGCCATTATAATGGACGAGGCCCACGAGCGGTCGCTATCGACGGATGTGCTTTTCGGATTGCTGAGAGAGGTGAGTCGTTTTGTTTTAATTTTTATGATTTTATTTTAAAGCCCCGATCAGATAAAGAAAATAGGTCCCAGGTCTTACCAGATCAATCATTTTCGTTTATATCTAAAAGCAATGCCTTTATCTATTTGTTAACAAATAAAAAATTGTTAAGCATTTGAAACTGTGTACCTAGTCATTATAATGGTTCTCAAGCTATTAGTTAATGGTTCCTAAATACCCTCCCATATCACTCCCCCTAAATAAAACAAAAGAGCTATATATTTTTATCGATTGGTAAACATTTAATAATAATATCAATATAAAGCATTTTACAAACGTTTCATATTCAATTTTGTTTCACATTGTCGAAATGTATATGTAAGACTACCATAAATATTTTATAAATCGCTTAAAAAATACACAACTTAAACAAAATAACTAATAATAATATATAGCTTAGAGACTATTGTTCCATTTAATAGATATCTTTCTTTTTTTTGTCGATTTTTTTTATCCTTTTTCTGATGGGTTTATATTTTGAAGTTAAGTTTTAAGTTACGTATGTGAGAGTCCGTGGTCGTCCAGTTGGTTGGCTTTATGTACAAAAATACGTTGATTTTCCGATAAATTTTCGATTGGTTTTCGATTTTCGATTTTCTTTGTTTGAGTGTCCGATTGTGAGTCGAGGCGTCGTCGGGGTCTGCACTTGTTTGTCATTTAATGTAATATATATATTTCATTAGAATATAGAGTTAAATACATAACGAAACATTTCGAATGTTTGATTGTGGTTCTTACAATGCTAAGTAGAGTTCTTCATAATTTTCCTTGTGGCTTGGGATCTCTTAATTCGTTAATTAAGCTTAAACAACAAAGAAAACAAAGGTGTTGCCTTGCATTGGTTGCTACCAGTATGGTTTATGTTGGCCATAAATACATAATATACGTTGTATAATAAAAATATGTACGTATATATATATACGCATTTATAATCACAAGTGGAAAACAAAAAAAAAATAATAATTATAATTAGGACGAAGAAAAAAATTAAAACAAACAAATATTTAATAAGTCTTTTCGAATTTCACAGTGTTTGTGTGTCTCTCTCTCTCTCTTTCTGTGTAAATACAAAAGTATTTAATTTGATTTTTGTTTCACATATAAATTGTAGATCGAGTTGCAACAGCTTTACAATCATGGGCAGGAGTGTAGAGTGTGGGTGTTTGTTGTTATCCTTTTTTTTCAAAATGATTTCTTTGTTTTTAATGTTTGTTTTTTTTTTGTTTAATACTGCCGCTCGCTTAGTTGTTTTTATTAAATTAAATCTTTTTTTTAATACTTTTCTTTTTTTTATGTGTAAAGGATGTTAGAACGCCTTCAGAAAGAGGGATTGAACTTATGGGATCATTATTTTTGGTTTAAGTTTCTTGAGTTGTGATTTATAGAATTAAAATCGATACGCATACTATTTACTTTGAGTGGGAATAGCTTTTTTGTCTATTATTGAGCACCAGCAACATGCCCGCGTTCATGCCGACGCTGCCCCATTTAACGCACTCCGACATCTGCAAGATAGATTTTGTATTTGTAAGATACAAATGCAAGATACTGGTTGGGCTTGGGCCGCAATAAATGGATATACAGAGAGAGAAAATATAGTGGATAGCTTGTTCACAATAACATCAACAATGGGCAGTAGTTTGCAGTAGTTTGGTGGTCTCTCCGAAAAAAAGTTTTACATTACACTTTTCTATATAGAAACATACATATCTTGTGAAGTATGCTGGGGATAGGAGAAATGCAGACAGTGGGCGTGGCAAGCAGAGTTCTTTTTACACTAGATTTGAATCATGAGTGATTTAAGCAAGCATGAGTCGGCGCATATATATATAATATGTATGAGTTATATCCCTCTTTCTTGGCAGTCCTAATTTTGTTTTTAGTTTCAAGTGAGCTTTTTAGGGGAGTGTATTATAGTTTTCGGTTATTTTGGCTGCTGCAACTACAACAATCAATGCATGTGGGCGGCGGCGGCGGGAAGAGGAGAAATAGGAGAAGGATTCTTTTTTTTTTTTTTTTTGGGGTATAGAGGTTCTTGTTTCAGTGTATGGATTTGTGTTGTGTGTGTGTTTGTATGTTGGGCGTTGCTTTTTTTTAACCCCCCCAACTGGTGGCGGGGGCGTGGCATTATCCGCTTATCAATTGATCAGGTGCAGGAGCACATGATTCGCACTTGTTGTTACCTGTCGCTTGCGCAGATCCTGCTGACGACTTCCGTAGCGGCACCAGTACACGAAGTGCTTGTTGTTGTTCCACAGGCTCTGTTTAGCCTTCCTGGCCACCGAAACCTAGAAAGGAATTTTAATGAAATTTATTTTTAATAATTTATAGAGACTATGCAAGTATAAAATTAAAGTCTGGCTCTTAGAAAACTTGAAGTAAAAACTAAGACTCTACCATCTCTTAAAAGTGACTTTAAAAAAATCTTTAAATAATTTTTAAACATTGGAGATTGATTTTAATGTAATCCTTAAATATTCCTTAACTAAAGGACCAAAAATTAACAATTTTTTAGGTGGAATTTTCATAATAACTTTCATTCTACCCACCCAAAATTAAAACAATAATTTGCATATATTAGCAAACTATTTCAAACAATTATTTTATAAATATAAATATATTTTAAAATAGTATATTTATATTTACCTGATTGCGTATATCCTTTTCGTTGTGTGGAACCTTCTCCTTGTCGGCAAAATTATTGATCCTCAACTCCCAGCCGTGACTCCAAATGTCGGCCAATGCCATCTTGATCAGCTTGTATGTGCCATTCTCACGTATTTTCACAGAAAATATCTCAATGGTATCGGGTTTGGGTTTATTGTCTGAAATCGGATAAAATCAAATCATTTTTATGAGAAAATAAAAATGCAGGCAGGCAGGCAATCAATCATCCTCAATGCAATTTTCAATTGATTTTGATTTCTTGATCAGAAAGGCACTGACCATAAGGAATTGATTTATTAATTCAACTGTCAGATACCTGTCTATGCACTTTCTTTAAAAAGGGTTAGATTCTTAAAGCTTATAGTATTTGGATATACTATAGAATGTGAAGAAACTCCCTATTATATCATTTTAAAAACCATAAGTACTCGAGTCTTCCTGTAACAAGGCACTGCTTCGTGAAATCATGTGACATAATCGTGACAACCAGGATGAAGTGGCGGCCACATGCTGCTCCTGTCATGTGTGCTCTGTTATGATGGTTGCTTGCGCAACTTGTTAAGGCATTTGTGAATTAACAGCCATAAAAAATAATTAGCACTGCTTAGTATTTTACACTCAACTGCGGCTTCTTCTTCCTAGTCTAATGGTTTTTTTCAACTGTCTACTCTTTTTTATTTATTTTCTTTTATATTTTTTTTATTTCAACCATGTTCAACCAATTTGCAGGCATTTAAATTTTTTTTTTGTTGTGGAGCACTCGGTCAGTGGGTGGTTGAATGACTCGACTGGATTTTATTATTGTTATTGCATGTTTTTGTGGCTTTTGGCTACGAATTCCCCAGCCAATTTGTACCTAATGGCATTCCATTAATGGCAGGCACTGTAATTGGTGGGCAAATGCATTTTGTGAGTGATCTAAACATGTCTAATAATGTCATTAATAATTTTAAATATTTTCCATTTTTTTTATGGATGAATGTGTATTCTATATTTTAACCCTTGAGTCTTTCATCTAACGCCCAACAATCAATCAAATTTCAATAGAAAATAAAATAAATGAGACGTGTCTTGGGAGCATTTTGTAAATATCGTTTGATAAGCACGCATGCGCATTTTTTAGCAATTTTTTTCCTTTAATATGTATGTGCTGCAAGCATGTAATTTACTTGAACAATAATCAGAGTGTTGTCTCTGCCAGCAAGTGGCATGAAAAAAAAAGAAAAAACAATCCAAGCGATTAGCAGCAGAATGCAATGCTTTTTTTTTTAATATTGATTGCCTTCTGATGAGTTTTTTTGCCCAGCCCTTTTTTCTCCACCCACACAACCCAGTAGTCCCATCAGAACCCATTGCTATTACTCGAAATAATAGCACGCGAGCACCCTGAATCATAATAAATAATTTAAAAGTGTCTTGCTTTGCACTCATGAAGTGCATTTTATAGTATTTTCATTATTAAGACCTCTAAGTTGGAAAAACCGAATAAAAATGCGATTTTTAAAGGGAATGAGCTTTTTTTTGAAGAGTTTTTGTTATAAAAAAAATAATACCTTTATATAAAAAAGATTTTATTTTCGAAAAATTAATAAGACTCACTGTTCATCTTTTTAGATAAAACTTGAAAATATTTTACAATTTATAGGCAGTTTTAAATATTAAAGTTTATAGTTTCTGAAAATCAAATAAATAAAAATGTACAAAACACCCAAACAAAATCTGAGAATCCTTTCTAAATTCTCAGAATATTATTTTTCCTAAGATTCTTTATATTTTACTGACACTGTGTAGCTAAATATATAATATTAAAAACATACACATATTAATGCAAAATAATTTGCATATTTGTATATGCAGTGTGGGGGCGAGCAGTGCTGCACGTGTGGTGGGTTATTGGCCGGCTCACGAGATGCAACAGACGCTCTTGTCTGGTGTGCCCCCCGTGGGTGTGGTGAGTATTCGCCCCAAATGCGTAGGCCCCCCAAACGTATCTCACCATGCCCACCAGAGAGTGCAGTCCCATCAAGTTTTCCTTCCCACACACCTTGCTTTATGTTATCAGCGATATTTCACCACTTGATTTAATGATTGTTTGCCGTTTCAATTGATACGAGTGTTCACTGTACTATCTGTATGCGTGACTTGGAGCACATGATGTTTTTTTTTTTTGGGTGTTTGAAAAGACAGAACGCAGCCTTTGCTTTGTTTACTTTTCGCTTTTTTTTGTCTTGTGGGTTTTTTTTGTTTGTTGTGTTTGCAGTTACGCACGAACTAAAATATAAAAAAAAAAAGGAAAAATACACTGAAACAATTTGGAATGTTCTAGCAGCTGTCGGCGCATCATTGTGAATGTCTCCTGTAAGCGGCGACGTCAACGGCGCTGTTGGCGCCGCACTTTGATAGCTTTTTTGTTTTAGCCACATATTTGTTGTAGCTTTTGTTGTTGTTGTTGTTGTTGTTGTTGGATTGCCGATTAGATAAAAGCCACATACACACCCAATTCCAGTGCGCATGTGTGTGTTGTTTGTTTATTGAATGACATTTTAGAATTTTGTCCAAGCCCCAATATTTGCAAAAAAAAGTAAGAAATTAAGAGAACCAAAAAGCTAATCTCTCCAGCTATTCGGTTTTGACGTCTGAAGTTTTGATTAATCATCAAAGGCAGCATTACGGACCAACTTTTGGGTTGAGGCGGGTTTTACGATTTAGACAACTACAGTGATTATTCTCACAAGACAAAATATTAAACAAGTTTGTAGTTTTTTCTAACTTTTAAAGGGAAAGGACACACTAACTTTTATTTTGCTTAGCTAAACTTGTTTTATTTTTCTTTTTAAACTATTAAAATTTGTTTATATATTTTTTTCCAAAAATTAACTTGTTATATTTATTTTCTAACAAAAAGTCTCTCATTTAAAAAAAAAAAAACAACCACACTAAGCTTTTTATTATTCAGCTAAGGTCACACTTCATATTTTTTTTTTTAACAATTTCTAAAACAGTTTTCCTTCCTAACCCAATAACGAATCAAAACTTGTCTAATCAAAACTTGTACTATGTTTTGTAGTATTATTTAATTAATTGAATTTTCAAGGAAACAACCACACTAAGCCTTTTGTTAATGACCTAAGGCCACACTTTTTTCCTTTTCAACGTTTTCTACTATACTTATTTTAAGCAAAAATATAATAAGAAGCCCTAAAGTTAATCACAGCTTAGAAAGTCTTTTCCCAGCTCTGTTTTCTAGACTACATATATTTCATTCTGAAAACCACCAATTCACAATTGCAAACAATTGTTGGCAATAATCCATGGGCGCATTAGTCAACCGTAATAAAACGATAACGAAAACCCCAACCGAGTAAACAAAATCACAAAGAAATATTTAATCCCAGCGATACATATATTATATTAATGCAAATGATAAAGAAAGCAAACTGCAAGTGTGATAAAAAAAAAGTGACAAACTAGGTGTATGGAAAAGGATTACGTCTAGATTTGTTGCAATGCCTATTGTGTCATATGATATGCATTTTTATTAAGCCATTAGTATGACCGTCTTCTGATATATTTTGCAGAACTCAGGGGCCAGAAAGTAAAACTTTTCCTATTCGTATAAAATATATATCCCTAATCTCGTTTCAAGATTATGAATGGTTTTAAACAAAAGTGCACAGATAAGGGTTTATTGCATCATTGCATTTAAGACCTAGTGTCCTCTGGAAAGGGGGTTCACTGTGTACTCACCTTTGGCCACCTTGCAGAGGACGATGCCGTACCAGGAGGCCACCGGCGTCTCGTTTTCGTCCTGCGTCTCCAGGAAGCTGCTTCCGTTGCGCGGAATCACCAGCGCCGGCGCCAGCGTCAACGCCAGCTTTGATGGCGGGCCGTCGAGCGAGTCGAGTGCGTCCTCGTCCTCCTCATCCAGGTCGGTCGAGGCAGCTGCCGCTGCGGCCGCGGCTGTGGCAGCTGCTGCCGCCTCGGCTGCGGCGCTGCTGCGTATCTCAACTATGAAGCCGCACTCGACGACGGCGCAGAAGATGCGCTGCTCCTCGGGCTTGAACCACTTGGATTCGCGCAGCTTCTGGACGGCGACGCTGCTGCCGAAGGTGGCGCCCACAATACCCCCGCCGGCGGAGGACTTGTGCTGGGGCAGATGATGGTGGCGCAGTGCTAGCGGGTTCTGCTGCTGCTGCAGCGGTGGCGGCCAGTTGGAGGTGGGCGAGCTGGGTGCCGACTGGGAGTAGCCGCCGCTAGGTGGAGCTGCCTGGTTGTTGGCTGGCTGGTTGTTGTGGCCCTGCAGGGGCCACCACTTCAGGGAGCTGACAAAGCTATTCGAGCGGTTCATGCCCGGGCCCCAGGAAACAACTTTCACTCGAACAAAAATAAAATATAATAACTTATGGAACTGCAATCGGGCGCTTATCACTAAGTTTTCCGCGCGTTTTCCGGCCCACGAAAGACTGACTGATGTTCTGGTTCGCGTCTCTATATGCTCCTACTTTTATTCTTTCGTATATTCCTATATATATTTTTGTTTTCTATTATTTTTTTTAGTACTGATTTTTCTGATCCAAGTCGCTCTATTTACTACGCTCCGTTTGAGTTTCGGTTTTGGATTTGTGTTTTTCTGTCTTTCTGTCGCTGTGTTTTCAGTTTTTTTTCGGTTTGTGGGCTGCTGGTTATATTTCACGAAGCACGGCTGGTTTTCTGCGTTGCGTTTCGTGTTTTTCGTGCTTTTTACGGTTTTCGGTTAAGGTTTGTGCTTGGGCTTCTTTCGGTTATCCGCTCGCTTTCTGGTGCTTCTGCTCTGCCTGAGACTCGAAAGCCAATTGGAATATGTATCTCCGCCGGCTGCGAACGAGAATCGAAGAAACGCTGCCGCTCTCCGAGACGTGCTCTGTTAGCTACAGTGTCTCCCGAAAGTATGGATGCACTAAGGTTCGTCATTTTTCAAAACGTGTTCAAGGTATTTTGTGTAATAGTCGTGAATAGTCTAGAAGTTTCTATAGATTTGTTCCTAGAAATTCCAGGTATCTGTAGATAAAACTATAAAAAAAGGAAACAACATAAAATATAATCAAGAAACATTTTATAGAAAATATAGATATAGGATAGGAGATATCTTATGTAAGATACAAGATACAGGTATAATGTAATCATTAATTCAGCTTGGTGAAAATACATATCTTTGGTATCTCAAGATTAAATATCTAGGAATTTGTAAGTTGAGCTACTTATGTATACATATAAGCATCTAATATAAGACAAATATATATACGCATTTATGTATCTTAATCTTAACTTGTCATCAAACTCTTTGAAAATTCCTTTCATTCATTCTTTTTTTGTTTAAACTTTTTTTTATTTACAATCTGTGTGTAGAAACAATAAGTAAATTGTATGATTTATATTAAATTAACGGAAATAGCAGTTTTCCAATGAACCCAGGTATTATATATAACACCTAACATAATCAAGTATGTGATATCTTTTCAGTCTTCTTATTGCTAACTATTGTCTACTAGATACTAGGCTTAATTATTTTTGTGGTTTTGAGTCTATCAAATGAAAATTATTTTTTAGATACATTATTTCTAATATTTATTAGATACATTGAATACTTCTTTTTTTAATTCCCATGCCTTTTTTCTTTAAAAATAGTTTGCCCCTGAAAACTGTGCTACAAAAAAATTAAACTGATTGATTTGTAAGGCATTAGGCTTGCAGTCACCACAAAAGCCCCTACAAACAATTAATATTTTACATTAAGTATATAGTTTACCCATTTAGGTAATAGAACTTTATTTTTACCTGTAATTTACTTTTGCAGCTAACAGTAACTGTTAACACGCTTCTCTCGAATCGCTATCTCTCGTTTGGCCCTCTCGCAAGCCGAACGTTATGTTATTTATAAATCCAAAGCCGGTTTCGGCTCGCTCTCCTGCACTGAACTGCCTTCCCACACTGCCACTCTCTACACTCTACACTCTCCCATCTCCCAGCCGTGGTGAGTTGGGGCTGGCATTCCGTTATGCTTTTTTCGCCAAGCACTCGCATATTGTCGGTGTCCCCACATGTAATTATCTATGCAGTGGCGATTAAGCTCGCCATTTCTATCCTTTTCCAGCGATCCGATCCGTCTCTCTTTCTTACCAAAATCCTTATGTAGCTCTGCAACCTAATCACTCGCCCACTTACCACGCACCCATTACCGCACTGCTTACCTTTCCGCCAATTACCAGAGCGTCATGGAAAAGGTAAAAATTGATTGATTGATGTTAGGAGCAGTTTTTATGGTTTAATGGTTTGTTTTCGTATATTTTCTACAATTGGTTTTCAGGCCAATCCCGATTCACAAATGCACAAGACCCAGTCATGTGACAGAAAACAGTGGGTAATCGATATACTTGAAAAGTTTTTGAATTATTTTCTGAGAGATAGCTATAGTTTTTTCAAGAGTAGATTTTTTGGGAGAAGAAAATTTAAATATTTTGAGATTTAATAAAATTTTTCCAATACCTACTTTATAAAATATATATTTTAAATGATTTTTACCCATAAATTAAATGGCCTTTGAAAAAACACACCAAGGTTGCACTGGGAAAAGATTGATAAAATGATTTTTCCGAAATCTTGCAAAATTTGCGGAGCGACTAAAAATAAAATTGGGAGCATATCTGATATTTGTATTTATAGAAGTCTTAGAATATGTTCTTTCCTGTTATTTTTGCGAATATTTAATAGTAGTTTGCTTGGTGTGTCGTATTAAATTGCCTTTGGTGAAACAGTTGGAAAAAATAAGATTCTCAATGAGATTTAGTGGTTTGATTATCTTCCATGAACGATCATAAATTAAAACTGTGGGAATAGGATTTGTATGTGGCTTTTAAGTGAGTTTCTGTAGTGGCACTAACAACAGAAATAAAACCCGAGAAAGTCAACAAGTCAACATGAAGTCAGAAAAACTCGGCCCTTTCCATCAGCTTTTCTCTGTTTGCAATTTCAAACAACGTTCAGAGCCGGGTAATCGCATTATTAGTTGGCCAAAGACCCTTGGACCCCCACCCACTTCTGTGGAGGGCAATTAGTGCACCAACTACACGGAGAGAAATGCTAGAGGCGATAATAAATAAAACCCTTCAAACTTTACCCAAGATCTAAAAAGTCTTGAGAAGATAGTCCATTATATTTTTCCCTCTGTATCTTAGATAGTGTGTCTACTACTTGCGAATCGATATCTTGAATGACTTGAGTGCTTTTTCCCTTATATACTATATGCACTTTTTTTAATACCTTCAGAGTGTGCGATTTGCTCTTGCAAAAATTAAAAAATAAAAAGTAACACAAAGTATTCGAACTTTTCGTTGTGACGTCGTTTCTGAGACTCTCGAACTCGCACTCTCTCCTATAAAGTGCGTGTGTTTGTTGTCACGTAGTTTGTCGGAGCATATTCGATTTTCGGGGTTGGGGGGTTACCCCATGCCGCACATACCACGTACACCGCATAGCACATATAGCACACACATTGGTAAACTAATTTGGCCCATTGCCGCTGCCAAAAACTTTGGCTTTAAAGTGGGCCAAGCACCCAGAATTACCAGCTGAAATAAAAGACACAATGTATGGGAAATTCTTGGGTCAGCTTTTTTTTATTCGTGTCTAGCTTTTGGGGCAAGGGCTGGTCATTCGTAAAGAAAATACGATTAATTATTGTTTATAATTCAATTAAAAAGTGTCAAGAGTGATTGTTCGAAGAGTGATGTGATTTTTGAATGGGCTTTTTATGAGGGAACCGTAATCTTGGTAAACAAGCTCTGAAGATATGCTCTATTTAAGTGCGTATTATTTGCCCTTTAAAAAATATTTTGCATAAAACTTATCTTTTTTAGTTATTTGATCTAGATAATTGTGTCAAAAGATTTCTCAAACTATATACTCTAATATAAAGTTTATTAAATATTCAATGAGATTTAAATTACTTTTATGAATATACTTTAGTTTGGCTGTTTGATTTTTCAAATCAAAGTGTGGCCTTGCTCTTTGATAAATATTTAATTGTAATAAACAAATACTTTACTCAAAATTGTGGTATTTTTCTTTTATTTTAGCTCCATCTGCTTTGGAAAAGTTATATAGTTTCTTAAGTCAACAAAATTATAAATTTGTTCTAGATTTGACCTACAATTTTAGAGTGATAGTAGTTTATAAATCAAAAGTGCGGCCATGTTTCACAACTTTCATGCTGTATGTCGTATATTTAAAAAAATTTTAAAATTGAAAATAACTTTATAATAATGTGAAAAGATTTCTCAAACAAGATACTCTAAATCTTTAAATTAATTTTAGTAAAGATTGGCCTTTCTCTTTAATAATATTTAATATTATATTTTAAAAATGTTTAATATTTCATTTACAATTTTGGTAGTTTTTTTTAATTTTGGCTCCATCTGCTTCTAAAAAGTTTTAAATTTTTTTAAGTCTAGATTTGACCTAAACTTTTAATGTGATATAAGCTCATTATTCAACAGTGTGGCCATGTTTCATAACTTTCATCCTGTATGTCTTATAAAACCCCTTTAAACGCTTTTAAAATTGAAAATAGCTTTGAAAAAATAACAGATAGTTCGACAGAATAACAGAAGTTCGACTTGAAGCTTTTAGTATTTGCTTTTCGTGTCTTGTTTTCGTTTCAAGTTTTTCATCTACTCTTCTTACAGTCGTCGTCTCGCTGCCGTCAGCTAAAAATAGATTTTGCAACTTGCTTTTGTTGCTTTTATTGTGTTTTTATTTATACTTTTTTGCATTTGTTGTTTTGGTCGATTAGTATAGTTGTTGCTTTTGTTGTTGCAGTTGTATTTGTTGTTGATTTTTCTCCATATCTATTTATAGTTTTAACCTTGGCTGGTTCGGCGGTGGCGGAAAACGCCGAGTGAGACAGAGATAGTCGTACTCAGATAGATATGTAGATAGAAAGCGAGATAGAGGGATTCTCTAATTAGCGAAGCCGGTCCAGTACCGCCCCCTGCCCAGCCCACCTCTCCCCTCATAGCCATTTCCACTAATTGCATTGCAATTTACGTTGTTTCTGTTTTAATTTTTTCGAGTGTGTGTTGCACATTCTTGCTTTTATTACGTAATATCATAAAAAAAAGGTTTGTGTAGGTCAGTGCCTTTCAATTTAAAAAAGGAAGAAGCTTGCCTTAAATAGTAAAAACATGAATAATTCATAAAGTTTATAAAAAAATAAAAAAAAAAAAAAAGACCTAAATCCAGCACACACGTTTGAATAATTTAAAATGCTAAAATAAATATGTCTGGCCGACCAGAGTCTTAAAAACTGTTTTTAAGGAAATATGCTGCATAATAAATATATGTTCTTATTTTAAAACAAACCGAAACTAAGTTAAAACTATTAAATTAGTTATGCTTAAAATTTAATAGCAGCCTACGTGTCGTATGAGTAATATTTGCTTTAAGACCTTTGGCCCTCTGTAACTTGAAGACTTTTGGATTAAACATTTCCGTTTCCATTTTATTAAATTCTGTATATTCATACCATTGAGTGCTTTATTTTATTTGAAGTACCTCCTGATAAGATTATATTGTATCATTTGTGTTTAGAATTACAAGTTGCATGGGTTTTCCCTTTCTCGGGTTTTGTTGGTTTCTTTAAAACTATATTACAGGAAAAAGTGTATTAAAGTGGCTTTTGTTCTTTCCTAAGATTCTATTCAATGAGTAATGCATATATCTGTCTATCTGTTTCGGCGGTTTAATTTATTTTAGGAATTTGTGTGCTAGTTTTAAGTTTCTTTGAAGTTATTTTGAGTGTTTCGTTGAGGTATTTGGAGTACATTTTGATAAGATTGTGGTTTAGCTATCAATGCTGATTTGACAGTTTTGTTTATGGAGTGCTTTTCCAACTAGGCGCCATAGGGGATAGTAATATATTTTGCATAATGATACCCGGTACTCACTAGTATTTATACTCTCCAGATCGCTATCCCTCTGTGGATTTTTTTAAATATTTTCAAGCAAGTGAGAGAGAGAGAGAGAAAAGTTGGCTAAAAGCACCTGAACCAGCCGAACCACCTGTATTTGTTTACCTTTTGTTGCGGCCCGAAGTGTCGGCGAATGCAAAATGCACGGGGCTTCCGTTCGAATCGGGTTGCATAAATAATTAAAATGAATATTTATAAAAGGGGGTATGCAAGACAAAAACAAAAAAGTAAACAAAAAGGAAAACTGTCATCTCGAATAAGTAGGGGTCTTATGCCCTATGACAAATGGAAGCGTGCGCCAATCTATCCATCTACTTGCTCAAATCCAGGCACACACATCCATCTAGATACACCTTGTATCTGTGATCCGTCTAGATACATAATGTATCCACATATATGTACATGTAGATGGATAGATAGATAGCATTTGCATGCCGTGTATCTGTGGCAACCAAACTCGTTTCATTTCGTACCGTCTCGGTTTTGGTTTTGGTTTCTGTTTCTGTTTCGGTTTTTATTTAATTTTTTTTTTGTTTAGGGGGACTTAAAGGCTTCGTTTTGCGCGTTTGCCGGCAAATGCCTTCGATATCTGGTAATATCCAGACTTTGGTCGCTTCTGTCTGAACCCAGACATCGGCAATTATAATTATAATGGCATTCCCCGTGTCTGTGTGAGGGCTAGCCTCTACTCATTATACTATTTGCCATATTTTTATGCAAATTCAGTATCAGTTCATGTTCATTCATTCACTGAATGGAAGTGAGCTTAGCAGAGTTCTTGTTGGAATTAATTCAACTATAATATGTTCCTCCCCAAACTTTAGGTTCCTGGTTCTCGAATAAAGACCCGAGCAAAATAGGTAGAAAATATCTCTCTAGGGAGAGAGATATGAACAAGGGGTTGGAATTTGTGTTCGTCTAGCCCTTTGACAATTTCTGGATTTGTGGAACAACAACAGCATTTACAATGGCCCAGGTCAAAGCTTGGAAAGCAATCCAAAAAGCTTCAAAATTCCAAACTACATAACTCTATTGTTTGCACTTTGGCTGGAATTCGGAATTCCTCTCAAGTCGTTTAACAGACAAACAACAAAAAGTACAGAGGTCTCTGGAGGAGATTGACTCACACAATGGAGATGAAATTAAGGTTGGAGATGTAACTTCAAGTTTTTGGAAGTGCTTATCTAAATATAAAGGTTTCTCTTAAAAAAAAAACAGTTCTTGAATGTTTGTACATAATCGAAACTCATAGATCCATACTTTTAAGGTTTATAAATTAAAGTATATATGCCGGAAACATAAAATGTTACAAAAAATACAAATCGATAAAAATAACAGTGCCTTCCTCCTCGCTTCTCATAGAACGAAAAAACACCATCTTTACTAATTACTAAAATAGTAAAGATGGTGTAAAAATACTAAAATCCCTTGCGAAAATTAAGGGCTCTCCTCCTCGCTTCTCACAGGGGACACCTAACAAATATTATTCCCATCCCATTAACATTCCATTTAATTTAATTTTTTGATAATATTTTAATATTATTTATACAAAATTCTAAAAGCTGCTAACAATCAAAGAGAATATATGTTCATGCTATTTAACGATATCTTAAAAATTCAATATCAAATTTCAATTAAAATTTAAAAATTCATCCGCTCTCCTTGCAACTTGTTTCAAAATACGAGTTACTACTGTACCTTAAATGATGTAGGCGTTCGTCTATAAATATTTTGAAATCCAATCTGCTTATCTGAGAGCAAAATAAGAATCTATCAATTCGGCCACCTGTCATCACTTGGCATTTTTGCACACGCCCCCCCTTCAGCCCTACCGGCCGCCCCTTGGCAGCGCTGCCGGCGTCGTCAGAGAATCATTCTTTTGGCTGTGGGGCTATTTTAAGACTGATTTTTATGGCCATGCAAACGAGACACGAGCAAAAAAAAACTTTAATAAAAAAAAAGGCAAAAACAAAGTGAATATAAAAATAAAAGACAATAAACAGACGGTCAGTGCGAGTTCGAAATGTAGATGATATTTTTGTGTTTTTGTTGGAACTCAGAATCCGATTCAGATACTTTGTATATTTTGACAGCCGGAGAGGAGAGGTTTCCTGGTAGAAAGTAATCAGGACTAGCTTATCAGATGGCGGAAGGACTTAAACAGCTGTTTCTGCACTCAGAGAAAAAGGAAGTCCAGAAAATAAACAAAAACAATCAAGTAGAATTTAATTTCGTTTGCCGGTTGTATCTCAACGTTTCGCTCTCAACTCTCTCTTTGTGTCTGTGTATCTTTGTATCTGTATCTCTGTAGCTCTCTGTTGTGGCTGCCTCTCTGTTTTCATCGGCCTCTCTTTTTGGTTACAGTGTATTCACCTTTGCTTAACTTTGTTTATTTATTAAGTTATATTTAATTAAAAACTTTATATAATTAAAAATTATAATTTGTACTTTATTTCGCTTATAAAGCAATTCGTGACTGTGTGATATTTTGCTCAATTATTCATTGAAACGTCTTGTTTTTTATTTTTTTTTTTTATCGTTTTTTGTGTTTTTCATTTTTTTTATGCGCTTTTGTTTTTGTGAAAATTTTTTCTGGTTTTGTTTACATCTTGCGCTTCGTTCGGTTTATTTGTTGTGCTCGTAGTTTTACCAAAATGCTATAAATTGTTTTTGTCTCGACGTCGCACACACATGTGCGATTTTTTGCCGTTTTATTTTTCTGTGCTATTCTTTTTTTTTTTTTGCGATTTGTTGATGCCGCCACACCTCCAAAAGCAGAACAACAACAACGCGGCAGCCGCACCATACAACAACGAAACCCACCACAGTGCAAAACTTGGTGCTCTCGGTCTGTTGGAAATTTGCAATCAGTCGCCAGAGCAACCCCCCATCCCTGCTGTTCCTTAATTTTTATGTCCCCAACCCCTTCACATGTCCTTTTTATAAGTTTCTTTTCCTTTGATTCTGTATTTTCTTGTCTGGGGTTTCTTTTACTTTGCTATTATATTTCTTCGGGTTCTATTATGGAGCTTTTATTTACATTTACTTTTATATTCTAGATAAAAATTATAAAAAAAAACCTTGAAATATGACACGATTTACGTTTTTATAAAAGTTTTTCGATTATTTTAATTTTGCATTTGTTTGGTTTCTTCGTATATGTCCAGTTAACCATAAATATAACGTTAATTACTTAAAATAACTATTATAGATCATTAAACCATATAAAGGATGGAAATATGATAGAAGATAGAATTATAACACGATAAAAAATATTTTTTTAGACTAGTAAATCTTAAACATAGCATTTTATACGCATTATAGGTATTTTAGATCAGTTCTAGGTGTAAAAAAATTTAAATTATAATAGAAACAAATTTGCGATAAACTAGAAGTTTCTCTTATTTCGATCTAAGATTTTCAATCCATAAATATAGTTTATCTTACAGATAGCGTATAAAAAATTATTATTTCTAGTATTCCATACCATTAAACTATATAAAATATAAACAATGTAATACAATAATTTTGCACGACCCATTTGAAACCAATTTGTATTTGTCTTCTATATAAACAAGCTTACTATTTCTACATTTTTCGTTACCCCGTTTATGTATGAAGTAGTTTTTGAAATACTTAAAACTGTTTATTACATTTAACTTTTAATTAAATATAATATTTTAATAAACCTAAGCGTTTTCAAAACGTACCGCTCCCAAAGAAACAAAAATTGTACACTTTCCTCAACTGATATTTCCGTAAAAAACTTTTGAACCCTTTCAATGAGTTCAATAAATTTATGAACTCTCGCTTTTTGTCCAGCCAACATATAAATATGTATTTATTTTATATATGTATATTGAGAGATCATTGAAATAAAGGTTCATTAGACTCGCATAACTCACGGGCCATCATCCCACCCATATCATACCTCTCAATGGTTGGCCCCTCATCTTTCAAACTCGCATCCAGCAACCTCGGAAAAAAAACACACATTTTCTCCTCAATGCAAACGCTCTGTAAATTGCATTTGCGGAATTTTTAATTTCGCCAGCATACAAACATTCGCACACTTGTAATTTATGTCGGTATAATGCCACGGCAAAGAGATATATACACACGATTCTGTTGGTTCGGTTCGGTTGGATTGTTGGCGCCAGGAAAACTCATTTGCCAGTCAGTTTCTAGACAAGGTTTCGGATTTTGTTTTTGATTTTGACTTTGACGACAAACGTCTGACTTCTGTGGAGGCCATATGATGTACATATTTACTAGACTAGAAATTGTATCGAATTTTATCGATTTAAATGGGATTGGGATATTTATATAAAGAAAGAATTATACAAATCAAAGAGAATAGATTTGGATCTTTAGGATTGAAAGACCTAAAAGTCAAGATGATTGACTTATGTTTACAGCAGCATAAAAATAATCGATAAAAATCGATAAACATTGAAAAAATAGTGATATAAAAAATCAAGGATAGCTTCCCCTGTTTTATATCGTTTATTAACGACTGCGTTACTTTGTATACGCCATTATATTTACATTTTGAACATGCAGGATTGATTACTAACTATAAATATGTGGAAAACAAGACCTCCCTGATCGCATCGAGGTTCTATGTTTATGTTTACCAACCTGATGTATTTGCAGATGCAAATGAATTGTTGTCACATTTTTGAATTTTTGGCTTTATGCCCGCCGCGACCAGAATAAAATATAAAGAAAATGGATTAAAATTGAAATTCATGGCATTTTTGATTGGCAAATGTGCATGCAATTTCCTCCTCAATATCACAAATAAATATATACCTACATGCATATATTTTCAATACCCCAATAATGTTTATTTATTTCTTTGCACTTTTTGTTTTTGTTCCTTTATGATAACGAGGAAATTGAGAGCAATAAAGGGCATTATCGTCTCGTATTATATTTCATATTTTTCTTGGAAGCTTCCTGTTTCTATAATAAGATCATCGGTCGTATAGATATGGCGAATTTTTTGTACGAATTTTGTTTACCGATCGAAACGATTGCAATCTGCAATGTGCATTCGATTATTTCCATAAAATAAGAGCTCTATTTTAATGTCGAGTGCTTATCGTCGAAAGCTATGTACAGACGTAGGTGGCGCTTTAGCTGATATTATTTTACGACTTTAATTAGTCCTCCTTTGATAGGATGAATATTCTATAGACATCCAATCAAGGTCGCAATCCTACTTAGTCATTTCAAATGTGATGAAATAAAATATCTTAAAACCCCTGGCAAACAATAAGTAATCCCTCATCTTTCCGTAAACTGAAACCAAATAGAAATCCCCCCGGTGAATAAGAATCTGGGCTATACGTATACTCACTCGTATACTTTCATTATCAGTTGTTCCAAATCTGGAAAGCATTCTGTATGCCTACATATATAGAAATGTTCATTCTTAGTTTAACTGGGTGAACAAAATTCAACCGCGTTTTATGGTGAAAACTGATTAAACTGGTTTATCTGGCGACCTTCAGATAGTGTTAAGAAATCATACACCTAATATATTGTGACTTTTGTGATGGAATACAAAAATTGCAGTTTTTATATGGTGTTGTAAAGATAATTTATTATCTGCATTATTCCTAGACTTTTTAAGTATTTACATAAAAAATAATTCTCAAATCTTGAGAGATGTACATATTCTAGAGGGCCTTTTTAAAATCATTGCATACTTTTAGGAACATTTTATACAATCTTTTTAAAGATTGATGTAGTGCATTTGCATTTATCAAGGATTCCCTGTATTTGTATTGCCAAATTGATTATAAGCCAATGATTTATATCCCCACCATATATCCACTCAAAGGCATGTCCCTTATCTGTGGCTTTTCTCTGGTTTTTTCTCAATAGGTTTCATATTTTTATATGAGCCCTATCGTAATTGCCGGCACCTGACGTCATCTGCAGGTGATATTGCTGATTGCTTTATCTTTATCTTCACCGTTACACTTGTCTATCCATTCGAAGGCATCATAAATATTGCATTTGCGTATTTCATGTGCACCCAAGATAAACTGCAAAATAAAGTGTGTTAATTTATTGGCCAGCATAGTGAGTGGGTTTTTTTTTTTATAATTCGGTTTTCGATTGGGTAGCGTTTTTTAAATGCGCAGTTGGCTCGCCACTCATTTGAATCTTAAATATGATAGAGGGCTACCCTCGAATTAGTTGTGCTAGGACTGGGTTTTCAAATGATTAATCATAGTATTTATTGGAGCATTAAAATCTAGATTGATTTATTGAACAATTAAATACTAAAATAGTATTTATACCTGGTACTTTTTGGATAAAAAATGTGAAAAGTGGAGTTAAATTTTTTTAAAAATTAGTTTTCTTTTTTATTTTATTTCCTTACCTCAACATTTTTTAATCCCTCTTTCGTATAATATTTTCTTTTTTTGAACCCCTTGAGACCAAAATTCAAAAGCCACTTGGACTTTGGGAATTTCGAGAAGCCTTTGGAACTGCCTACGTGGTTGCCAGCACGTCATCCCCCAACCCCTAATATTATTCACCTCACAAACCCAACCCCCCTGGACTTATTCGACTTATTCACCACTCGAACTTAATACTCTCTTGCTCTCGCCACAATTATTTGGACTTCGGCTTTTTGAGAGAATGTCCTGCCGAGAGAACACTCACTGGTGTGGTGAATATAATGTATCCGAAGTGGGTAGCATCTCGTACTTTATCTCCAAGACTTGTTTAAAATATTATCAAATATTCATGCATTTTTTTAAGTTACTGGCTTAGATCATAACTAAACCTTGTTTTTATTTTTAAAGATTTACATTTTCTGGCATTGCAGAGTATCGTTTTGTCGGCTTGTTTCTAATTTTAAATAGGACACGATGCCCAGGCTAGCAAATGCCTTGACCCACTGCACACAGCGGTCAACGACTGCTGAAAAAAGCTGGACGGGATGTGGGTCACATAACCGCCACTTGACCCCCACTGCGTCACCCCATTAACAGCCATGTGTGGCCTCCCTTAGGTCATCTTACATTTTCCCCAAAGAGCATCAAATTCATAATTCTAGTTTGAATTGAAAAATTCATTTTATTGAAGGGATTTTTGTATAAAATAATATATATACTTAATTTTAAGTTTAAGAGTACAGAATTATATAATGCGGTTTATCCTATACCATTTCATCGAAAAATAAAACAATTTTCCTCTATATCCTTTCCAGATTGTAGCTCGACGTCATGACCTGAAGCTCATCGTGACCTCCGCCACCATGGACTCCACCAAGTTCGCCACCTTCTTTGGGAACGTGCCCACCTTCACCATACCGGGCAGGACCTTTCCCGTTGACGTGATGTTCAGCAAGAACACCTGCGAAGACTACGTGGAGTCGGCGGTGAAGCAGGCCCTGCAGGTCCATCTGACGCCCAACGAGGGCGATATGCTCATCTTCATGCCGGGTCAGGAGGATATCGAGGTGACGTGCGAAGTGCTAGAGGAGAGACTGGCGGAGATTGAGAAAGCACCAGAGCTGAGCATCCTTCCGATTTACTCCCAGCTGCCGTCGGATCTCCAGGCCAAAATCTTCCAGAAGTCGGGCGATGGGGCGCGCAAGTGCGTGGTGGCCACCAATATTGCGGAGACATCGCTAACCGTCGATGGAATCATCTATGTAATCGACTCCGGCTATTGCAAGCTGAAGGTCTACAATCCGAGGATCGGCATGGACGCCCTGCAGATCTATCCCATATCCCAGGCGAACGCCAACCAGCGCAGCGGTCGAGCTGGAAGAACAGGTCCCGGCCAGGCCTATCGCCTCTACACTCAGCGCCAGTACAAGGACGAGCTACTGGCGCTCACAGTCCCTGAGATTCAGCGTACAAATCTGGCCAACACGGTGCTGCTGCTGAAGTCCTTGGGCGTGGCGGATCTGCTGCAGTTTCACTTCATGGATCCCCCGCCGCAGGACAATATCCTGAACTCGCTGTACCAGCTGTGGATCCTGGGCGCCCTGGATCACACGGGTGCCCTGACCACCTTGGGCCGTCAGATGGCAGAGTTCCCGCTGGATCCACCTCAGTGTCAGATGCTCATCGTGGCCTGCAAGATGGAGTGCAGTGCAGAAGTGTTAATTATAGGTAAGATATAGCCACAAAAAAGAACCCACAGATACTACAGATACTAGAAAAGTTTGCAAATTAATTGAAAAATAAAATTAGTATTTTTTGTTCCTGAATTTGGTTTATCTAAGACCATAACTATCATATTTTAGAAGCTTTTCTAGAACCAGCTCTAAGAATTTTAAATTTTTATGAAAGTCTGGCAACCTCAAATCTACATAATTTCAATATGAATACCATCTCTAGAACACATCGATATATTAATCGATAACACGTGTTTAACGTACATTTGAATGAATTCAATAAAGATTTCTTTGAAAACATTTTAAATCGTTTCTTTTAAAATTGGTATTCAAACCATTAATTAATTATTCTTTTTCTCCACAGTTTCCATGCTTTCGGTGCCGTCCATTTTCTACCGGCCCAAAGGACGCGAGGACGAGGCGGATGGAGTGCGCGAAAAGTTCCAGGTGCCAGAATCCGATCACCTGACCTACCTCAATGTCTACCAGCAGTGGCGCCAAAACAAGTATGTAGTTAAAAACCTAATCCCCACCAACATTTACTTATGAACCTCGTCTCCACCAACAGCTACAGTTCCACCTGGTGCAACGAGCACTTCATCCACATTAAGGCCATGCGAAAGGTGCGAGAAGTGCGACAGCAGCTGAAGGACATCATGACCCAGCAGAAGATGAACGTGAAGAGCTGTGGCACCGACTGGGATGTGGTGAGGAAGTGCATCTGCTCCGCCTACTTCTACCAGGCTGCCCGACTAAAGGGCATCGGAGAATACGTGAATTTGCGATCAGGAATGCCCTGTCACCTGCATCCCACCTCCGCCCTCTACGGATTGGGCACCACACCCGACTATGTGGTCTACCATGAACTGATCATGACCGCCAAGGAATACATGCAGTGTGCCACAGCTGTAGATGGCTATTGGTTGGCCGAGCTGGGTCCCATGTTCTTCTCCGTTAAAGAGTCGGGACGCAGCGGTAGGGAAAAGAAGAAACAGGCGGCGGAACACCTGAAGGAAATGGAAGAGCAGATGCTGCAGGCGCAACACGAGATGGAGGAACGAAAGCAGCAGGCAGCTCAAAGGGAGGAGCAGCTGGCCGCCAAACAGGAGATAGCCACGCCGGGCAATGCCACGCCACGGAGAACACCGGCCAGAATTGGTCTCTGAAAGTCGAGTGGATTGTTATTTGCACTTGAAACTTATTTTTTCCACATTTATACAAAACTTTACTCTTTTTTTTGTTTGCTAATAAAATGTATGTGAAATCCATTTTGGATTTAAATAACTGCTAATGATTTTTATATTAAGGGGACCCCCCCCATTCTCGATTTTAAATTTTGACGATTTTCATTGGGCTGGCAAATGAACATAAATTATTTTTTAGGGTTGTAACTGTGCATACATATATTAACACAAAAAAAGGAAGAAAACCATTTTACAAAATTTTTTTTTTATTTTGTTGATTTTTGGCAATCAAAGAAAAGCCCTTCTTTTTGGCGGCGCATGTGATTTCCGCTCACTGGAACATCCGAAACCAAAAATTCCAACGGGATTAGAAAAAGTACATGTTTGGCTCTCGTATGAACTAGGATTATTAACTTTGCTCAAAAATTAACAAAATAACGGACCTTTGAAAATTATTTTTTAAAAATTTAGGTTTTTTTATCCACAAATCAAGCTGAAAAGTAAAGAAGATCTTCTCCGATTTGATTTATCCTTATCATACCAGAGCTATATATGTATAGAATAACGTGTTAAAATTTGGAACCGATGGGATTAATAGTTTTTGAGTAACCTCATGTGCCAGTCGTAAAAACACTGTTTCGAGAAAAGCGCGTTTAAAGTTTTGAGACGGCTCTCGCCGTCGCCTGAGGCTACCACCATAAATCGGCTATATCTTCAAGAGTTTTTAAGATTTTCACTTGAAATTTTCAGGTAACATTCTTGAATAGTTAATAGTTCAAACAAAATAAAAAAAAAAAATCGATTTTTTGAAACCGAGAATGGGGGGTCCCCTTAAATGAAAGTTTTGGTCCACTTCTGCTATTGAAAGGTCCAATTTTGCCAGCAACTAAAAAAAAAAAAAGGATGAAATCCTTTAATTCTTAATAGGTTTGTATTCAATATATTGATTATTTTTGAATCGTTTTCAGAGAAAAATACCATTTAAGAATCAGGACATCAGTTTCCATCGATCTGAAAAAAGCATACTTAAAGGACAAAACCTTTATACGATGTTGCGGCTATTTTTGTAATATAAATGGCCCTTTGAAATATTCAATGTTTTGAAGATTTCAATCGAGAAAAGTACGACTTGAAGAACTGAAACAAAAAAGTTGCTTGAGTTGACATTTAAAAGAAGACCCATTTGACCCAAAACTTAAACAGCTGGATAGTAAAATATTTTTGAGATATTATTTAACAAACAATCTCGGTTATTTTTTAACCGCCTGAAAGCCACTTTCAACAATTTTTAAAATCGCCTTAAAAGTTAATCAGTTGTTTATTGGAAATAATTGTACTCGAATAACTAAAGCAATATGACATTTAAAAATCCTTTAATTAAACTCCAAGTTAAAGGCTTAAAGCCCCCTTTCCATTTTTGAATATTGGCTTTCACGATTCGGATAACTATGTAGTTCCCATCCACCCATCCCATTACATAAATTGGGCGAGTTGAAGGTATTTTTTTCTACAGAAGTCTCCATTAAATCCCCAGGAAAACAAATCGCTAAACAAATTTTATGTAAACTTAAACATACATTTTTAACAACAATATTAACAACAACAAATGCATTTTAACAAGGATTACATCGCAGTTAACAAAGGAAAACGTTCTAGAACAAACGAAATGTGACTACAAACGAAAGAATCATCAGTACCTCCAGCAGTAGATTGGTTCCCGCTCCACTCTCCACATAGATGCATTGGTCATCCTGCAACCTGTGGTTCTCGCTGCACTGGCATTCGCCCCACTGGCACGTCATAGCGCTTGGAGCCGGAGTATCGTTCTTTGTACTGGACTGCATCCGACAATCGGCGTCGTTGCGGCAATAGGCTCCGTATGGAATAATCGCATCACAAATGAGAGCTTCGTGTGCCTGAGGCTCTTCCTCCTCGTCCGTGTGTCTGGAAATGTGGTTCATCGTTCTGGGATAGTGAGTCGCTCGGCAGGAGCAACGGTGGTCCAGGCACTGACCACCGGCACCCAGTTTCACCTGACATGGAGGACTGTGCTCGCACTTCTCGCCAAAGGCTATTCCGGATATGCACATGGTCAGGTTCCGGTTGTGGACGAAGCTCTCCGAGCAGCCGCATTTCTTAATCTTGGGCAGACAAATCGAGGCGCCACAACTGCCGCAATCCATGTCCTCACGGCAAGAGGACTCTAGAAGTTGAACAAAGGATTAATGGACGCATAAGCAGGAGAAGCATAAGCATCTATAGTCACTTACGCAGCACGGCCAGGCAGAGACCCTGATGCTCTTCAAAGTTCGCGCGGCACAAGCATTTGTTTTCTGGCGGATGGCAGAGACTGAACCTATCCGCCAGCTGACATTGTCGGGAAAACTCGCATTTCCCTGCCAGAGGCACTACTTCCGGAAGGCAACGTCGTCGATCCTCGCTTGGCACATATCCCTGCGAACAGATGCACTGATCTCTGCGAGAATCGCACTCCGCATGGCGCTGAGAACAGGGACACGGACCTCCGATTATGTTCGTCAGTTTCTGCTCCAGAGGAGAGCAGGGCACTCGTTCCCCGGATCCACGTGCCAAGCAGTAGCAGTTGTTATCCAGGCATCTGCCCCGATCGAACTGGACACACTGTTGGTCCGAGGTGCATGCCAGTTCCAGGAGATCCTCCGATTTTCCAAAGAGCGCCTGCAGCACCAGTAAATAGAATACCACGAGGAGGGCCTGCATTTCGTTTACTGCACTTCTATGCAATGCCTTATCTGAGTTCTGATTTGAAAGCTCTGTAGCGTAATTCGAGCTTTAACTGAATAAAAAAAACACCAAATAGAACCATAAAGTTGTGCAGGTTCAACTAGCAGGTCAATATGGGATAATACTTATTTATTCAATGTATCATCATTATCGTTATGAGGGTATATTTAAAGCCGTATTTAAAAAGCGAAAATGGCGAGGTTTATACTCCATTCAATTTAACGGCTTATCGTAATTACGATAATTGCTTCTTAATAATGCCGTTATTTAACCGTTTCAGCGTAATTTTCATACGATCACGTCTTTAATTATCATATTTTGATGTACTAATGGAACGGAAAATAACTTACGGAAATAACGATAGTATTATGGTTTTAATTTTAACGTTATAGTATTGTAATTGCAACAATTTTAAATTAATTAATCCCTTTTGATTATGACGTTAATATCGTAAATGGTTACGATATTATCGACATTATTGTCTTACCGCTTAAGAGAAACTACGACAGTAAAATTATCATTATGCTCTTCATTTTACTGTAATATCGTAATTAAAATAATGACTTTTTAATTATGACGTTAATTTTGCGGTATCAGGATAATCTCTATATTATTATGCGTTTTCATATATTGCGATATATTATACCTATAATTTATTCGTTTTATCGTAAGTAGTATAGTTTCTTCTTAATTAAGTGAGATCTTTGGCTGATAAATCATTATTAAGCATTAACGATCTTCTTATTCTCATAAATTTATACCTATATATGTAATATTAGGGGGTCTTCTAGTCTAGAACCACAAATTTCAAGGAGTTTTTAAAAACTTTTTTTTTTATTTTAAATAATTTTTTTGTACTTGAAATTTTTTTTTAAATATTTAAAATTAAAAAATTATAGGTATTGTTAGATATTGTTAGATATCTAAAGTTAAAACTTTAGATATGATATATGTATGTACATGTATATGATATATATGTGACATATGTATATGTATATGATATATAAGGAAACCGGTATATGTATGTACTTCCAAGAAACTAAAATGGCCTTAACTTCGAAAAGAATTAAGTTTTTAAAAAGTTTTTGAAAGAAGATATTCTGGAACATCTTATAAATAAAAAATTTTATAAAAAAAGAATCTCGATTTTTTTTCGTGGTCTTTCAGAATTTGGAAATGGTTTGTGCATCAATAAGAGCATCAGCTAGCATTCCTGTATTCATCATAAAGCTTAGAGGCCCAGAAGACCGAGGGGCGCTCGAGTAACGATTTGTTAGTACATATTAAGCTATTTGAAATTTGTTAAGCTAAGAGGAGTTAGTAAGGAAATTTAAAATTCTATATTTTAAATTAGAGGCACAGGAAAGAGATGTAATAGAGTAGAGACCATTGTAGTTCGAACATAATACCCTAAACGGGCCATGCAGTGCATCTGTCGAACTACAACGGCTAAGGAACAGAGGACTAAAGTTTCGAGTCCTTCTATTAGGAATGTTAAAATTTAAGCGTGTTAGTAAATGCTGGCTATCTACATCCCCGTTAATAAGGTTATGGATTTCCCGTTAATAAGGTTATGCAGAAAAACTACACCGAGCATTGTCCTACGATTTGTTAAGCTAGGTAAGTTTATGAGAAAGAGTCTACTACTATAAGATGGAAGTTGAAGATTTTCTAAAAAAAAAATGTTTCATTAGAAGACCCCCTTACGCGCAACATGCGGCTAAGAACATAAACCAGTCTTGTTGCTAATCACGTCTCCCTAATCACGTATAACCTTTGACATCCCATCCGTACACTGAGCCTGTGGAATATTTTGGCTTTTCTAAATGTGTGGGTATTTCCAAATTCCTTATCAGAAACCTCTGTCAAGGCCGAGGATGGCTTTAAAAAGCCGTAACTTCAAGACTCGCAGCATCAGTTGAAATATTTCTAGTGATTCTTTTAGAAGCAAGTTTCGTTCGATCGCAAAAGTTTGATTTTCCAAGATGATTTTCCCAGTGGTCCTTATTTCTGCCTTTTTCCTAATTTCCACCTCCGTGGGATCTGAAGAAGTAATTGACATTATGAAATATTTTTGTTTTGAAAACTAAATAAAATTAAAAATCCACAGTCCTGCTATCTGTCGGAGGAGCAAGAGGACCAGTGTGCTTCCGTGTGCTACCCTATCGTCAAGCCACTACTTCGATATTTTGAGAAAAGTAACGAGAAGGATGTGCAGCTCCTAAAGTGCAAGACAGACTACTCGGAACTTCAGAAACGATATTCCGAGTTGGGACTGGAAAAATATGACCGGATATCAAAATGCCAAAAGGATTATTCGGACTTGGAGAGAAGGCATTCAGAGGTGCAAGATAAATATACGGATGTGCTGAGTAAACTTAACGACATTGAAGTTAAATATGAGAGGTTACTTTCCAAGCAGCAGGAAAGTGAAAATCTTAACGCCCTAATAAATCAAAAAAATAAAGAAATCGAGCTACTTAAAGAGCAAAATAGGGACCTTAAGAAAACAAATGAACTTGCAACGTTGACAAATCAGTTCCGCGAAAACATCGATAAGTTGGAAGATATAGTTAAGAATGGAGAAATGAATACAAATAATAGAAAAAAGTCGACTAATAAAACAAAGAAAGTGAAAGTAAGCACTGGAGGGGTCCTAACAACTCCACAGCCTAGTATCAGTAATCCGAAGATGCCGAAAACAGAAATCATAGGTAAGTTAGCAGAACCCAGTCATTTGCAAAATAAAACATCGACTTTTTTCAGATCTTCCAGATCCTTGTCCACGAAACCAAACGAAATACAAAGTCCTTCACGAAATCCAACTTCCAGACCCGTTTAAAGTGGTTTGTTTTTTACACTGGGTTCATGGATCCGGATGGTTGACGGTTTATAATAATCGTGATTATTTAAAAATATTCAACCGCACGTATGAGGATTATGAACGTGGATTTGGAAATGTCGAAACTGAGTGGGAATATGAGTTCTTCATTGGATTCAAACGATTGCACCTTTTAATGAATGCAAACCCTCATGAGTTGCTTTTATACAGCTTTAACGGGTATCGTATATGCGACAACTTTGTTTTAGGCGATCGGAGCGAAGGTTACAAGGTGAAAAATATTGGAAGATGTACTGGAGACGGCAGATGGATGATCCCTAAGCAGGGCTCCAAATTTTCCACCTTCGATCGAGATGAGGATGGAATCCCTGATCGTAATTTGGCGAAGGAATGGAGCCTTGGCTGGTGGTTCGATGCTACTATGAGTAACATTAGGTGTGTATTCCAATTTTATTTTTTTCTTTCATTTCATCCCCAACTGAAAATGTCTCAAATAACCTAATTAAAATAATTTTTTTAATTTAATTTTTTTATTGCTGGATATATGTATAAGCCCCCCACATGATTCTATAGAAATTTACATCCGAAGAACCGATTGAAGAAAACAAAACGAGTTTTTCTATAAACATCCGAGCTCGGGAAGAGCCGAAGTTGATATAACCATGCAGTTAAAACAGGATATATATCGCAGACATTGGATATAGTTGGCCGATCCTTATAAGAATATCATAATAAAACCAAATAATTACAATAAAATATCTAATAAATAAAGCCGAAACTTCTATCTTCAAGAACACCAAAGTTGGTATTTCTACCAAAAACCATTTCCTATCGTTCAGATATATGGCAGCTATAGGATAAAGTCGGCCGATCCTGTTGAAATTTGGCACGTCGTATTGTTTTGTCGTATAGTAGCCATTCATACAAAATTTGAACTCTCTAACTCTAAAAACACCAAGCATAATACTATCGTTATTTCCGTAAGTTATTTTCCGTTCCATTAGTACATCAAAATATGATAATTAAAGACGTGATCGTATGAAAATTACGCTGAAACGGTTAAATAACGGCATTATTAAGAAGCAATTATCGTAATTACGATAAGCCGTTAAATTGAATGGAGTATAAACCTCGCCATTTTCGCTTTTTAAATACGACTTTAAATATACCCTCATAACGATAATGATGATACATTGAATAAATAAGTATTATCCCATATTGACCTGCTAGTTGAACCTGCACAACTTTATGGTTCTATTTGGTGTTTTTTTTATTCAGTTAAAGCTCGAATTACGCTACAGAGCTTTCAAATCAGAACTCAGATAAGGCATTGCATAGAAGTGCAGTAAACGAAATGCAGGCCCTCCTCGTGGTATTCTATTTACTGGTTCTGCAGGCGCTCTTTGGAAAATCGGAGGATCTCCTGGAACTGGCATGCACCTCGGACCAACAGTGTGTCCAGTTCGATCGGGGCAGATGCCTGGATAACAACTGCTACTGCTTGGCACGTGGATCCGGGGAACGAGTGCCCTGCTCTCCTCTGGAGCAGAAACTGACGAACATAATCGGAGGTCCGTGTCCCTGTTCTCAGCGCCATGCGGAGTGCGATTCTCGCAGAGATCAGTGCATCTGTTCGCAGGGATATGTGCCAAGCGAGGATCGACGACGTTGCCTTCCGGAAGTAGTGCCTCTGGCAGGGAAATGCGAGTTTTCCCGACAATGTCAGCTGGCGGATAGGTTCAGTCTCTGCCATCCGCCAGAAAACAAATGCTTGTGCCGCGCGAACTTTGAAGAGCATCAGGGTCTCTGCCTGGCCGTGCTGCGTAAGTGACTATAGATGCTTATGCTTCTCCTGCTTATGCGTCCATTAATCCTTTGTTCAACTTCTAGAGTCCTCTTGCCGTGAGGACATGGATTGCGGCAGTTGTGGCGCCTCGATTTGTCTGCCCAAGATTAAGAAATGCGGCTGCTCGGAGAGCTTCGTCCACAACCGGAACCTGACCATGTGCACATCCGGAATAGCCTTTGGCGAGAAGTGCGAGCACAGTCCTCCATGTCAGGTGAAACTGGGTGCCGGTGGTCAGTGCCTGGACCACCGTTGCTCCTGCCGAGCGACTCACTATCCCAGAACGATGAACCACATTTCCAGACACACGGACGAGGAGGAAGAGCCTCAGGCACACGAAGCTCTCATTTGTGATGCGATTATTCCATACGGAGCCTATTGCCGCAACGACGCCGATTGTCGGATGCAGTCCAGTACAAAGAACGATACTCCGGCTCCAAGCGCTATGACGTGCCAGTGGGGCGAATGCCAGTGCAGCGAGAACCACAGGTTGCAGGATGACCAATGCATCTATGTGGAGAGTGGAGCGGGAACCAATCTACTGCTGGAGGTACTGATGATTCTTTCGTTTGTAGTCACATTTCGTTTGTTCTAGAACGTTTTCCTTTGTTAACTGCGATGTAATCCTTGTTAAAATGCATTTGTTGTTGTTAATATTGTTGTTAAAAATGTATGTATGTTTAAGTTTACATAAAATTTGTTTAGCGATTTGTTTTCCTGGGGATTAAATGGAGACTTCGGATGGTATAAATTACCTTATATTTGCTCGATTTAAGTAGGGTGGATGGGAACTAGGAATCCAAATGATTGAGTCAATCAATCAATGAAGCCTATAACTCGGAGTTTAGTTGCGGGATTTTTAAATGTTATATATTGCTAAATTCTGTTATTTAAGTTATATTATTTCCAATCAATTTCCAATTATTTCGGATGACTTAAATCTACGTAAATTTTTGAAATTATTCAAAGTGAAAAACTCACAAAACTTTCAAAAAATCAACAAAAAACCATATGATTTTCAACTTTTTTAAAGCAGATGTTAGGAGATTCCTGTGTAGATTCTACAATATTAACGACATCATCCACGATATCTTTTTTTCACAGACAGTTTCAAAGTAACCAATACACAATTTAAAATGCGATTGAAAAATATTTCAATTTCAAATTTTTTGGTTCTGAAAAGCCCTCCAAATTTTCAAAAAGTACCGTCTTTTAAAGATGTATCTTTTATAACTCGCCAAAAAATATTTTGATTGATAAATATTAAGCCTTTCTAATCTCAGCGCTTCGAGTCCTATCATTTTGAGTCGAAATATCCCCGATATGCAATAAAAACAAATTATTTAAGTTTAAATTTGTAACGAAACTTTCATAGAACTATCGATAACTTTGTACAAGGTATAATAGAAAATATCGGTGCAATCGTTCCACCGCTAGGAAGAATCGCCGCCTGGGAATTACAAAACACGAGAAATAGCGATGTCGTTCAGCAATTTATTAATGAAAAGCACCGCTAACCAGGGTGTCCTGCTGACCGTCACCCGACAAGGTCACGTGCTGCGCGGCAAGCCACCAGGGGTGGCCCGTACTCTGGAGCAGCGATTACGAGGTGGGTACATGGCAGGTGGGCAGGTTGAAGATTGATGTAACCGACTTGGTTTCGTTTGCAGAAGAGACTGTTGCGGATGCCGAGGTGTCGGCCAGAATTAATATTGGTTTCCCGCAGCTGAAGGAGTCGCGATCGGCTCAACTGAAGACGCGCCTGGAACACCTGAAAGCCCAGCGAGCCAACAAGCAGCTGGAACAGCTGGCCAGGAACAATAAGCGTAAGAGTCTTTGGTATTTAATTCCTGTTCTTTTCCAAAATTATTTTCCAATCTTTTCCCGCCACAGTTCTCATTGACCTGGAGAACGTGCAGCAGATTTATGTAAAGACCACGGGCCAACACGATCTCCGGCTGCTGGCAGATCACTACGGCGTCTTTGAACATCTTTTTGGCAGTGCCTACTTTGTGCCTCGTGTCCCGATTAGCATAAACTACCAACTGGGCGAGGGACTACTTTCTCCCGTCTATAATGGCAATGTAATCAAGCCGGCGGAGGCGGTCAAGGCTCCGGAGGTGAGCTTCGATGGCAAGGTGGATCCTATCACAGGAAAAGCTGCGAGTGGAGATACTTACTGGACTCTGGTGGCCACTAATCCGGATGCACACTACAGCCAAAAGGCAGCTGAGTGCCTGCATTGGTTTATGTGAGTGGTTTTCCTCAAAAGATTACCTTTACCTAATCTCCTTCTGTTTTTAGCGCCAACATACCCAATGGCCAGATTAAGGAGGGTCAGGTGCTGGCCGAGTACTTGCCACCCTTTCCGCCACGGGGTGTGGGCTACCAGCGCATGGTATTTGTACTCTACAAGCAGGAGTCCCGCTTGGATCTCAGCTCCTATCAGCTGGCGGAGGAGGACTACGCCAATCTCGAGAAGCGCAGCTTCAGCACGTTGGACTTCTATCGCCAGAACCAAGAGCAGCTGACGCCGGCGGGATTGGCCTTCTACCAAACCAACTGGGATGAGTCCCTGACGCAGTTCTACCACAATGTCTTGAGTGGGTTGACTCCGACACCAAATTAGCTTCATTTTCTTAAAAGTTGCCTTCTTGCAGAGCTCAAGGAGCCCGTCTACGAGTACGACTTCCCCAAGGCTTACTTGTCAGACCAGAAGTTCTTCCCGCTGAAGCAGCCCTTCAACCTTTACATGGACAAGCATCGCGACCAGAAGGTGCTCAACAAGGAGTACCTGGAACGCAAGCTCGCGCAAACGCATCCGTTCGAGGGACCCGAACCGCCACTCCGCTACCCCAATGCCCATCCCATTCGCGACGTTCCCTCCTGGCTGAGGACCGAGATCCGGAAACGTCGCCTGGGACAGGGACGCGTCCAGGACTACTAACTAGGTGGCTAATGTTGTTTTGTTTTAATTATAATTCACTGGAAGTACATGAGTGTCGTGTTAAAGTACACAGTTGCCTCTTGTCTGCAAAGCTACAAAACTACTTGGATTATATGTAGAGATTAGTGGTTACGGAATTGGAATCCTGTGATGCGTTAACAGTTGCCCAGAGATATATCCATCAATGTGCTAATTTAATTAGTTTCGTTTTCTAAACCTTTTTGTTTTGGTTTTGCTTGCTCCTCGCAAGAATTGGTTAGGTTTTTGGCACAGTTACGATTTGTTAGCCTGGAAGAGTCCCTAAGTTTGCGCCTTGCCGTAGTTGCCCACCGGCGGCCTGTACATCTCCGGCAGAAACGAGGCCTGGGTGCGATTAAAAGCGTACTTTCGCTTCCCAATATTCTTGAGTACGTTGTCCATTCGAGTGCCCTGACTACGAGGATAAACAAGTCTTAGTGTTAGTTAGGGAAACGTAGAGCCAAACTTACCTCCTCATGGTGCTAAGCACGTGGGGCACATGCTTGGCCGGCAGCTGGAACTCGCGCACCAACACCCGGCACTGCTCCAGGGTCACGGCCATGCCGGTGCGATCTTTGGCACTTTTGCAGGACGTAAACCTCAGGCCATCCATCAGCCGGCAGGCGTCCTCGGCCAGGTGCAGGATCTTGACATTCTTGGAAACATTCGCCCGCAGCTGATCCTCCATAAACTTCAGGAGCGTCTGCAGCGACTCCCCGGTGTCCACGGAGCCGAGGCCCAGCTTGCGGTATCGCCCAAAGTACTGACTCAGCCGCAGGTAGTTGTCCCAGTTGGATCGATGTTGCTCCCGGGTCTGGCCCAGGGTCTCCGCAAAGCTGGCCTTCTCGTTGATGCCGATGTTGAAGAAGACGGGTGTGATCTTGAAGGAGATGGAAGTGCCGTTGCCGGGAAGCGAGTGCTCCGGCACCGGGAGCTGCACCTCCAGGGCCTGGCGCGAGCCGGTGATCCGGGGCGTGGGCGCCAGCGCAGCCTCACCCTGGGCGCGCACCAGCTGGAAGCTGACCGCCGAGAGATCCTCGATGGCTATGCACATGTCGCTCCACATGTCGGCCTCGTCGCCGTAGAGCGTCAGCAGGCCCTCGAAGTAGGCCAGGGGACCCAGGTCTCGGAGCATCACCAGGTAGCCCATGTCCAGTTCACTGCCCCACAGTCGCAGCATCAGGGAGCTGACCAACGCTGTCAACTGAAAACAAGGATAATCAATAGACTGGCTTATCAGGAGGAGCCTGTAGGGCTAAGATGACTTACCGCCTGTGAGAAGCAGACATCCCTGCGGTACATGATGCTCGCCTGCCGCTGGTTACACCGCACATCCTGCTGCAGCCGCTGGACGGAGTGCATCAGTCGGGCGGTCTTCAACAGGCGGTCCATGGCATGGCGCAACTTCCGCATGCTCGGCCTGAGCTCCGCCGCCCAGTCAGTGGTCAGCGAGAGGTCCAAGCCGTCGGTGAACTTGTTCCCCTTCTTCACAGGCTGCTCACCTGCCGACCCAGCTGCTCCTCCGCTTGCTGGCAACTGCAAGTCCAACTTGAATTTAGGCACTGGCTCCGCCGCCGCCGCTCCAATTACATCCGGCGCTTGCTGAGGCACCACGGCGAATCCCTCGCGCTTGGCGGGGACCTTGGGATGACGCAGCCGGATGGCCGGACTGTCGCAGCGGCCGCAGAAGAACTTCAGCTTGCTGACCAGGCACATCACACTGGCTTCGATGTTCAGCTGGGTGAGGTCCAGCGGCTCCGGCTCCTCGGTGGGCCCGTAGTAGTTGGCCGACGGCGAGGAGCTCATCAACTTTGTGTCCAGGAAGCCGGCGGCCGGCTGCTGCAGGCGGTCGCATCTCTCCCGGTTGATCTCGTCCAGATCGATTAGCTGCAGCGGGGCCTGTGCCGGAGTTGCGGAGGAGGTGGTGGCAGTGGGCTGCCAGGCCAGAGGCAGCGATTGATATGTGGCCTCCGCTTCCAGATCCTCGTGGCTGCCGCTCTGTTCCAGGCTGCGCAGGTGATCGTTGTAGCACTTGACCACATGCTGCAGCGAATCAATGGCCCGGATGTCCAGTGAACTGGAGGGCGAGTTGTTGCTCGGATGCCAGCTGTTGGAGCGCATAAGTGGCGGCTGTGCTCGCGGCCAGAGATCCGGTGGCGCCACCACCGGCGTGGCAAAGTCCTCCAGCTCTGGGGACTTTAGTTCCAGGGCCGTTAACTGCTGGGTTATCTTCCGGAACGGTGACATCGGCTCCATCATGACATTCTCCGGCTCCTCGATGATTCGATGGCGTTCGATGAAGGCCACCCCCTCCTCCACAATGCTCGGCTCCCAGATGTTTAAAAGAGATCGGGTGCGGGCCACCATTTGGTTGCACAGCGGCATCATATCCTTGGCACTCCGCCGACTGGCCAACTGCAGGAGCTGCGACATCAGCTCCACGATCTCCTTGCGCAGCTGCTTGGTGGCCTGGACGGCGTCATTGGCCGCCTGCACCTTGAAGGCGTTGCTCTGTCCCTGCTTCCACGACTTGCTCTCCTGAAGGAGCCTGGAATTGAAGATAGATTAGAAAAGGATAGGTTGGTGGGGGAACAGAAGCTCCACTTACTTGATCAGACCACCGCATTTGCGGGCCTTGGAATCGTAGCGGGTGAAGGCCCCCACGGTGACCACGTCGAGGAGACCGCGTCGCTGCATTGTATCGTTCTGGGCCCACATCCGCTGCACGTGCAGGTTCACGGGCAGAAACTCCAGAGCCTCGTCCGCCTTGGCCGTCGATCGCTTGAACGAGATCCCGTCGCGGGCCAGTTGCTGAATGTTCTGTTTGGCCTGCGAGTAGTCCTTCAGCAACCGGAGATGCTCCTCCAGCAAGTTCATCTGGCGCCAGCGCCACTCGCCGCTCAGCTCGCCCATGCCGGAGATCTCCTGCAGCAGTTCCTTCTCGCGCTGAATCCAAATGGAGAGCAGTTGCTGGGGCAGCAGGCAGCACAGCCGAGACTCCAGAAGCGTCTCTTGGACGCTGATGTCGGCGCCCATGGAGGAGTGGAGGCGATAGGTGTGCAGGCGGGGATTCACGCACACCCGCTGGAGGCCACATTGCTGGGGCACGAACAGCTTGACTCCCAGCTTCGGGGGCAGCGACTGGGTGCGACGATGGGCTGGTGATTCAAAAATAAAAATATTTTATTAAAAATTACTATTTTTTGTGTAGAATTACTATATTATAAGAAGCGAAAGGAGGTTATTTTCAAATCAAGTTGAAAAGTTAAGAATATCTTCCCCGATTTGATTTATCCTAGTTCATACCAGAGCTATATATGCATAGAATAACGTATTAAAATTTGGAACCGATTGGATTAATAGGTTTTGAGTAACCTCATGCGCCAGTCGCAAAAACACTTTTTCGAGAAAAGCGCGTTTAAAGTTTTGATACGGTTCTCGCCGTTTATATATATCTATAACGCCGGCTATATCTTCAAGAGTTTTTTAAAATTTTCAATTGAAATTTTAAAGGAACATTCTTGAATAGTTATAAGTTCGAATTAATTTAAAAAAAAAATCGATTTTTTTAAACCGAGAATGGAGGGACGTCCTTTAAGGGGTTATATACAGTTGTGATATATGAAAAAATCGATTTTTTTTATTGCATATTTTTAAGTATATTCTATTGGGAAAACTCTCACAAAAATTCATAACGATCGGAGCATTAGAACCAAAGCTGTAGCTATTTATAGCGCACTATCTGCATATAAAACCTAAGGGGAAACTTTAAAGCGTTTTTCCCACAACTCACGTTTTCAAAGTCGGTGCCCCTCATAACTTCGAGTTTTTTTTTTTTTTGTTCATAATTTTGATTTTTCAATGACAAATTAACCGATTTTTTTACCAAAAAATTGAGTTTTTCACTTCAAAGTCTTCGAAAAAATTAAAAAAAATTGCAATTTTCAAAAAACCTTCACAGCGTTACCTGGGGCGAACTATTATCTAACGAATGAACTTTCATTTTTTGATTACAAATGATCCAGCACCGAGCTATGAGGGGAACCGCAACTCAACTTTTTTTGGCGACACGTCCGGACAATTGCTACCATTGCCATATTTTTAAATATTTTTTTGTAAAAACTTGATAAAACATTCTTCTAATGTCATACTTTAATATACCGTTGGTTAAATAAATACATTTTAACTGTGTCGTCAGGAAAAAAATCACAAAAACATAGCTTTTTTAGCATGATTTGACCTTACTCTCCCCTTAAACAAACTTGAAACTTCAAACGCGATTATCTCAGAATCTTTTTTTTTGGGAAATTACCTTTACGGTGGACACGATTACAAAAAAACTATTAATCCGATCAACACCAAATTTTGACCACTTATTTATTATGATATATAATATGAATTAAATGAATTATATTTATTATGATATATTATGTCAGCGCCACAAAAAAAAGCCGCACTTTGAAGGTTTACGAATTTCTAAATTTCAGAGCCTGTGGTTTCTTTATATGATTGCGAATTCGCCCAACTTTTTTTAAATAAGTTAACTGATGGTATGTTATTAAAAGTGCATACCAATTTTTAGTTTAAGTTTGTTTTTAATATTAAAAATATTTAATAAAAATATTTAGTGGTGGTGGGGGGAGGTCCCTTAAAAGCAAAAGGAATTAAAAAAATTTTTTTTTTAATTTATTTAAAAAATTGTTTTTTTTAATAATCATTGACTTTGAATTTTATTTTTTTGTAAAGTTATTCATTAAATAGTCATTAGTCAGTTAAGTAATTAGTTTATTAGTTAGTTAATTAACTAGCTAGTTAGTTAAGTAGTCAGGCTGGGCAAGCTAGGCTAGGCATTTATATTTATTTAATTTAAAGACATTTAAATTAATAAATACTTTTTGTTTATATTTAATCATTTTGTTATTAATTGTTTTTAAACATGTTTTATTTCAAATAAGAATTTAATAAAATAATTTAATTCAAATTAAAAAAAAAACAATTAAAATAAAATAAAACAAGAAAGGAAAGCTAACTTCGGGCGGAGCCGAAGTTGATATACCCTTGCAGTTAAAACCGGATATATATCGCAAACATCGAATAGAGTTGGCCGATCCTTATGATTACATCATAATAAAACCAATTAATTACAATAAAAAATCTAAAAAAAAGTTCCAAGCTTCTATCATCAAAAACACGAAAGTTGGGTCATTTCCGATCGTTCAGTTATATGGCAGCTATAGGATATAGTCGGCTGATCCTTATGAAATTTGGCACGTCGTAATGTTTTGCCAAAGATAGCTTTCATGTCAAATTTGAACTCTCTAACTCTAAAAACACCAAAGTTTTACCATTTCCGATCAGTCAGTTATATGGCAGCTATAGGATATAGTCGGCCGATCCGGGCCGTTCCGACTTATATACTGCGTGCAAAGGAAAGAAGTGTGTGTGCAAAGTTTCAAGACGATAGCTTTAAAACTGAGAGACTAGTTCGCGTAGAAACAGACAGACAGACGGACAGACGGACAGACGGACATGCTCATATCAACTCAGGAGGTGATCCTGATCAAGAATATATATACTTTATAGGGTCGGAGATGTCTCCTTCACTGCGTTGCACACTTTTGGACAAAATTATAATACCCTCTGCAAGGGTATAAAAATTACCTCTAATGCGTCGCCTTATATAGGCTCAACCAGAACCGGTTGCGAATTACAGCAAAATCGGACCTTTTTTATTTTTCTAATTTTTTTGTCTTTTTTTAAGCAGAACCGCTTATTAATTAAAAAACTAAAATCCAATTGGATAAAAATGCAATAAAAAAGAGAAAGCTTACTTTGGTGTTCAAGCATTGAACACTATTTTTTATAGAAATTCTTAAGTTAGAGTTTCAAGGGATCGGACCCATGACCCATAATCTAAAACCGATCCCCTGCAGCCTAACATAAATAACAAAAACATAAGCGCATCCGCACTTGAGAAAGGGTCGCATAGCAGGTCAGCGTGCAGTGCGTCGATAAGTAGTTTTAAATAGGTTTAAGATTCTCATGTATCGTACTTATAAGAGAACTTTACCGAATAAAATCAGTTTCCAAAAGGAGCTCATTGGAGTAAGACCTATTTATTTAGGGCTTCTCTTAACATTGGGATAAAACACCAAGATCTAGAAATGGCGAAGTGAACTCACCTCGTCTGCCTGTGACTCCTGCTCCTGCAGTTGCCAAGTTTCCACCTCCAGCTCCTCCACCTCCGCCGGCAGCATCAAAGAGCTGGGTGCTGGAACGCGGCGGTCCATTGCCCGCCTGGCCAGGCTCCACAGCGGCATCCGGCGACCAGGTGGTCAGCGTTATGAATCCACACTCGCCGCGCGGGGAGGTCAGTGGCAGGTGTAGCCACGACGTGTCCTGGATGGCGCCGAGCGACACCTCGGCATAGCCCAATGGAAGAGACGTCTGCGTCATCCGTTCGCGGACGTCCATCACACTGAAACGCAGCCGGGTGCTGGAGGAGAAGCCTCCGCTGCGCTGGAAACGCATGGTGCAGAGGAATTGCGGTGTCCGCGTCCGCTCCTGGAGCTCGGTACGGGCATGCTCCCGCCAGAGACCCGCATCCTCGCCGCTGCCCGGTGGCAGGAAGGAACAGATCACCTGTGGGCTGGGCGACCGGCTGAGGGCGTCCGTAGGCAGGCTGTCGCAGGAGAGCGCTGTCTCGCAAATGGGCAGCTCCGAGAGATCGATATCTGGAATAGGTGATGATCATGTTAAAAACAATAAGAAACTAATGGGGAAGCAGCAACGGAAACAGAAACAGAAACAGAAAAAAACGAGTTTATAAGCATAACAAATTTTATTCCAAGAATAGCTATTCCGGTTAGGCCGATTCTCGTATCGGTTTACAACATATATATCTAGTTATGTGGGAATGATAGGCGATGGCAGTTTAATGGGACTGTGCACTTGGTAATTTTGGCAATCAAAACAAGGAATAACAATAAATTCGTTAGTTAAGGGGCAGCCGAAACCGAATGAGATGCTTGGAACTGAGCGAGAGGTTAGAGGGTGTAAAAGGGTGAGGTGGATTGTGGTTATCAAATTAGACGATTCAGTTCGCCAACTATCCCGGTTAGAACTGTATAAGATCACCTTCAAAGGGCGCCTCCTCCACCGGCTCCTGGCGCTGCACCGGTTGCTGCACTGGCGCCGGCTCAATGGGCAACATCATGGGCATGCCCAGGTCGATGTGGTTGCCCATGGTGTTCGCAGCGCTTCCGGGCACTTGGGACCTTCGTATTTGTTCCTTCAAATGGCTGATAAGCAAGTCCAGGTTATAGCTGGAGGCCTGTTCGATGCACTGCGCCCAGGCCAGTCGTTCGGCGGCCGAATAGCTGATGAACTGCTCTGAGGGGCTATCTTTGAAATCTGAAAGAATCCCCAACGATCAGCAATGAAAATGATCAAATCTCGGAGGAGGACAAGCACTCACCTATGTCAAAGACGTAGCCCTCGGGATCGGCCTCCCTATTTTGGATGCGGACGTGACAGTTCTCCAGTACCAGGACGCCGGCCACTGGGGATTTGGGGTCCTTGTCCTTGAGGTAGAACAGTAAATTGCCACGCAGTTTACACCACCGTTCAACTCTGACTGTGGGTAGAATGGAGTGCATAAGCCAAGGATCAGTGAGCGGTGATTGTGTGGGTGTTTATGAGGTGTCTGGATGCTGGGAAGCAATATGAGCATGTCAGGTGCGGGGGACAAGGTGCAAGAATCCTAACAAATCCGACAGTCTTTCCACAAGAGCTTATTAAGTCGAAATATTTAAAAAGACTATGTAAGTCTTCAATCATCTTGTTTTCTGTCTACAGTCCCCATTTATGACTAAACGGGGGCTCGGGTGAGTGTGCTTCAACGGGTGAGATAACGGTTCGAGTGTTTGTAAGTTGGATGTGGAGCTTACCTTCGCTGCGCCACAGGAATCCCTCCTGGCGGTCGATGACGATGAGCAGGCCCTCCTTGTCGAACCTTGTCGCTGGATTGCTGGCCAGAGAGTTCAGCTCGGACTTGTTAAAGCGCATGGCGATGGTGGCGGCGTTGATGGCCTGGGCGGAGAACAAACTCATTCGATTAGCAAGTGTGTGGGTCATAAAGATGCGCCATAGATGGACTGGCACGCCTCAAGCCCATCCGGAATAAATAATTCACGGCAATTACACGCCACGCGAGCGATGTGTACGTGCCATTGGGTATTTTTTTATTCTTTTTTTTTACTTTCTGGCATTTAATCCACTTATTGGCTTCTAAAGATTGTCTCTCCCAAAGAAAACAACTGTCTTATCGTTGGTTGAGTCAATCCATGAAGATTTCATACTATTTTCTGAAAACTTTTGGTTTTCTTGGGTAGCGGGTGGGCGTGGATGGATTACCCGAGGGTACACATACATACCTCTTGCTCCTGCGCCTCCTTTTGCTCCTGCGCCTACTCCTGCCACCTTCTTCCTGCCTCCAGCCACCTCCTCTTTCTGCTCCTTCGACCTCGTTACTCTTCCTCTTTCCCTCTCTGTTTTCTGCTATGTTGTTATTTTTCCTGCAGTGGGCTCAGCTGGCGGGGCTGATGTCGTCCCTTGGCCGCTGCTTCGTCATTGGCTGCTCCCGGTGGCTCATCCGAGTGGCTGATATAAAGGCACACGATTAAGTCCAGCCCTTTGTTTATTCCAATAATTCAATTTGGCAGAGTCGAGATAACCGAGGGCTAGAGGTGGTTGGGGGCCAAACGACTATCGTGTTGGCACGATATCGAATATCGAATGTTTCGTATCGATTTTCAATCCCAGTATTTTTCTATAGCAGAGGTCGGGTTAGAGATGGCACAGTATTTAATTATCGAATGTGTTATCGATTCGCAGTTTAAATTTAAAAACGATGAGATGGCGGTTACAAAATATTTAACCATACTGCATATTGCCCCCAGAACTCCCACAACAACTCCACACCCGGCGCTAGATATCTAACATTTTTAATGTCAAAGATGCAATTTTTTTAAACAATACATAAAGATAACATTTTACTATAAACGGGAAGGAGCCACATTTTGGGTCTACATTTACAGAGTTCATGGGTAGATCAGGGGATAAAAGCTACTAGGCGTTCAAACTCTAATGTCTGGCCAGATGAAAACGACTGCTCTTGATGTCAACGTTAAAACGGCGAGCCCATTCCGCCAGTTCATCGAACTAAAAAGGAAATTTCCGTCGTTTAGTTGGAATGTAATTAGTTAGGGGTTATGGACTTACTCCTTCACCGTCCACGACATTATCGCAGAAGCTCAGGTCGAGTAATTGCAGCTTGGGGCAACCAACCAGGATGCTAAAGAGTAGGAAAAATACATTACTTGTAAGCTAGAGGTCTCCATACCATATATACTTACTCGTAGACTCGTTCATGCGTTAGACTTATCATGCCCATGAGGTCCAGTTGCTCCAGGTTCTTGCCCAGCGCCGCAATATGCATGAGATCACGTTCGGTGGTACCACGCACCGCCGATAGGAAGAGCTTCCTCAGCTTGGGGCAGTTGGTCAGAAGCTTAAGCAGCCCATCGCCCAGCGAAGACTCACGCAGGCTTAGCAGTTCAAGAAGGAATCTGTTTAAAAAGAAATAAGATTTTCGAACTTGATGAGCGACCTACCACCAGCCAAGATCTAATTCTTCGAGTTGATGCAGCTGGGTAATGAACTGCAGCCCCCGGGTGGTGAGAAAATGTGCCTTCCACAGATCCAACGTAATTAGCTGGGTATTGTACGTGGCCAGGTGTTCAACAACATCATCCATGTTGACAGAGACTCCACAAAAGGCTGGTTAATTAATAATAAATATAAAAAATATTCCAAAATTGTGCTTTTTTTTTAGGCTCACCCAAGTTTAGGTGCTTCAGCTTGCGATTGCTCTCGAGCATGCTCAGTAGCAGCTCGGTCTCGAAGGCCGTTTGGAAGAGATCGAGCCGCTCCAGGTTCTTAAGATTGGCCAGACAGGAGAAGTTCAGCAGTGGTGGATCGGTGGCGCAATTGCGCAGACTCAATTCTGCAAAGATGACAAATGGTTGGGATCCATAGCATCAGTAACAAGGATTTACCTACCAGTCAGGTTATCACAGACTATTCCCACGGTTTCAATGCAGCTTGCATTCAGAAACTTGCAGGAGCTCAGCCGCAGGTGGGTAAGATTGTCGCCGCGTTGGGTGAGGAATCTAAAAAATACAAAGAATAGGACACATTGGTTTATATTCCATTTTGTAAAAGACATCTATAACCTACTTCTTGAACTCGGTGGGCGAGATATTGCCCATCCCACCGCACCAGGACAGGTCCAGTTTGCGCAGCATCGTTGCCCTGCTGGCCAGAGTGCAGAGAAGCTCCGAGCTGGCCAAATGCCAATAGGGCTTCAGGCTCAGCTCCCCGTAAAGCAGCGGGTGTATGGATATATCGTAAAAGGTGCGCGACACCCGACCCACGAGGAACAGGGACTTTAGGTCCAGGTAGCTAAGTATGCGCAACAGGATCTCGAAGGGTAGGTCCGTAAGACAGAGACGTGGCACTGGCGCCTCGGCCGTTTCTTCCACTTGATTCTCGAGCAGAAACTGGCTTAGGTCGTTGTTGATAAACTCATGCAGCTTGGTGGCTCCATCCTGGCCACAATTTGGCTGAAACTTTAAAGTACGCAACTTGCAGCTAATGGGCCCATCGCCACTTTCCTCCGAAGACGATGGCAGCGGTGGCGGTGTCGGCGTTGAAGGCGCACTTGCCACTTGTCTGTGCTGGAGGCGCTGCCTGCCCATTAGGTTATGTATTCGAGAAACGGTTCTTCCGCACAGCATGATGGCATCAATTTCTGTGTAGTAGAACAGGCGGCTATGATTGAAGTCGATGCGCAGCGTTCTAAACGAAAACCTTTGAATATTTGAACTTTTATTGGCACTTCTGGGGAATCTCACTTGGTTATTATGGTGGTCTTCTTGATGGGAGGTGCAAAGCGTCGTGCTTCCTTGCCCGGTCCCAGCTTGGCATCGTTCTCTGTGGCCTCCCAAAGGCAAGTCCAATTTTTTGTTATGCCATAGGCCCAAATTCGTACCACGGCGCCGGGATTAAAGGTCTCGAAAATGGCCACCTCCGTAGGCACTACAAACTCCTCAAAGTAGACAACTGCCACAAGAGGGTTAATCACTTTTTTTTTTTGGAAAACGGGAAAAACTCACCTATATAATCATGGGTGCCCACCTTGGGCATATTCTGGGCTTGAATCTCCCGTGTTGCGGATGGAGCCTTCAACCACCAGTCGCCATAGGTGCGCTGGAATTCAGAACGTTATTGATTGATTAAATCACCATTGCTGGATGACCTCACCATTGTATAGGTCTCCGGATAATCCCCATATGCGGGATACTTGGTAGGTCGGCCAATTATATTCGCCGCAGTGTACGAGATACTGTAGTCGATGCCGTATTGGGAGCTAAAGTCTAGAACGCCCAACACGTACTGCTCAAGATAGTAGCCCTGATCGGGTGGCTCCGGTTGCATCTTGCTGCCGCAACCGAACCAGCCGCCGTACTCGCGCTGCCGTCCGCCGTTCCGCTGCTGCCTCAGCATGGCCGTGAAATCTACCAGAGCGTCCGGCTGTTCGGCGTCGTTCGAGGGATCTTCGATGTTGTAGGCCCGCAGGGACATGGCCTTCGGGGCCAGCAGCGGGCCGTAAGTGAGTCTCAGCGTGTCGACCGACCAGAGTCCCAGTAGAGCCGCTCCAGAAGAGTCGCCCCAGCCACCAAGACGACCACCCGCTTCTTCTGACGACGCGTACCACGGCAGGCGCGGCGCATAACCAAGCCAGAGTCGCCGCTTCTGTCCAAGATTCTGTTCTGTTCCGCCTCCTGTTTGGCTCTCTTCTCCAGTTGCCTCTCTTTGGGCTTCTGTTGCTCTCGTCGCTCTGCTGCTCGCAAGGATTTGTTGTATGTCAAGGGTAATGATGATCCTTGAGTGCTGACGCTCGTCCCTGGAACCGCCTTGGCCAGTGCTGGTGAGGTCACGTTGCTGGGCCAGACCTTAATGGTCTCGCGTTTGTGGTGTCGACTGTTGGTTTCCTCCCGGATTTCCGTTGCTAATCCAATTAGGGCTCTTCCAAATGTCAAGTCCTCTTTGTGCTGTTTTTCCAGCTTTCCTTCCAATTCCTCCGTGCTTCGGAGCCGTATCCGCTGTTCGGTCTTGTCTATTGTTACTTGGTCTCCCGTGGGTCGTACGTTCTTGTTTGTATCTTTTATTGTTTGGTGAAACACGGAGGAAATTAAGAAAACTTTTGGCTCGAATGTTTAACGAAAACAATAATTCGAGGGCTGCAAGTCATGCACAATACACCACAATGAAAACACACTGCCAGGGCTACAGAGCAATTACCCAACACTGCTTGTTACACGTTACGACCAAGGCATCATTCAAGGATGATTTTGAGCTTGTTGCAAGCCTAACTAGCCTAACTTGGAAAGCGATACAATGCCTTTTGATTCAAAAATAACTGGATCGTGGGAAGGGATTTGTCTTTTCATTCCAAAGTTACTTGATTATTAAAACATTACCATGTTACCATATCAATAAAAAATTAACTTAAGAAGATTAATTAAAATTTAAAATAATTCTGTTTATTTTATTTAATTCTTTTTACATTATCCTAGTTTTTAATATTCATTTTCCAATATAAAGTTCTAGAAACATCTGTTTTGCATGATGAAACCATCATGCCAATGTCTCGTGCCTAATACTCTTCAAGGTAACGGCGTGCAACAGCTGAATCCGAAGACTTCCGTAACTCCATGCTGCGTTTGTTGACGAGGTCCAGACACCAGTGGTTTCCATTGGCCTCCTGCACTTCTCGGAGCATGAAGACTCGACCACGACTGGACTACCGCAACAAGCTCATCCTGGCGCCAATGGTGCGTGTGGGCACGTTGCCCATGCGACTCCTTGCGCTGGAGATGGGTGCGGATATTGTTTACACGGAGGAGCTGGTAGACCTGAAACTCATCAAGAGCATCCGGAGACACAATCGTGAGTGACACAACCAACAAAAGAAAGAACAATTTTTAATCGAGATCGATGCAGCGGCTCTGGGCACCGTGGACTTTGTGGACCCATCGGATGGAACTATTGTTTTCCGCACCTGCGCCCAAGAGACTTCACGCCTAGTCCTCCAGATGGGCACCAGCGACGCCGAACGGGCCCTGGCCGTGGGCAAGCTGCTGCAACGAGACATTTCCGGTCTTGACATCAATATGGGCTGCCCCAAGGAGTTCTCCATCAAAGGCGGCATGGGTGCGGCTCTGCTCTCCGAGCCGGACAAGGCGGCGGTCATCCTGCGCACGCTCTGCTCTAACCTGGACATACCCGTAACCTGTAAGATTCGTATACTGCCGGATGTGGACGACACCATTCGCTTGGTGCAAAAACTAGCCGATACGGGAATCGCAGCCATTGGCATCCATGCCCGAACCCGGGACGAAAGACCGCAGCATAAGCCGCACCCAGACGTCCTGCGAGCCGTGGCCCAAGCAGTGTCCATTCCAATTATAGCCAATGGCGGATCACGCGACATGCACGTGTACAAGGATCTGCGCAAGTTCCAGGAGGATTGTGGAGCTGATAGCGTTATGGTGGCCCGGGCTGCGCAGCTAAATGTGAGCATCTTCCGGCCCGAGGGCCTGCTGCCCATGGACGAGCTGATCGAGAAATATCTGCGGCTGTGTGTGGACTACGATAATGCCCCCCACAATGCCAAGTACTGTGTCCAGAGCATTCTGCGCGAGCTGCAGGAGACGCCGCGTGGAAAACGCTTCCTCCAGTGCCAGACTCTACAGCAAATCTGCGAGATTTGGCACCTGGGTGACTACTGTCGGCGCAAGCAGAGGGAGCTGCAGACACTAGGCAACTCCGGTCGAGCCGATGTAGAGCCGCCGGAGGCTCAGGCCAAGCGTTTGAAGCTCGAAGAGGCGGCAAATGCCATCGTGGACGAGTATGCTGGCGTTATTTGCCGCAATATGCCTTTCCTGCGCTCAACCTATGCCAGCGGTAAATCTTTTTCAACATTTTCTCATGGTTTTTCCTTCAAGACTTATCTGTTTTTCTTTTAGACAACCACCTGCCCAAGACGCAGTTATATGTCCATGCTGGCAAGGCAGGCAAAAACCCACCAGGCTATGAAACGCAGCAGTGCGACAAGCTGTTCAGAGCCATTTGCAGCTACGATGGCCAGCGCTTCAGCAGCACCTTCTGGGAAAAGAATAAGAAGCAGGCGGAGCAGGGCGCCGCTCTTGTGGCGCTGCTGCATCTCGGCCAGCTGGAGGAGGAAACGTTACGCGACAATGGTAGCCTCATAAACTGACTAGCGCCCACCAGGCGCGGATGTACATACTCCCCCTAGACACTGTGTTTGTTATTCGTGTTTTCCAATAAAAAGAAAAGGAATCCTCTTGAAATCAATGAAGTTCTAAGGAAAACTATTTTTTTTAAACTATTGTTGGGGTGATGACTTTGCTCCCAATCGTTTGAGGCACTGGACTCCAACATTTTCCATGGCTGATGGACAAAACGGAACCTCTATGGAACGTTTTAATGCAGATCGCTGGAAAATATAACTAAGCTTATTTTAAGATATTCCGCTTTAGAATCGATTGACAATTGGAAATGATATCAGATCCGTTTTGTCTAGTCTAGTCTCCTCAACAGTGTCGATAGGAGCCACCCTGAAAATTCACCAAAAATATATCCAAACCTTAACCCTTTCGGGACTACTGGGACACGTCCCAAAATTTTTCATTGCATCGTATTTTCTATAATTTTAATGCTAGAGCACTTGTGAAATATCCCAAACACAGTTTTAAGGATTAATTAAGGACGAATTCAGGATTTCCAAGTAAGCAGTACATAATTATTTTTAGTCATCTTTCAGAATCTGAAAAAGGATTTTCTCGAACTATCTTGGTTTTCGAAATAAAACCCCGTCCCGAAAGGGTTAAACGCAACATTTTCATGCAGATTAAATGAGAATGGAGCTAAGCTTGTTATACCCTTGCAGAGGGTATTATAATTTTGGTCAAAAGTAACAGTTGAATAACACAGTGCGACAAAAAAAACAAAAAATTGGAGGAACTTTTGAAGAGACCTAGTACTATAGGAATTTTTTATTAGGTCGAATATAGTATAAAACCGTATTTGAAATTTTTGCAACACCCTCAAAATCTTGATTTATTTAGAAAAAACGATTTTTCGGGACTTTTTTCCGAAATTTCTAAGCGCGTAATTTTAAACAGTTTTTCAGTAGTTAAATGTTGTAGCTTTTGAAAAAAATAGATCTTTAATTTATTTCAACAATTTATTTATTTTTTTTAAATTTATTTCGAGCTTTGACGCCATTTTTTCGGTACAACTTTCAAGAAATGGTATCATTTTTGACACATATCAATATTGTCTCGTTAGTTCTGAATAAAACGAGACCGATTCCATTAGGAAATTATGAAAATTGTTGAATTTATAACGCTTTTCCAAAACAAGTACATATTTCATAACGATCGGCCGACTATATCTTATAACTTCTATAGATATGGTATTTGGGAGTTCGTATACCAGCATTGATATTTTTGAAGATAGAAGCTTGGGACTTTGGATCTTGTTTAGATTTTGGATTGTAATAAATTGGTTATATTGTTATATTCTCATAAGGATCGGCCAACTATATTCGGGTTTAACTGCAAGGGTATTTAGCTTTCCTTTCTGGTTGGTTGTAATTTTGGTGTGGCTGCCACAATGTATAATTGTATCATGATGTTAACGATATAATCTAGAATCTAGAATTTCTTCCCAAATAAGTAGGCTGGGTAAACAAAGGCATTCATCCAAACAAATCCCTTCAAACTATTTTTCAATTTGGTGAACATCAACATCACTGAACATTATTGTAGATTTCAACGAAAGCGACGAGGGTCTAACTTCATTATGATTGCGGAATTTTTGTGTGTCTTCGGACTATTTTTCGTTATAGGATTCCTGATCAAGTGTACCATATCATTGCTGTATAAACTGGAAGAAATAAATCGTGAAGCGAAGTTTCTAGTGCTAGATGCGGAGTTTCTAATGCTACAAGCAGAGTTTCTAGAAATTATGGAACTTTCAGAAGCATCCGATGAATATCAGAAAACCATCAATATGTTCAAAATTATGCTCTTCATTTACCGCGTAGATGATTTGCATAACAAATATGTAAAAGAATTTGAAAGTTTAAAATAATTATGTTGGAAAGATTATCTTTAAAATTTAGGTAATCTATCAAGTTTTGAATTAATTTTAATCTTTGATATTAATTTTTCCATTTTATATTTTCAGAGTTCCGTATTAACTATTTTTATTTTGTTTTGGCCGGTAAGTGATTTTGGATTTCTTAGCTTTATTTTATTTTTTTTATATCTGTATTTTATTTCTACTTTAAGTAAAAATTCATCCCGTACTATCAACTGAAGACTTACTTTTATTCGGACCTTAGTAAGAAATAAAGAATTTCACAAATTCATACGAAACCTTATTGTAATACCACAAAATTTTAAGAATGTATATTATAATAAATGCCATTTGCATTTTAAAAATGTTAATAAAATATTATAAAATCTTTAAAAACACGTTCATAAATACCTTCAAATATTTATACTCTTTCAGAGGGTATTATAATTTTGTCCAAAAGTGGGCAACGCAGTGAAGGAGACATCTCCGATAGAGTATATATATTCTTGATCAGAATCACCTCCTGGGTTGATATAAGTATGTCCTTTTAAAGCTATCGACTTGAAACATTGCATACACCCTTTCTTTCGTTTGGGATCGGTCGACTATATCCGAAAGCTGCCTCATAACTTATGGATTGGAAATGCTGTAACTTCGGTATTTTTAGAGTTTGATAGTTCGGATATTTTATGAATTCTGTTATTGCCTAATAGTACGATATAACAACTTTTATAAGAATCCTATGGATGAAAACTCCATTTTCAAGGGGTCCCCATCACAAAAAATTAACAAAAAATCGAAAATCAGAATCTTTTAAGGTACTCCGCTTGAGAATCGGATGAGAATTGGGGAAGATATAGCCATCACTATGGGCCAAATAAGAGACTATGTCCTTTAGTTTGGTTTTTATAATAAAATTCGATTAAGGATCGGCCTACTATATGCGATAAATATCCGATCTTAACCGATCCTTTTTTAAAATATTTCGCTTTAGGATCGGTTTACTATTGGAAAAGATATTGGCTCCGTTCAGAGGCGTAGGCTCCCCAACTATGTCAAAGGGATCCACCGTGAAAATTCATGCTGATCGCTGTAGAATAATGCCATGCTTCTTTTTGGGTATATCGCTGAAGGATCGGTTGACTTGGGAATGGTATTGGCTTTGCTTCGGGAGCCTTTCCGGCCCAACTGTGTCAAAGGAATCCAATATTGCCATAAGTATTAGACAGCGGGGTTGGCTATCTGATTTGGGTTACATGCCTGGTTCTACTAATCCTTACCAAGAAACATACATGGCATTCCTTGAAATGATCGTTTTAATATTGTAATAAAAACACGGAAAACAACACGTTTTGTCATCCAACACAGCGTCAAGTGGAATCATACATCCATTTGAATTATTTAAATTTATTGGGCTTTAATTATTTTCCTAGTGTCGGGGTTCGATGAGATGAATAGCGAGATGAGGCGTGAGGCGTGCGTGCAGCTTCTTAGTGGGGCCGTGGCTGGCCGGGCGGCGGGGGTGCTCCGCCATGGCCATGTGACGATCCCTGACCATGGTGACCCCCGTGGTGGCCATGAGAGTTGGGCGGTGGCGGCATCATGGCATGATCATCGCGAAAGCCGCAGCTCGCGATATAGTTTAATAGGTAATCCTTGGTAATCGGATGTGTTATACTCTCCACAACAGCTGAAGTTGGAATATATTGTCAAATATGTCAAGGATAAGTGTTTAAAGAACTTACAGCGTGCTGTTTTGTAGCTGTTTGGATGTTTTTTGTCGGTTCGCTCGCGCATAAACTCCCAGTTGCCATACTGATTCATGGTGCACTCCACAATTCGGTTGTCCAGTTCACGCACCTCCTTCGTTAGCTTCTGCATTCGACCAAAGGGAGCGTCGTGGCCGCCCACATAAAGGAAGCCCACCTTCTTGGTGAGGAGACTGTAATAATGAAATGAAACTTTGTACCTTTTCGTTTACTTACGTTCCAGAACACTTACCCCTCGCCCCGTTCCATGATGACCTTCAGCCGAAAGTCCACAGAATTTAGTTCGTGGGGCTTCCACTTGAATACATCCGAGCAGACGCCAGCCATGTAGGGCTGCTGCGACGGCTGGAAGATCAGACCGTCCGGCTCGTGAGTTAATGTGCGCGCAAACTTTTCGCCCAGAAGTCGGGCGGACATCCAAATGTCCCAGAAATCCTTGCCGCGCACACTGAAAGCCTGCAGTCGCTGGTTGATGATACCATGCTTCATTCCAAGGATGCGGGGGCCTAAGACGCATAGATTTTTGACATGTATAAAGGATAAACTATTATAGGCTTGATGGTACTCACCTATAACTTCTTTCTTAATGTAATCCAGTCGGTTGGGGAAGAAGGGCTCGTCTTTAACGTCGCGATGCGAAAGTCTCACAATGTCATAGACCAGATATCGTGGCGTCACTGTTTCACCAACCTTGTCCAGCACCATTTCCTAGGAAAAGGAATAAGCAAATCATATGTAAAAGAGAGCTGTGGAAAGGTCTTTTCCTAACATACCCCGTCCACGAGTGTGCCCTCCAAGTGATCGTTAAGGTTCTTGCCGTCAACAAAGGCAACGCTTTCCACCTGAAAGCACGAGTGGTTGCGATCGAAGAAGTAGACCTCGTCGCGCCCGTCGATGAGCATCATGTAACGCGTACCGTCCGCCTTCCAGGACACACGGTATGGAATCTCACTGAGGCGTTTAATGTTGTGCCTATCCATGGAAACTGGTTGTGAACCTGGGAACCCGTTCTTGTTCCAATTGCACCAGTCCTGAACCTTTCGCTGCAGTTCTCCCAGTCTGGGTTGATCACTAACCTGGCGTACGCCGGGAACACCGGCCATAAATGTGGCATTCTTGACTACCATTTCGCGTCGCCGTTTCTTTTTCGGTTGTCCGTCCGAAGTGGAGGCATCGCCATCGCCCTCTTCACCCTCTTGATCTTCCGCATCGTCACCATCCTGTCCCGCCTCACCATGAGTCTGCCCAGTGGACGTGGAAGAGCTGTGATCGTCGAAGTGACGCTTTCGACTGTCCAACTCCGAAGCGGATCCATCACCATTGCTGTCATCATAGTCCAGACACCAGTTGGGCTGCTCTGGGGCCTGAGGGGCATCCTCCTCGTCCTCGTAGCGCTTGTACAGTTCATTGATGTAATCCTGCTTGTAGATGCCTGGCGGACGGGCATTGGCGAAGACGGACAGTGCAGCTTCCACGGAACAATCCAAGCGCTCAACCATGTACGAGACAATTAGAAAACCTGTGCGATTAAAGCCGTGGGTGCAGTGAACGGCAATCACATCGAAGGGACGCTCGTTGATGAAGTTGTCTACGATTTCTATAAAGCTGCGCGTTTGTTCCGGCGACGGGGTCTCGCCATGTCCACGGCACTGGAGCTTAATGTACTGAGTGCCGCGCTCCTCTACTGTGGCTCGATCGTAAAACCGTTTTGTGTTTGTCAAGTCCACCCATAGACCCAGTTTCAACTGCACAAGCAAGAAGCGATGTATTCAACGTGAAATAGGAAAACGATATGGTGGACTTACCTTCGTGGTCTTGCAGTAGTCGAATAGCATCTCCGGTCGAAAGGTGCACTCTATGGGCATTTTGTCCTGAAAATTGGCGCTTAACGGTGTTTTGAATGCGAGAAAGCGCTCCGCAATGATGGTGTCGCTTTTACGAGGACAATAGAGCCAGCGATTCGGTAGAGGCCCAGAATCACGGCCCCGGTCCCGATCCTTGTCCCTTTCCCGATGGGATTGAGCCATCTTCCGGCTGTTGGTTGGTCACTTCCTATACGGGATGCGCGGGCTGCACGGGTTGGGAAGCCGTTGCCGATGCAAAAGCACTAGCAAATGTGATAGATACTACTTCGCCTGGTACCAGTCTTGTTGTGCTTGCGTTGACTGGGATCTCACATTAGAGCTGGGAAACTATCGAAGTATCGATTTTGTAAATTTATTGAAGCCAGCATCGATAGTTTTTTGTCGTTATCGATGGCGCACAGAACACGCTTGGTTGCAGAAATTTTGGTTAAAATATGCCAAAAAATAATAGTGTAATCTTTTCTAATAAGATTTCATTCTTTAATAACTTACTCTGGCTTGTAACGAATATAAATGAATAAAAAAATAAAAATTCAAATGTGGCAGCTCTTTCACTTCTAGTCACATCGTGTGGCAACTCTGTTGACCAACAGCTGATTTCACAAATAAAATGAAAAACAGACTGGTGTTGTACGCGATTTTTGTGTCCTTTATGGCCACAAATCCCGCCACCCTTGCCATCCAGGCACGCAGTGACAAGGAGCAGGCCCAGACCGTTGTGTCAGGCACTGCGGTGCAATCGGTGGTGCCCGTGCAGGCGCAACTGGCCTCAGCATCTGCATCGTCATCCGGCGGATCAGCCTCGAGCTCAGTTTTCTATCCACTGGGGCCGAATGTGATGTGCTCCTTCCTGCCACGGGACTTTCTGGAGTGCAAGGAACCCATCGATCACCGGGAGAATGCCACTGCGAAATTTGAGAAGAAATACGGCTGCCTGAAGTTCGGCGGCTCCACCTACCACGACGTAGAGCACACCAAAGTGCAGTGCACGGTCTTTGCGGATATTGATTGCTTTGGGAACCGCACCTTTTTCCGCGAGGGAGTCCCCTGTATCCGTTACACCGATCATTACTTTGTGACAACCTTAATCTACAGTATGCTCCTGGGCTTCCTCGGTATGGATCGTTTCTGTCTCGGCCAAACTGGAACTGCCGTGGGCAAGCTACTAACCATGGGTGGCGTGGGCGTGTGGTGGATCATCGACGTCATCCTGCTGATCACAAACAATCTCCTTCCAGAGGACGGCAGTAACTGGAATCCCTATGTCTAGACGTGTGATATTTGTACATGTACATATGCGTATCCTAATATAGTTTTGTAATTAGTTTGATAAGAATCTTCCACTATAATATAATACCTATTATGAAATATATTCTTTTCTGACTCTAGTTTAAAACCTGATACTGTAAGTACTGTTAAGAACTCAATAAAAAATCTTCTTAACATAATATAACGGTAAAACTTAATGCTTTTAATTAACAGGAAATTTATTTGGGTTTTTATGGAAAGAACATTTTTTAATTATCCTTCAGGTAATTGTTTATTCAGGTAATTAATTGTTGAAAAAAATTGTTGCTTCAAATCAACCGCTCGACTTTGTTTCTTCAATTTGAAAAGTTTGGTCCCTCTAATTCGAGGACAACGGTATTCGAACGCTTATACGGTCTCACAGAAAAGAGAAAGTTCTATTTAAGCCAGCGCAACGTTCATTGTTTCGCTTTGCGCTTCCTGCGTTCCGGCTGACGCAAAAAACAGGAGAAAATACTGCGAAAAAATATATTGGATTTTGGAGACATATGTATATGTAAATACATATATATATTATCATGTATTTTTGAGAAAGGAGCGCCATTCGCGGTCACACTGGCAAGCAGAGCGGTCGACTGCGCAGCAGGAAAAACAATAAACTCAATAATAAATAAAGAAACTTCGAAATAAATAGTAAATAAATAAGTAAATGAAAAAATTACAATAATAACACCGACAAGGACCGCACACACACACAAGAAGGAGAGGAAGAGAGAGCAAGAGAAAGCTGCCCCAAAAGTATGCAACAAAAGGCTGCAAAAATGTGAATAACAGTACTTCTACTACTACCAACAACCATCAGCAACAACAAAAACAGCAGCATCATCATCATCACACACACTCACGCACGCACAACTTGTTGTTGTTTTTCTTATATAAGTGTGTGTGTGTGTGCTGGCTGGCTGGCTGGCTGAATGTGTGTGTGTGTGTGTGCGTGGTAGTAAAAATGTAGTAGTAGTATAGTAGTTTTCAAATGCAACAACTACAAAATATAATAAGACAACGAATCTAAAGGAAATTTTTTTGATACCAAACTTTTGTTAACACGAAGAATCCAACAAATAAAAAGAAAGGAAGCAGCTGGCCAAAAAATATTTAAAAACTAAAGAGAGAGAGCAAGAGAGAAGCATCAACTGAAAATACATATTTGCCTCAAGAATAATACCACAAAAGAAGCAAAAAAAAATAATAAAATAACAGAATAAAAAGAGCGAGCAAGAGCGAGCGTCCATCATCCACCAATACAAATGAACATGCTACACAGTTTCAGTGGAGGCGGCGCCGGCAGCGCTGCCAACGCCTCAGGCGACGCCAACAGCGGTGAGTGAGGAACAACTTTTACCTTCTCCCCCTCCAGCTCCCCTCCTTTCCAAACTTTCCAAATATTTCTCCAAAAAAAAATAACAAAATAACTCTCAACATATTTCGGCAATACACACACCCACAACCAAACACACACATACTCACAAAAATGGCTGCAAATACCAATTACACATACATGCATGAACGTCAATGTGGCTACTTTGTGTCTGTGTGCGGCGTGTTGTTGTTTTTGTTTCGTTTTCGTTTTGGTGTTGATGCGTAGAAGGTGCGAAAGTGAAATGATTTGCCGTTGTTTTTGTAAGAAGAGCTACAAAAAAAGAAAAGTAATGCGCGCCTACGGTGTGTAGTCCTTAAAAGGAACCAAGAAATACATAGGAATAAAAGGTTATTTTTTATAATATTTAAAATCATTATAATTAGATTTTTATGCCAAATTAAATAAAATTTTGTTCTTTTTTATAAGCAACACTGTATACATTAATCACTGTATATTAAAAGTTCAAGCAAGCGGCCATTTTTTTTTTGTAATTGCTTCAATGAACTCGAGAGTCGAATCATAGCATACTTACTTGCGCTTGGAGTATGGAGGATACATTCCAATACATATGAATATGTTTGTATATATCGCTTTATATACACACAAAATCCAACTTTTGTGAAACGAAACTTTTCTGTAATGAAGTAAAGTTTTATGGTAACATTCCATGAAAGTTTACGTCGTGAAATAATTGATTACTTCGAGACTCTCTAATAGCATAAGTTGTTGTTCGAAACTCTTTCGAAGTATTTTTTAGTTTTTCTTTGAATTGCTTAAACAATTCGATTGGAAAATGGCTTAAATCACTTAAGAATTTTGCTGTCAGGTAATTAAATCAATGAACGATCAAAATAAAATGCGGAAATTAACGTATAATCGCTCTAATTGGTATCGATTGCATCGCTATCCGTCCGAGAACCCTGCCAATTAAATGAAATTACGTTGACCATGCAAAATGCAAAAGTTCACGGCCAATAGGTCAATTTACCGCTAATCTTTTGTCTTGTTCTTGCTGCTTCTTGTTAGGGGCTTTTGTTGTCGCTTCGTTTACGAACGCGTTTACTTTTTAGCGAACGCAGCTAATTGACCGTACATCGTATCGTATCGGGACTCCTAATGACGGACGGAACCGGTAATTGCATTAGACATCGTATGTTCCTGATGCGATTACGTCCGGCTGGCCATTTGACTCCGCCCCCTGCGGGCACGGCTCCTATCCGGCCGGCCCTCTCATTTGAAATTCATCAAATTGCTGGCAATAAAAGTAATCAGAGAAGCGCGAGCAATGTCCGGTCTATATCCTTAGCATTCCATAATATTTTGGTATCTTTGGGGCACTGCAAAAAACAAAATAATAATGGAAATATGTATCTTTTTAGTCTGACAACGAAGACATCATTAATCATTTGTTAATTAATCACGAACCAGGTTGTAGGATAAAGTTTTTGGGCGTGATAGCGGAAGTGGAGGCAGAAACATAATTTACTTAGAAGGGTTATTCTTCAAATATTATCAGAGATGACATTTTTAAACTTTTTTAAAAGTTTTTTGGTTTTTTTACAATAACACCAAACAAATAAAAAAACTTTAAAAGAATTTAAGGTCAAAATTGCCAATTATTGATGTATTGAAAAGAAACCGATTTGTATTTTATAAAATTAAAAAAAAAATATATTAAAATATTTATTAGCAGTCTTTTTTTTTACGAATTTCTAGAACTTCCGTTTTAATCTTCCAAAGGGTTTCTTCCCCTTTCAACAATTCTTTTCAAGCTTTTAAGCTTCTTTTGTTTAAATATCCTTTGTTTCCGTTGCTTTTTTCTCTGTGCACAAATACAAGACGCTCACACGCATACATGTACACACTTACAAACATATATGTATGTATGTATGTGTGTGGCGTGCGCTTCTGCCTTTTGTTGGGTAACAAACATATGTTTGAGCCCCGCTTCCATATACAATATGGCCGCCATGGCATGGGATTTAATGATGTATGTGTGGGATTGGGGGGGGTGTGGCTTCTTCTGCTGCCGCCTGAAACTGGCAGCAAATTAAAGGAGCACGCAGCAAGCTCCTGTTGCATTCAGAGGTGCAGGATAAACTAGCACTACTACTTAAGGAATATATTTATTGAAAAAATACTAGTGTTAATATGAGCTATATATGTATCTGATTTAAAGAATATTGTTGATTTTTAGAAAACCCCTTTTAATTAGTTTTTGCCTACGCCCTTTTTTAAGCTCACACGCACCATCACGAGCTCCATTTGCCATCCCGCTCTGTTAACATAAGAAGAGCAGGAGTGGTGAGCCCATCGGGCAGCGTCTCATCTGCCATCTCACCTCACCTCACCCATTCGCGCCTTCGCCGGTTCGTCGCCTCTTCCTTTGTGCCTTTCTTCTCGGATTTCCCCCAGTTTTGCGTTAGCGTTTTCATTTTCGTTTTGTTGCTTACGCTTGTTTAAGTGTGTGTGTGTGTGTGGGTGAGTGCGCCCTGTCATCAGCTGTTTTATGTTGTTCAGGGTCAAGTGTGTGGCCTGTGGTGTGTTGGTAGCGTCGCAGGTGTCGCGATCTCTCCATCTCTATCGCACTCTTGTAATTATCACACCCCAGTCATCCCCATACCTCTGGCTGGCTCTTTCGCGCTTTCTATTCGGTTAGGTCCTGTTCAGTTCTGTCCTGTTCTGCTCTGCTCTGTTGTTGTAGGTTATAATTCAAGGAAGTTTTTTAGCATCGCTGGTTGACGTTCAAGGTTACTATAAACACGCACACAATAGGGCACACATGCCAGCCACACACATACATACATACATATCCTACTTGTACCCTTTTTGCAAACCACCACCCCCTTCTGTTGTTTATGAAAGTCACGGCAATTGCAAATTGCATTTGAAAATTGAAAATAAACAACTTAGCGAGTGAAGGAGCGCACTTGGCCTTTTCAATGACATTCTCCGCCAATGGAAATTCATTTAATTACCTTTATTCATTTATTTACCAAGTATTTAGGTTATTAAGTGCTCTGGTAACTACTATTGTGAACAAATATTTTCTATATCATTCAAGGGTTACTTTCGTGGGAAGTCGTTTTGAGGGCTTTTCAAGGCAAACTTTCTCTTTGTTTTAATTTTTGTTTGTTTTTATTACAAGTTTACTTTTAAGCCTTTTAATAAATGACAAAAAATCGAATTTGAAATGTGATAAAATACATCATACATTTTTTAATAAAATATCCAACACTCTAAGTTGGATGTTATATTCAAAAAATAATTTAAAACCAATAAAATTTGGTGTTAATCATATCTAACAACGTATCTAATATTTATGGATTGATTGAATAGTATAAACAAATTTATAATAAACAAGTATAAGAAATAAATTTTGTTAAACATCTAAATTTTGTTTAATTTTTTATAGTTTTTAGTCTTTTATGTATCTTTCCTATGTCATTTATATTTTTAATAAATAAAAAAAATTTCTACAAAATATGAACAAATTTTTCCTAAGAATTTCTTATAGAATTTCCCTTTAATATGAAGGAAAAGTTTTGCATTTTTTGTTTGTTTTCCTTGCAATTTCTTGGTGAAAAAAGTTTTCATATCGATTTTGTCCTTTCTGGAGGTCTTCCGGGAACTTTGGGGGGGATGGGGGTTGCGAACAGCCAGGGGCTTCCCGGGCTTCGAAACCGAGGGAGTCCCGGCGTCCAGGACATTGGCGGGCCTTGTCACGTAGCGGCGTAAATCCTTTATTTCCATTCTAATTAGAAGCGCGCTTTTCCTTTCTCTTCTCTGCCACTCTCTTCCGTGCCTCCTTTTCTTTCCATTTTCTGGTCCTTTTCCCGCCCCTCATCCTGCCCCACTCGCTGGTCCTTTTATCCTATTAGCATATTTGTATATAGAACAGAGAACGGCAACTTGCCACTCGCACAATGAGTGGCACGAAAAACACCGGGTATTTTAGGCACCCGAGTGTCTTTCATGCACGAAGTTTTGTGCCTGAGTATTTACCATGCACGAAACTTCGGGTGTCTGGAAACACCCATGATTTCGGGTGCTTGCCTTTTTTTTACCCATTAAGTTTCTTATGGGTGGATCGCAGGCACAAACAAAAAACGGATGGGTGGATCGCAGGCACACACAAAAAACGGATGGGTGGATCGCAGGCACAAACAAAAAACGGATGGGTGGAAGAAAGGCACAAAAAGAAAATCATAAAACGATCGTAGGAAAGGGTTCTAGGAACCCGTGCACGAAGTCTAGACGCTTAGGTAGTTAGAAAAGGACAGAAAGGAAAGAAAAGGAAAAGGACAAAATCTTCAACGATCATTTTTTTTACCATTTTTCTCTTTCCACTTTTTTTTTAGGGTGGCTGGTATGATCCGAACAACAAGACACATAGGCACAAAATCATGGGTGGAAGAAAGGCAATAGGCACAAAATCATGAGTGCAAGAAAGGCAATAGGCACAAAATCATGAGTGCAAGAAAGGCAATAGACACTTTGTACTCATCCAAAAATTGTGTGTGTCGTTATTGCCTTTTTTGTTTTGTGTGGCGAGTGGTACTCGCACACAAATTTTTATGGGTATGCATAGGGTGTCGAAAAGTGTCACCCGTGCCGTTCTCTGATATAGAACAATGGCAGGGCATTTACATGCGAGTACAGTGCTTGCCATAAGCATATGCATTGCCAATGTCACGAAATTCAAATGGAAAGTTTATCCAAAGCTGGCGATTAAGATGCATAGTTGGGCAGCATTCCTCCAAGCTGACAAGTCAATAGATAGACATGTCATATGGCTACATCAAGTATACGCACTGTCTGCCGCATACACATCGATTTATGTACAAATATATACATAGGTATATGTGTATGGGATATATATATGGGTTTAGTGGAGCATAGGGACGATTTTGTGCACAGGAGCAGACGGAACAAAAATTGACAGCGATGACAAAATGATTGACGTCGGTCTGGAGGTTCCAAAAAAATAAAAAAACACGAGAAGGCGAAAGCGAAGGCAAGGGCAAAGGCAAACGCAATAGCAATCGCAATCGCAGACTATAAGGATATTGATGGATATCGATGTACAAGGATGTGTACGAGGATGGGCCGGAGTTGGGCACTTTGGCATGTGCAATCAATCAAAGCATACTTATCGGAGCTCCTTTTGGGAGTGGAACTGGAAATGGAAAAGCAAACAGGATACTTCAATAGTCCTAGGATAGTGGGGAGTGGAGTCCTGGGGATTACCACCACGGAGACAGTCAGAGAAACGAGAAACTAATAGAAGAAAAAGACACTTTGTGCATAAAATAGATAAGTTTATAGAATAGTATTGCCGCACTTACGCTTTTTTTCTTTCACTGTTTCAATTCGATATTTTTTTCCATTTCAGCCGAGACCGAGCTGAAGGAGCGGCTGATTGCCAGCGTGAAGAAGGAGGTCAAGCAGCTGATGGAGGAGGCGGTCACCAAGAAGTACGTCCACGAGGAGAGCAGCTCCGTGACCTCCCTGTGCGGAGCTGTCGAGGCCTGCCTGAGTCACGGCCTCCGTCGGCGGGCACTGGGCCTCTTCAAGACCTCCTCGACGACGGCGCTGATCCAGAAGATAGCCAAGATCTGCCCAGAGGCGGACTACGTGAGCCGCCGTCTCCTCGAACTGGAACTGGCCCAGGAAAGTCATGCCGTGAGCGGCAAACGCTCCTCCTCCAGCAGCGACAGCATCATCAAGCCGAAGCTCCTGAGCAAGGGCAGCGGGAGCAGCAGTTCGGTGACCACCATCAATACGGTTTCCAATGGGCCGGGCGGGGGTAATGCCCCCGGGGGTATGGCCGCTCCACTGGGCAAGTACTTGTGGATCCGACTGGCCCTCTACGAGAAGCGTCTGGCCAAGATCATTGAGCATTTGGTGAGCAACGCCAGCAACTACTACGACCGGGAGGCGCTGGTCGCCGACCCGGACTATGGCTCCATACTGAGCTCCCTGCTGGTTGGGCCCTGCGCCCTTGAGTTCACCCGGGCAAAGACTGCCGACCACTATTGGTCCGATCCCTGTGCGGATGAGCTGGTAGGTTTCCATTCTCCTGTAAAGTAATAAAAAAAAAATAAAATAGATTTCCTTTATCAGGTTCAACGTCACAGGATCAGTTCTGGGAATAGGACACCGCCCACCTGCCATCGGCCCATCATCAACTTCAAGAGGAGTCTGCACACCAGCTCCGAGGACACCAGCAGTGGCAGCTTCAAGGCCTGCTCGCCGGCGAGCGTGGCCAAGGACTACGTGGAGTCCCTGCACCAGAACTCGCGCACCACTCTCCTCTACGGAAAGAACAACGTCCTGGTGCTGCCCAAGGACGTCTCAGAGCCCATGCCCGGCTACCTGAGCCTGCACCAGAGCATCCAGTCGCTAACCATCAAGTGGACTCCAAATCAACTCATGAACGGCTACTCTGACGGCGACAACAGCGACAAGAGCTTCTACTGGAGCTACGCCCTCAACATAAACGTGGACGAGATCGTGTATGTCCACTGTCATCAGAACCGTGGCGGCGACACCGGCGGCACCATTATCCTTGTCGGGCAGGACGGCGTCCAGCGGCCGCCCATCCACTTTCCGGAGGGCGGGCATCTGCAGGCTTTCCTCAGTTGCCTGGAAACCGGTCTCCTGCCCCACGGACAGCTGGATCCTCCACTTTGGTCGCAGCGCGGCATCGGGAAGCTCTTCCCCTGGCCCAAGAGCGTGCGGCGCCACATATTGCCGTCGGTCATGGAGGCAGGATCTTCGAGCCAGGACGAAACGCCCATCGATTACGTCTTCCGTGTGGTCAGCAAGAGCCAGCACGAGGAGTTCTGTGAGTCTAGATTTTCGGAGGGTTTTGGGGCTGAAAACAGAAAAAGGAAAAAGTTTTCATTAGTACCTGGTACATGTACACATTCAAAAGATATTTATAATTTTGGAAATTATTGGAGTACGATATAGTTATATAGTTATAGGTATACAAAAAGAGAGAGTATATTTTTCTTAATAAATTCATATAAAAAAAAAGATGGCTGCCCAAATTCGGGTATTCATAGATATATAATCTTTCAATCTTTAAAGATACAATATCTCATCTTTCCCTTTACTTAATAACTATATAGATTCTGATTTTATTTGCTAATATATAGTATTTTGTGAGACAATTATAGTAATTATGGTGTAGTTTCATAGAATCTATCGAGTAAAAGGACAAATATATATTTATTGAGGTACTTTTACAAAGGAAATTGGTTTTCATAAGTACTAAGTAATCAATTCTATAAAAATTTAATTAAACTTTAAGGGAGTATTATATTAAAAATCGTTTGAAGATGAAATATAAGTATTGCTCCAGAAAAGAGTACAAAAGCAACATACTAATGCTGAGCACTCAAGTACTAGGTACCTATACTATTTTCAAACTATTTTGGGAATCAAACTATATCTGGGAATAAAATAATAATAGTCAATTTAGTGTTAATACATTTTATATTCCTAAGTTTCGGGTATACCTAGCTTCTTTTTTTAACCTTTCGTGTCTAAAAGAATACATACTCCAAAAGAAAATAGTTTTTGGAAGTGGAGAGTATAGATATTATTTGCAAATATTTTAGTTTAGGAATAAAACCATATTAATCAACTGATTTAAATGTTTCATTTTTGTAGTATGTAATCTTTATGAAATAGATTCTCTTGAACTCCAAGCATAGCTAGTAACGTTGTTGAACATATTTTCGGGGGGAAATTATACCAAAATTAAGGTTTAGTTGTATAGTTTCTTTGGATAGGAAAGTTTATTACTTACCAGAACTTAGTACCGAGTATTCAAACTCTATAAAAAAAAATTCCCTAAGAGGGTACAATCCTTTCCTTTTGAGCTTTGGATTAGCAAACCTTAAGATGTAAACAATTTTGTTCAAAAGATACTCAAAAAAATGTTTTCTTAAGGGGTTACGAGGGTCTGGAAGCACAAAAAAAGCCCTATTTTCGTGAATTTTTTTAAAAGAGCCCACAACAATTTTACCAATTTTGTTTATTGTACTTGATTGAACATTACTTGAACAACATTTTGTCAAAATTTGAAGATAAAATATTTGAAACTGAGTTGTTAAGGCAGGTTTGAATTGCACCACACCAAAAATCGTGTCCTCACGGTAGGCAGAAAATCTCGGTCAATTTTTATCTGAAATCAAAAAACCAAAGTTTTTCTGTTAGTGTATGTGTCTAGCTTGTCTTTGAACGAAGGATTTTTTTTTTCATTAAAAATTGAATTTTTTATAGCGTTTTTTATAAAAAGTGTTATTTTTGGCATAAATTTTGGCCACATTTTGGCTTATAAAATGCGTTGTAATTGAACAAAATTAAAATCCTTCGTTCAACGACAACAAAAACATGTCTAAAAGAAGTGTGCAAAATTTGAAGTTGATCGGTGCAATAGTCGCTGAGAAATCTTGACTACAGACTTCAAAAAAGTGGTTTTGAGAAAAACGCGTTTAAAGTTTTAAAGCGGAATAAAACAGGGGAAACAATTTTTTTTTTACTTACATGGAATCATCGATTCCAGGTCCATAAAGGGAGGGTTCTGCTTCAGCTGCACGGTCCAAAAAGTCTTTTCTCTTTTGCCGAAGCTTCATTCTCGCTTCTTTGGTCTGTGCGTGACGCATCTGCTCGACGCCCAAGACCGAATTGCCGGTTATGACACGTTCGACGCGCTGGGCTTTAAATTTCTCTCATTTCTACAGTTTTGCTCGGATCGACTTGAAATTTTCAGAGAATATTCCTAATGAGTTGTACAATCGAATAAAAAAATTAAAAAAAAAACGATTTTTTCAAGTTGCCAGACCCTCGTAACCCCTTAAGTACCGGGTATAGACAGTCCTTTCACTGTAGTTCTTCTATAACTTATATTGTACTATTTTCCATGAACTATTTTAGTGGCCACTCATCCCATTTTGGAACTGGGTCGCTCTAGTCCGCGACGCAAGCACCTGGGCAGCTGTTCCACCACCGGCAGTAGCGACTGCTCCAGCAAGAGCCTCTCCATCGACCAGAGCACCTGCGAGACGCCTCTTATGCAGACCAGCCAGAGCACGAGCATCGAGCTGGTCTGCTCCACGATGAGGCGCCAGATCATCTCCAGGGCTTTCTACGGCTGGCTGGCCTACTGCCGCCATCTGTCCACCGTGAGGACACATCTGTCGGGGCTGGTGAATGGAAGGATAATGCCGGATTGTAAGGATAATTAGATAATCTTATAAATGAAAGGAAGTATAATAGTTTTACCTTTTCTTCTAGTGGCTGCGGATGAGGAGGGTCTGACCAGGGACAAGTGGCTGGCCATGCACGAGGATGGAGTGGTCACCAGCGAACTGGAGTTCTATCGCCTGGTCTACTTCGGTGGCGTAGAGCCGGACCTCAGGAAGGACGTGTGGCCCTATCTCCTGGGACACTACGCCTTCGGCTCGACCCCGGAGGACCGGAAGAAGCAGGACGAGACCTGCAAGCACTACTACGAGACCACGATGAGCGAGTGGCTGGCTGTGGAGGCCATTGTGCGTCAGCGGGAGAAGGAAAAGACGGCCCTGGCCGTGGCCAAGCTGAGTGCCGAGCAGGCCCGGCAGGCGGCCAAGACCGCCAACTCCCTCAATCCCCACCAGAAACTCACCAACGGTTGTCGTCAATACGATCTGGAGCAGGATCGGGGGAACGTCCACCACGAAGGCGACGAGGACGATATAAACCTGGTCCTCGACGAGGGAGAAAATGATGTTTTCGACGACAATGATTTCTCGGATATATCCGATCCTGGAGACCTATTTGATGAGCCCGAACTGGGCAAAGAGGCGGAGGAAGATGAGGAGGAACTGAAGCACAAAAAGGAGGACTCCGAGGCAAACGAAGATAAGGCAGAAGAGAAGCCAGAGCTGGATAATCCGGAGGAGGAACGTGTCATCCCCCAGCTTAGCGAGCAACTGGTATTGGAGTTCCAAAACATCGACAACATGGAGCCTCTGCGTCTCCAGGAGAACTGCTTTGCCGACTCCGAGACCGAGAACGAGCTAGGCCTGAGCCTGGACGGCAGTGGCAACATCCTGATGCTGAGCATCAAGTCCTCCCCATCCACCAGCAGCTACGAAACGGTCGGAAACGAGTTTGCGGATCTCGTCGAGGGCAAGCTAACCGAAGAGGAGGAGCCTTTGGGCCAGCTGAGCAAGTTCCACAGCGCCGACGACGTGCGACTGGATGCCCAGGAGGACCTAGAGCCGGAGGAGGAGTCCAGCCAGCCGGCAACGGCGGTCATCATCACGGAGGCCGCATCTCTGGACGCTTTGGACGACGATCTCACCGAGGAATTCACTTCGCGCAAGACCAGTCTGATGTCGCCTCTGAACGAGGACATCACTGTGGTGGCTTCGCTGGACGCTCTGCAGGAGCCCAAGTCCGCCTGCGTCTCCCCGGCCAGCTCCAATGGCGGCGTCTACAGCGTGGAGCTCCTGGAGCAGTTCGGTCTGAATCTTCACCGGATCGAGAAGGATGTCCAGCGATGTGACAGGAACTACTGGTACTTTGCCAACGAGAACCTGGACAAGCTGCGGAACGTGATCTCCACGTACGTGTGGGAGCACCTGGACGTGGGCTACATGCAGGGCATGTGCGACCTGGTGGCGCCGCTCCTGGTCATCTTCGACGACGAGTCCCTCAGCTACAGCTGCTTCTGCAAACTCATGGAGCGGATGATCGAGAACTTTCCCAGTGGCGGTGCCATGGACATGCACTTTGCCAACATGAGGTGAGGGACAAGACTTTGATAATTGATTCCTTGCTAAGTAATCTACTCCTCTCTCTGTACAGGTCTCTCATCCAGATCCTCGACTCGGAGATGTACGACCTGATGGACTCGAATGGGGACTACACGCACTTCTACTTCTGCTACCGCTGGTTCCTGCTCGACTTCAAGCGGGAGCTTGTCTACGACGACGTCTTCGCCACCTGGGAGGTGATTTGGGCGGCCAAGCACATCGCCTCCGGGCACTTTGTCCTCTTCCTGGCCCTGGCCCTCCTAGAGACCTACCGCGACATCATCCTCTCGAATAGCATGGACTTTACCGATGTCATCAAGTTTTTCAATGGTTAGACATCAGGATTTCTAGCTTTATCCTTTATTTTAATCCTTGAATATCTTCCAGAAATGGCTGAACGTCATAATGCCCAATCGATTCTGCAGTTGTCCCGGAGTCTAGTCCTTCAGTTGCAGACCATCATTGAGAATAAGTAAGAAGGATAGCCGGATAGGAGGAGCATGTCCTGGAGGAGTAGTGGACCGTACTTCCCGATCAGTATTGAGCATGAGATGTATCTACAAATTAGAGAGCACCTAGAGATCCATTTAGAAATCGCTTAGAGATACATGTCACCTGCACCCCTTAGAGAATGCAATTTTTAGAAGAGGCTCTTGCAGGAGTATTTTTTTATAGGTTTTCTTAATTTTAATTTCAATTTTTTTATGTGGAAACGGCTGGGAATCGCATAGAGAAACAAAATAACAAAAAATAAATGAAATTTTAGGCAAAAACTTAAGGAAATTAAGGAAATTGTAGTGACCTGAGAAAACAAAAAGGAAATCGAACAACGTAACAGATACTATTTATACCTATACATTATACTATGTATCTATATATATATATGGATATGGATATACCGATTATATAATATATATATATACACTGTGAGAGAAAAACATAAACCCCCAAAAACGAAATCCCATATAGAGGCAGTTACAATTTATACGTTTTGTATAATCGATAAAGTTCGATAGAATCGATTTATGAGAGAGAGGATCTTGACAAGAGGATCATGTATTGGATATTTGTATTAGATATCATCTATATACATATTTATATGTCGCAGAATAATTTAAACATTCAAATTATAACGATTATTTGTTGGTACACATTTGTTTTATTTCTTTGTGGTTCCCCTTTCTTTCGTGCGAGGCAGATACATAATTCTGTCAACGTAGTCTGGCCGTGGGCATGAGTGAGACAGATAGTGTACGTCATAACTCACCACACTGTGCGCGTGTATTGGAGGGTGAGAGGGAATTGAAAAGGGATCGACATGAAAAAGAGGCAGTCGAGTTGTGAAATTCAATCAACATGCCACGCGCCAGAAAACGTTTCGCCGAAAGTCCGGTCAAAGACTCTGATAATGAATCCTCGTCATCAGAAGTGGGATTACCTCCGCCTCCAGCCGATGATGCAAATCTTTTGTCAATTTTGGAGATGCAAAATCGTAATTTCGCTGAGCTAATAAAACAAGTGCAGTGCTCTCAAAATGAACCAAAAGATGCCAAAAACATTGTTCTGCCAAAGTTCAACCCTGATCGTGCAGGATCAGACGCTCTCTCCTGGTGTTCAACGGTCGACTACATCTTGTCCGAAAACCAGCTAGTGGGCAGCGCTCTTGTAATGTCCCTCAGCAAATCACTGGAAGGCACCGCATCTCACTGGCTCTCGCAGACATGTTTTCCCGGCATTACGTGGACGCAGTTCCGAGAATTATTTTTGCAATATTTTTCTGGAACGGAGACTTTGGCCGCAACCGTTATGAATTTGCTAAATGCACGCCCAAACGAAGGAGAGTGCTTGTCGCTGTATGGAAGCAGAATGGTCACATCACTTATGGCCCGCTGGAAGTCACTTAGCGTCGAGCAGATTGCAGTATCCGTTACGTTGGCACATGCAGCTGGGATAGACAAACGATTGCGCCGTTTGGTTTTTACGACGGATATCAAAACCAGAAACGAGCTGCATCAGGAACTCAAAGCCTTTTCGTTCGACACTAGACAGAACCAGCATTCGAGTGACAACTTATCAGCACCCCAAGGAAAAAGAGTCAGGACTATGTCTCACATCACGTGTCATAATTGTGGCAAACCCGGACACAAGAAGGCGGAATGTCGCTTTAATAAAGAGGCAACTCAGCGTCAGCAGCCCCGTAATCAACAATTTGGAGCAAAAGATCGATCATCCGTGATCTGCTATAAATGTGGAAAAGCTGGACATGTATCTACTGTGTGCCCAGATCGTCAGGAGCGTCCGCCGATGAAGAGCAACACCATCAAAGACGTAAACATATGCACAGTACTTGAGCCCTTAGGAACGTTGCGGCAGTTTGGTGAGTCGTTCCAATTTTACTTCGACTCCGGAGCCGAATGTTCACTCATCAAAGAGACTGCATCACTGAGATTATCCGGCACTAGAATAAATAACGTAGTGACATTGAGGGGTATAGGTGGCAACTCTGTTTGCAGCACTTTACAGATATTGGCGAATGTTTTAATTTGTGAGCGTTCTTTCGAAATCTTGTTTCACGTAGTTTTAGACAATCATATCAAATACGACGCTCTGATTGGCCGGGAAATTTTGAGCCAGGGTATCGGCGTGACAATTACATCAAGCGCGCTTACTATGTTTAACGAAAAGTCTGTATTACCTGTCGTAGTCTCCGAATGCACTCCTGACCTGGCTGGTGTCGATACCGATTTACATGGACAGGATAAAGACAAACTGCTCTCAATATTACAGGGGTATTCAAATTCTTTTATAAACGGTATACCACAGAGTCGCGTGACTACGGGACAGTTAGAGATTCGCTTGATTGATCAGAATAGGACGGTTCAGAGACGCCCTTATCGATTGAGTGTGGAAGAAAAAGAAAAGGTTAGACATTCCATTCAAGAGCTGTTGGAAGCAAACATAATAAGACACAGTTCCTCTCCTTTCGCGAGTCCGATGTTACTTGTCCGCAAGAAAAATGGTACAGACCGTCTGTGTGTTGACTATCGTGAGCTTAATGCCAATACCGTTTCCGACAAGTACCCATTGCCACTTATATCTGACCAGATAGCTAGGTTGAGTGGTGCTAGGTTTTTCACGTGCATTGACATGGCGAGTGGCTTCCATCAGATCCCAATACATCCAAGCTCTATTGAACGGACAGCTTTTGTAACCCCAGAAGGGCAGTATGAATACTTGGCTATGCCTTTTGGGCTTAAAAATGCGCCTTCTGTATTCCAGAGGGCCATTAATCGTGCCCTAGGCGATCTGACTCATACATATGCCATCGTTTATATGGACGATGTAATGATAGTTGCACGCACAAAGGAGGAAGCTTTCGACAGGCTAAAAATAACTCTACAAGCACTCGTCGAAGCAGGATTTTCTTTCAACATTAAAAAATGCTCCTTTCTTAAATCTTGTGTAGAATATTTGGGCTTCGAAGTTAGAGCAGGTGAAATTCGACCGAATCCTAGAAAAATACAAGCTCTTACAGATTTACCGCCTCCGCAATCTGTGACTCAACTGAGACAATTTATTGGACTGGTCTCGTATTTTCGTCAGTTTGTACCCAAGTTTTCACAGTTACTGAAACCACTCTATGCTCTAACTTCAAAAAGCATGTCATTTTCATGGGAATTAGAGCACGAGCAAATACGACAGAAGGTAATTTCAATCCTGACTAGTGAACCTGTTCTTACTATTTTCGATCCACAATTTCCTATTGAGCTTCATACAGATGCGAGTGCCGATGGCTATGGCGCAATTTTGTTGCACAAAATCGAAAACAAGCCACGAGTTATCGAATACTTTAGTAAACGGACTTCGTCAGCGGAATCGCGTTATCACTCGTATGAGTTGGAAACACTTGCAGTTTTCAATTCTATTAAGCATTTTCGCCATTACTTGCATGGTCGACATTTTATCGTTTTTACCGATTGCAATTCTCTCAAGGCATCTCGCACAAAAGCGGAACTGACTCCAAGAGTCCATAGGTGGTGGTCGTACATGCAATCTTTTGAGTTTGACATTCAGTATAGGCCAGGCGAACGAATGGCTCACGTAGATTTTCTGTCTCGAAATCCCATATCAAAAGATCGCATCCAGTCAAAAGGTACAGTGGAAAAACATATAAATTTAACAGAGATTACTGACAAATGGTTGTTAGCTGAGCAGCAACGAGACGTAGAAACGTCGTCTATTGTTTCTAAATTGCGTAACGATGATCTTTCTGAGGATTTGGCCAAAACGTTCGAGTTAAGGGCAGGAATGCTGTATAGGAAAATTCAAAGAAACGGAAGGACTCGTTGTCTCCCTATCATCCCAAAGCCATTTAGGTGGTCAGCTGTAAACAATGTGCACGAGTCAATTATGCACCTTGGTTGGGAAAAAACCCTTGAGAAAATGTACGAATACTATTGGTTTGACAAGATGTCCAAATACGTTCGCAAATTTGTCGACAACTGTATTACATGCAGATTGTCAAAGCCCCCATCTGGTAGGGTACAAGCGGAATTGCATCCCATACCAAAGGTTAACATCCCGTGGCATACAGTCCACATCGACATCACAGGGAAGCTTAGTGGTAAAAATGAACAGAAGGAATACATAATCGTGTCAATAGACGCCTTCACGAAGTTTGTCTTTTTATCTCATACATCGAGGCTAGACACCGAGAGCTGTATTAGGGCATTAAGATCACAAATATCATTGTTCGGCGTACCCTCTCGTCTGATCGCAGATCAGGGACGTAGTTTTTCAAGCACAGCATTCCGTGATTTCTGTTCGGTTCAAAAGATAGATTTGCATCTGATCGCCACGGGTGCTAGTCGGGCCAATGGCCAAGTAGAGCGAGTTATGAGTACTCTAAAGTCCATGCTAACAGCGGTTGAGACAGGTCAGGGGTCATGGCAAGATGCTTTATGCGAAATTCAACTGGCTCTTAATTGTACGCCCAATAGAGTGACTAAGGTTAGCCCTTTAGAACTACTTATTGGCAAAGAAGCAAGGCCGTTTGGTCTCGTACCTGTTGTTGAAAATCAGAACGATGTTGATATTGATAAAGTTAGAGAAATGGCTAAGCAAAACATGGAAAAGAACGCCAATTATGATAAGGCTAGATTTGATAAAGATAAGGCTACTATTGTAAGACATAAAGTTGGTGATCACGTTTTGCTTAAGAACGAAGAGCGAAATCAGACAAAATTAGACCCTAAGTTTAGAGGACCGTTTTTAGTAACCGAAATATTGGAAGGAGATCGGTATAAACTTAAGGCACTAACTAATAATAGAACCTATAAATATTCTCACGAATTTTTGAGGCGTATGCCTGAGAAGGGGATTACCACAGAGTTGGATGATGAGTGTGATGATGAAGAAATCACAGAACTGAATGATGAAGTCAGTGATGAAGATGCCACAGATCAAGCCGGCGAGGGCTGTGATCTTGAAATAGAATAAAGACCTTTCCGGATCGGTTCCATATTTCATGACTTTCTGTAGAGGTGAGCGCCCGAGTTATGTGGTTCTCCATTTGCTGCATTAATATTGAAATTTTGGTAATGATCGGACGTCAGTTATTTGGCCGGCTTATAAACTAAACTGTGAGCTATTTGTGATGGCCGGTTTGTCTGGATATAAGCTGTGGGCTAAATCAACTTGTTTATTGGCTGGCCAGTTTATTTTGTTAATGACTGTGTGCTAGTTGTTGGCATGATTTTGTAAATGAAATGAAGAATATGATCGCCTTATGAAAGAAAAGGCTGAATAATTTTAATTGTTTGAATTTAAGTTGGTGGTAATCTGAATCTCATGGCAAACGTTGTATAAGAGTAAGAAATAATTTGTTCAATTTTTATTTAAGAAGAAAAATGTATTTTTGCGAAACCTGCTTGAATTTGAATATGTATTAAAAGGAAAATAATAATAATAATAATAAGAGAATATTTTGTAAAACCTTTATATTGTAAACTCACGAGGACGTGAGATAGGTCAGGAAGGCCGTGTCGCAGAATAATTTAAACATTCAAATTATAACGATTATTTGTTGGTACACATTTGTTTTATTTCTTTGTGGTTCCCCTTTCTTTCGTGCGAGGCAGATACATAATTCTGTCAACGTAGTCTGGCCGTGGGCATGAGTGAGACAGATAGTGTACGTCATAACTCACCACACTGTGCGCGTGTATTGGAGGGTGAGAGGGAATTGAAAAGGGATCGACATGAAAAAGAGGCAGTCGAGTTGTGAAATTCAATCAACATGCCACGCGCCAGAAAACGTTTCGCCGAAAGTCCGGTCAAAGACTCTGATAATGAATCCTCGTCATATATATTTATATGGATAGCAATGCTGTGCGGTTGCGAATGCAGCCAAAACTGTTGTTAATGTTATGTTATCGATTTGGCAATTAATCAGATATATATATTTAAAATATATATTATATACAAACACACACGAACACACACTCGGAGATATTCAATTGCAATTATTTTTTTTTTAGCTTAAAGCAGTGGGAAAAGTCACTAGCCCGGCAGGTGGATCCTGTCAGGGCGTTATCTATATATTATAGATCCGACACAGGCATAATAAACTTAATAGAGTTGTGGTTTTCAGTTCAATTGGAATAAATAAAATATTAATATATATATTAAACAGCAAATATTTATGAATATATATATATATTATATACCCAAAGAAACAAATATTATAGAGGGGAGAATGTGTTAACTGTATTGTTATAGCCGCCACTGTTTATTCTGTCAAATCTCAGGCCAAGTTCTCGAGTTTCTATTGCCAATTTATTTTGTTCAGTGTTGTTTTTTTGGTAAGTGCAGGCGCACCAAAAAATCCCTCCACTGGGTCTACATACGACATGGCTATAATGCTATACACTATATATTATATACTATATACGATATATAGAGCAGATATATCTAAGTTATTGCGAGTAGCACGCTTTTTGTGTATAGAAACAAAAAAAAAAAAAACCAGAAAACTAAAAACAAAAAAAACTTAATGTGATTTCTTGTTGCTTCTTTGAATATTGATATTTTTGTAAGCGCTAAAAAAAAACAGTTTATATATATACACATAGAGAAACGAGTTGAGTTTTTGGCAGGCAACAGACCGTTAGAGAGAGATATAGAAGATATATTTTACACAAGGGCGATGGGGATCGGAGAGGATAAAAGGAATATGAATTAGTCAAGTCCAAGCGAACATTTTTGGCCACACTTTTGATACACATATTCGAAAAAAAAAACTTGAAACTATAAAAAATAAATGAATTCACAGAAAATATTGGAGTACATTGGGGCATAAAGAACAACATAAAATTGTATCGTAATCAAGCTAAGCTAAAATATATATAATATTATATATATATATATATATTTATATACCCGTCTGTGTAGAGACGCCACCTATAGAGCCCGAGCATATAGTATATTACGTTAAACCACGATTGTAACCACATATAGCATATTACATGAATATTACGGATATCCTATGTTCTGAGTGACACCAAAAAGAGTCCCATAAAATCAAAGGATACACATGACACAAAAAATACCAGAGAGATCAATGTATAATTTACTGAAGACATCAACATGAAAGCATAAAATAAAGAGGAATTATGTAAAATGTTTACAAGAAAATATGGGGTTTTTTTCTTATAGAGGGAGGTTATTTTTTAAATAGGAGTATTGAAAAAAAAGGATTATGAAGATAAATATTAAATGCTTGGCTTTGATTTTTCTCATTTATTAAGAACCATTATTTTTAAATAAAACATTATCTTAATCTTATAATATTTTTTCAAATAGGGGCTTTCTAAATAAAATGATCCGCAGAAGAGATATTTAATGTTTATGAATAGTTTTATATTTTGGTAAATACTATGTGCTTGGCCCATATTATTCTCAATTATTTAGTTAACTTTTTTTAGTTAATAGGAGGTTTTTTTTAAAAGATCTAGAACTAGTGATATTTTAGTTTCATATGACTTTTAATATGAGTACTTGTTCCTTTCAGATTCACATTATACGATATTTTTTAAGGATAAAAATGAGAATAATACTTTATTAAATAAATCTTAAAAAGTTTTCCGTTTAATTTCATACAAAATTTTAATAAAATCTTTTTGATATAATCTCTTTATTTCAAAAGAGAATCCATACCTTATGCTTTTATTTTCTTAACACCAACAATCTCAGATTAAATCCATTTAAAAGCGAGTTAATCTAGGACTCGGAAATAATCATGCAACAGCCTTAGCCGTGGCAGCAGAGTGTCTGGGCCCGCTTTCGGGCCAAAAATTTCTCGTTTGCAAGTAGGGAAATTCCGTCTTTGGCCAGGCCAGCACTGGCATTTTGCCTGCACCTGAGACCCTAATTGAAAATATTTCGGTACACACGAAACCAGAGTGAGTAGGTTATGTCAAGCACCCTAATGGTTGTGTGCGGGGTCAGGGGCGGAGGGCGGCAAAGAGAAAGTGTGGAGTGGTCCCACTAAACGGGTGCGTGGCAAGAGCGGGAGCTTGTGGGGGGTGGCAGGTTACACGGCCAAAGCGCAAACTCCAAGGCGGCCACCAACGAATTACACCGAAATGTTTTCAGCCAAAAATTTGGGGCAGACTTATGTGCATGCTGAGTGGTTGAGTTGGTTTTCTCCTTTGCTGTTGCTCCTTGCCTTCGACAGGAGGGGGGCCGAGCTACTGGGGGGGCTTTTAGGTGCAGAGGCAGAGGCGGGAGGCTTGTGGTGGTGGTTGCCGCACAGCAGGGCGCCCCAGCATCCTGGCATCCTGGCACGCTGTCCTGTTGCTTGTGGCTGGATTTTGTGCTACGACGTCAGCAAACTGCCAACGTGAAGCCACCCCAATACAGACACAAAAAATACAGTCCGTGTGTTACTATGAGGGTCGCCATAATACTAACACTCGGTATAAATTAAATTCTTAAAACGTAAAATAAAAGTAAAATTAATTGGAAAATAAAGGTTTTTTCAAGTGCCACAGTATTAAATAAAGTTTAATTTGGTCAAATTATATTTAATTATTTAGTAAAAAATAAATATTTACTAAGTAAAATAATTATTAACATAAGGTTTTAGTTGTTAAAAATCGAATAAATAAGATTTCTATCAAGTTCACCAAATCATTTAACTTTTTACTATGGAAAAAAATTCTGTTGCCTACTTTTTTGGGCATGAACTTTATCTTTCAAACTCACCTCACAGCGTGTTTATAATTAAATTAAACAATTTATAACTGATTTTAAGATAAAAAAAAAAACTCACAGAACTTAAAATATTAATTTAAAGTCTCCATTCATATGTAAACCGTTTAATATTTAATATATTTCCAAAGAAAAGAGGACCCTAACCCAGCACCCAGCATTGTCTCACTTGAAAGTGAGAGCGAATGAGATGGAAATGGCCAAGGAAACACGAAACAAGAAAATGTAACGAAACTTAACGTAACGGTACTCTGTTTAGGCAATAGTGGGCAAGGTAAGAAGGCAAGAGAACCCATCAACGCTTCATCTCTATTTTCCTCCAGCTGTTGGTGTTGCGTTCAAGAAAGTAATGCTGTTGCCTCCTGCTGATGTTGTTACTACTGTTATTACTACTGCTGTTGCCCGTTGCCTGTTACTGACTGTTGGCAGTTAGCCTGTTAAATTGTTGCTGTTTTTACCTTTGCAGTTGTTGGTGGTAGTAGAGATGTGGGCATGGGAAGCGATCTATAAAACTTTAGATCTTATGGTATATAACTTATTATTAAATTTATATGATATTTTTTTAAAATACTTGTACAAAAATAACTTTTTATCACTTACTCTGGCCTGACTGCCCAGCTCATCACTAATGACCGCCATTTGTTGTTGTAACTGTGCTGCTCCTGTTACTGCTGTGACTGTTATCGCGGTCTGTTATGGCCCTCCTTGCTGCTGCTGCTGCTTTCGCTCTGTGCGACAGTGTCGGTGTATGTCAGCTCTGGCGCCTGTATGTGTGTCGGTGTGTCGCTGTGTTAGTGGCTGCTCCTGCTGCTGCTGCTGCCTCCATTTCGGCTTCCATTTCAGTTTCAGTTTCAGTTTCGCAGCGAAGTTGGTCGCGTGCACACGCGCTTTTCCTAGAAAAAAACAACTTTGACCAAAAAGCACTCGAAAACTTGTTGTTTTTTTTCCTGTGTTATTATTTGTGCGCTTGAGTGTGTGTGTGAGCTACGGTTCAGTCGGTCAGTGAGTTAGTCAATGATGGGAGGAAAGCCCGTCTCTGACAGCGCCACCGCCACCCCGGCGGCATCCAAATTATTTATAAAGGACAGCAACTAGTTCCTTAACAAAAAAAAAAACAATATCCAAGACAAGTAGGAAGCGGAGCGTAAAAGCAAAAAAAAAAAAAATAAAAGAGGCTGCCACAGGCGACACTTTGCTCTCTGTCAGCACCGCTGCCTTCTGCTAGCTGCGCTGCCGGGCGCTGTTGCCAGCATAAGCGTTAGCGTCAGCGTCAGCGAAAACACTCGGCATACGCAAAACAAATACAAATTTTCGAAATACATTTTACGCGCCCGTGTGCGCGTACGTGTCTGTTAATGCTCGCCCTGTGTGCGTCTGTCTGTGTGGCTGCCTGAGTCTGTCTGTCTGCGTCTGCCAGTGTAAGTGTGTGTGTGAGTGTGTGTAAGCGTGCTTTAGTAAGCGTGCGAACGGTACGAGGAACGGAATTACGGTGAAAAGCTTTGGGCAATCTCCGCAAGCCCAAAACACACACCCACGCGCGCAATCAACAAAAAAACGCAAACGAAACGGAACGAGCCAGCGAGCTCACAAAAAACACACACGCGTAGATATACTACGGAGACGACATTAAAATGGTGCAAACCACTGCAGGTAATAAAAGTGATCCCTGTTCCTTTGCTCTTCCCACACCTGCCCTCTGGCAGGTCTAACGGTCTCCGCACCTCTCTTCCTTAAAAAAAAACGACAAAAAACATCTACCACAACGTCTCCATTAAAATGCATACTAGGGTGGACCTTGACGGGACTAATTATTTATGAAAAGGAAATACGGAAGCTTTTTTATAGAAGTTATTTTAGTGCTTTAAAACTGTACATATTTATTTAATAATAGTTTTGTAATAACTAACTATTTTAAGCTATTCATATTCTTATTTTTAAGTTACTATTAAGTTACTAATTAAATGGGAATTTTTTTAAAATTAAAAATAAAATAAAAAAATTAACCACATTAACCAATAAAATTTTAAAGACCCTGCAACAGGTCGTATGAGTAATGTCTACATATTCAACAAATATAATAGAAAACCAAGGGAAATCTACAACTATTACGACCTTTTTATGAATGTTTTCTTGAACACAAATTAGGAATATTATGAACTTCCCTTATGGCTCATAAAACAAGTCAACCCTGCGTATGCGTAATATAAATAAAAAACAAAATGGCGGATATTAAAAAACAAAGACCTTGTAAAAAAAATATTGTAGATCATAAAAATAAATTGTAGATTTTTGATTTTGAAAAAAATCTTAAAATAATATTTCAAAATTAATAACATTGACTACAACTCTGATAACAGTGCGTATACGTGATATTTGTTTATTGACAATCAAAATGGCGCTAAAGTTGTAAATGAATCCGCCACAATTCTTACACACTGACACACACATATGCACTTATTTGATGCGTAGTTATGGCAACAGTAACCGTGAATAACGGTTCACCCCAAATAACTTTGCTATGAAGCAGTGCACACGTGGATAAGCCAGATAATGGCTGCATTCGGGCGTCGTTTTTCATATTTTACCAGGAATTTCGTGACTCTGCCAGCTTGCTGAGGCTAAAGCGATTAAAAGAAGCGTTGAAAGCTTCTCCAATCATAATACATAATACATTATATGTACATATTTATGTATGCTTTATTAGTATTCAGGTGTGCGGATGCCGAGTGCGGGAGTGTTTTGCCAGGTGGGCTGGATTTACTGTCTATGTTGGATGCACTTTCTGGTAATCCTTGGCCATCAATGCAACCCAACGCACCATTCTAGTGGATGGTTGGTTCTTTTCAATGGCTTAAGCTTCATAGTTGGAGGTATTTCTGAATAAATATCTAAAGAATTAGGGTCATACCGCTCACAAAAAAGGCTTTAAAGTAAGAGGTATAGAATTTTTAGTACAATTTTTTGGTACAAAAAAGGGGGAATATTGTTTTTATGGAAAAGAGGAACTAGGCTAAAAGTACCGGGTACCAGGAAAAAAAGTAAAGTACCAGGTATTTCCTTTAGAAGTTCTTAATAAGAGGTTCTATAAGTGTGCCTCTTTTTGGTCAGATTATACTTTGTTTGGCAAAATTGTTTCATTAAAAGGCTAATCCGGCTAAGTACCGGGTATCGTACCGGCTGCCAGGTAACTTCAGTAACTACACCTGTACTCCATAGCTTCAGGTTTGATAGTATTGGGTATTATATAGTTTTCTTTAAAGAAAAGTATCAGTTAAATTATATTACTAAGTCAGACGTAAGTAAGACGAAAAGCTTATAAAACGTTAATTTAAATCCTTTAAATCCTAAAACAAAAGGACCAAGTACGGTAAAGTACTGGTATTGAATAGGATCATGTATAGTCCGTGTAGTGATGGAATAATAGTATATTCTGTCGTGATAAAATGACGAAACAAATACTAAACACCAAGTACCGGGTATTATATAGTCGAATAACTACACTCCACTCCACTGCCTCCATAGCTTATCAACTTTTTTCTTTGCTCGCTTTATCGCCTGTTTGCATTCGGGATAATCTTCACTGACAGTCGGGGGATGGGATATTTTAATCAAGGCCATTGTTACAGAGATAATTTTTATAGACGTACTGCCTTGAATTCCTAATTGATTTTCTTGCAAAGCCCTGATTGATGCGACCCTGGTCTCTTGAGCTCTTCAGCCCAACAGGTGGAATTCAGATAGGGTCTGAAGATGTCTTGTCTTATGACTTATTTCGATCAAGGCCCCTTAAACTTTAATGAGATGGTACTTGCTTCTCAAATACTATTGAAATATTCAGACAGCCTCTACAAAGAGCCTAAAACAGTCCTGCACTAGAAAGGCTAGCCCTTGAATTCAGGCTGCACTCCGTAATATCCCGGGGCTCTCGGGGGGAAGATGGGGTGTGTCTCCCTGACCTGACACTGACTGATGGCCCCGGATACGGGGCCCGGACAACGACGGACGATGGGAGGACGGCAGTTTGATGACCGCCATGGGGGCGGACGTAAAACTTTTATGAATGAAAATGTAGACGATTGGCATCGCATCGCCTCGCATCGATGTGGTCTGCGTGTGGCAGCGAAAATACGGCGGAAACGGGAGTGCCGTTGCGGTGTCCGTAGCCGTAGTCGTAACTGTAGCTGTAGCCGTAGCCGTATAGCGATACAAGTCGATAGTCGTCCTTTGCCAGTGGCCGTACAATGTCAAGTCAAGGCGGGGGCGTTTGTTTATGTTTTACTTTTGGCTCCGGTTGCTATTGCCATTTTCCAGCGACCGTCCTTGGGCCGGGCTCTGCTCCTATAATGGCCGGAAATTGGCTGTCTCTGAATGGATGGCTTTGGATTTCGCGTTGACTTTGGCTTTGGCTTTGGCGGCTTTGTGGCTGCCACACAGCTGATGCAGCCCACTAATACAAAAACAAACAAGCACAGTGGCAGTGCCATAGAGTCGTAGTCCCACCACACCCACATATGCCACGGCAGGCCAAGTCATGCCACACCATACAATGCCACCCACTCGATGACGTGTCGACATATCATAGTGCCGATGATGACTGTGACGATGATGGCGAGCTTGATGATGATGTGTCCGTCATCAAATGCTCAATTATGGCATTAACTAAAAGCCAAGAGCCGAGCACTCTGAGCCCGGGTCTCAACCGGGCCTCGATGCGATTGACTTGGCTACAAGTGCTCGGCCCCCAATGTCAACCAGGCTGAACCAGAGTTCAAATGCCATCCTTGTTTTCTAGGGGGATTTTTATTTATTTGTTTAAATATTTGTTTGAGTTTTGAAGGAGATATTTAATGGATTGGTTATTATATTTAACAGATGTTTTGTGTTTTAAGTGGGTTATTGGTTAGAATAATTCGAAGTCTTGGTACGTTTTTCAGTTAGAGTCCTCTAAAGTATTATTCCAGGGATATGCTTCCTAAAAATTTTTTTTTTTAGTTTTATAGGCTATAGACAAATTAAATGAAGTTGGTATTATATTTAATAGAGTTTTAAGATGCGATGTTGGTGTATTTAGTTTTGGTTTTGGCCAGTTTAAAGATTAATTGTTAAAATCTCTTCTTACGGAAGATTAGTTTTTATTCTTTTAATTTGGAAAGATTTTTTAATCTTGGTTAGAGTTGCTTAAAATCTTGATCATTTCCATTTTTAGAGGGTTCTACTAAGGGATTTCTTTTTAACAATAAATTCTAAGTCTTTTAAAAAGCATTATATGGCTTGGTCGATTCTTGACTGTCTTGTATAGGGACATGGTATTATTTTTTCCTAGTGTTTTTAATTTTTAACAATCTAACATATTTTTATTATATTCCAGTTATTTTTTTATACTGATTAAAACACTTTTTTTTCTTTCATCTATTGAGTTGCCTACAAGTATGTTACAACTTTGAAATATTTCCATAAACGGTACCCATACGCAGTGTAGGCATAGGCTTATTCTTATCTTGCTGTTTTCTGTAAAATTTAAATGTAAATAATATTAAATAAATATTAATAAATAACAATATTTCTCAAGACATTCGATTTCTAGTACTATTTTTAGTTTTATTTCTACTGCATCGCATTTACACAGTATTTGTAGATATACTACTACACTTGCATACTATATACTAAAGTTATCAGAGATAACGGTGTGATATGGAGAAATTCATACTAGATGACAAACGTCGTTCCAAAACGAACTATTTTTTATATTGGCAATAGAATTATTAAGATATTAGATGATTCGGTTGATTAGATTGGCCATTACATTGTTGACATTGTTGAGTATAGCTATAGCTTATAGCTATACTTATAGCTATCATTAAAAACCCAAGAGTGGAGTTACTTCCGTTTGCTCTGCCATTACATTGTTGAGTATAGCTATAGCATATATACTATTCTATACCAATCTAATATATACTATAACCTATACATTACATATAACAGAGCAAACGGAAATAACTCCACTTTTGGGTTTTTAAAGATAGAATAAGATTGGACACAATTAAAAAATTTGTATAAAAATAATGAAATTGATAATAAATAATATTCTCATAAGGATACGCCAACTACATCCGATCTTTGCGATATATATATATTCGATTTTAACTGCAGGGGTACATAAACTTTAACCTTTTCTTTCTGGTTCTACCCGTTACTCGTACAGATAAATGGTATATCGAATTCGAGTGCATGAACGCGTGGATCTCAGACTATTATATACATATGTATGTACATATACGATATTTGATTTGAAACTTTAGAAATTTAGTTTTTAAAATCTTGTCGAAATCTATAGCTACAAATCAAAAATCAGCCAATTCCTTTCGTGTCATTGAAACTTTTGAATCAATGAAATACAAAATACTTTATACTTTTATTTAAGAGCTTTTATAAGATAACAAAATTGATGACACACCATGTATTGCATTGACCACAATAACGTATAAATAGGAAATGAAAATTAGTGCCTGGCTCAGTAGTTACCTACTTTGCCATGGGATCTCCACTAGTTTGGTTGCTGCTCGTAGCCGTCTGCACGGTGTCCTTCATGGGAGAATCAAGTGCGGTCTGCTGTACCGACAACATGACCATCAAATTTAGGGTCAAAAACAATAATTGTGGCGCTCTTAGTGCCAAAAAAATTTCTGGCGGTTTCTGTCAGATGACAATTTGTGGCGACGGACAACGGCTCGTTGGCTATTATTGTGGAAAAGGGCCGTGCAACATTTTTGGATGTGCTTGCGAAGGCGGCTGCCGGCATGGCAACTGGGTCGAGTCCTTTTTGGCCAGGAACAGGCGTCACGAAGTTTCGGTAATGGATGCATCAGGATCAAACGAAATGAGTCCTGGATTAGATGGTGCCATATCGGGCATAAAAGCGCCGTACAAGTAAATAAGTTTTCACTGTTTCTATACTCTTGCAGAGGGTACATATATTAATTTTAGCCAAAGTTACTTTTCTTGTTGTCAATATATTCGCCAACAAAAATAAAAAATATTTTATATATGCACAAACAATTTTTCAGAAAGCAAGAAAATTTATTATTTGAATTGGGAAAGCAATTTAGCTATTACTGTGTTTATACGATGCCGAATTCACGCTTTCATTTCACGATTTCAGACGATTCGTGTGGCATAAACGCCATTTTGTGAATACGGAAACGCACGAAAGTTGACTATTACTACTTTTACTACTATTATGTTTATACAATGGCAATCAGGAATTCCTTGAAAGCGTGATATAGAAATATCCCCTCTTTATGCGACACAGGGGTATAACCCCTGTTTATGTTTATATCATTTCGTGATTTGATTTTGGTAGAGATACCAGCCGTGTAAATTTAGGTATTTTCAGACTTTCCCTTGATCAGACTTTCCCCAAAAGTAAAAAAACCAAGCAACGCGATGGATAAACTTAAATTTTTCATTACAATCGGCATATAAGAACGAGGAAATTTATTTTTAAAGTCGCTAAGTGGTGCCAGCTTGCTTTTTTTTCAATTTCAACTTTTTTGCACGGCGTTGCCACCTGATTTGTATAGCGTCTTTGATGCTTTGAGGCTGAAATCGTGAAATTAAAGCGTGAATTCGGCATCGCATATCACATTATTGTCATTCATACAGATTTTTTTATATTTTCTTTAATATAAATTTTAAATTTAGATTTTTTCAAAAGAATTCTATTTTGAGACCTTAGTTTTCACAACAACAAAAAAATATTTTAAGTTAATTTCTAGCACTTATTTGAGTGAAGTTCATAAGTTTATGTCTAATTCTTTTGCATCCAAATAGAGCCACAAAAGTCTCGCTTTGGGGCCACCTTAAAGCCATCAGCCTGAGCACTTAACGCCCCGTTGACAGTTACAGAGTTACAGAGGTCAAATGGAAAGCCAGGCATGTGTGTGTACGTGTGTGAGTGTACAGACACGTGTGTGCTAGAGTACTGGCCATAAAGTACTGCCAATACTTCTCAGGGAGTTACTTTATGGGCCAGACTAAGAAAACCAAAGTCAAAGAAGGTTCAGCATAAAAAATATTTCATTTAATTTATTTCATTATAAAAATTTAACGAAAAATTTATTTTTTTATTAAAAAATACGTAATTTTTAAGAGGTATTAGATGGCTTGTCGAGAATGAAAAGAAGTCTGGTTCAAAGCTCACGACAAAGCCATCAAAGTGTGGGCTTACTGTCAGCGGCAGAGTCGTTATCCTGTCATGTGTATGCAGCAGTGTATGTGCGTGTGTCCTGTACGTCCTGCCAGAGCCATTAATATTAAGCCCAGTCAGCCCAGTGTAGCCCAGTTGGCTGGTCTCCTTCAAAATTAAAAATCCACTGTCTGGTCATCATTAATTTTGCGTCCAACCCGACGCATGTCAGCATTTTGCACGTCCTTTTCGTCTTTAATCCATTGCTCCTTGACTCCTTCTTATCCTTCGTGTGTCCCTTTTTTTCCCCTACATCCGAAGGATATCAAAGGAAACATTCCAAAATGTCAATCAAAGCCTTTGAGAATGAAATCGCATTGTTGGGCATCCTTTTTTTTTTGCAACCTGATAGTTGGCTGTCCAGCTGAAAGACATTTGAAAAAGCAAAAATTCAATAGAAATTTTTTACAAATTGAAAAATAGAGAAGAGCTGGTTGGTTGCAGGATATGTTACTGCATAATTCTGCAATAAGGAAGGAAAATATTGAAAACTGGGGAGAATGGCAACAGGAAATGGGCTTTGAGTATCCTTTCTAGTGGAATTCCTTATTCTGCCCAATGCCGTGGGCAAATGCAATTTGTTGGTTTTTGCAATTAAAATTATATGGCAACCCCAGAGGCAGTGGCAGTGCCACCGACAGCAACAGCAGCTTCCCCTTGACCTCTGAACTTTGCGTTAATTCCTTCATTCTGTGGGTAGATGGGGGAAAAAAAACGTTGCAAGGGTCCTGGTCCTGGATGCAGACCCTAGATCCCGGTTGTCCTGGCAATAGGAAAAGCAAAGCAGGACTCCGTGTCCGGGTTATTTAAGCAGCTTTTCGCCGGAAAACTCGGTGAAATGTGAAATGCGAATCACAAAACAAACAGAAACAGCAACAGCTGCAGAACCATAACTAGAGTGAAGAAATCTCCGTTTAGATATTAAAACAGCAATTGCAATATGCCATATAGTCTGGAAAAAAACAAACAAAAACAGAAACCGGCTCAAGTACGCCCACTGAATGGCTAATTAAGCCCGGCAAACAGTGTCCCATTTCGAAATGCATCAAATGCAGTTCCCGACCGAAATGTCAAAGGGCATCCTGCTAGTCCGTTGAATCCGTGGGTGCTACTTTGGAATTAAACGGGGTGGAAGATGGGAGACTGCCCAGTCTCATGATGAATTGAATTGTCCATCCCACAACACCTCCCCCCCTCCATATCTGACCTTTACCAGTTCGACCTTTCACGCTTTGATTTAATTCATACATATGTTCATGCTTAATTCGCTCGTAAAAGAATCTCCTCATTTTTTGTGAGCGTTTTTTTATGGAAAGAGTGCCTCTTTGGTGGCAGCGGCATGCAAATTCCTTTTTCCACTCCAATTCCATTTTATTTCCAATCTAATTTGCTTTTAAAAGGGTTCCACAAAGCCAGATGTTTCTGAAAAGAGTAAAGGTTATAGTTTAAAATCGCTTAATAAATTGTTTATAGATTAAAGGATTTAGAGTTTAAGTTGGTTAGTTTTATACTTTCATGGGTTTTACTATTAGTCTCTCCAAAAAGTAAGATATCTTCAAGCTAAGAAATTTGTGGGGCTGACTAGGCGTATACGCATTATCAAGTATACGCCTTGGTGTACCAATTTTGTTACCAGAAACGTTTATTTTGGCAATTATTTTTAACAATAAATATTTAATATATAATTCTCTTTAAGAAGCCAGCATATTTTGGTAGAAAATTTGTTAGGGCTTACTAGGCGAATACGCAATATTAAGTATACGCCTTGAGATCCCAGATTGATTTCCATAATTTGATAATTTTTGCAATAAAATTACTTTTTTTTTTAAATCTAGACGTTTTTAGAAGAGAATAAAAGAAACATATTTAATTTATGGAATTTCTCAGAGTGCATCCTTCGTGCTTATCTCTTGTTTTAAGTTGGTTTACCCAGAACAATTGCCTTAATTGATATTGGTTCTTGATAGCAACTTGATTTACTGAGATTGGACTCCCCACTTGTCTCAACTTTAAGACAAATTTGTTTGCTGAACAAATTCTTTGTTAAAAATCAATAAAATTAACAAAGAAAAGTCGGACATAGCAAAGGCAATTATATTTCTTCATAATTCAAACTTGAATTCCAAAGCCCCTAAGAGCATATTCCGGTACAGTGACACTTATTTTTACCTTTTATTTTACACCGACTTTATAAAAGTGGCAAGGCAATAGAAGAACAGGAGCGTATAATAAATATTATTAATTTATTGTTCAATATTTGAATGTTTATATTTTATAAAAACTTAAGTTTTAATTTAGAATTAAGACTTTATTTTTAAACTCCATTGTATAATCTAAAGATGCCAATTGAATTAAATTCAATTAGTTCCTTTCCCATATTTTAGCATTTAGGGACAATTATTGGTTTTCAATAAAATGTGTCCTCTTAGACAGTTTGCAACTTCGATTACCCTTACCCTTTAATTTTTGATCTTTATTCCAGTCGAGGAATCCTGTTGAACTTTTTACTTAGGTCTGGCTGGGGTCTCAAGCAGACAGACAGAACAAAAAAACCAAAACAAAAAAAAAGGAAAACAAAAAAAAAACTCAAACACTCACATGTTAATGCTGTTTGCGTGTTAGGCCCAAGCACACACTCTCAAACACAAACGCAACCCCAAACACAATTTGTACAATACATTAGACTGTAATTAATGTCGCAGCTTGGCCCAGCCCACACTATATATGGGTATATATATATACCGACAAATATATTTATATATACATACTCATATGTATAATGCCCACATATATATCTATTTAGTTATCTGTTTATACGGGTCCTTCTACAGTTCTATCTGCGAGATAGCAGAAACCCCAAAAACACAAACAAAACAAAACTTTGTCACGCACCACAACAACAATACAGGAAATACACAATAAGCAACAGATGTAGAACCGATAGTCAGTAACATAATGGGGCAAGGCACTGAAAAAAATAAGGCATATGGGTACAAAAAAATTCAACAAAAAAATTCAAAATCAATAAGAGTATGTTTTTTCAAGTATTTGTATGTTTGTATTTGTATCAACCATAATATTTAATTTCATGTATGTAGGTACCCTTGCAGTTGAATTGAGGTGGATATGGTATGATTTATATCGGTTGGGATAATTGAACGATCGGCTTCGCGGTAACTTGTGTGTTTTTAGACATAGAAGGTAGACATTCTGCTTCATATTTTATAAGAAGGGCTAATTTGTACATATTTTATTCAAATTTGAACCATTATCAATTTCACTGAACTCTCAGTATAACTAATAGACGTCTTTATAATCTTTAAAATAAAAATATTTACAATTATAATATGTATATATTTTTTTCTAAAAATTTTTCATTTTCCAACTCCGGTTTAAAAGGCTTTTGTTTTCATCAATCGGTTCTTCGGATGTAAATGTCTATGTAATTATACTCGAGGCTTTTAGATCCAGCGATAAAAAAAAAATAATTAAACAAATTATTTCATGTTAGTTATTATGGAAATAAAAAATTAGAATACACACCTCATACCAGAATCGAACCACCAGCCGAAGCCCGCTTCCATCGCCAAATTACGATCAGGAATTCCATCCTCGTCTCGATCCAAGGTGGAAAATTTGGAGCCCAGCTTAGGGCTCAGCCATACGTCGCTTCCAGTACAATTGCCAATATTTTTCAGCATATATCCTTCGCTACGACTGCCCACAACAAAGTTGTGGCATCTTTTTCTATTAAATGGATTCGTGTCTACCATCACTTCATGAGGGTTTTCATTCGTTAGAAAGTGCAATCGGTTGAGTCCAATAAAGAACTCATTGTAAAACCCAGTTCCGACTTTGCCGAATCCACGTTCATAATCCTCATAAGTGCTATTAAATATTTTTGAAAATGGAAGTTTACTATAAACCACCAACCATCCGGATCCAGCTAAATCACTCCTCAGCTGAATCACAAACCACATTAAAGGGGTCTGAACCTGGAATTTGGATGTCACGGAGGTCTCTGCCTTCTTCTTGGCTTCGCGGACAAGGATCCGGAAAAGCTGAAAAATTTGATGTTATATTTTGAAAATAATTGGGTTTTGACGACTCACCTACGGTTTCTGATTTCGAATTTGTCTCATTATTAATATTAGGCAGTGGAGTTGTTGGGACCTCTCCAGTTTTTACTTCCACAGTCTTTGTTTGATTATTTGAGTTTGAGAAGTCTTCTGAGAGATTAAAGGACTGTGGAATTTGAATTAAAATTAATATTTAAAATAAAAACACTCAAAACGGGTATTACTTCTTGTGATCCCAACGCGGCAGAAATATAGAAAATCACTGAAATGAGGGCCAGTGGGATATTCATCTTGTACTTTCGCGATCGAACAAAACACTATTCTGAAAGAATCTTAGGAAATATTTTAACTGATACTGCGATTCTCGAAGCTCCGCCTTTTAAAGTAATGCTCATTGCTTGAGCTTGAGTTTGAAATGAAGCTTCTGTTATGTTTCTGATAAGGAGAGACGTCTTAAGGCGAATGCTGTCTACGGAATTGGTCAATGGGGTACTGGGTAACACGTGTGGCACCATATAAGAAAACCAAAATACATCTTCCACAGACAGAAGGCGTACGGATGTCAAAGGTTATAAGAGCTAAGAGAGAGGTGATTAGCAACAAGAACTGGTTTATGTTCTTAGTTAATTCTTCTAGATATATATTAAGGTTATATTTATGTGTACGTGCAATAAATTATTTATATTTTTCATACTTTATTAGATATATGTATGTATGTTATGATATACGTATTACGTATATTCCTCTAGTGGAAAGAACTTTTCAAATAAATTTTAATGACGTAATAGTGCCTTATCTTATGTAATATGTTAATGAAATTAAAAGTATAAAATGAGTAGAATTTTCTAAATATTTCAAATATATTATTTTATATTTATTTAAATTTATATATATATTAAAAATTTTTACAAAAAACTATCTTTAAAAACAATTATGTTTATAATTTAAGCAATTTTGAATTGAAATTTAGTCTCTATCTTTTAAAATTTGAGAAAAAGTATCTATAAACATCATGATAAAATATACTATTTATTTCCAGTGTATTACCAGATGTTTGTAGTAGATTTGTCTCCCATTTCGTTTTGTTTTTGTGTTTTTTTTTTTTGCAAAACTTGTCCTATTGTTTGGCCTTTTGCCATTGCCGTTGCCTTTTTGTAATTAAGTATTTATCTTAATTCCATAAAAATAGTTGTCATTTTGATAAACTCACAGATACATTATGAGCCAGCTACAGATACGTGTTTGTGGGGCTTGGAAAGCAAAGCCAGATGGCACACAAATATCTCTGAAAATCAATTTCGGAATAAGAGCCTTTTACGCTACATAACATTTTAAAAAAGACCATAACTTTTTATAAAAAAGCCATTAAAGCTAAGGCCATTAAATGGCTATAAAATCGAAATTAAAGGAAGTCTGAAATCTGGAATCTAAATCTGAAGCCACCTCTGGGTTATAAATATGGCCAAGAGGGGATTTTAAGAGGGGTTTTTGGTTTCTTTTTTCGGAAGGGCAACCTGGGCAACAATCCGGTCCAACGAACAAAACGAGAGAAGGCTCTGATGAAAATAGAAAATGGTATTTTATTTAAAATGCTTTGCGGCTAGAAAAAGCCTTCGCTATCGCCATTTTGCTTGCCCATTTTCCTAAATTTTCCGCTCCCCTTAATTAAGGTCCAAAAATGGCCAAAATGGTTGAATGTGTGTGTGTGTTTTAGGCCAAAATGGTTATTGAGCCTGTTTAAGCCATCAATTGCCATTTCTGTGGGACCAAATGAATTTACGATTACAGAAAGAGAGGACAAGGACTTGGCTCCTACTCACAGTAAGGATTCCCCATTGTGACCCCTCCGCCTCCTGCCCTCCACTCCACACTCCACTCCTCCTCCCTCAAATCCCTGAACTTGGCAGAAACTGAAATTGATTTTCCACTGAAGCAGAATTCTCTCCATTGATTGTTTGGGGGGATAATTGATAAAGTTACTTGTGGAGCTTCACTTTACTTCTTTAAAAGGTAAACCCTGATACACTGTTTCTGTTTATTTTTTAGAGAATTGATTAATGCTGAACAAATTCAAGTTTATTTGCCATTTAATTAGCTTGGTTTCTTTAAGGTCTTATAATTAAGTAAAAGTTTCTTAAAGTGTAATGATTTGATCTTTTTTTTTAAGTTGGTTTACCCAGAACAAGTCTCTTAATTGATATTGGTTTTGGATTTTCCCACAAAGCCTAGGCAATTATACTATTTCTTTTTAATTAAAAGACCAACTTGAAATCCAGTTTCCTAGATTCAAGTCGCTCTAAAGAACATAAAATATTCTCCCATTTAGATATATTATTAACACAAACAAACATCTATCTTGAGAAAATATTAGCCTTTAAACATAGTTTCTCAACTTTTATTACAAAATTTCTTGACAATTAGAAGTTAAAAGTTATGTTTAAATTTAAAAAGAATTCAAAAATTATACCTATCAAAAAATCGTTGCTTCCCTTAAGTAATGGACTTCTCTCAAACCTTTACAGAATACCTTTATTCCTTTATTTATATAGAATTAAAAAACAAATTTTGGGAAAAAATTTTCCACCCGACCGCCTTGCCTTATATAGGCTCAGCCAGAACCGGTTGCGAATTATAACAAAATGGTCTTTTTTTTGGGAAAATATTTTTTGGTTGCAAAATACCATTTAAAGGCTAAAATTAAGTTTGCAATGATGTGAATATTCATAGTAACGGTAAATAAAATCAAAATAATTGAAAACTTGAGAATCGGTAGAACAATATGTTTTTGTTTTTATACCCTTGCAGAGGGTATTATAATTTTGTCCAAAAGTGTGCAACGCAGTGAAGGAGACATCTCCGACCCTATAAAGTATATATATTCTTGATCAGGATCACCTCCTGAGTTGATATGAGCATGTCCGTCTGTCCGTCTGTCTGTTTTTACGCAAACTAGTCTCTCAGTTTTAAAGCTATCGACTTGAAACTTTGCACACACCCTTCTTTCCTTTGCACGCAGTATATAAGTCGGAACGGCCGGGATCGGCCGACTATATCCTATAGCTGCCATATAACTGATTGATCGGAAATGGTAAAACTTTGGTGTTTTTAGAGTTAGAGAGTTCAAATTTGACATGAAAGCTATCTTTGGCAAAACATTACGAAGTGCCAAATTTCATAAGGATCAGTCGACTATATCCTATAGCTGCCATATAACTGAACGATCGGAAATGACCCAACTTTCGTGTTTTTAAAGATAGAAAGCTGGAACTTGGTACAGATTATATATTTGGTCAGTTAATCCGACCTACAAAATTTCATTAGGATCGGCCGACTATATCCTATAGCTGCCATATAACTGAACGATCGGAAATGACCCAACTTTCGTGTTTTTGAAGATAGAAAGCTGGAACTTGGTACACATTCTATTTTTGGTCAGTTGACCCAACCTACCAAATTTCATTAGGATCGGCCGACTATATCCCATAGCTGCCATATAACTGTACGATCGGAAATGGTTTTTGGTAGAAATATCAACTTTAGTATTTTTGAAGATAGAAGCTTGGGACTTTTTTTTAGATTTTTTATTGTAATTAATTGGTTTTATTATGATGTAATCATAAGGATCGGCCAACTATATCCGATGTTTGCGATATATGTCCGGTTTTAGCTGCAAGGGTATATCAACTTCGGCTCCGCGCGAAGTTAGCTTTGCTTTCTTGTTTTTATTGAGAATAATGGTTTAATCTCAGAGTTAGGGGTAGGAATTAGTTAAAAACTTAAAGCTTATACTATTAGCTTGCTACTATAAAAGTTTAAGAAAGTTAAAAAATTAATAAAACAAAAAACACAAAACAAAACAAAATACTTCAATCGAGAACAAATAAAATATAATCAGGAGAGCTACTGAAATTGCTATACGGATTGAAACTTAAAAAATTGAAAACAGTTGGAAATAAAATAAAAATACTTGAAAATTTATTACTGAAGTCAAAGACCTGGTGCTGTTTGTTTCAGAAAGTAAACTGATGATTCTTTAAGGAATCGGTTTTATGGCTTCCTTTTCTGCTACCTTTTCAGCCTTTCCGGTGGCCGAATGGCCCGGACTGGTGTTATTACGGTTGCGGGTGTGCTGCGTTGACCTACAGCATTCGAATCCCAATGGGATAATCGGCCAGGACCAAGACCAAGACCAAGACCGAGACCATCAAGCTCGCATCAAGGTCGCTGTGGAGGTGAACTAATGTCCCCCAGGTCCCACTGTGATTCGCCTTCTGTGTTATCCTGTTGCCTGGCCATTGATGATGATGATGTGCTGGTCACTGCCGGATGAATCCCAAAGGGTTTCTCCTAACTTTATTTCGTGGTCAGTGCCAATGTGATTAAAGCCTGTTGCCAATCGCAGGATAAACAAGGATGCTTGCAGTTGGGGGTTTTATAGAGGGAGTATCTTATAGAGAGTGTATAGATATAAGATATTTATTTAGTTTTTAAATAAAAGGGACAAAAGCTTTACTTTTAAATTTGTAAGTAACAGAAGATGGTTTTTATTTAATTGTTTCAAGCTTTGATAGTTCTTTTATATTCTTATCCATTTTTTGTCATATGTAATATATTTTTAATACCTATTCTTTTTCTTAATATCCTCCCTTCTCTCGGTTTTTTGCAAACCATAATTTATCCGTACATTTTATTTTATTTACTTTCCTCTGACATTGTCAACAGAACAGGCCAGGCAAACAAATAAATACAAAAATCAGGAAAAAGTAAATAGCAAATGGTAAATGGTAACTGAGAGAAAAACTTTCTCCATGCCTGGCCGCTCCATGGCCTCCCCTGGCGACTGCCTTTGCCCATCTCCTCCCCCCATCCTACACTTTCTTTCTGATTATCAAGTCCTGCATATATTTGCATTTTCCGGCTGAAGCCAAAGTCCCGCCGCTTATGCCACTGAAAATTAAGTTATTAAAACTTGTTGCCATGGCCTCAATAGCGAGCATTTAAATGCTAATTACAAAAAAAGGATATAAAGGACATGAAGCACCACGAGGGCGAGAAAAAGTGCAGACAAGAGACCCATAACCACACCAACACCATGAATAGGGTGCAACAAAAGAGCAGCAATTAAAACGGGGCAACCGTATTTGTTTTTTTTTTTTTTCAAACCGGCCAGCCAGGACTTCCAAGGACACTGCCTGGCGACAACTCGGTCGGCGGTTCAGACGCCAGGCACTTTGTTGTCACCACAGCACCCTCGCCCCTTATGCATAGTATGTAGAATGGGGAGAGGAAAAACCAGGCCAGGAGCATAATGAACTCATCCTGGCCCAGCTGGCGGCTTTGGGCCATCAAGCTGCCAGTGGGAAGTGCAGGCTGGTCTGTACGGTCCGTACGGTCCATCCGGCAGGGGGAAACCCTAAAAACCAATATATACTCCATCGCCAAATCATTAACGATTTATCGGGTATTCCATTAGTTTTCTTCTTGTTTTCTTTACGATCTTTAATAAACAAGTATGGTGGCAAATGTGGGTTTTTATGAGGGCTTATTAGTAGCAAGTTAAAGGTCATATAACTATTGTAATTATTAGTCTTTTAAGACTTGCATAGTACTTCTTATATCAACAGATTCTGATGGAGAACGTGAGAAATATATCCAGATTAATCTCCGTTTCCTTTAAGACATCTTAAGGTTCTTAAAGATCTTACCCTCCTCAGTTGGGATATGGTCAAGAAGTAGATGATATATATATATCCCCATAGATAAATGGGTATAGGATGTATAGGATGGGATAGTATGTATAGATAGATAGTTTTGGTCATATGTTAAGCCATAGAGATAGTAGATATTGTACATAAGTATAAAGATATTGGGATTGCAGATAAAGCTATTAAGATACCATGTAGATGTAGCTATAGGTACTATAATTATGTTCATTTTTAAAGGGCTCCTTTGCGGATAATCCTGAAATTCAAAAAGTGTTTCTACCTTCTCAAACTTTTTCCAGTGAGAACTAAAATTTTCAATTAATTTTTACATTTTTTATTCGGAAATTTGATTCAAAATTTGAAAATTATCAGAGTCTTGTCTTTATAATTTTAAAAATAAAATAATTTCATTTTAATGCAAATTTTTCATCTATATTTATTTTCTTGAAATGTTCCCATTTCCAAGTCCGTTATAGTTTCTTCTTTGTCCGGTTTGTTTTCTTCAATCTATTCTTCGAATGTACACTCTAATGAAATCGGCGTCGTCCCTTATGTACCAAAGATATCCATCAATGAAAAAATAGAATAAAAAAATATTTCATGTTAGTTATTTTAGAAACATACAGTAGGGTATAAAAAAGGAAAATAAAATTGGAATACCCACCTGATGTTACTCATACTGGGATCGAACCACCAGCCAAAGCCCACTTCCTCGCCCAAATTACGATCAGGAAATCCATCCTCGTCTCGATCAAAGGTGGAAAATGTGGAGCCCTGCCTAGGGAACAACATATTGGCGTTTCCAGTGCAATTGCCAATACTTTTCAGCATATATCCTTCGTTTTGACTGCCCATAACAAAGTGGCTGCATATTTTCCTATTAAATGCATTGGTGTCTATCATCACTTCATGGGGTTTTTCATTCATCAGTAGGTGCAGTTGTTTGAGGCCAATGAAGAACTCATCCCTTATATCATCTCCGACAATTCCAAGTCCACGTTCATAATCCTCATACGTGCGATTGAATACTTTTGAAGAATCACGTTTATTATAAACTCTCATCCATTTAGATCCATAATCCAGGTATGAACAACAAAGCACTCTAAACGGGTCTGTGCCTGGAATTTGGATCTCGCGGATATCGTGGTAGGCTGGTACCGTGTATCTTCTTTTTCCAAAGAAATGCTGTCTTTGTGGACAAGGATCCACTGTCTTCATTTGATTATTCGAGTTGGAAATTTCTTCCGAGAGATGAAAAGACTGCGGAATTAGAATCAAAATTAATTTTCACAATAAAAACACTCAAAACGGTTATTACCTTTTCTGATCCCAACGCGGCAGAAATATAGAAAATTGCTGAAATGAGGGCCACTGGGAGAATCATCTTGTTCTTTTGCGATCGAACGGAACACTATTCTGAACGAATCACCATAAATATTTAAACTGCGATGCTGCGAGTCTCGAAGCTCTGGCTTTTTAAAGCCGTCCTCGGCCATGAGCTTGAGCTTCAGAGGTTCTGATAAGGAATTGTGAAATACCCAAACATATAGAGAAGCCAAAATGTTCTACAGACAGAATGTGCGTGGATGGAATGCCAGAGGGTAATGTTCAAGCATTGAACACTATTTTTTTATAGAAATTCTTAAGTTAGAGTTTCAAGGGATCGAACCCATGAAATATGAGTCAAACAGATGGTTCAAAACCGATCCCCTGCAGGCTAACACAAACAAATATCGCGCTTATCGCACTGGAGAAAGGGTCGCATAGCAGGTCAGCGTGCAGTGCGTTGACAAGTAGTTCTAAATAGTTTTAAGATTCTCATGTATCGTACTTATAAGAGAACTTTACCAAATAAAATCAGTTTTGAAACGGAACTCATTGGAGTAAGACCTATTTATTTAGGGCTCCTCTTAACAGGTATTATAGATTAGATAGAGGTGATTATCAATAAGAACTGATTCATGTTGTTAATCTTATACTTTATAAATAGATTTAAATGACGCAATAGTGTCTTATCTTTAACAAATGAATGTCATGCTTTAGGGGGTCTTCTCGTCTAAACATTAAAGAATACTATACATTATTTTAATAATTCTTTAAATTAAATGTTCAAGAACATCTCCGTAGAAGAGTTTTTAAAATCGAAATTATAATAAGTTTAAAGATAGAGTTTAAGGGTAACATGCCAGAGTGCAAAGAGGTTGTACATATGTATGTAGTTTTAAAATTTAAGTAGATTTAAGATTTTCATGTATTTTTCATGAAAGACACTGTCATGATATTAAGTTAGTTTTTAAACCGAACTCATTAAAGTAACACTGTAATTTCTGAGGTACTTCTTAACTGCGGGAATCTAAAAGTCTAAAAGTCCATTTATCTGTGTTCTTCCGTATTCAAGGTTTTGCGATAAATAATCCTTCTTTTTCAAAGGCACTCACTTTAATTTTGTCACTCTATACAAAAGTATGTTCTTTTATCCTTATAGAAGTTTTTACCAAATAATCCCTCTACTTAAACAAAAATTCTCTATAAATGTATGTCCATTTGTCTGTTTTGTGTCCAGTTGTCTGAATATTATCTGAATATTATGCTTCAAAATCCTCGCATTTCTCTACAAGTCGATGTCAGTTTTTTTAAACAGTTAAAATTAAAAAAATTACCTTAAAATTACCTAATTTTTAAAGCAATAATCTATCACTTTTTAATGCTTAATCATCACTCAGTTTTGAAAGAATTTCTCTAATTTTTGTCCATATGACTGTCATTTAACTTGAATGGCTTATAACATCTGAATTCTCAGTTCTTTTTTAAATAACTTCTTTAAAAGTCTTATATCCGCTGAAGTCCACTTGTAGCTTCTAAGCTATCTAGTTCTTAAGATTAAAAGATCTTTTCTCTAGACTTTATATAAACTACAATTAATACTTTCTTCTGGTGTTTGCTCTTCCGATTCTTTAGAATCTTATATTTCGAACTCTGTTCTTCCAATCCATGTCCATTTCCAACTAATATGTTTTCCTAAAACTACCATAACATATATTACTGTGTTATCTTTACTCCTTTTACTATATAATATGAAAAAGCGAGAATCAGCCGACTATAACCCATCCAATCAATTCCTTCCCCTCTTTCTCCCTACACACACCCATCATATTTGATGTTTATTCATGGGATTGAAAATGCCAAACGACGAGTGTTTTATGGCCGGCCTGTCCATCAGATTTGTTATCCGATCTGGATTGTATGTACGAGAGATATAGGATGGCCCCTACAATGCAGCAATTTATCAATTCCCATTTCCACATTCCATCCTAATTGTATCTGTATCTCTATCTTCATCTCCATCTATATCTATGTATCTTTGTTAGCGGAGTAACCACTAACCCATCCTGTGTGCCTCGCTTTTCCTCACTATCCTCGCTCTAAATGGAAAACAATTAATGAAAATGAAATTATACGTGGCCGGAAGCCATCACGAATTTTGAGAGTGCAAATGCCATTAGCATTTTAGCTGAGGGGCGTGGTCAGCCCCCAAAAGGGGCGTGGTCAGCCCCCAAAAGGGGCGATGGCGACTAGTGGACGTATGTTCCCGGGTAGAGGCAGGGAGAGTGCCACTAGCTGTCAACACATGCTGAACATATTGAATTTCCGAGTGCAGGGCAGTCCATCGGGGTGGTATGGGCTTCTTCCACGCTGCCACGAGCTGGAGGGGGTGCCCTGGGCGTTGTCCTTGTTCGGGCGCCCTGTGTGATTTCTTTTAAAGGCCCGGCGGGGTTTACACTTTATGAGATTCACTTTCCCGAAATAATTGTCTCCGAGGGGGGGCTCTACCTAAAATAATAAAAATCTTAGACTTTGCAGTAAGAGCTGTTCCCTTACCGAATTCCAGATGCCATGGACTTCAAGGAGCGACTGATAGCCAGCGTGAAGAAGGAGGTCAAGCAGCTGATGGAGGAGGCGGTCACCAAGAAGTACGTTCACGAGGAGAGCAGCTCGGTGACCTCACTATGCGGCGCTGTGGAGGCCTGCCTGAGTCAGGGTCTGCGCCGGCGGGCTCTCGGCCTCTTCAAGACCTCCTCGACCACGGCGCTGCTGCACAAGATCGCCAAGAGCTGCCCGGAGGCGGAGCACATCAGCAAGCTGGTGCAGGAGATCGAGGCCAGTGACCCCAGCAAGCGATCCTCCAGCAGCTCCGACAGCTTCCAGCGTCCCCCCATGCTGAAGAAGAGCAGCAGCCACTCGATGTCCGGCAGCAACCAGGTGGCGGCCAGTGGCTCCTCCGCCTCCGCCTCGGCGTCGGTTAGTGTCAGTGCCAGCAACTCCAGCATGTCCTTGGCCAGTTTGAAGTGAGTTCCCTTGTCCTTAGTGTAGCCTCGACAGCTAGAACCTCTTGCCTCCCCCAGATACCTGTGGATCCGTCTGGCCTTGTACGAGAAGCGTCTCACCAAGATCATAGAGTACTTGGTCTGTAATGCCAGCAGCTTCTACGACCGCGACTCCCTGGTGGCCGACCCAGACTATGGATCCATCCTGAGCTCCCTGCTGGTGGGTCCTTGCGCCCTGGAGTTCACGCGAGCCAAGACAGCCGATCACTATTGGACCGATCCGCACGCCGATGAGCTGGTAAGAGGATAGTTTCGAAGATATGAGATCCTTCTTGATATCCTTTGACTTCTGCAGGTGCAACGTCATCGCATCAGCTCCTGCCGGCGCTCCTCATCGACCTGCTCACGGCCGGCGATCATCAACTTCAAGAGGAGCCTCAACACCTCCTCGGACGAGGCCAGCAGCGGCTCCTTCAAGTCGATCGCCTCGGCCACCGTGGCTAAGGACTACGTGGAGTCCTTGCACCAGAACGCCAAGGCCACGCTTCTCTACGGCAAGAACAACGTCCAGGTGCTGCCCAAGAACGTGGCCGAGCCGATGCCCGGCTACCTGAGTCTCCACCAGCACATCCAGACCCTCACCATCAAGTGGACGCCCAACCAGCTGATGAACGGCTACAACGAGGCCGAGGAGGAGGACATCGACAAGGACGCCTTCTGGGCCTACGCCCTCAACATTAATGTGGACGAGATCGTGTACGTCCACTGCCACCAGAGCCGGGGCGAGGATAGCGGCGGCACTGTCATCCTGGTGGGGCAGGATGGCGTCCAGAGGCCTCCGATCCACTTTCCGGAGGGCGGGCACATGCAGCAGTTCCTCAGCTGCCTGGAAACAGGTCTCCTGCCGCACGGCCAGCTGGATCCACCGCTCTGGTCGCAGCGGGGCATCGGCAAGATGTTCCTCTGGCCGCGGAGCATGCGACGGCGCATCCTGCCCTCCGTCATGGAGTCCGTGGACGAGACACCCATTGATTATGTCTTTAGGATTGTCAGCAAGAGCAGGCACGAGGAGTTTGGTGAGTAGAGAGCCTCCTCGTCCTCCTAATTCTTCTTATCCCTTAACCGACTTTTGGAACAGCCGCCACCCACTCCATCCTGGACTTTGTGAGGAGTACTCCGCGACGTGCTCAGCTAAGCAGCTGCTCCACCACCGGCAGCAGCGACTGCTCCAACAAGAGCCTCTCCATCGATCAGTTCCCCCTGGAGTCACCGCTCCTCCTTCAGCAGCAGCAGCAGCAGCAACAACAGATGCTCCAGCAGAGCACCAGCATAGAGATGGTCTGCTCCACGATGAGGCGCCAGATCATTTCCCGGGCCTTCTACGGGTGGCTGGCCTACTGCCGCCACCTCTCGACCGTGAGGACACATCTCTCCGGCCTGGTGCACGGCAGGATCACGCCAGAAAGTAAGTATGAGTGGCAGCCAGAGGAGTGGGAGATCCTAATCCTATCCATTTCCAGTGAAAGCCGACGAGGAGGGCCTGACCAAACAGCGCTGGGAGCTGCTAAACGTGGACGGGGTGCTGGAGAACGCCACGGAGTTCTACCGCCTGGTCTACTTTGGCGGAGTCCAGCCCGAGATGCGGCAAGAGGTGTGGCCCTATCTCCTGGGACACTACGCCTTCGGCTCGACCCCGGAGGACCGGAAGAAGCAGGACGAGACCTGCAAGCACTACTACGAGACCACGATGAGCGAGTGGCTGGCCGTGGACGCCATCGTCCAGCAGCGGGAGAAGGAGAAGACGGCCCGGGCGGTGGCCAAGCTGAGTTCCGGATCTAACAGCGGCAACGACAGGACAGTCAGAGCCGTGGACCTGGACTTGGGCGGTGGGGAGCTGGAGAACGAGGTCTTTGAGGATATATCCGATATATCCGATCCGGGCGACCTCGAGTTCGACGAACAGCAGCAGCAGGAGGGCGGGGGAGCTGGAGGGGCCGCTGCCGGGGGTCTGGTCACCAGCCTAAGTGGCATGCACCTGAGCGTGAAGCCCATTCCCAGGTCAATGAAGACCAGCACGGACTCGGGCCACGTTGACGAGGGCGAGAGTTTCAACGAGCTGGACGAGGACCTGGACCTGGAGCACGAGCAGCCGGAGAAGCAGGCCCAGCTGGCCAAGGCTGAGGAGCCGGAGGAGCAGGGCACGCCCCCGAATCCCGAGCCCAGTTGCTCCACATCCACGGCCTCCTCATACGAGACAGTGGGCGTGGGCGGAGCTCAGACCACCACGCGCAGTGTCCTGAGTCCAGAGTACCTGAGCGCCGACGATCTGCAGCTGCCGGAGGACGAGGATGCAGTGAAGCCTCAGCCGCAGGCAGCCGCCGTAATTATCACAAAGGCCTCCGTTGACATTGCCAACTGGGAGCGAAGCCCCAAGGCGGGAGGACAGGGCGATCGGATGACGCCGCTTGAGGAGTCGCCCAGCGAGACGGTTGGAGCCGGCCCAGGTGCTGGCTCCAATCTGGATGCTCTGCAGGAGCCCAAGTCGGCGTGTGCCTCGCCAGCCAGCTCCAATGGCGGAGTCTACAGTGTAAGTATATGCTGACTTCCATTGGAGCTCTGAATCCTCTCATGCCCTCTTCAGAGCGAGCTCCTGGAGCAGTTCGGCCTGAATCTGCACCGGATCGAGAAGGATGTCCAGCGATGTGACAGGAACTACTGGTACTTTGCCAACGAGAACCTGGACAAGCTGCGGAACGTGATCTCCACGTACGTGTGGGAGCACCTGGACGTGGGCTACATGCAGGGCATGTGCGACCTGGTGGCGCCGCTCCTGGTCATCTTCGACGACGAGTCCCTCAGCTACAGCTGCTTCTGCAAACTCATGGAGCGGATGATCGAGAACTTTCCCAGTGGCGGTGCCATGGACATGCACTTTGCCAACATGAGGTGAGGGACAAGACTTTGATAATTGATTCCTTGCTAAGTAATCTACTCCTCTCCCTGTACAGGTCCCTCATCCAGATCCTCGACTCGGAGATGTACGACCTGATGGACTCGAATGGGGACTACACGCACTTCTACTTCTGCTACCGCTGGTTCCTGCTCGACTTCAAGCGGGAGCTTGTCTACGACGACGTCTTCGCCACCTGGGAGGTGATTTGGGCGGCCAAGCACATCGCCTCCGGGCACTTTGTCCTCTTCCTGGCCCTGGCCCTCCTAGAGACCTACCGCGACATCATCCTCTCGAATAGCATGGACTTTACCGATGTCATCAAGTTTTTCAATGGTTAGACATCAGGATTTCTAGCTTTATCCTTTATTTTAATCCTTGAATATCTTCCAGAAATGGCTGAGCGTCACAATGCCCAGGCAGTGCTGCAACTGGCCCGGAGCCTGGTCCTGCAGCTGCAGATGATAATCGAGAATAAATAAATTGCAATTAAAGATTACTTAGATCGTAGTTCCAATGTCGTTTGCCAAAGATTAAAGTCACTAAACTGGACTAACAGATAAACAATAAATATGTGTAGGAATCGTTTCCGTTTATTGATCGATGTCTTCGTTGAAAAAATACCTTAAAAAAAAATGAAAGAAGTTAAAATATAAAAGTATTTAAATAGATGTACGTATATGGAATTCCAAAGTCCAAACCTGTAAGCTGTAAACTGTAAACTGTTAACTGTAAACTATATTATATATATTTTTATGTGTACGTAAGTTCTTCCTAAAAATCTCTAAACGCATATCCCCAAACTACAATGGAAACTACAAAACAGGGGCCGTAAATGCAAAAGACTCTCAACAAAAGAATGTAAATCTTATACATGGAAATCCTTTTACAACCAAACCTTGTATAGAACTCTCTAATTCACAATTTTTGCTCTTTAAAAAAAGAAAAGTTAAAGATATACAAGAAAACATATATATATATTATACAAACAAAAAAAAAAACGAAAGTGCAACATAATTATCACATCAATATCAAAAAAAAACTATCAATATATATCCTAACAACATATGAGAAAAGAAATGGCTAAATGTTTTTGGCTTTTTTTGATAATTTATTAAAAGCACTCGACAAAGATCAAAGAAATATATACTATATATATGTAGAAAGGGGAAATATGTTCCGATTCTGATTCAAAATCAAAAACTCAACTCTCTGTACCAGCGATTTAATATCCAATTGTGTGTAACAATCAAGGCCAACAATAAAGTCACAGTCAAGTACCCTTCAATTGCAACAGAGATACACATATATACTGAATGTGTCTATTATCTGGATATATATATATATATATACGATATATAGTCTATGTAAGCTACTCTCTTGCCAAAACCCCCATCTATTCTTGTTTCTTGTATTATTTTTTATAAAAATATATATATTTATGTATATTTACAAAGCCTCAACACTAGTATACACCCAAGTATATATGTAGATATGTTTATATGGAGTATGTCTATATCTCTATATACTTTCCTCCTGTGTGATCTCTCTCTACACTGAGTATAAATGTTGTGGATTATCGATATAACTTTATTGTCACCTTTTTGTAAATGTACCTTTTCTGGGCATTCCCCTCACTCTGCTCTGTCTGCTTCACCTCAATTACCAGATCAGAAATATATATAAATATACACCCACACGGTTATATGAATATAAATATAAATTATACATATATAGCATAAATGTATACAAGTACAAAACAAGCAGAGAATGAAATTAATAAATAAATAACACATACGCCATGTTGTACGCATTTTCATTCAGCAATTCCAGTTCTACTAGGGGAGTTTGATTATTTAATTTGGGATTGCTTATGGTTTAATTGGTCCAAACTATCAAATTTCAAAAGGATAATATCCTATAGCTGCCATATAACTGAACAATCGGAAATGATATTTGGTAAAAACACCAGCTTTGATATTTTTAAAGATCGAAGCTTGGAACTTTTTTTTAGAATGTTATATTATGATATTATATTATGATGTTATATTATGAGGCATTCATCCAAACAAATCCATTCAACATATTTTTTCAATTTAGGTGTGAATTCAAACTAAAGATTAAGATTCATATTGAAGATTATTGTGAATTTCAACGAAGGCGACAAGTCACAGATCATTATGATTACGGAATTTGTGTGTGTCTTCGGACTTGTCGTTGTTGTAGGATACCTGGTCAAGGGTTCGTCTCCATTTCTGTATAAACTGGAAGAAATTAATCGTGTAGTAGAGTTTCTAGTCGTTGAAGCGGAGCTTCTAGAAATTATGCAATTTTTAAAGCATCGGATGTTGATCAGAAAACCATGGAAATGTTAAAAATTACCCTCATCGGTTTCCGCATGGACGTATGGCAAAGTGTAAAAGAATTAAATTGGGAATATTTTGTTCAAAAATGAAGGTATTTTTTTAAGTTTTGAATTAATTTTAATCTTTGATATTAATTTTTCCATTTTACATATTCAGAGTTTTGCACAATCCATTTTTATTTTATTGTAACACCGCAAAATGTTTTGTTAAATTATAAAAATGTAAATTATCTAAAATGCAATTTGCACAAAAAAAAAGGTAACTTTTTAATGAAATGGAATGGTATTTTACTCTTATTATAAAAGCTTTAAAATAATATCTATAAATATCTACAAATATTTAAATGAACTTTCATCATACAGACATGGCATGAGAAACTACACAGGGATGCTGGAACCTGGATGGTAAGGATAGGTCAAAGTTCTTTAGTTTCAAAGAAAGCTTAGTCTTAGGAAGATGGTTTTAAAAAGTGATTTTTAAGAAAGACTTGAAACTTTGCACACACCCTTCTGTTTTTTGCACGCAGTATACATATTAGTCGGAACAGCCGGGATCGGCCGACTATATCCTATAGCTGCCATATAACTGATTGATTGGAAATATTGTAAAATCGGTATTTTTACAATTATAGAGTTGGGATTTTTATGAATTCTATTCTTGGCAAAATAATACGATATACCAACTTTCATAAAGATCCTATAGAGGACAACCCCGTTTTCAAGGGATCCCATCACAAAAAATGGACAAAAACTCTTAAAAATATTTAGTCTCAAGATTTTGTTGCAGAATGATGGGGTCGATCGATCCAGAAATCGTTTAAGATACTCCTCTTGAGAATCGGATGAGAATTGGGGAAGATATAGCCATCACTGTGGACCCTATAGGGGAAAATCCCATTTTCAAGGGATCCCATCACGAAAAATTTAAAAAAAAATTGAAAAAATATTTTGTCTCAGGATATTGATGCAGAATGGTGGAAAAACGATCCAAAAATCGTTTAAGAATTGAGGAAGATATAGCCATCACTGTGGAACCTATAGGGGACCTATATATCCTATAGCTGCCATATAACTGAACAATCGGAAAAAGTATTTGGTAAATTTACCAACTTTACTCTTTTGGAAGATAGAAGCTATGACTTTATTTTTAAGTTTATTATTCTAATAAATTGGTTTCATAATATATTCTATATGCGATCTTCGCGATAAATATCTTAACCGCAAGGGTATATCACTTCGGCTCGCCCGAAGTTAGCCTTTCTTTCTTGTTTGTTGAGATATCGCATCAACCACAAGTTATTTTGAAACTCAGTATACTTCCAACTAACTTCGAAAACAATTTAGTTTTTAAAAACTCGAGACTAAACTAGTCTCGAAATTCATAAACTATGTAAAATAGAAGACGCACTTAAGCGCGACATTTATTTGTTAAAGATAAGGCACTATTGCGTTATTGAAATCTATTACTTTCCATCGGGAGAATATAGTATATATAATATATAAAAATAACAAATAAATTAAAATATAAGATTAGCAACATAAACCAGTTCTTATTGCTAATCACCTCTCTGTAATCTCTAATACCGTCTGGCACCCCATCTACGCACATTCTGTCTGTAGAATATTTTGGTTTCTCTATATAATTGCGTATTCCACAATTCCTTATCAGAGCTCAAGCTCAAGACCGAGAATGGCCTTAAAAATCCGGAGCTTCGAGACTCGCAGCATCAGTTGAAATATTTTCGGTGATTCTTTCAGAAGAGTGTTCCGTTCGATTGCAAAAGTACAAGATGATTCTCCCAGTGGCCCTCATTTCAGCAGTTTTCTATATTTCTGCCGCATGGGGATCAGAAGAGGTAATAGCCGTTTTAAGTGGTTTTATTTTGAAAATTAATTTGGATTAAAATTCCGCAGTCTTTTCATCTCTCGGAAGAAATCTAAAACTCGAATAATCAAATGAAGACAGTGGATCCTTGTCCACAGAGACAGACAAAAAATATAGAATTTCATGGAGAAATGTTCGCATTCTACCGCGATATCCGTGAGATCCAAATTCCAGGCACAGACCCGTTTAAAGTGCTTTGTTGTACATACGGAAATTCTGGATCTAAATGGATGAAAGTTTTTTATAGACGTGGTTCTTCAAAATTATTCAATCGCACGTCTGAGGATTATGAACGTGGATTTGGAAATGTCGGAATTAATGGTACGGATGAGTTCTTCATTGGCCTCAAACAACTGCACCTACTGATGAATGAAAACCCTCATGAACTGATGGTAGACACGATGGACAATGTATTTAAAAGGAGAACATGCAACCATTTTGTTGTGGGCAGTCAAAACGAAGGATATATGCTGAAAAGTATTGGCAATTGTACTGGAAACGCCAATATGTTGTGCCCTAAGCAGGGCTCCACATTTTCCACCTTTGACCGAGACGAGGATGGATTTCTTGATCGTAATTTGAGTGAGGAAGTGGGCTTTGGCTGGTGGTTCGATCCTAGTATGAGTAACATCAGGTGGGTATTCCCATTTTCTTTTCCTGTTTCATTCCCTTTTGTATGTTTTTAAAATAATTAACATGAAATATTTTTATACCCTTGCAGAGGGTATTATATCCGACCCTATAAAGTATATATATTCTTGATCAGGATCACCTCCTGAGTTGATATGAGCATGTCCGTCTGTCCGTCTGTCTGTTTCTACGCAAACTAGTCTCTCAGTTTTAAAGCTATCGACTTGAAACTTTGCACACACCCTTCTTTCCTTTGCACGCAGTATATAAGTCGGAAAGGCCCGGATCGGTCGACTATATCCTATAGCTGCCATATAACTGATTGATCGGAAATGGTATAACTTTGACGTTTTAAAAGTTAGAGAGTTCAAATTCGACATGAGAGCATTTTTTGGGCAAAACATTACGACATGCAAAATTTCATTAGGATCGGCCGACTATATCCTATAGCTGCCATATAACTGAACGATCGGAAATGACCCAACTTTTGTGTTTTTGAAGATAGAAGTTTGGGACATTTTTAGGTTTTGTATTATAATAAATTGGGTTATATTATCATATTCTTATAAGGATCGGCCAACTATATCCGATGTTTGCGATATATATCTGGTTTTAACTGCAAGGGTATATAAGCTTCGGCTCCGCCCGAAGTTAGCTTTCCTTTCTTGTTAGACGATAATTTTATAATTTTTGTATAAAATTATGTAAAAGAATATGTAATATGTATTAATAATAGTTTTCACTGGAAACATCTTGAGAAGGTCGGAAAACCCAACCAACACATTTTTTGAATTTCAGGGTCATCCGTAAAGGAGACCTTTATAAATGCCCACAAAAGTTTAAAAAACACAAGTTACCTCATTTCCGCTTATTCAGTTATATGTTTGTATGCGATCCGATAAACATAATCGGATCCGATATCCGATTTTGTCAGAAACTAAAAAATTGTAGATCTATTATTTACATGCCTTTTCCCTAAAAATTTAATTTAGGACAGTTCTGGATAAAATATATGCATGTTTTTGGAAGCATGACAGAGCAGTGATTTGAGGAAAAATATATAGAATATAATTCAAAAATTTATAAATTCATAAATCATCATAAAAAGTATAATTTTTCGTCCTCTTCAATAGTCGAGTCGATATAGCCATGTCTATCCGTCTCAGAAAGTTTAAGAGATAGAGCTATAGAATTTGGCATTGACACTCCACTAATACCCACTCCCACAAATTGCATATTTCTGCAGAACCACTACAGGAAAGTATTTTGAAAAAATGTTGATGCCAAACTATATCTTTTGTTTATTAATATGTGGAACAGATGAGTACCGCGTGTAATATAGTTTATTCTTGTTATTTATTTGTTCCCTAACGGAAGTTTTCATAACGCATGTTCGATAAATCCATTCAATAATTATAAATATAAATAAACTTACCGGTAAAGGTAAACAATCTTGGGTTATCAGGCGATAAGAGAGGCCTTCATTCAAGGTTCTATTCCCACAATTCCACTTGTTGTTGCCAATGGCCCAAAATCCGATTGATTATAGTTGATATTTATAGTATATTGCCAGGGAGATGAATGAAACATAATTTAGTGAAAAAAATCAGTTACTGATATTATTGTACTTATATTTAATTTTTTCTTAATTTATTTAAAAAAAAAATTTTTAAAACACTCAAAATACTTTAATAAATATTTGTTATTTATTAAATTTGTTTGTCAAAATTTTTCTCTCAGTGTATGCTTTATAAAAAGGGAAACCCGCCTTATCTTTTATTTGCCAATTTCGCCTTGCTCTCTTTTTTACGCTTCTATATATATTTTCATATATATGCTTTGCATTTTCACATTCACATTTACTTTGAGATTGCAGAGCATTCAGAGTTCTATTTGTTTATTTTTATTTTTTTATTTATTTTTTTTTTTTGCCTATATAAATTAAGAGGTCTGCAATTGCATTTTATTCATTCGTCTGTTTGAACTCGGAGGAGCTGGAACCTCAACTCGGAATGGCGGTGTCGATCTTGGCCAGTTTGTTGGGACTAACCAATGGGGACGATCAGATGCAATTGGCTTTTGACGAAGTTACGAGAACCAGAAGTGAGTCGAAATATTTTAAAAAAGGTTTCCAGTGCTTTTTGGGGAAATTTCAAATCTATAATTGGATTGTGGGTCACGTGTTTGGAGTTTTATAAACTTTTATTTAGGAAGTAGTTTGTTGTTTTTATAAAATTATCAAGAATGTAATACTATAATATACATATATAGTATGTATATTGTATGTATGTATATAATATGCATATATAATTTAGATAAATATTTCTATAATCTACACTGTAAGTCAGAAACTTAGAACAAACTTTAATTGGTTCGTTATGTTTATGAAAAGAGTTTAAGAGTTTAACGAGATTTGAAAGAAACCTTATGGGCGAGTACTTACTATTTTTCCCAGTAGTGTATCTTTAGAAATAAAATATCACAAATTACATTAAAATTCTTTATTTAATTAAGACACAGATGTAGAAAAGATAACACCAATTGCAAGGATTAAACTAGTCTCGAAATTCATAAACTATGTAAAATAGAAGACGCACTTAAGCGCGACATTTATTTGTTAAAGATAAGGCACTATTGCGTTATTGAAATCTATTACTTTCCATCGGGAGAATATAGTATATATAATATATAAAAATAACAAATAAATTAAAATATAAGATTAGCAACATAAACCAGTTCTTATTGCTAATCACCTCTCTGTAATCTCTAATACCGTCTGGCACCCCATCTACGCACATTCTGTCTGTAGAATATTTTGGTTTCTCTATATAATTGCGTATTCCAAAATTCCTTATCAGAGCTCAAGCTCAAGACCGAGAATGGCCTTAAAAATCCGGAGCTTCGAGACTCGCAGCATCAGTTGAAATATTTTCGGTGATTCTTTCAGAAGAGTGTTCCGTTCGATTGCAAAAGTACAAGATGATTCTCCCAGTGGCCCTCATTTCAGCAGTTTTCTATATTTCTGCCGCATGGGGATCAGAAGAGGTAATAGCCGTTTTAAGTGGTTTTATTTTGAAAATTAATTTGGATTAAAATTCCGCAGTCTTTTCATCTCTCGGAAGAAATCTAAAACTCGAATAATCAAATGAAGACAGTGGATCCTTGTCCACAGAGACAGACAAAAAATATAGAATTTCATGGAGAAATGTTCGCATTCTACCGCGATATCCGTGAGATCCAAATTCCAGGCACAGACCCGTTTAAAGTGCTTTGTTGTACATACGGAAATTCTGGATCTAAATGGATGAAAGTTTTTTATAGACGTGGTTCTTCAAAATTATTCAATCGCACGTCTGAGGATTATGAACGTGGATTTGGAAATGTCGGAATTAATGGTACGGATGAGTTCTTCATTGGCCTCAAACAACTGCACCTACTGATGAATGAAAACCCTCATGAACTGATGGTAGACACGATGGACAATGTATTTAAAAGGAGAACATGCAACCATTTTGTTGTGGGCAGTCAAAACGAAGGATATATGCTGAAAAGTATTGGCAATTGTACTGGAAACGCCAATATGTTGTGCCCTAAGCAGGGCTCCACATTTTCCACCTTTGACCGAGACGAGGATGGATTTCTTGATCGTAATTTGAGTGAGGAAGTGGGCTTTGGCTGGTGGTTCGATCCTAGTATGAGTAACATCAGGTGGGTATTCCCATTTTCTTTTCCTGTTTCATTCCCTTTTGTATGTTTTTAAAATAATTAACATGAAATATTTTTATACCCTTGCAGAGGGTATTATATCCGACCCTATAAAGTATATATATTCTTGATCAGGATCACCTCCTGAGTTGATATGAGCATGTCCGTCTGTCCGTCTGTCTGTTTCTACGCAAACTAGTCTCTCAGTTTTAAAGCTATCGACTTGAAACTTTGCACACACCCTTCTTTCCTTTGCACGCAGTATATAAGTCGGAAAGGCCCGGATCGGTCGACTATATCCTATAGCTGCCATATAACTGATTGATCGGAAATGGTATAACTTTGACGTTTTAAAAGTTAGAGAGTTCAAATTCGACATGAGAGCATTTTTTGGGCAAAACATTACGACATGCAAAATTTCATTAGGATCGGCCGACTATATCCTATAGCTGCCATATAACTGAACGATCGGAAATGACCCAACTTTTGTGTTTTTGAAGATAGAAGTTTGGGACATTTTTAGGTTTTGTATTATAATAAATTGGGTTATATTATCATATTCTTATAAGGATCGGCCAACTATATCCGATGTTTGCGATATATATCTGGTTTTAACTGCAAGGGTATATAAGCTTCGGCTCCGCCCGAAGTTAGCTTTCCTTTCTTGTTAGACGATAATTTTATAATTTTTGTATAAAATTATGTAAAAGAATATGTAATATGTATTAATAATAGTTTTCACTGGAAACATCTTGAGAAGGTCGGAAAACCCAACCAACACATTTTTTGAATTTCAGGGTCATCCGTAAAGGAGACCTTTATAAATGCCCACAAAAGTTTAAAAAACACAAGTTACCTCATTTCCGCTTATTCAGTTATATGTTTGTATGCGATCCGATAAACATAATCGGATCCGATATCCGATTTTGTCAGAAACTAAAAAATTGTAGATCTATTATTTACATGCCTTTTCCCTAAAAATTTAATTTAGGACAGTTCTGGATAAAATATATGCATGTTTTTGGAAGCATGACAGAGCAGTGATTTGAGGAAAAATATATAGAATATAATTCAAAAATTTATAAATTCATAAATCATCATAAAAAGTATAATTTTTCGTCCTCTTCAATAGTCGAGTCGATATAGCCATGTCTATCCGTCTCAGAAAGTTTAAGAGATAGAGCTATAGAATTTGGCATTGACACTCCACTAATACCCACTCCCACAAATTGCATATTTCTGCAGAACCACTACAGGAAAGTATTTTGAAAAAATGTTGATGCCAAACTATATCTTTTGTTTATTAATATGTGGAACAGATGAGTACCGCGTGTAATATAGTTTATTCTTGTTATTTATTTGTTCCCTAACGGAAGTTTTCATAACGCATGTTCGATAAATCCATTCAATAATTATAAATATAAATAAACTTACCGGTAAAGGTAAACAATCTTGGGTTATCAGGCGATAAGAGAGGCCTTCATTCAAGGTTCTATTCCCACAATTCCACTTGTTGTTGCCAATGGCCCAAAATCCGATTGATTATAGTTGATATTTATAGTATATTGCCAGGGAGATGAATGAAACATAATTTAGTGAAAAAAATCAGTTACTGATATTATTGTACTTATATTTAATTTTTTCTTAATTTATTTAAAAAAAAAATTTTTTTAAAACACTCAAAATACTTTAATAAATATTTGTTATTTATTAAATTTGTTTGTCAAAATTTTTCTCTCAGTGTATGCTTTATAAAAAGGGAAACCCGCCTTATCTTTTATTTGCCAATTTCGCCTTGCTCTCTTTTTTACGCTTCTATATATATTTTCATATATATGCTTTGCATTTTCACATTCACATTTACTTTGAGATTGCAGAGCATTCAGAGTTCTATTTGTTTATTTTTATTTTTTTATTTATTTTTTTTTTTTGCCTATATAAATTAAGAGGTCTGCAATTGCATTTTATTCATTCGTCTGTTTGAACTCGGAGGAGCTGGAACCTCAACTCGGAATGGCGGTGTCGATCTTGGCCAGTTTGTTGGGACTAACCAATGGGGACGATCAGATGCAATTGGCTTTTGACGAAGTTACGAGAACCAGAAGTGAGTCGAAATATTTTAAAAAAGGTTTCCAGTGCTTTTTGGGGAAATTTCAAATCTATAATTGGATTGTGGGTCACGTGTTTGGAGTTTTATAAACTTTTATTTAGGAAGTAGTTTGTTGTTTTTATAAAATTATCAAGAATGTAATACTATAATATACATATATAGTATGTATATTGTATGTATGTATATAATATGCATATATAATTTAGATAAATATTTCTATAATCTACACTGTAAGTCAGAAACTTAGAACAAACTTTAATTGGTTCGTTATGTTTATGAAAAGAGTTTAAGAGTTTAACGAGATTTGAAAGAAACCTTATGGGCGAGTACTTACTATTTTTCCCAGTAGTGTATCTTTAGAAATAAAATATCACAAATTACATTAAAATTCTTTATTTAATTAAGACACAGATGTAGAAAAGATAACACCAATTGCAAGGATTATATTTATTAGAGTTTTTCATTTTTTCTGCGACGTAAAATGTGATTTTTACTTAATAATGCGACGCCAAATTACAAACCAAATAAAACACACCTTAAACCGGCATGTAAAACATTTACAAACAACTGTAATTACTCAATATAATAACGTAGAATTATATTTGAATTTTTTACACCTTTATTCAAATTTAAAACAATTATGAGTAATCATAATTATAATCAAAAAAACAGGAGTTGTAATTTAGAAGGAAGGATTAAAAAGAAAACAGCGATCGGAGGGCGACGGTGAGAGAAGCTTTTAAATAAGAGAAAGTGCCAGAAAAAGGTGGCACACTCTCTTAAAGAAAATTTGGCCTACTTCTTAGTAAGGGAGAGAGTGAACTTACATTTCTAAAGGAGAGCATCTTCTGCACTCACCTTCTTGTCAGAAAAAAATCGTGGGTTTCAGTAAAGAATATTTATAGATGAAATTCCAAACTACATAAATATTCCAGGTGTTTGGCGGCAAAAGGCAGACTTTTGAATTTGAAAGAAAGCAAATATTAATCAAAGGTATACTTATTTTATAAGGAATATATTGCCATGCATTATTTTTAAAAAATTAATTCTATTCTCTAAAAGTCATTAATAAAATTCAAAACATAAACAATTTTTAGTTCTAGTTTTTTTTTTTTTTAATTAGGATTTAATAAATAGCATTTAATTTAAAAACTTTTTGGAGTATACGGTCTTTAAAAAGCTTTACGCACTTCATACGCACATTAAAGCTCTCTCTCCGACTATTTCCGACTATCTATATCTCTCCCCGCTATATATAGTCCACTCAGCTGATTTCGATCCCAGTTCGAGCTTTACTTCTCTAGCTTTGCGTAGCTTTATCAGTCGAACTTGTTTGCCAGAGAACTTGTGGTGTGTTCGGTAAAAAATAGAGATTTCTTTGGGTTGCAACAGCAGATCTATGTTTGATCTTTGGACCGAGTGTCTTGTATTTGTTTATTTCTTAAATATTATTTATAATTCTGTTTTGCAGCAGCTCCTGTTAGGCAGGCAACTAACCTGAAGATGTCCAACCCCATACGCTACTACTACGACCTGATGTCACAGCCCTCGAGGGCCTTGCACATTATTTTTCGACTGAGCAATATGCCATTTGAGGATTGTGTGGTGGCTCTCAGAAATGGTAAGGAAGGGCCTCTTGTAGGAGTGGTGTGAAGTGCACTATAACACCAGCTTAAATATCCAGTTATCGCACCCCACTAAACAGTCCATAGGCCACATTTCGAAACCCCATTTATCCCTTAACCCCTATCTAATCGCCACCACGGTCTTTGCCCCCTCCAGGCGAGCACTTGACCGACGACTACAAGCGGGAGATAAATCGCTTCCAGCGCGTGCCCTGCATCCACGACAATGGCTACAAGCTGGCCGAGAGCGTGGCCATTTTGCGGTATCTGAGTGCCAAGGGCAAGATCCCGGAGCATCTGTATCCCAAGTACTTCGTGGACCAGAGCCGAGTGGACGAGTTCCTCGAGTGGCAGCACATGACCCTCCGACTCACCTGCGCCATGTACTTCCGGACCGTGTGGCTGGAACCGCTTCTCACCGGCAAGACACCCACGGAAGCCAAGATCGAGGTCATGCGAATGCATATGGAACGCAATCTCGATGTGGTCGAGGAGGTGTGGCTGGAGGGCAAGGACTTTCTCACAGGCAACTCCCTGACCGTGGCCGATATTTTTGCAGCCTGCGAAATTGAACAGACACGTAAGTTTTTAGATTAAGGAGTGATCATTTAGGTGTTTTAATTTTAGCTTGAAAAGTAGTTAGAGTTAGAGTTCAGGATTCAGAAATTCAAAATTTGGCTGTATAGCCCATTTTTCAAGGCCTCAATACCTTCATAACTCAATACCTTTCAGTACCTTTAATACAATACCTTCCAGGATCATACTTCATACTTATCGGTTCCATAGATATGCGTACATCTCCGAACTAAGCTGGAAAATAATATTTATCTATTTGTTGAAAAAGGGTCCATCTATTTTAGACCTCCAAGGGTCCAAGGGTTAACATTATAAAAATTGACAAAAATTAGTCGAAATATTTAATTTTTTGGAAAATTTAATAAAATTTCATATTCTATGTAGTTTCCATAACTTGGTTCATAATTATGGTGCCATACCATCATTTAATTTATTTATGTATGTAATTCTTTTACAAACTCAGCTCTTCAGAGTACCATCATTTCTTGTCCAAAATAAATAAAATGAATAAAAATAAAATTGATAATTGTCCATCATAAAAATGGTAAAAAAAATTTGTACAAATATTTATTTTTTTAAATTTTGATGCAGAACAAAGGAGATAACTTCCCTATATTATAAATGTTTTCAAATCGCTACAAAAATGGCAGAATATAGCCCAAAAAACACAAGAAATGGTTAATTTCATTTTCCTATGACCATAAGTTGAGTTATAATTGAAGCTTTCTTAAATATTATATCTTACCGATGTAAAAATTTTCCAGTTGGATCAAAAACAAATCTACATTTTTTTTAATCTAAAATCTTCAATCTACGACCTAATTTTTTTAAAATTTTCCAAGTCCATTTGAAAAATCATAAAATTTGTTAAAATTGTTAAAAATTGCTGGAAATAACCAAAATCTTCCACTTATTCCAGGCATGGCTGACTATGATGTGAGGATCAAGTACCCCAAGATCCGGGCCTGGCTGAAGCGCGTGCGCCAAAGCTGCAATCCGCACTACGATGTGGCCCACGAGTTTGTCTACAAAATATCCGGAACAGGACCTCAGGCCAAGCTATAGAGATCCACAAAGGATCTACTTTAAGCACAAACATTGTCATTATGTAAATATTATCTAGCATGTACCACTTACATACACATTCCAATGGGATTAAGATATAATAATATGTATATGTATATAAAAAAAATAAATAAATGAAACAAGTGGTTTATTTTTTTTCTGGTTTATCCTTGTACAATTTATTCTTAATATTGGTTGTTGTTGTTTTTCTTTTATTATTGTGTTTCGTATTTTATCGAATTTTTATAGAAATCCACAATTATTTGTTTTTGTTGGTTTGTTTGAAAAAAAATCATAATAAAAATATAATATATATCAGATGTTTACATACATATATATGCATTTATATATGTATATATATAATAGAAAATACAATTTTTAAAAAATAACTACCTAAAGTCTAACAAAAAATTGTTTTTAGTTTTTAATAATAATATTTATATAGCAACGTTACGCGCTTTTTTTGTGGTTACTTCTATATACTTCTCCATCTCTTCTCTTCTCTGACATTTACCATTATCTTCTTCTAATGCTCTTTCTCTCTATCATTCGTTTATTCCTGTTCCTCCTTCGGTTAACAAAACAAAATGCATACAAAATATATAAATGTTTTTTCCTTTTTTTTGTAGTTTTTTGTTTTTTTTTAAGTGTATATATATCCTTTTTTTATATACTGTGTGTGTGTAAGTGTTTGTTTGTATGTGTGTGGGGAAAGGTTCAAATCATAATTGTGTGGAAAAAATTAAAAAAAATTAAATCGTATATACAAGTAATTTAAAAAAGAAACTAATTATGGGAAAAATACTATACAGTACAGGATGTGTGTTATGTGGTTGTGTGGGTATATATAAATCTACATACATACTTCTACCGGATAATTGCTTAATTAATTCTTGTTTCTTTATCATTGTTTATGCGTTTCTTTCCTTTTCCAAAAAAAAAACCTTAAATCATACAAAATCATATACAAACTACACAAAAATATATATATAATCATATTTCTTTATATATATGGTATTGTGTTTAAATGTAAATTTATGCCATCGTTTTGCACATTTTTTGTTGTTATGTTTATTACATTTTGGTAAACATACATATATATAGTTGCGTTTATCATTTTATTTTTCTTCAAGTGTATACATAACTTCAAACATATAGTTTTTCTTTTTTTCGGCTTTATGCTTTGCTGGCCACCTGTCCGGGTTTTTAACACCAGTTTTTTGTGTTAATTCTTCTTAACATGCACCCCCTCACAAAATAAAAGAATTTTTTATAAAAAAAAAACCTAGTTTTTGGATTAAAAAAAAATTAGATAAAACAATTTTTTGAAAAAAAAAAAAAAAAACATTTTTAAAGCAAAGAATTTAAGGCACCAAAAAATGGGTTCTACATCCGATCTCTTTCTCCTCACAGAACTCCCGCACTCTCTTCTCTTCTTTACAACAGGTACATGCACACATACAGGCATACTACAAAACACGGATATACACTGAGAAAAACGACTAACTGAAGGACTGAGCCGGACAGGCGGCTGTGTTTCCTACACATACTTGTACATATATGCATGGTGTTTATATATATAAATATATATATATATATGGGGTTAACAATTTTCTTTGTTGCGTTCGTTAATTCTCTATATATGTATATAGATGATTATTTTACAAATATATATATATATAATAGGGATTATTTATGCGATTTTCTTTCTGCACTGTGTTTTGTTGTATACGTTTTACAAAATAGTTGCTCTCTCTTTCACATTCTCGCTGTGTATCTCTTTCTCTGAATAACTCTTGCTGCCTCTTTCTGCGACAAACTAGTGCTATCTCTCTTGGTTCCCTTTTCATTAATGTCTGTGTGTGTTTTGTGTGTTTGTTTGTGTGTGCGAATAAATAATTATTATTTTTTATAATATATGTGTATATATATGTATATATTTTTTTTTTTTCAGCTCCTGATAGATTTCATTTAAGATTGTTACTTTTGCGTTGCTTTGTTGCGTTAAGATCCTGTTTTTATCCTTATTTCCTTGTGGGTGTGTGTGTTGGGGAGTTGTGTTTTTGGTTTAAAAAATATATGTATCCTTGTTTTTGTTGGGGAAACCAATGCGGAATTTCAATTCAAACACAACTCCCGGCTTGGAATTTGCTCATGAATATATGTATGTATGGTATATATTAGACATCTGCATGATTACATTCATAACATAAGTCTCAAAGAATACTTTCGAAATGAATAGAATGAAGTGAAAGAAATGTTAGAATGAAATGTCATTAAATGAGTACAAGTTTGTGTTCCTCTCATAATTTGACAGGTCAAACTAAATGAAAGAGAATGAACGAAACTAAAAGTAATATTAAAGATTTGACAGATGCCTTGTATACTTGAATAATTCGAGTTGTTGGATAGGATTTCAATACATTCCCTTTTTGACAAATCCGGAACAAAGCCGAAATTATGGAAAACCAAATAGAAAAAGAAGCCGACGAATCTGTATGTATTTGTAGACCTCGTAAATTAGTTTATTATTAAATGCAAGGCGGCTTTTGCTTATTCCGCCTCTGCAAGAATCCTTCACAAGTTGTTAAGGGACTGTCACAGATCGCAGCTGGTTGAAAAGACAGTTTACCAGCGCCGGTGGGTCACTCGTTAGCTGCCGTTGTTTGGTTAGCTATTAAGTGACTACTGCTAAGAGACTGTGTTTTCGGCAAGATGCTCCGTCCCCGTTTTCTTGAATATGTATTGTTCTTTAATACATATTTTTCTTTATTTATTTTAATTTGTCAATTTAATTTGTTTGAAACATTTAGGTTGTGCAAGGCGCGATAGGTATCAAAGAGAAGCTGCAAAGTGGCATGTACACCTTAATTCAAAAGAGAGGCAGAAGCGAAGTATGGGAATTTTTCTCTAAAATTAAAAACGAAAATGGAGAAATAATTGTCGACTTTGTAGCCTGTAAGATGTGCTATACAGTTTTAAAGTTTACAGGAAGCACATCAAACCTGGTCAAACATAAATGCTACAAGACAAGGTGGATCAAGAAATTTCAGGATATTGCAATATTAATGTAGCATACACCATTGATTTTAATGCTTTAGCTTGGTGGCATATGAATAAGCAATTTTTTCCGCTATTGCACAAAACAAGCTGCAAAATATTTTGCATTCCAGGGAGCAGCGCGGCGTCAGAACGTACATTTTCAAACGCAAGAAATTTAATTACAGAAAAGCGGTGTCAAATAGCCACTAATTCAGAAAACATAAACAAAATAATGTTTTTGCATTCAAATTTAAATGACTTGTAAATTATTGTTAATATAGAAATAAATTAAATTAAAACTTAAACATTAGCAACTCGAATCATTCGAATGAAACGTCTCTGATTTTAACATTCTCAATTCATTCAATTCATTTCCTTTTTCCTATTAGTTGTGCAAATGAGTAAGAGTAAGAGAACCGAATCTCTCATACCGGGTTGGCTTTGCTTTCAAATTCACTTAACTCATTTTGAGCATTGTACATTTGAATGTGTGTTTTTTGACACTCATGCAGATGTCTAGTATATATAACTATATATCTTGATAATAATAGTAGTGTTGGTAATACTAAAATTTTTTAACTTTTCTGCTTTGGTTACACTTGATTGATCATTTTTTTCTCTTCAACACTGTTTTTTTTGTTTCTTTTTCAACGTTTTTGGACACAAATTGTTGCAACTGCACATTGATATTTGAATACAATAATCTAGTGATTCTGCTTTTTCTTTCAGTGTTCAAAAACACTGAAATCATGACTGACTATCCTGACAATGAATCAATGAACCAGTATTTTAATTAATGGGCATTTTCCAGAAAATAAATGGTTAATAAATGCCCTTAAATCTGTTTTGGGCATTGTTTACTGTTTTGTTTACATGTCTGAACTTGTCTAAAACTGTCGAATCATGTCTAAACATGTCATAACTTGTAAAAACTTGCTTAAGCCTGTCTAAACTTCTTTAAACCTGTCTAAACATGTCATAACCAGTTTAAACTTGTCTGAAATGGTCTAAACATGTCTTAACCTGTTTTTAAAAAACTTTTCTAACCTCTTTTTTTGTAAACCTCTTTTCCTTAATACTTTTTCCAACTGTTTCTATTTGTTTTTAGCATATTATTTATGTTATTTTTTAAATTTATACTTTTTATACCCTGATGGTAAACTCTTTGTTAAACTTTAAGCCTTTTTTTTAGGGATATTCGTTACTTTTGAACTTCTGTAGCTACTTGACATGTGATTCTTTCTCTGAGGGTAGTTTCCATTTTCTACTTTTGTGTTTCTGATTGGACTTTTTCTTCGGGATTATGGGTGTCCTTGTTTCCGTTCTGAGGGCATCTTTACATTCTATTTTTTTTTTAAGGGATTTTTAATCCTTGTTTTCTAAGCCTAGTCCTTCTCTAGGCTTCAACTTTGAAAATAGTCATAGTGTTGGTTTAGAAGCGTCCGCGATTTATGTTCTTGATGCGAATGCCCACTTCCAGGACCTGATCTCCGCCAGCCGGGGTGGTGCTGGTGCTGCTGCTGTTGCTGCTGCTCCCACTGTTGCTGGTGGTGCTGCTCTGATTGCCACCCGATGTGGCATTGGCTCCGCCGCCGCCACCTCCGCCATTGCCGCCAACCCCTCCCACCACGCCAACTCCTACTCCGCCTCCGTTACCGTTGCTTCCGTCGCTTTGTGGAGAGTTGTTGTTGTTGGTGCTGGTGTTGCTGCTGCTAGTGGATCCTGTGACGGGCAGGGCCACATTGGCGTCTCCTCCCGGAGCAGCGGCTCCTCCGTTGCCGCCTCCCAAGCGGCGCAGCACTGTTGTGGTCGTAGTCGTTGTAGTGGTGGTCTCCGCCGCGGCAGCGCCCTGCTCCTGGGAGTTGCCCAGCTTCAGCAGCTGCTGCTGGTGGTGGCGGTTGTGGTGGTTGTAGTTGATGGCCGCCAGATCGTGGCCGCCGCGGATGTGATTGGAGCAGCCGGTGGTGTAGTCGTGCGGCCCACCCACCGTGTGCCGGCGCTTGATGGAACGATTCTGCTTGTTCTGGATCTGGCGCTTCTTGGTCAGATTCATGTCAGTCTTCTCGTCCTTGGTCAGGCCGGTGCCGACGGCGGCGGCGCTACTGCTCACCGCCTGGCAGCATGCCACGCCCACGGTGACCGATCCCGCCGCTGGCTGCTGGCCGGTCAGGTGCCGGGTGGAGTAGTTGCGGCAGTTGAAGCTGGCCGACCGGAACAGGCGGTGGTCACGTCTCTTCTTGTTGTAGCGCTCGAGAAAAAACGAAGGCGAGGGGCGCTCGCCCAGCAGCAGCTTCTCCTTCGGATCACTGGTGGTGGAGCCCTCGGAGTCGTCCTCGGAGGCGGCCGATCCGCCGCCAGTGGCCCGCTCTCCGGGCACTCCGCCCGCAATGGTGGCGTTGTAGTTCATGTAGCTACTGAAACGAGGATAGATGCTCTTGGTGCTGCCGCCTCCACTCCCGCCGCCACCACCAATGGCTCCGCCGTTTCCCGAACTGCTGCCGGTGGGCGTGGCCGCTCCGCTGGCCGGGGCCGTGGAGCTGCCCTGATGGATCGGCACGGTGGCCGAGTGCTGCAGCTTGTGGGCCGCCTTCAGCAGACTGGGCGGCAGGGGAGCCACTACTTGTTTCGCCGCCTTCTCATCGCCACCACCGCCCGAGCCCGATCCAATGGTATTGGTGGCCGTGCAGGAGCGGCTGAGGTGGAGGGACAACGGAGCACTGTCCAGGGGATTGCAGAACTGGTGGAACAGTCGCTCCGGCGACTCGTCCGCATACGGAATGTTCTCGGAGTGCAGATGCAGGGGCTGGCCCAGGGTGTGGCGTCTGTTCTTGGGGAACTCCGGCGATCCGTTCTCATCGTTGGACTCGGAGCCGCTGCGCAGGTTCCTCAGCTTGCTGTCCAGGGTGTCCGTGATGGTGGTCAGCGACATGGAACCTTGGATGGGGGATTAGAATCTAGTGTCAGGGAATGGCTGTTCTAGAATGGCTTTCAAGTCGATCTCATACCCGTGTCGCTCAGCCGGCTGCTGGAGTCGTCGTCCGTCAGTAGAATGGATATGTCCACGCTGCTGCGCTGCTGCTCCTTGGCCAGGTTCAGATTCAGACCCAGGCTGTGGCCCAAACTCCCGGCGGAGTCGACGCTGCCCGAGTCCTTCTCGTCGAGGCTGGCCTTCCGGGTGGAGCGGGAGCCGAGAAAACCGCCGCCGGTCGTCCGCTTCTTGGTGGCGGCGCTCAGCAGCTTCGACGAGGTCGTGGTCGAGGTCGAAGTGGAGGACGAGGATATGGCCACCGCCGTGGCCGACGAGGCCGAGGACGAGGACGAGCTAAACTTGGCCGTGGAACTGGACGAGTTCGTGGAGCCCGAGGACGTGGCCTTGCCGCTGTGAAGAGTGGAACTGCTGGAGGTGCTTGTCGTGCTGGTGGTGCTGCTCGCCTTGGCATAGTCCAGCGACTGAAAGGGAAGAGAAACGGACAGAGAGGTCGGGGAGGGGGCGTAGGAGAAGGTCGAGGCGGAGGTTGAGGAGGAGGAGGGCGTGGGCAGGAACAGGATTAGAGCCTGATCACAAATGCTCTGCACAGCCTTGCGCTGTGCCCGACGTTGCTGTATGGTTTTTGTGGTGGTGGTGTTGGTGTTGGTGGTGATGGTATTGGTGGTGGTGCTACTACTGTTGCTAGTGTGGTTCTTTTGGTTGTGGATGGTGGTGGAGATGGTACTGGAGGAGGTGCTTCCGCTTACCACAACACTCTCGCCGGAGTACGTGTCCGAGTTGACGCCTCCGCGCTTGCCGTGCGTCTTCCTCCTCAGTTGCGGTATGAACCGCGAGGTTCTGGTCGTCTCCCGCTCGGTGATCCTCTCGATCTTGGACAGATTGTGGAGCAGCATGCTGGTCTGATCCTCCTGCGTCTGCTGCTGCGGCTGGGCGGCACTCACGGCGTTACCGCCTCCGCTGACGTCCGCCAGATCCGGCAGGCTGCCGTTCTCGAAAAAGTAATCGTACTGGAAGATGCGGGGGGGAACAGTTTAGAATTTTGGCAAGGATTAGCTAGGATCCTCGACCTACCTGTGTCACCAGCAGCTCTACTATGCGGCACTGGTGCTTCATATCCTTCACAGCCGTTTCCAGGGTATCGTTCGGTGTCCGAATGATCGACGGACCAAAGATGATGGCCAGGTTCTTGGGCTCCATGCGATTCACCTCGCAGTTGTCGCTCACCCGGCACAGATGCCGGATCAGATGCTTCATGGTGTCATAGGGGTGGCGGGGCAGCGACTCCACGATCTCCTTGAGGAGCACGATCCGCTCCAGGCCCGTCTTCTTGTCGGCCTCGATGAAGTTGATGTAGTAGCTGGCCGGCATGAGGGCGTCCGGCAGGCTGCGGATGAACAGCTTCAGCAGGCTGCTGACCACATTCACGTCCTCCCATCGCACGTCCGTGGCACAGCTCTCGAACTGAAAGTCCTTGGTGTTGACCAGCTCGGAGAGCTCCGAGATGGCCGCCTTGTTGCCAGGAATGCGATAGATGCCGACCACGCTCAGGCCCTTCGTCTCCACGATGTTCGTGCACACCTCCACCAGGTGCGGCACGCATGGGAACTGCTTGGACATGGGACAGCTGCGCAGCGGCACCCCGATGGAGCCGAACTGCTTGGCCGGACAGGAGGAGGGCGAGGCCAGGTCGTGGTGGGAAACGGAGCCACCGCCACTGCCGCCGCCGCGCCGGAAGAGCAGATCTTTCCAGTTCTTCGACTTGGGCGAACCCAGGTCCTTGTCGGGTATGTGCTTGTGGGAGGAGGACTTGCGCGCCTTCATCACCGGGGAAATGGAGTCACTGGTGGCGGCCACAATGGCGGCCGCGGCCGGCAAAGCCGAGACATGATGGTGGCCGCCAGCCGCCTCGGCCAGGCCGCCGGAATGGGAGCTCAGCGGGGAGCTATCCGCACCGGCAGCCACTCCTCCGGCTGGCAGGTCGTCCAGGTAACTGGCACTAGCAGCCGTCTTCTGGGGCTCTGCCAGTTGCTTGCCTTGGTGGTCCTGTTTCGGAAGAGAGAGTGGGTTAGTGGAGGCCATCAAGTGCTCGAGGACTAACTTACATCGTCGTAGTTCAAGCTGTCCTTCCACTGCAACAGCCCGAAGAGACGCTTCATCTCGTTGCTGCTCTTGGTCTTGAAGAGGATCTCCGTGTAGGGACCGCTGCTGCTGGTTGTGGACGAGGACGTGGAGGCGGATAGGGCCGATCCACTGGGATCGTTGGCAGAGCTGCTGCCCGAGGAGGTCAGCAGCTTGTCACCGTGCCCGTCCTCCAGGTTCAGCTCGTTGCCCAGGGTGGCCAGGTGGGCGCCAGTGGGCGAGGGCTTCGACTGCATGCGAATCAAGTACTTCTTCTTGTCCAGCGACTCGTCGAAGAACTTGAAGTTTCTAATATCCAGTTCTATCACCTGCAAGGATAACACGGATTAGCCAGCTGCTGGAGGGATGCTAGGTGGCACCTACATTATGCTCCGATTTTCCATGACGGCCTGAGTAGATGCGCAGCAGATCTCCCTTGATCTCCAGCTTCACCTGACGCCACGATCGGTACTCGGACATGCGCTGCAAAGAGTTCCAGATCAGCTATAGAATGGGTTTCTCTCCAGGATTACAGTGCATCCTTACCTTTCCATTAATGCAGGAGGACTTAATCTCGATCTCCGTCTCGAAGGCCTCCAGTTCGTTGGGCACATATTTGCCATTTAGTTCCGCATCGATGTGGATGCTGCAAAGGATTCAGACAAGGATTCAAATAAGATTCAAGAGGACCAGTTCCCAATTCGGGCACCCACCTGCTTCTCATGTCACTGCTCATGGAGGCCCGACGACTGCCATGCGCCGACAGACGCACATCCTCCAGCCCATTCGGCGTCTCTATGAACTCATGGCCACCACCCGTCCCGCCAATCACATCGTATGTGGGATCCGGATGCTCCTCCACCAGGGATTTCGTTTTCTGCGGCTCCACCACGGCAGCCACCGGAATGGGCATGGAAATGGGTGCACTGATAGTGGGGACAGCTGGTGCTCCGGCAGCATCTCCACCACCGCCACTGGCAGCTGCTGCTGCGGCGGCTGCTTCGGCGTTGAAGTCGGCCTCGTTGTTGGTGGCCCGCAGGTAGGAGATGCGGCGCATGGGCTTGCCTTCGTCAAAGGAACTGGAGGTGATGGGCTTGTAGCGTCTAACCACACTGCCGGTGGGGGTTTCAGCAACGGCACCAGCTGAATAGGTAACTGGAAAGAGGGTTAGAAAGTTATAGACCACCATGGGAGAGCCATCCATCCAGACTCACCACTACTCTCGGCAATGTCGGCCAGTGTGGCCACTGAACTGCCACTAACTGACGTCTCCGGCAATGAAGCATATTCTGGAAGGGTAAGAAATGGGAAACCTGTTAGGGGCTTAGCTTGGAAAGTAAACAAAGGCGAGCAGGCATATGATCCTCTCCAGAAATATAAACACTTCTGCCAGTAAGGGACCGTGATCCGGTTACTCCACAAGTGTTTCAAATAAACATTTATTTCCAGACTCTGGCCAGTGGCGCCGCCACTTCGGGGAACCCTAGCAACACTCACTATGCCCTCCAGCCGATGGAATCGGATCTATGGTGGCGTTCGCCAGCGTCGCCTTGTGCAGCTCCATCCGACTACCGGTCTGTCCATCCACCGCTGAGATCTGATGGATCTGCTGCTGCTGCTGCTGCTGATGATGATGATGGTGCTGCTGGTGGTGGGAGGTCAGTTGCTGGTACTTGGCTAGTGGATGCTGCTGCAGGGATTCGTAGAGGACGCTCTGTTTCTTCACGGACGTGGTGGTCGAGGAGGAGGACGTGGTGGTGGTGCTGTTGTTGGCCACACTGCCGCCCCCGCCTGAGGACTCCATAGCACTGGTGTTGATGGAGAGCGGCTTGAAGGGATCGAAGCCCTTGGACATGTGCGAGACCAGTTTCCTCTCGAAACTAAAATATTTTTAAGATTAAGATTAATATTTTATTTTTTACTTTTTAAACTAATTCAACTCACACTTTGTTGGTCACGCCCGTCTCCTGGAGCGTTTCAAAGTAGTCCAGATCCTTGCTGTACTTGGCATTGTTGTTGATCATCACCTGGCGGTGTTGCTGCTGTTGCATCTGATGGTGTTGCTGCTGCAACTGGTGATGTTGCTGCTGCTGCTGATGCTGTTGCTGGTAATGCTGATGGCTGACACTTCCCGGCGCTGTCGAGGATCTCTGCAC